>CM029022.1:93466108-94666108 GCA_016801055.1 Panax notoginseng
TCACAAAGACTTAGAAATATGTTTAGTTTGAATATGATATAAGGGATTAACCTATTCAATATCCTAGGAGTATGCATATCATCCTAACCGTGCCCACGTGTACTTGGTGTCAGTTTGTCGACAAAATATAAGTCCCATCAAGGGTAAATTTTAACTCAGTATTAGACGTCTTACCAAAACAATTTGGTTTGACACAACAGTTTATGCTTTGATAAATAGAAGTTCAAAATCACATGAATAAGTAATTCATTTCTTTAAGTTATACTGAAATACGGGCAATAATTGTAACGACCCTAAAATTCATACAATTTAACAATCAACCTCGGTCGTTATCAATACATCTTTATTCTAATTTTACATCATTAATCGATGTTAAACTTTATAAAATGTGGAATAATTTTAAAATTTTCTATCTACTTTCTCTACAGCTCTGAATCTAAACCTTTACCATTACATAACTCTGATTCAAAATTAATTTTATGAATCGTTTCATCAGATTTATTGTAAAATAAAACTTACATCCAGGTTCAGTACCTTTTATACTTTGGATAAAATCAAACTTTATAACTCAACATCTGTTAAACATCATACATTATCAAATACATCATTTGGAACTTTATTCATGGTTCGAAAACATTAACAACTCAGCCAAAGTATATAAAACTTCATGCATTACATCTAATTCATGTCTTTCAAGTAACACTTAGCGTTACCTTGAATCCTTAACCTGCAGAAGTGGTTATTTGCAAGGTTGATCTCGATAGTCCAACAAATCTAATAGTTTTCATGCATCACGTGTGACAACCCGAAAATTTAGAAAATTATTTAAATCTTAAAATATTAAATTAAGGTTATATAATAAACCTAGACAGAAAATAAGTGAATAGATTTGAGATTTTCGAGAAAGAATTATATGAATTTAAAATTTCTATAGTGAATTATTCAAGATTAAGGGTATACGTGAATATGTTCTGTGTAAATGGTATTATATGTGTATGGTATGTGGTTACGGGTTAAGGGTTGACCAGATAAGTTATATCAGTGGCAAAGCCTAGGATTATATTAACAATGTCAACGTTCAGTTAGAAAACTGTTACGATTTATGAGAAACCCTAAAATCAGTTCTCGAAACCCTAATTTCAGTTTCAAGAATTTGAAACCCTAATTCGGTAGTTGAAAACCATAATTTGGGAATTAAAATGCTAATATAAGGTTTAACGTTATTAATTATAACTAAATTAGGGAAAACCCTAATGATTTACTTGAATCCTTAATTTTAATTGGAAACCCTAATTCTTGGGTTATAAACCCTAATTCGTAATTATGAAACTTAATTACTAAATTAGAAATTTTAATTAGGAAGTGTTAATCCTAATTAGCAAGCTTGATTTATGATTAGTAAATTTTAATATAATTAGAGAATTCTAATTATAATTTAGAAATATTAATTTTCTATTCTTGCAAACCTAATTTGGAAATCCTAGATTTATATTTTTAAAACCTAAAGGGTTAAACCTTAAACCCTAAGGGTTAAACCCTAAACCCTAAGGGTTTGGACCATTTACATGAATGCCATTAAATTTAAAAGTCTAATGACCATTTTACCCTTTTTGTATTTTTATAAGTTAGCTTACAAAATCTTGACATATCTTTGGGTTGATGACTAACCCTAGCCCTAGCCTAGCATGTGCCCTAAAAATATAGCCATCAGCCATTTCATAGCAACCAAATGCATTGTATCATATCATATTTATAGATTTAGAGAGAGAAACCCACTTACTTTACTTTTCATTTTGTACAAGACTTTTCTCTCTCTAAAATTTCGAGATTTAGAGTGAATATGAGTGTTAAGTTAAGATTATATCAGCCCTCGGCTTTCCAAGATCATGATCAAAGGTCAGAATCAAGAATCAAAGTGTAAAAGAGGTATACACTCTAAATCTTAAAAATTAGTGATCTTATGTAATATATTGTTATTTATTGGTTAGAGTTGTGTTAGAGGGTGTTAATAAATGATCTGGGCTGTTGGATCATGGATCCATATCATGTAGATGTATAAAAATCAAGTTTTTAGAAACTGTTCTTGAACCTTCATGAGTCGTCTGGCAAGTAAATGTCAGAGACTTTAGATTCTTTTGTGTTTCTGATTTATGTTGTTTGAAGTTATGTATGTGTAGTATGTCATGTAGGCTTTGATCTAAAACTAGAAACAAGGCCAGATCATGAATAGAGTGGGAGTTATGAGCAATCAAACTGCGTTGACCGGTCACGGGAATAGGTTTTTGGGCAGCCCAGAAACCCAGATCTGATCTGACAGTGATATTGCAGGCCTTGATCTTGCTAGTCTTTTATGTTTTATGTCACGTTGTTGTTTTGTAGTTGTAGTCTGACATGAAGACTACATGTTAAAGCCTTTAGATCACCCAAATCCATAACAGAAACGATGTTATAGCCGGTCAAACAGGGGTTGACCATCATACCGGATGAAGATTCTGGGAAACCCAGAAATCTTCAAAGGCAGTTCTTGGAATGCACTTTTACCAGCCTTTATCTGTCTTATGTGATGTTTTTGTTATGATCTAATGTTATACAATTGTACACTGACATCAATACTACATGACTGAACCAATAAAACACCCTAACCAAGCCGGGGACGTAGAGATTCAAAGGATCAAAGTAGCACCCTTGAGCTGTTCATCATTTCTGGAAAACTCAGAAATGAAGAACAACTCTGACATGAAATTTGAGAGCCCCTATCTCTTAGTTATAGTGTTAGATTGCCATGAAAATTGATGTACGTTATAATCCTACATACATACTAAAATCCTAACAAAATTACAAACTCAGAAGCTTTGTAACGTCCACGAATTTGAAACTCCTTATTTAATTAAATATGTGATTTAATTTTTAATGAGTTAGCTCTGTGAGTTATTTAAAACCTTACGTGGTTATGTCAAATTATGAATTGGTTAAAGAGAGTCACTAATAGTTATCTAAATTAGTGGACTAACCCAAAGAGTTTGATATCAAAGGATTGATATAATTATTATTAATTAAATATTCAATATATTTGAATATAGTAGCAAGATGTGAACATATTGATTAATTGCAATTATGAGTAATTAATTGATAATGTGTTAATTAATAATTATTATGAATAAATGATAATTAATGAGTAATAGATTAATAATTTATAAAATGATTATATGCCTACTTGATTAAATTGTGCAAGCATGAATAGTAAACCTTTATTATATAGTAGTTAATTATATATTGTATATAGTACAAGGTGCCACATTAATATGTCTATATATTATATATATAGACTATATAGTAAGAGTTATTTGCATTCATGTGAGTTGCATAATAATATTGTTATACGAAATGAATTATGAGTATTTAATGTACATGGATATTATAATGTGAGTACATAAATAATCCCCAAATTTACTTGTGTTGTAGCATGTACACATTTATATTACATTATGGGAATTATAGTGTCCAAACAAAGCCTTAAATCAAGCTAGTTGCTGAGATTTCTTTCTTGTCCCATAATAAGAGTCCCGTTTCTTTCTTCCCACGTGAATAAGCTAGCAAGCCTAGCTTCCTCTCAAATTCATCAATCCTAGACCAATTAGTAGGATGGGGAGTGGAATTCATGATTTAGATTACCAACTATCGCCAACTCTCTCTTATCCATATTGCATTCTTGAAATCCAATGGGTTGATTTATGAGGTAATGGCATTATCTAGTTAACCAATCCTCTATAAATGAGATTTTCATCTTCCTTGTTGCAATTGTTGAGAATTAGTTGCTAAGCAGCTTGTAAGGAGTGAATGTATTGCTGCCCATTTACTTCAAGAGGTATGAAAATCCTAATTGTGTTCTTAGTTGGGTTTTATCAAATTCTTAGGAATTTCTAGGATTATTTGGTAATCAATGTGAATTAACATGCCATGATATGTTTATGAAGTTTACTTACATGTTTGAACTCTCAAATGATGGTTTGGAACATATTTGAAGCATGTGAAACCAAGTTGATTAAGGTTCTGCAAACAGAGTATGCTTACTGTCTCTGATGCAGGCACGGCGCATCTGCACCCTATTTGTACTAGGGTGCAGCGCAGCTACGTCGTAACCCGAATTCAGTTTTGTCTCAGGCATGGTGCAGCTGCGCCCTATTTGTACTAGGGTGGAGCGCAGCTGTGCCAGGCCTACACCAGACCTGATGTTTGCTGTTTAGTTTCTGTTCATGCTAACTTGTTAGTACGTGGTAAAACAAGCTTGTAAACTATTATAAAATGCACATGTAAGCACATGCATATAAGATGAACAAGTATATCAATGTTTGACATAACACTTGTGGTCTTGAAATTAGATTTGTGATTCCAAAGGTGACCTTTGTCACGAACCTATCGTGTGAGCATTCTGACTTTATGAGTATGTTAATATGGGTTATATTGACATGAAATGCAAGACTAAAGTGATTGAACACACTAGCATACATGATTGAAAGTTAGGACTATTTCAAAGATAAGTAACTTAAGGCTTTTCAAAGGGAACTTGACCAAGACTTTTATCTAGTAAGTTCTGACCATTTGAGAATGTATGTGGCTTGGATATATGTTGTAAATGCATGAGAGTTACATGTTAAGATGCCTTGAATATGCTAAGTTGACTTAGTGTTAAATTCAAAGAAAGTTAGAATGAGGGAGCTAATATCATCAAGTAATGAGTAAAGTATGTTATGACCATTCAAGCATGTGTATTAGGATTCATTATGCCTATAGTCATATTGACATGAACAACATTTGGTTAAGGTATGGTCTTCACTTAGGCACACATAGTCATAAAGAAAAGGAAATTTCTAAAATATGAACTATGTGAGTAAAGTATACATGTGTTGTCTATATACAAGCATGACTACTGAGTATTGTTTGACCAAGTTACAAAACATGATGATTACATGACTTTTTATGTTATTGACATATAAATTGTAAGTTAAAACTTGATGTAATGAACTCAAGTATGATCATGTGTTATATGTGAAACTCTAGCATGTACGTATGTTAAAAGATATGTGTAACTGGTGTGTTAGAGTTGGACTGAAGTCAGGAGAGCAGTAGCTCAAACCTGGTCTGGCCAAGGGACAGCGCAGCGGCGCCGTCCCTAAGCCTAGACCAAGCGCAGCTGCGCCGACCTGCAGTCACAAATAGATTCTATTTTTGATTCTGACTTTCAAGGCATGCTTATATGGTTACTTTATCTTGTAATATGTGAGTAGTATGCCATATAGTATGTTGAGAAGCATGCTATGTGATGAATTGTTTCTTTTAAGTGTGGACTCATCTTAGTTTACACGTACTAATTGAAAGACCGATTTGATAACGTTAGGTCATTTCAACACAAGTAATTAAAGCTAGAATTATTGTAGCTGAGCAAACAGGTAAGTATCTAAACCTTATACACTACCTTTATTTGGTGCAAATAGGTATATGTTTATGCAAGTTCTTTGAACCCTACTTTTATTGAGCAAGTATCCAAATTTATTATGTTGCAAGTTTACTAATTTACACAACTTTGAGTTTGTGAAAGTTTTCCTATCCTTCTCATATTGCATTGAGTAGGATATTGTTGAATTGAAAGTTATTCATTTAAGCTTAAATCTTATTTCCAAGCATTCTATTAAGTGGTTTAATTTCCTTACAATTATTCTACATCGATATTATTGATATCCGCACTTAGTGCACTTGAGTTCGTACAGTCTTGCACTTGTACATCATTTAAAGTTTAAAAATTCTTGAACTGTGGTAAATAGAGTATGAACCTTTGTCCGGTCAGACAAGCCTATGAAGTTTTATAAAAGTTATCCAAAGCAATTGATGGTAAGGATTCTTAGACTGAAAGAACTCTTATGATATGGGAGTACCCCAGGTATCTAATATAAGATACAACAGAGCAGATTTAAATGTTATGCATATACATAAGGTACGCGAGGCTGATCCCCTCAAGTACTTAATTTGTAGCCAGTAACCAAAGGGTCAATAAGCTATTGATTCCATTGGAGTGTTATAGTTCAAAGTCTATTTGACTAGCAGTTATTCTAAAAGTAATCATTATCTTTGCTTGCGAGATTCATAATGTTGAATCCGTCAGATATTTATATTGTTGAATCCATTGCCAGATATTTTTTCATTCATCATGATATATCCTTATTGTTGTATTTAAACTTGTTGAGCAAACTTGTTGCTCATCCTTGCTATATCATGAATTATATTGCAGCTAAGCCCGAGACCTCAGGAAAGGACAAGGGTAAAGGAAAGATGTAGAATTGTTGTCAGAAGAAGAGTTTATTTTGTGCTTAGTTTAAATTACTGTTGTGTAATATGAACCCTAATTACTATTATAGGGTATGTTTGTAAGACTTTATTAAGGTTATCGAATCTTGGGACTAGTAACACCTTTTGAATGAACGACGTACATTTATTATTTTTCTGCATTTTAGTTATCGTATGTTGTTTAGAGGTGGATATTTGTATCTTATCGTGATGACCGAACTGGGGTCAGAGGACCCGGATTCGGGGGCATCACAGGTTGGTATCAAAGCCGTAGGTTATAAACGTTAGGAATGCGAAACCTAGGTTATAACCTTAGTAGAAAACTCAAGTAGAGTATGTAAGTGATGGGATGAAGAAAATCCATCGAGTTTTATTGTGATATTGAAGTGGTTTATTTAAATAAAAAATGATTGATAGACGTCTTAAACTTCTTAATGCTAACATGGATAGCATATCACATAAAGCCTAATTGTTTCTTCCTTTTCTCAGATCATGCCGCCTAGGACACTTGTGACACCCCCAAATCCCGGTACTTCATTACCTCAAGATTTGGTGTTCACGTAATCAAAACATTCATTTCTAACTACTCAATCATAATAGAATTGAATAATAAAAGAAAATCTGCCCATACAGGATTAAACTTAAATAAAAGAAATCTCCCAGGTTATCCAACCTTTAACAACAATCATTCAAATGCGAAAAATTAAATAACTTCATTACAATCTTTAAATCAAATTCTGAAAGTAAACTATCAAAACTATTATAAGTCTTCAGTATTTATTCATCTTTCCTTTTCCCTTACTGGTGCTAGGTAAGTCACCCGTTTCAACTTTAGCTATAAGAAATTTTACAGGCAAGAGTGAGCAAACAAGGCCCACTTGAAATAACAATAAGTAAATCTTTAAACTTTCACATCAATTGCCAATATTAGGCTCAATAGAACTGAACAATATATTCTATTAACTTTCTGAAAATTATAACATTCACTGAGGGTCTAATGACCACGAATCATGTCCACAGTTATAAGTAATATTTCAACTTTAACTTTAACAGTCATAAGACTATAAGGACTCCACGTACTTAGGGGGATCAACCCTTCGTACAATGTATTGTGCACAACCATTTCAATGCTAAGCGTAAACCTCTATTAAAAGAGTTGTTCATCTCAGTATTTAGAATACAAGTCCGCACCAAAGTAAGTTTGGTTTGGATAAGCTTTCAAGGTAATTTGGAGTTCAACGGACATCAACTAAGGATTAGTTGAATACAAGATAATAACACTATGTTATTGAATGATCATACTGAATAAACATTTCGTTCTAAGTTCATGCTTTAGGAATAATCTAATAGCATAACAATTGAATAATTTATCATACCTTGCTTTGAACAACGTTAAGCTAAGGTTACATTTTAGAATTTAATATCAAGCATGCACAACAAATAATAACTTGAACGATAAACTAAAGGTACTTGCATGCTAATATAACTAGTTTAGAGTTAAGAAAACTTGCACAATTATAAAAGTAGAGTTAGAGAACTTGCATAAGTATAACATAATAGTGAAAAGTAACCTTGCTGAATAATAAAGTAGCAAAGGTTAGAGAACTTGCCTCGTGCGTAGGTTAAACAATTACTATTCACGTTCACCTCAAGTCCTACACATACCATATGTATTGACAATACACATTAGTTACACTAACATTACCTTTATGAGTTCCTTTATTACTCTTAGTATAGCTACTAACTAAGTTTAAGTTTAAACAACAACACATCTTCTTATGAACATTACTTTTTAGCTTTATTATAACTACTTAAGTGATCATGTCATTGCACCACATGTACATTAACAACTTGATACAACATCCTAATACATGTCCAACATGTTATCATTAAGTTATACTAATACCCAAAGGGTTGCACTTGCATTCGTGCATCCCGACGCCCTCCGATTGGCTCTAAATACACAATAGTCCTAAAGATGGCCATTTTGACTACTGTTACAGACCTCAAATTAAAAAACTTAAAGCATGAAAGTTGTAGGTCTACTCGTCCTATTTCCGAATCATCTTGAATTACCTCAATCGGAGTTCGTATGAAAAAGTTATGGCCGGTTTACTACAGAAGGTCAAAACTGCCCAACTAGGACACTTTTTCGGCGCTGGAGCCCCGAGCTACGGCGCTGGGGCGCGAGCTTCAGTCCTGGGGCGCGAGCTACTGGCCCATTTTGGCGCTGGGGCGTGAAATTTGGCGCCGGGGCGCGAAATTTGGCGCCAGGGCGCGAAATTTGGCGTTGGGGCGTGAATTTTGACGCTGGGGCGCCGAAACTCACAGAACCAACCCCGAAAGACAGAGCAAAGCTACTGTCTAATTTATTTTTAACAACCAATGGCATCTAACAACATGTATAACTTCATGAAAATTACACATAAAAGTTAACAATCATCCATATACCAATTACCAACCACTAATTAACATTATCATAGACTAATTCTTTGAAAACACTGTGTTTTAAAAATTAAACTCCATTGACGAAATATAAATTTACAGTGGATGTAAATTTACACTATTATCAACCAATTTTGATTCCTTTGAAATACAAGTATACCAATATATATCCCAATTACCATGTATAGTCCAATTTCTCAGTTAGTATACAAATATATATGTTTATAACCTTTGATAAATTCTACACTCAAGTTCGTACTCACATGTTGTCACTGTAAAAAAAGTAATTTCTTGAATACGTAATTTAGCATACCATCATATTTATATATTAAGCATACAATTATATACAAATATATATATGCTAGTATAACAATAACCAACACATAGATTACAAGAATTTTGTAAAAACTTATACACAGTGAAGTTGAAGAACACCGACTATCAAATTCAAAGAGACAATATACCGTAAAATATATATTAAGGTTATAAACACGTACCTTTTGTTGTTAAGAAAACCTTGTTAACAAAATCTGTTTTGAAAAATCACGCACTTGACTTCTTCTCAAACTCTGAACTTTTCCTTTCTCTTTTCTTAATTCTCTCAGCAATAGACTAGGTATTAACACTGAGCGTAAAACTGATAAATCATACACGTAAAATAACTATTATGGCAATAATAAGCCTATTTACTCTTATCAGTTACCAAACATATAACGTATAATCTTATAAATATAAATATATTTTATTTATATATTTGTTTTATTCTATTAATAATATAATTTAAAATTAACAAGAATTTCAAAAGCCATAAGGCCTTGTTTGGCAACCCATTTATAAAATAAAAGATTAATATACTTACACCTTGTTTGGCAACACTAAATTAAAATTACTTTAATTTAATTTAATAACTCTTTATAACATAGTTATTTGTCAAACTTTATGTAATAACAATTAAATAAATTACTTAAACACATAACTCAATCCACGTAACACATTAATTATTTAACAAATAAATAATTAACTAATTACATTAATTATTTAGCAAATAAATAATTAACTAAATAAACTCAATTAAATTGAACAATTACTTATTCAATAATAAACACATCCAATAAATATTTATATAAATCAATAAATATTTATAACTTACATTTTAACAAATAAATAATTAACTAATTACATTAATTATTTAGCAAATAAATAATTAACTAAATAAACTCAATCAAATTGAACAATTACTTATTCAATAATAAACACATCCAATAAATATTTATATAAATCAATAAATATTTATAACTTACATTTTAAAAAAATATGGAGGAAGGATCCGTTAACAATAGTGGAGGGGAAAATGTTGATCCAATGCAGAACTTCGTTAACCTGTTAACTGAGGCAATGCAAAACAGACCCCCGCCAGCAACAGGGCAGCCAGGACAATACTTGGCTAGCTTTAAGGACTTTAAATTGGTAGGACCACCGGAGTTTCGAGGAACCTTGGATCCAATTGAAGCCCATACATGGTTAGAAGAGATGGAGAAGGTGTTTGAGGTTACACGAGTGGTCGAAGCATAGAATACGAGCTTTGCCACTTTCATGATGAAGGGCGAAGCTAATTATTGGTGGAAGGCTAATAAGGGACGAGCAGACGAAAGAGTTATTCCTTGGGACAGATTTAAGGAGCTATTCCTTTAGAATTACTTCTCAGAGAATACGCAGCAGGATATGGAAGTTAAGTTTCTAGAACTGAAGCAAGGTAGTATGTCTGTCCCAGAGTACACAGAAAAATTTAACGAGTTGGCCAGATTCGCGTCACATCAGGTTGACACGGAGGCCAAGAAGGCAAGGAGGTTCGAATTAGGACTGAAACCATGGGTGCATAAAGCAGTGGTTGTGTTAAAGATTAAGACTTACTCTGATCTTTTGGAAAGGGCTATCATCGCCGAAGGAGGCAATAAAGCCATCACTCGATTCAAACAAGAAAAAAAGGTAGGTTAAGAAGGACAGAAAGGAGGAAGCAGCGGAGGCAGCAACCCCAATAAGCGTAAATGGAAAGAGAGCCAATCCTCTGGAGGTAATAAGTCCGGGGGAGAAGCTAAGAAAAGTATGAGGTGCAATAATTGTGGGAGGAATCACTCGGGGGAGTGTATGAAGGGGAAGAGTATTTGTTATCGTTGTGGACAATCGGGGCACATGGCTCCTCAGTGTCCGAATAAGCCGAAGGGAGGATGTTTCTCGTGTGGCGCCACGGACCATCAAATCAAGGACTGCCCGAAGAAAAAGGCTGATACAGCTAGCAGCAACCGCAATAACAACAACAATGGGCTGAACATTGGAGGGATCAGTCAGTCAAGCCAACAGACCAACAGCACAAACGTTCAACATGACCGTACAGGATGCGGTGGAATCTAAGGACGTGGTGTCAGGTATCATTCCAATCAATGATATAGATGCATACGTGTTATTTGATTCGGGTGCTACCTGCTCTTTTGTTTCTGAAGAATTTGTTAAACGGTTAGACTTACCCCTTGAGAGATTAGAACACCCTATGAATGTAGAAGTAGCGAACAAGGAAACTATTCCTGTAGAATACATTCATAGTAATTGTTATGCCGAATTTCAAGAATTTAAGCTCAAAGTGGATTTGATACCGATTCATTTGGGGGAGTTCGATGTAATCCTTGGAATGGATTGGTTATCGATTCACGGAGCAGTTATAGATTATAAGAAGAAGTACATACACCTTACTACTCCGAATAAGTCAAAGGTGGTATTTTATGGTAGTAAATCGCCAATACAATCTCATTGTCTGACGATGGTGCAAGCGCAGAGATTGCTTAGGAAGGGTTGTATAGGTTATTTGGCTCATGTGTTGATACTCGACGAGTCGAGGGCGAACTAAGTCAGATACCTATTGTAAGGAATTTCGTCGATGTCTTCCCAGACGAGATTTCGAGATTGCCACCAGATAGAGAGATTGAGTTTGTTATTGATTTGGCACCGGGGACAGCACCGGTATACAAAGCGACGTATCGTATGGCACCAGTAGAGATGAAAGAACTAATGGCTCAATTACAAGAGTTGTTAGATAAGGGATACATTCGACCGAGCGTATCACCGTGGGGAGCACCAGTCTTATTCATGAAGAAGAAAGATGGGTCGCTAAGACTTTGTATCGACTACCAAGGGTTGAACAAAGTCGCCATTAAGAACAAGTACCCTTTGCCCAGGATAGACTATTTGTTTGATCAGTTGAAGGGGGCAAAGTACTTTTCGGAGATTGACTTAAGAACCGGTTATCACCAACTGAAAGTGAGGCCGGAGGACATTCCAAAGACGGCATTCAGAACTCGGTATGGACACTTTGAGTTTCTGGTTATGTCATTTGGATTGATGAATGCGCCAGCAGCATTTATGGATTTGATGAACAGAGTGTTCAAACAGTATTTAGATAAGTTTGTTGTCGTATTCATTGATGACATTCTAGTGTATTCAGAGATGGAGGAAGAACACGCCGAGCATCTTCGGATAGTGTTGGAGACATTAAGGAGGGAGAAGTTAATTGCAAAATTCTCCAAGTGTAAGTTTTGGTTGCAGAGAGTGCAATTTTTAGGGCACGTTATCGACAAAAATGGTGTTTCGGTGGATCCAGCAAAGGTAGAAGCGGTTATCAATTGGGAGCAGCCGAAGACACCGACAGAAATCAGGAGTTTATTAGGATTGGCGGGATACTATCAAAGATTTATTCAGAATTTTTTGAAATTAGCATCACCGTTGACCAATCATACCAGAAAGACAGTTAAGTTCGTTTGGACGGAGAAGTGTGAGGAAAGTTTCCTTGAACTGAAGAAGAGGATTAGTCAAGCACCTTTGTTGGCTCTACCGGATAACACGGGAGGGTTTATCGTGTATAGTGATGTGTCACACAAGGGACTTAGCTGTGTACTGATACAACACGGTAGGGTCATTGCGTAAGCGTCACGTCAGCTGAAAGATTATGAGCAGGGATATCCGACTCATGATCTGGACTTAGCAGCAGTAGTTTTCGCCTTAAAAATTTGGAGGCATTATTTGTATGGCGAGAAGTGTGAGATATATACGGACCACAAGAGCTGAAGTATATCTTCACACAGAGAGAGTTAAACATGAGGCAGCGCCGATGGTTAGAAGTGATCAAAGATTATGATTGTGAAATTCTGTACCATCCAGGCAAAGTAAATGTAGTGGCAGATGCCTTGAGCAGAAAAGGCAGAGAGAAGTTATTGAAGTTGACCATTCAATAAGAATTGGTGAAAGATTTTGAATGACTAGACTTGGAAATTAAGTATCCGATGGAGACTGACGAGCAATTATTTACGGTAACAGCAAGCCTGACTTTATTGGATAAGGTCAAAGAGGCACAAGAAAAGGACAAAGATTGCAACAACATCAAGAAGCGATTGACTGAAGGTGATGAATTAAAATTTAAGGTTGATAGCACGGGACTGCTAAGATTTGAAGGACGAATTTGGGTACCGATAGTACCAGAACAAAAGGAAGAAATTTTGCAAGAAGCGCACAGTACGCGATAGTCGATACACCCAGGAAGCACACAGATGTACCAATATTTGTGTCACCACTTCTAGTGGCCAAACATGAAGAGAGAGGTTGCAGAATACGTAAGTAGATGTCTAACTTGTCAGAGAGTCAAGGCAGAGCACCAACGACCAAGCGGGTTATTACAACCATTAGAAATTCTAGAATGGAAATGGGAGCACATCATAATGGACTTTTGGGTGGGACTTCCAACAACGCAAAAAGGGCACAACGCCACATGGGTAATTGTAGATCGTCTTACTAAGTCATCTCACTTTTTACCGATTAAGATTAAGTATAGTTTGGACCAGTTAGCCAAATTGTATGTCAAGGAAATTATCTTGAGGCATGGGGTGCCGGTATCTATTGTATCAGATAGAGATCTGCAATTCACCTCAAACTTCTGGAAGAGTCTTCAAGAAAGAATGGGGACACAACTACGAATGAGTATCGCGTATCATCCGCAGACCGATGGGCAAAGTGAGGGGACAATTCAAACACTTGAAGACATGCTCCGAGCTTGTGTGATGGACTTCAAGGGTAGTTGGGAGGATCACCTTCCATTAGTAGAGTTCGCGTATAACAATAGTTATCATGCTAGTATTGGAATGTCACCGTACGAAGCATGCTATGTGATGACTTGTTTCTTTTAAGTGTGGACTCATCTTAGTTTACACGTACTAATTGAAAGACCGATTTGATAACGTTAGGTCATTTCAACACAAGTAATTAAAGCTAGAATTATTGTAGCTGAGCAAATAGGCAAGTATCTAAACCTTATGCACTACCTTTATTTGGTGCAAATAGGTATATATTTATGCAAGTTCTTTGAACCCTACTTTTATTGAGCAAGTATCCGAATTTATTATGTTGCAAGTTTCCTAATTTACACAACTTTGAGTTTGTGAAAGTTTTCCTATCCTTCTCATATTGCATTGAGCAGGATATTGTTGAATTGAAAGTTATTCATTTAAGCTTGAATCTTATTTCCAAGCATGTTATTAAGTGGTTTAATTTCCTTACAATTATTCTACATCGATATTATTGATATTCGCACTTAGTGCACTTGAGTTCGTACAATCGTGCACTTGTACATCATTTAAAGTTAAAAAATTCTTGAACTGTGGTAAATAGAGTCTGAACCTTTGTCCGGTCAGACAAGCCTAAGAAGTTATATAAAAGCTATCCAAACCAATTGACGGTAAGGATTCTTAGACTGAAAGAACACCCCTCTTATGATAGGGGAGTACCTCAAGTATCTAATATAAGATACAACAGAGCAGATTTAAATGTTACGCATATACATAAGGTACGCGAGGCTGATCCCCTCAAGTACTTAATTTGTAGCCAGTAACCAAAGGGTCAATTAGCTATTGATTTCATAGGAGTGTTATAGTTCAAAGTCTATTTGACTAGCAGTTATTCCAAAAGCAATCATTATCTTTGCTTGCGAGATTCATATTGTTGAATCTGTCAAATATTCATATTGTTAAATCCATTGCTAGATATTTTTTAATTCATCATGATATATCCTTATTGTTGTATTTAAACTTGTTGAGCAAACTTGTTGCTCATCCTTGCTATATCATGAATTATATTGCAGCTAAGCCCGAGACCTCAGGAAAGAATAAGGGTAAAAGAAAGATGTAGAATTGTTGTTAGAAGCAGAGTTTATTTTGTGCTTAGTTTAAATTACTGTTATGTAATATGAACCCTAATTACTATTATAGGGTATGTTTGTAAGACTTTATTAAGGTTATCGAATATTGGGACTAGTAACACCTTTTGAATAAACGACGTACGTTTATTATTTTTTCGCATTTTAGTTATCGTATGTTGTTTAGAGATGGATGTTTGTATTTTATCGTGATGACCGAACCGAGATCAGAGGACCCGGATTCGGGGGTGTCACAAGCTTGATAACCAAGAATTTAGAACTGGTCAAACTACCCACCTTACTAACTGACATGAATTCTGGGTTTGGGCTCAAGAACACGAAAACACCTATAGCGACAGTTATGTCGCTATAGGCAGTCTTTAGCGACAGTTTCAATATAAAATTTATTATTTTAATAAATAAATAGATAAAAATAGTTTTTAATTATTAAAAATATAAAATAAATTTTTAAAAATTATTTTAAAGTCTGAAAATTAGTTTTTAATTATTTTGAGTATATTTCATAAATATTTAATATTTTTGGAATATAAATGGTATTTAATTTATTTAATTATAATATTAAATAAATTATTTAAAAATGATTTTTATACATGAAAAATTATGAAAAAATATATTATGGTGTTAGAAAATATTTTAAGTTATTTTTAATGACTTTTAATATTTTGTGATGAATTTCATTAATTAATCAATATTAATGGTAATTAATTTATTTAATAAATGAATTAAATAAATTATAGAAAAATATAATTAATGATTTATAAATCATATAAAAATGATTTAAGTGTTATAAAAATATAACATTTGATATTTTGTCATGAAAATGTTAACTTTTCTGTATTATTTATACTAAATTTTCAGACAAAGCTTATTAAATTGCATAGCGGTAATCAACGGTTCAGGCAAGTTTTTCTTAACTCGACCTCGAGTTGTATTATTCAAATATACTTGTGGTTAATCATTCTGATTGCCATGTCTAAGAATTATTAAATCGCACTCTGTGCATACTGCATATTCTTTAGGTATGAAAGGCTGATCACCTTCATTACCATTCGGTCTATATATATATATATATATATATATATATATATATATATATATATATATATATAGAGAGATATATATTCATGTTCAATGTTTGTTCAACTATGTAAAGTTTGTTCATGCTAGTTCGCAATTATATTGTAGGACTATAGCCAGCTTTTATTTAATTCTTTCTATCATGATATATCTTTAATTTTTGAACTTAAACTTGCTGAAAAAACTTATTGCTCACCCTTGCTATATCGAGATTAACATTTCATATTAAGACGAAAATGTTAGATACAGGAAAGGATAAAGCCAAGTTCAGCTTAGGATTTTATGTGCAGCTTAATTGTAATAGAATAGTATGATAATAATGTTGTATGTCAAATAGGATAATGAATTGTGTTTATGTGAAGGTTACTCGACCTTAGGATTAGTGTGTAAATGTATTGTATAAGCAATTTATGTTTATATCTTTCGCAATAGTTATAGAATTAGCATACCAGATTCGTGGTGATTTGGGACCCGGATTTGGGGATGCTACAGTTGGTATCAAAGCTGTTGGTTATAAACCTTAGGTAGGGTTACCTGAGACTAATAATCGCAGTGATTAAGATAAGTACTAACTCAAATATAGTTAGTGTGTCGGTATGATTCAAAGACGAATCTCGGCGGGTTATAAAAGATACAGAGTTCCCTAACTCTGATAATAAAGGTGAACAGTAATGGTAAATAGAAAGAGTCTAAAAGACTAAAAGTACAATGATAGGAGATCGTAAAACAAAACGATCAAGACATAGAAATGAATCGTAATGAGGTCACCCCGTGATCTGATAAGGTTATAGTATGGAGAAGAATCAAGTGAATGATTAAAAAGTTAACAGCAAGATTGTTGTGTGTCTATGAATTGGTACAGATTCAGGAAAGGATTATGAATACAGATTAAATAAAATTCGTATTGAGAAGGGAGTAGGTTTAGGTGGGAATTTTAATTGAGGACTCATGTCTGCAGCTAAGTTGTATGATTTTTTGTATGGGAGGGGAACTGTACTTGGTGTAACAACCACTTAGTTTCTTACACTGATAATCATTGAAATGTCTGTGTCGCGCTGTTTGTTATATACGTGTTGAGAAGGTGATTCTTTTCTCATGTGTATAACAGATAGATAGGTTATAGGTAGAGAATATAAGGTTAAGTACGAGTTCTTAAAACTCATACTTATGGTACGTTCGTGACTCATAATTATATGAAATGTTTATGAACCCCTTAGCGAATGGACGCCAAAGGTCTGTCTAGGACAAGTTCTTAAACTCATATGATTGTGGCAAGTTCCTGAACTTATAAGTGTGGTAAGTTTGACGAACTGGGTATAGTTTTGTGTGAATAGAGTATTGAGGATAATAGGAACAGATATATTAATTAGGTAATGGATTATTAGTGGAGACATAGGTTTTCCAAATCTCCTTGCTATGCTAGACTCGAAATTTTTGACATCAAGCTAAAAATGCACTATGTGCTTTTTGAAATGAATTTTTATTCTCGACTACGGGTGACCATTGTGTATGAGTGGACTTCAGGCCACCGACACATCGTTACCTGTTGAGGTAATAAAATAGATTTGTAATCATTTTTGAACGGTTTAAAGTATAGTATATGCTACTTGTTTTAGCTAGACGATAATGATTTGAAATATCAAAATATATTTTTAATTATCACTTATGTACCATGTAACCTGGTGTAGAGATGATAAAAAGTTGATGGAGTTACAAATACAGGAATACTTAGTGTTGAATTTGATTTAACATCGTTATTCCACTATTGTATGATGTGTTATGACAAAGTCACTCGATGACGGCATCGTCAAACGGGTTGTTAATACAGTACGGCATCATGACGTCATTTTTAAACAATTTTCAAAATTTTAATTTGCCAACGGGGTTTTTGCTACACACATTTGTATTTTGATTGAAATTGATTATTGATATGAGTCCAAGCTATTCAATTCGGCTAGACCAACTTTTATGAAAACTCTAAGCGTTCTTTGAAAATTATCCCGAACCAAACTATTTTTGTGCGAATTCCGATAAAGACTGAGGTACAATTTTTACGCCCCAGGCGAATACGAGAAATAGATCAGACCAGCAGTACTTTATAAGTACAGGGCATACCAGACTAATTACCCACTATGTCTGTAAGTTAAGACGGTTTTCGGATGAATTTCCATAAAACCTTTGCGAAAATGACAGACAATAGTCTATAAAACCCTCAGCAACATTTGAAAATTTTTACTCTTGTGAGGAATGTATTAGATAGCATGTGATGCTATGTATAAATGGTGTATGGTGTAAGGTAAATTTCGGGGACAAAATTTTTAGAAGAATGGGTGAATGTGATGACCCGAGAATTTAGAAAATTATTTAAATCTTAAAATATTGAATTAAGGTTAAATAATAAACCTAGACAGAAAATAATTGAATGAATTTGAGATTTTCAAGAAAAAATTCTATGAATTTAAAATTTTTATGGTGAATTATTCAAGATTAGGGGTATACGTGAATATGTTCTGTGTAAATGGTATTATATGTGTACAGTATGTGGTTAAGGGTCAAGGGTTGACCAGATAAGTTATATCAGTGGAAAATCCTAAGATTATATTAAGAACGTCAACGTTTAGTTAGAAAACTCATACGATTTATGAGAAACCCTAAAATCGGTTCTAGAAACCCTAATTTCAGTTTCAAGAATTTGAAACCCTATCGATAGTTGAAAACCCTAATTTGGGAATTTAAATGCCAGTATAAGGTTTAATGTTATTAATTATAACTAAATTAGGGAAAACCCTAATGATTTACTTGAATCCCTAAATTTAATTGGAAACCCTAATTCTTGAGTTATAAACCATAATTCGTAATTATGAAACTTAATTGCTAAATTAGCGATTTTAATTAGGAAATGTTAATCCTAATTAGCAAGCTTGATTTATGATTAGTAAATTTTTATATAATTAGAGAATTTTAATTATAATTTAGAAATAATAATTTCCTATTCTTGGAAACCTAATTTGGAAATCCTAGATTTTATATTTTTAAAACCTAAAGGGTTAAACCCTAAACCCTAAGGGTTAAATCCTAAACCCTAAGGGTTTGGACCATTTACATGAATGCCATTAAATTTAAAAGTCTAATGATCATTTTGCCCTTTTTTTGTATTTTTATAAGTTAGCTTACAAAATCTTGCCATATCTTTGGGTTGATAACTAACCATAGCCCTAGCCTAGCATGTGCTCTAAAAATATAGCCATCAGCCATTTCACAACAACCAAGTGCATTGTATCATATCATATTTATAGATTTAGATAGAGAAAACCACTTACTTTACTTTTCATTTTGTACAAGACTTTTCTCTCTCTAGAATTTCGAGATTTAGAGTGAATATGAGTGTTAAGTTAAGATTATATCAGTCCTCAGCTTTCCAAGATCAGGATCAAAGGTCAGAATCAAGAATCAAAGTGTAAAAGAGGTATACACCCTAAATCTTAAAAATTAGTGATCTGATGTAATATGTTATTGTTTATTGGTTAGAGTTGTGTTAGAGGGTGTTAATAAGTGATCTGGGCTGTTGGATCATGGATCCATATCATGTAGATGTATAAAAATTAAGTTTTTCGAAACTGTTCCTGAACCTTCATGAGTCGTCTGACAAGCAAATGTCAGAGACTCTAGATTCTTTTGTGTAAGACCCCAAATTATTATTAAATGAAATTTAAATTCCCTCTATTTATTATTTTGAAATAGTAAGGGTTAAATTGATTAATGAGGTTAGTTATGGGTAAAATGCGCAACTATTTCAAATAAGCAGGTGGTTATAAAATATTCATTGTTGTCGGGGAATATTCGTTTGGTCGTGGAATATTCTTTCTGTCGGGGAATATTCGTACGACGGCGCAGTCTTTTGTGGGCCCCATAATGGAAAGCGATTGGATGAAGAAAACGACAAGTATAAGTTGTTTATAAATAACGGCGTAGTTGTTACCGTTAATACTGTTGGAATACCCGGTGGTTAAAACACAGTAAAACGCGTTGTTGCACAGTAGCACACTGTATTGCACCAATTATTGATTCTTACGTAAGAAGGCACTACTCAATAATGGTTACAGTAATTACTGTTTAGTATTTTATTTTATTGATTCAATAATTGATGCGTTGATATTTTATATTACTGTTGTTTCAATAATTGTTACTACACAGTATTTCCCATTATCAGATCAATAATTCATATTATTTGAATAATATTATTAGATAACATTATTGGCAATGTCTAGAAAGTTCTGTCTAAGGAGAGGTTTGGTCATCTAATTGCGCGCCAGTAAGGAGAAATCCTTATTGGAAAGCCCCCTCTTTCCTGAGAATTGCCTGGTTGCCAGTACTGTGATTCTGTAATATTATTTGTGAATAATTAATTATTGATTTATATGATGAGGAAAATATTAATTTTATGTGGATATAGATGGAGAAATTTTTAAGTGACAATTATTAAAAAAATGATATTTTATCTTTTCTGATAAAATAATTTATTTAATAATATAATAATGGTGATAGTTTTATAATGAATGTGGGATATATGAGTATATGAGGAGGAAGAGTATTTTTTTTGTATTAAATGATTAACACATATTTTGTGTGTCGGTAGACCCCATTTCTTGACTAAAATTTGATTATAGCCTGTAAAATCGCCCGTTTATGGATTTCGGTCAACTTCTCTTTAGAATTTGGAAAAACTTTCTTCTGCAAAGTTGTAGAGAATTGAATTTCCTATAAAAAGTCGCGAGATTTGAATTTTCTGATAAAAGGGTTATTTTCTATGAATTATTAAAATTTTGGAAAATAAAATGATTTTTATTAATTATGGGTGGGACCCACTTTTATTCTAACACATGTGGGCTGCTAATTTGGGTCAAGGATGGCTGGTGGCTGAATTGGCATGCGTAAAAATGAGTTTTGTAATTATAATATTTTATTATTTAGTCTCCTTTGGCGTTCTAGCATTTTCCTATAAATAGGTGCTTAAGTTAGAATTGAAAATCACACCAGAAACAAGTTTTCTCTCTTTCTCTCTCTAGATTATTGAGTGTATTTTGTGAGTATTTAGATACTTTGAGAGTTTCTATTCATCAGAGCAAGTTTCTTTCAGCCTTATACCGGTATTCCGACCAGAAGTACTGTCTTTACGAGGTAAGGGATGTTATTTTATTCGAAAATGATATTATTTCTTCAATATCATTATGCCGAAATATTGGTTGGAAATTTTTATCAAATTTAGAACTTTTCACGTCGGGGTTACTATTCATGAGTTACTATTCATGAGTTACTATTCACGAGTTACTATTCACGAGTTACTATTCACCGAAAATGAAATTTTCTTCTTTTCGTCCAAAATATCTATTCTGGGTACTAGATTTGATTGTATCCATGTTTTGATCATTCTTGAATTTTACTTCACTATAAATAATTATAAGGTATTTTTGGACATGGATAAATCGAAATACGAATCCTTAATATTTGTTATTTTGTTTCACTGGATTCGTTTTCTTTAAGATATTTTTTCATCATCCTCAGTCCTAAATGATGATATTACTGAATATCTTTGGCCTGTAGAGCAAAGATGAATGATTAACTAATGAATATCTTTGGCCCGTAGTGCAAAGATGAACAGGTGTTGAGATGAACATGACCGACTGGTGATACAAATGAATATCTTTGGTCTGTAGTGCAAAGATGAATATTTGATTAAAGATGGTTATTGATTGTTGTTACAGGGATAAAATATTGATGATGGACTTTTAAATCTTAGAAGATAGTAGAACTCATTCTCTACTTGACTCTTCTAATGGTTTGCTGTTTCCGCTACAGTTATTGATTTAAAACTTGTTGTCTATTGTATTCTATTAGATTTTTCCCTGTTGAAGACTAACGATAATTTGTTCTGTATTATCTTAGTCATAATGTTCTTTACTGGGCTAGTTGAGCTCACCCTTTTCCTTTTTGTTCCATTTTTCTCAGGAGGCGAGAATGTAGCGAGTACTAGTCGGGGTATGGAATGATGGTTCCAGAAGTTATTTTAGTAGTCCTCACCATTTTTGTGAAATAATGTATCAATAATTGTGATGAGGACTTATTTGAGTGTGGATATTGTCTAGATGATAATATTTGTATTTAAACTCACAGTTCTTATGTTGTAACAGTAAAGATGTAGTTGTTTCTGTACCATGTATTTTGGCGACTCAGAATGGGTGTTGTATACCTATTTTGGGGGCGTCACAGTTGGTATCAGAGCTTAGGGATATGATCTCTGGCGGAGATCGGAGAATAGAACTAGCAGGGGAGAGACTAATAAATCTTTCGCTAGCGTGTCCTACCTAAGCTTATTTATTGGTCAGTCATAATATAGGGGTATTATGTGATTTGTTAATTTATTTAATTAACCCTTGTTTTATGGCAGTATTTGAGAATGTCGACTGAGAATGTTAACAGTGGAGTAAATAAGACCGTGGAGACACCGGTGCTTACCAACGAGGAGAACGTGCAACAGGCTGGCAATGTTCCTCCTGTGAACAACACCAATGAGCAGATGATGAACGATGGAATGTTTAGAAGTTTTTTGCAATTCATGCAAAACCAGACGAGGGAGACTCGTGTTCAAAATACAGGAGGAAATGATAGCAATTCACGGTTTGTCACAGCCAAACAGTTCAAAGAATTGGGACCACCAGAATTTAAGGGAAAGCCAGATCCGATCATGGCGGAAACGTGGGTCAAGCAAATTACCAAGATATTCGATGTCTTGGGATGCACGGAAGAACAGAAGGTTCCATTCGCCACCTTTATGTTTCATGGCGAGGCAGACTACTGGTGGGAGTCTGTGAAGCGTACCCATCCAGCCGCACTCAGCATGTCTTGGGAGACATTTCAGAAACTGTTCAATGATAAGTACTTTCCTGAAAGTATTCGTCATATGAAGGAGGTAGAGTTTATTAGACTAGAGCAGAATAATATGACGGTATCTCAGTACGAGGTGAAGTTTGCAGAGTTGTCCAGGTTTGCACCTCATTTGGTGGAGAATGAGGAACGTATGACGAGGATGTTTCTGAGAGGTTTGAAACCCGGCATACGTCAATATCTCATTTCTCATAAATTTTCTCTCTATTCAGATGTTGTCAACAGGGCTCAATTATTAGAGCGAGATAACGAGTACGGTCAACTGAGGGACCACAACCAGGATCATATCGGTGACAACAGTCATCAGAGCAATGATAACCAGCGGAGAAAGAAAAATACAGACAAGAACGGCAACCACTATGGTGGTAATCGTGGCTATGAAAATAGAAGAAGCGAGTCGGGAGGAGATTTTAAAAAGAGGAGATTCAACAATGACAATACGAAGACGTCAGTACCAGCAACAACTGGTTCCAAGGGAGGAGAACGACCACCGGTTATATGCTATAAGTGCAAAAAAGAAGGACATATTAGCCCAAACTGCCCACAACAGTTTAAGGTATGTTATAATTGTGGAAAGGAAGGACATATCGCTCGAGATTGCACTGTAGCAAAACCAAGTCCAGCGGGGATGGTGACTCAAAAAGCTGCCCCAAAAAAGATAAAGTCAACGGTTCCTAGAAGAGCGTTTGTTGTGACTGGTCAACATACGAGGAACCCAAACGAGGTGATCACGGGTAAGCTAATCATAAATTCATGTGAAGTTTATACCTTATTAGATACCGGTTCTACCCATTCTTTTATCTCTCCTACTTGTGCTCAACGTTTAAACTTGACTCCGGAGAAGTTAGACTTTGATTTATCTGTGGAAACTCCGTTAGGAGAAACTTTCATCACATCCACTGTTTATAAATCTTGTTTGATCCAAGTTGGCACCATCACATTACCTGTTGACCTTATCTCTTTAAAGATACTTGCTTTTGATGTGATTTTAGGGATTGATTGGTTAACTACTCATCATGCCAAAATTAATTGTTTTCGTAAGGTTGTTAGTTTTCATATTCCTAACTAACCGGTTGTACGAATTCAAGCAACTAAGCCATTAAAATCAATCACTGTTATATCAAGCCATAAAGTCATTCGTTTATTAAAAAACGGATGTCATGCTTTCTTAGCCCATGTTATGGATTTGAATAAAGACACGTCAAATTTGAATAATATTCCTGTTGTTATTAACTTTCCTGACGTATTTCCTGAAGAACTTCTCGGTCTACCCCCGAAACGTGAAATTGAATTCTTTATTGATCTTGAACCTGGTACAAAGCCCATTTCTAAAACCTCATATCGAATGGCTCCTATTAAACTTCAGGAGTTAAAGGTCCAACTACAAGAATTGTTGGACATCGGTTTCATTCGTCCTAGTACATCTCCTTGGGGTGCTCCTCTTTTATTTGTAAAGAAGAAAGATAGGAGTTTGCGACTTTGTATTGATTACCGAGAGTTAAACCATGTCACTATTAAGAATAGGTATCCGCTACCTCGTATTGATGACCTGTTTGACCAGTTACAAGGAGAACAATTCTTTTCAAAGATCGATCTTCGTTCTGGATATCATCAGCTGAAGGTTAAAACTGAGGATATTCCAAAGACTGCCTTCAGAACTCGGTACGGGCATTATGAATTCCTAGTCATGTCTTTTGGATTGACTAATGCTCCTGCGGCTTTCATGGATATGATGAACCGAGTATTCAAGGATTATTTGGATCAGTTCGTTGTTGTCTTTATTGATGACATCCTCATATATTCCAAAAGCCGTGAAGATCATGAGCATCATTTGAAGCTGGTACTCCAAAGGCTGCATGAAAACAAGTTATATGCTAAGTTGAAGAAATGCGAGTTTTGGCTTGAGGAAGTGGCATTCCTAGGGCACGTGGTGTCAAAACATGGAGTATCTGTTGACCCGGCGAAGATTGAAGCAATACAAAGTTGGGAGCAACCAAAGACGGTGACTGAAGTACGTAGCTTTCTGGGCTTAGCTGGTTATTATCGGAGATTCGTGGAAGGGTTTTCTCGAATCGCTACCCCGTTAACTCAGCTAACTCGGAAAGATATCAAATTCGTATGGAGCGAGGAATGTGAGAAGAGTTTTCAAGAGCTTAAGAAGAGACTCATTTCGGCACCTGTTTTGACCATACCATCTGGTTCGGATGGATTTGTTATCTACAGCGATGCTTTAGGCAAAGGGCTAGGATGTGTTCTCATGCAACGTGGAAAAGTTATAGCCTATGCCTCGCGACAACTTAAAGAATATGAGAGAAATTATCCTACTCATGATCTAGAGTTGGCAGCAGTCGTTTTCGCGCTAAAGATCTGGAGGCACTATCTATATGGGGAGAAAGTGGAGATTTATTCAGACCATAAAAGCCTCAAATATTTCTTCACTCAAAAAGAACTCAACATGCGGCAACGACGTTGGCTCGAGCTGTTGAAAGATTACGACCACACTATTCAATACCATCCTGGAAAAGCAAACGTGGTAGCTGACGCGTTGAGCAGAAGATCTTATGCAGGAACGAGTGCGATGATGTCAAGTATACGCATAGAACCAACTTTAATTGATAAAGTTAAAGTTGCTCAAACCACAGACCCGGAGCTGATGCGTATGAAGAAGAAAGTGCAAGAAGGTGCTATTCCAGAAGCAAGAATCGATGAAGAAGGAATACTTCGAGTCCACTCCAGACTTTGTGTTCCTAACGATTCTGATTTGAAGTACAAGATCATGATGGAAGCACACAATACACCATTTGCAATCCATCCTGGAAGTACCAAAATGTATCGTGATCTTCGACATACATTTTGGTGGAATAATATGAAGAGAGAGATTGCAAAGTTTATCTCGAGGTGTTTAACTTGTCAACGTGTAAAGGCGGAACATCAAGTGCCAAAGGGTCCATTGCAACCACTTGAGATTCCGAAATGGAAGTGGGAACACATTACCATGGATTTCGTTACGGGTCTTCCCACGGTTTCTCAAGGCATAAATGCTATTTGGGTTATTGTTGATAGATTAACTAAGTCTGCTCATTTCTTGCCGATACGGGAGACTTATTCCCTTGAACGTCTTGCTCGTATATACGTAGATGAGATTGTGAGACTGCATGGCATGCCAGTATCCATAGTTTCGGATCGTGACCCAAGATTTACTTCAAGATTTTGGGTTAGCTTGCAAAAAGCTATGGGCACAGATTTACGATTTAGTTCGGCATACCATCCTCAAACGGACGGACAATCAGAGAGGACTATTCAAACCCTTGAAGATCTATTAAGACTTTGTGTCCTAGATTTCAAAGGGAGTTGGGATAAGTACCTACCATTGGTGGAATTCTCCTAGAATAACAGTTATCAGGCAAGTATAGGTGTGGCCCCATTTGAAGCATTATATGGACGAAAGTGTCGCTCTCCAGTATGTTGGGATGAGGTGGGAGAAGCAACGTTGCTAGGACCAGAGTTGGTACGAATGACTACAGAGAAGATCCAAACGATTCGACAACGTATACAAACGGCACAGGATCGACAAAAGAGTTATGCGGATCTTCATCGAAAGGACGTGGAATTTGACATTGGGGATCATGTATTGTTGTGTGTGGCTCCATGGAAAGGAGTTACAAGATTTGGGAAGAGAGGAAAGCTCAATCCACGATTTATTGGTCCATTTCAGATTCTTGACCGAATAGGAAATGTGGCCTATAGACTCGCGTTACCTCCAAGTATGTCTCGTGTTCATAATGTTTTTAATATATCTATGTTACGTAAATATGTGAAAGACCCAGACCACGTTATTGAGTTAGAACCGGACGAGATAGCTGAAGACTTAACGTACGAGGAGGTACCTGTCAAGATTTTAGATAGAAAGGAGCATGTCCTACGCACGAAGGTCATACCATAAGTAAAAGTTTTGTGGAGAAACCATGCTATTGAGGAAATGACTTGGGAGTTAGAAACGAAAATAAAAGCGAGGTATCCTCATCTTTTCGAAACACCAGGTACGTACGTCAATTTCGAGGACGAAATTTCTTAAGGAGGGGAGGTTGTAAGACCCCAAATTATTATTAAATGAAATTTAAATTCCCTCTATTTATTATTTTGAAATAGTAAGGGTTAAATTGATTAACGAGGTTAGTTATGGGTAAAATGCGTAAATATTTCAAATAAGCAGGTGGTTATAAAATATTCATTGTTGTCGGGGAATATTCGTTTGGTCGTGGAATATTCTTTCTGTTGAGAAATATTCGTACGACGGCGCAGTCTTTTGTGGGCCCCATAACGGAAAGCGATTGGATGAAGAAAACGACAAGTATAAGTTGTTTATAAATAATAGCGTAGTTGTTACCGTTAATACTGTTGGAATACCCGGTAGTTAAAACACAGTAATACGCGTTGTTGCACAGTAGCACACTGTATTGCACCAATTATTGATTCTTACATAAGAAGGCACTACTCAATAATGGTAACAGTAATTACTATTCGGTATTTTATTTTATTGATTCAATAATTGATGCGTTGATATTTTATATTACTGTTGTTTCAATAATTGTCACTACACAGTATTTCCCATTATCAGATCAATAATTCATATTATTTGAATAATATTATTAGATAACATTATTGGCAATGTCTAGAAAGTTCTGTCTAAGGAGAGGTTTGGTCATCTAATTGCGCGCCAGTAAGGAGAAATCCTTATTGGAAAGCCCCCTCTTTCCTGAGAATTGCCTGGTTGCCAGTACTGTGATTCTGTAATATTATTTGTGAATAATTAATTATTGATTTATATGATGAGAAAAATATTAATTTTATGTGGATATAGATGGAGAAAATTTTTAAGTGACAATTATTAAAAAAATGATATTTTATCTTTTCTAATAAAATAATTTATTTAATAATATAATAATGGTGATAGTTTTACAATGAATGTGGGATATATGAGTATATGAGGAGGAAGAGTATTTTTTTTGTATTAAATGATTAACACATATTTTGTGTGTCGGTAGACCCCATTTCTTGACTGAAATTTGATTGTAGCCTGTAAAATCGCCCGTTTATGGATTTCGGTCAACTTCTGTTTGGAATTTAGAAAAACTTTCTTCTGCAAAGTTGTAGAGAACTGAATTTCCTATAAAAAGTCGCAAGATTTAAATTTTCTGATAAAAGGGTTATTTTCTATGAATTATTAAAGTTTTGGAAAATAAAATGATTTTTATTAATTATGGGTGGGACCCACTTTTATTCTAACACATGTGGGCTGCTAATTTGGGTCAAGGATGGCTGGTGGCTGAATTGGCATGCGTAGAAATGAGTTTTGTAATTATAATATTTTATTATTTAGTCTCCTTTGGCGTTCTAGCATTTTCCTATAAATAGGTGCTTAAGTTAGAATTGAAAATCACACCAGAAACAAGTTTTCTCTCTTTCTCTCTCTAGATTATTGAGTGTATTTTGTGAGTATTTAGATACTTTGAGAGTTTCTATTCATCAGAGCAAGTTTCTTTCAGCCTTATACCGGTATTCCGACCAGAAGTATTGTCTTTACGAGGTAAGGGATGTTATTTTATTCGAAAATGATATTATTTCTTCAATATCATTATGCCGAAATATTGGTTAGAAATTTTTATCAAATTTGGAACTTTTCACGTCGGGGTTACTATTCATGAGTTACTATTCACGAGTTACTATTCACGAGTTACTATTCACCGAAAATGAAATTTTCTTCTTTTCGTCCAAAATATCTATTCTGGGTACTAGATTTGATTGTATCCATGTTTTGATCATTCTTGAATTTTACTTCACTATAAATAATTATAAGGTATTTTTGGACATGGATAAATCGAAATACGAATCCTTAATATTTGTTATTTTGTTTCACTGGATTCGTTTTCTTTAAGATATATTTTCATCATCCTCGGTCCTAAATGATGATATTACTGAATATCTTTGGCCTGTAGAGCAAAGATGAATGATTAACTAATGAATGTCTTTAGCCCGTAGTGCAAAGATGAACAGGTGTTGAGATGAACATGACCGACTGGTGATACAAATGAATATCTTTGGCCTGTAGTGCAAAGATGAATATTTGATTAAAGATGGTTATTGATTGTTGTTACAGGGATAAAATATTGATGATGGACTTTTAAATCTTAGAAGATAGTAGAACTCATTCTCTACTTGACTCTTCTAATGGTTTGCTGTTTCCGCAGCAGTTATTGATTTAAAACTTGTTGTCTATTGTATTCTATTAGATTTTTCTCTGTTGAAGACTAATAATAATTTGTTCTGTATTATCTTAGTCATAATGTTCTTTACTGGGCTAGTTGAGCTCACCCTTTTCTTTTTTGTTCCATTTTTCTCAGGAGGCGAGAATGTAGCGAGTACTAGTCGGGGTATGGAATGATGGTTCTAGAAGTTATTTTAGTAGTACTCACCATTTTTGTGAAATAATGTATCAATAATTGTGATGAGGACTTATTTGAGTGTGGATATTGTCTAGATGACAATATTTGTATTTAAACTCACAGTTCTTATGTTGTAACAGTAAAGATGTAGTTGTTTCTGTACCATGTATTTTGGCGACTCAGAATGGGTGTTGTATACCTATTTTGGGGGCGTCACATTTTGTGTTTCTGATTTATGTTGTTTGAAGTTATATATGTGTAGTATGTCACGTAGGCTTTGATCTAAAACTAGAAACATGGCCAGATCATGAATAGAGTGGGAGTTATGAGCAGTCAAACTGCGTTGACCGGTCACGGGAATGGGTTTCTGGGCAGCCCAGAAACCCAGATCTAGTCTGACAGTGATATTGCAGGCCTTTATCTTGCTTGTCTATTATGTTTTATATCACGTTGTTGTTTTGTAGTTGTAGTCTGACATGAAGACTACATGTTAAAGCCTTTAGATCACCCAGATCCATAACAGAAACGATGTTATAGTCGGTCAAACAGGGGTTGACCATCATGTCGGATGAAGATTTTGGGAAACCCATAAATCTTCAAAGGCAGTTCTTGGCATGCATTTTGACCAGCCTTTATCTGTCTTATGTGATGTTGTTGTTATGATATAATGTTATACAATTGTACACTAACATCAATACTACATGATTGGACCAATAAAACACCCTAACCAAGCCGGGGACATAGAGATTAAAAAGACCAAAGTAGCACCCTTGAGTTGTTCATCATTTCTAGAAAACCCAAAAATGAAGAACAGCTCTGACATGAAATTTGAGAGCCCCTATCTCTTAGTTATAGTGTTAGATTGCCATGAAAATTGTTGTATGTTGTAGTCCTACATATATATTAAAATCCTAACAAAATTACAAACTCAGAAGCTTGATAACCAAGAATCTAGAATCGGTCAAACTACTCACCTTGCTAACTGACATAATTTATGGGTTTGGGCTCAAGAACACGAAGAATACCTATAGCGACAGTTATGTCGCTATAGGCAGCCTTTAGCGACAGTTTCAATGTAAAATTTATTGATTTAATAAATAAATAGATAAAAATAGTTTTAAATTATTAAAAATACAAAATAAATTCCTGAATATTATTTTAGAGTCTGAAAATTAGTTTTTAATTATTTTGAGTATATTTCATAAATATTTAATATATTTAGAATATAAATGGTAATTCATTTATTTAATTATAATATTAAATAAATTATTTAAAAATGATTTTTATACATGAAAAATTATATTATGGTGTTAGAAAATATTTTAAGTTATTTTTAATGACTTTTAATATTTTGTGATGAATTTCATTAATTAATCAATATTAATAGTAATTAATTTATTTAATAAATGAATTAAATAAATTATGGAAAAATAAAATTAATAATTTATAAATCATATAAAAATGATTTAAGTGTTATAAAATATAACTTTTGATATTTTTCCATGAAAATGTTAATATTTTAATATTAATAACAATTATCGGATAATGAATTTAATTGTTTAAAAATCATCTAAATGTGATTTTAAGGTATTAAAAATACTTTGATATATTATAAATATATTATAATATTATGACAATTATTTCATTAATATTTGGTATTAAATAAATATTAATGATAATGGAATGATGAGGTATTTAAATCATTTAAATACGAGTTTAATGATTGAAAAATATTGATAAATGATAATAATTATCTGAAAATTATTATGAGACTTGAAAAATTATTCTGACTGATAATAAATAATTGTTAAGTGTTTAGGCAGAGTTTAATTGAACTTAAACACGATAATTGTTCGACTAGGCTGTCGGGATGTTAGAATTTTGCCGAATTCAACTCAAACTGAAAAAGTTTGACTTGAGGTTAGGTTTTATGTGCTATATATACTGATAGGATTATATGATAATGTGTTTGGGTTATTTTAAATACTGTGATGATATTATTCTAATGTGTAGATCGGGATTATTTATACTAGATTTTCAGACAAAGCTTATTAAATTGCATAGCGGTAATCAACGGTTCAGGCAAGTTTTTCTTAACTCGACCTCGAGTAGTATTATTCAAATATAATTATGGTTAATCATTCTGATTGCCATGTATAGGAATTATTAAATCGCACTCTGTGCATACTGCATGTATTCTTCAGGTATGAAAGGCTGATCACCTTTATTACCATTCGGTCCAAATATATATATGTTCATGCTCAATGTTCGTTCAGCTATGTAAAGTTTGTTCATGCTAGTTCGCAATTATATTGTAGAACTGTAGCCAGCTCTTATTTAATTCTTTCTATCATGATATATCTTTAATTTTTGAACTTAAACTTGCTGTGAAAACTTATTGCTCACCCTTGGTATATTTTGATTAACATTGCAGATTAAGACGAAAACGTCGGATACAGGAAAGGATAAAGCCAAGTTCAGCTTGGCATTTTATGTGCAACTTAATTGTAATAGAATAATATGATAATAATGTTGTATGTCAGATAGGATAATGAATTGTGTTGATGTGAAGGTTACTCGACCTTGGGATTAGTGTGTAAATGTATTGTATAAGCAATTTATGTTTATATGTTTCGCAATAATTATAGAATTAGCATACCAGATCCGTGGTGATTTGGGACCCGAATTTGGGGATGCTACATCACGTAACACATAATTACATGCTCAACATATATTTCATAATCATTGGACTAACATAACATACATATCGCAGTTCACATAACAAGTACAAAGATTGAGTTCCATACTCAATCAGCATTTTTTATTCAATCAATGTAGTCATAAATTGACTTTAACATTTCATACGTTTAACATATATAACACATAATGCTCTTTGTAATAAATATTTAAAACAGTTCATCATCAAGTTCACATAACAAATACGAATTGAAAGACTTGCATTGATCGTTGCTTACCAAAAACAGTTTAACATCTTACAACTATCTGCACTTCACGTGCCCTACACAATTATATAATAATACACATCAACTATTAGTCACATAGCAATACATAGTAGTTGTAATATAAACATTACTCTACATCTCATAACCCTTCCTATTAATCAACACAATGTTTAATTTGATTGTGTTAACTTTCGACTTATATCTCACTATATTTCTTCTTAGGTCACACTCGAAGTTCATTCAAGTGTTAAGTCTTGCTATGACTACTTATTGGTTTTATATTAACCCTATTTCATATCTTATAATATTCATTTCATTTGACATAAAATACTTTTTACGTTCATTAACACTTGTCAAGGCGTTTCGACGTTCATTCGTCATACGCCCGATTTGTCTCTCTTGTGTATGCTTGGTATGCTTATACAACTTATCTAATACATCATTTGTTAATGTTATGAATCATTATATTTACTAATATTTATGTTTAATAATTTAGAACAACATCTTTTATCTTCAAAAGCACTACACATGCATATGTGCATGCCCGACGCCCTCTGATTGCCTCCGAATACACATTAGTCCCAGAGATGACCCTTTTGACCCCTTTTAAAGACCTAAAATTGAAAAACTCAAAGAACTAAAGTTGTAGGTCTATTCGTCCTCGTTCTGGATCATCTTGAATCTCCTTAATCAGAGTTCGTATGAAAAAGTTATGGCCATTTTACTACAGGAGGTCAAAACAGTCACACCTGACACACCTAGAGCGCAGCTGCACCCAAGAGGGCAGCTGCGCCCCAATAGAATTAGGGCACAGCGTAGCTGCGCTCGTTAGCAGAGCAAGAATTTACAATTTACTATTATCGCGATTTTTAAACTTTTCTCCTTCTAATCTTCATTACTTGAGTTATACACATCCAAATTAGTCCGTTTTCGATTTTATGGATTTGTAATTCATAGAAATACAACATACCAAAGAATAAACAATTTATAGAACCATTAACTAACCCAAATCTTGACCCAAAACTCATGTTCATACTAAACTTACATGTTTTAACATGTTTAACGAATTCATTTCTTAACAAAATTGATTTATTTAACTTGCGTTCTTTTCTTTTTTTTCAATGTTCTTACAACATCCATCATCAATTTAAGGTTTCCATCAAGATTTCATAACTAATTTTAGTCTCAAAAATGACCAAAATGTACATATTCAACCAAAAACTCAATTCTTCATCTTTAACATGTTTTCATGAGTTTAAACACTCCAAAATTATTTCTAGATGACTATTAATAGATTATGTCTATCCATAAACATATATAAACTATACCTCAACAAATACAACCACCAAAAACTCAATTACAGAGAATTTAGAAAACAAAACCATAAACTAGAAACCTAAAAATTTTACCTTTGATTTGCTATAAAGCTTGAACAACTTCTTGTTTCTCCCTTCTTTGATTTTCAAACTCCTCTTCAGTTACAGAAAATTTCTTCTCTAAGCTCCCTCTTCTCAATTACTCTCTTCCTCTCTTCTCTGTATTTGTTTTTCTTTGTTTTCAGGCTTTAGGAATAAAAATACGTAAAATTCATATAAGTGATATAAACATAATGCGAATATAAAGATAAAGATAAGAATCCGGAGTTACCTGACTCCAGTAATAGAGATGAAAAGTGATACTAAATAGACGATGTCTATAAGATGAAAAGTGTAAATAAAATCATAATATAATATGATTAAAGAGAAGAATAAGAAGATCGTAAAATAAAGCGATCGTAAGTATAAGGAGATATGAATACAAAATAAGATCACGATGTGATCAAATTAAATCGTTGAATAACATATGAAATGTTAAATGATTGGAATGATATAGCCTGACGCTATAAAGAGAAGATACTATGAAATGGTACTATGTAAACTCAAAAAAGAGTGGTAAATTTTAAGATACGGATTAAAGAAATTTCGTATTAAGAAAAGCGAAAGTTAGAATTGTGTAGGATTTCAATTGAGGACTCAGGTTAGCAGCTGAGTTGTATGATTCCTTGTATGGGTGGGGAATTTGTACTTGGTTTTAGAATCACTTAGCTTCTTGGTCGATATAGTGGTTAGGTTGACCAATTCTTTGTATGGGCGGGGAATTGTCCGCTTATCTTCCTATATTGATTAGTGGCCGAGTTTGGTTTGACAACCACTTAGTTTCTTACATTGATAATCATTGGAACCTGGTGTCGCACTATTTGTTATATGCATGTGGATAAGGTGATTTTTTTTCATGTGTATAACGAATAGGTAAAGAATATAAGGTTAACTACGAGTTTTTAAAACTCATACTTATGGTACGTTCGTGACTCATAATTATATGAAATGTTTATGAACCCCTCAGCGAATGGACGCCAAAGGTCTGACTAGGACAAGTTCTTAAACTCATATGATTGTGGAAAGTTCCTGAACTCATAATGTGTGATAAGTTTGACGAACTGGGTATAGTTATGTGTGAATGGAGAATTGAAGATGATAGAAATAGATAGATTTATTAAGAAATGGATCAGTAGAGAAAGTGAAGTTGATAGTGGAAGCATAGGTATTCCAAATCTTCTAGCTATGCTAGACTTCAAAATTTTTGATATCAAGCTAAATTCGCATAATGTGCCTTTATAAAATGAATTTTTGTTATCCTCAACTCATGGGGACAAGTGTGTAGGTGTGGACTTCGGGCCACTAACACATCGTTACCTATTGTGGCATGATGACACCAAAGATGATTTTCAAAGGTTTTTAAACGGTTTAAAGAAGATTCTATGCTAATTGATTCGGCTAGACGAAAATAATTTGAATTATCAAAATGTATTTTTATATCATCAATGTATCATGGAACCTGATGCAGAATGATAAAAATGATGGAGTCATCAATGCAGTATTACATAGTGTTGGATGCGATCTAAGGATCGTCAGCCTACTATGGTATGATGTAGTATGACAAAGTCACCAAATGACGGAATCCTCAAACGGACTGTAAATACAGTGTGGTATCATGACGTCATAAAATGATTTTAAGAATTTTAAAGATAATTTATTGGCAATTGAATTTGGTCAGACAAATGTTTCGATTGAAATTCGAATTATTGATATGCGTCTAAGCTATTTGATTCAGCTAGACAAATTTTTATGGAATTCAAAGTATTCTTTAAAAACTTATGCCGAACCAAATTGTTTTGGTACGGAATCTTATGATAAGTCTGAGGGGAACAACCCTGCAAATGGGGATATACTAATTGGATAAAATATTCCAATCTAAGAACGCATATAGTCGTTCCGATTACTAAGGTACAACAGACTGATCATCTAAAGTACTCGCACCAGTAGTTTACCTTCTTCGTGATTGTAAACATACTGTTAACTTTTTAAGGGGTAGAGTACCTGTTTCTTAATTGTTATAGGTCGAGGTAATAATACCTCTAAACCTCAATAGTTCATGGTCTATATGACTCCTCAGCATGATTTAAAAATTTTAAATCTTGGGAGTGATGCTTTGGGTAACATGTGATGATGTGTATGAAATAATATGAACTCGTTGTGTACGGGTAGAATCTGATATGATTGAATAAAGGTGGTATTGAAAACCTAGTTTTGATGAATGAAAGGAGTAGAGTGTAGTATGCTGTAATTTCAGGGACGAAATTCTTAGAAGAAGGGGTGAATGTGACAACCCGAGAATTTGTAGGATTTATAAAATCTTAATTGATTAACTTAAAGGTTAAAGTTTAAAACCTAGAGTGAAAATAGAGGATTTTAAATTTAAGAAAAATGTATACAGTTTAAAAATTGAAAGAGATTATGTAATAATAAATATGGCAAGCCATATGAAGAATGCTTATTGAATGTAGAAAATCGTATTAAGAGGTTTAATAGACATTAAATTAAATGTCTAGTCTAATTTATGAGTATATAAATTATTTTATGATTTATGAAGAATATGTATGTTTACGTAATATGGTAAATATATTAAATTATATTTGCTATATGTAAATAAATTGATATAAACGGTTTATAATGTGAGAAAATAAAATTATTAATTATTTTTTTTATATGTGACGTGTGCATGTTTGGTGTAACTGGTAATTGGGAGTTAATGAATATTATATATATATATATATATATATATATATATATATATATATATATATATATATATATATATACTTATTACGCGGAGAAAATAAAATTGTTGGGAACAATTTGTGTAATGAAACGAAAAGAGGCGGGTTAAGCATATTATATTTATATATACTTTACTCAAGAGTATTAGAATAAATTCTTATAAGAAATAAATTTAATAAATAAAAGATATTATATTTATTGTAATATCTTAAGGAAAATAAATAAATTCTTAATTGAATTTATATTAATGTGATAAGGATATTATATTATAATATCCTGAGTATGAAAATAATTGTATTTGCATAACAAATTATGTATAGCATATTTATTTTGTAATTATAAAATAAATATGTAACTTAAGTATGTTATGTTATATTTTAAAATTTATATATCAAAGATGAGTTATATAAATTATATGATCTCATGAGGGTAAAATAGCTTAAGGAGATTTATGTGGTAACTTATTTGATTAAATTAAGTTACTAAGATTGGGTAATTAATTACTTAACAAAAGCATTAAAAGAATAGTTGAATTAATTATTTAATTATTAAGCCAAATGTAGCAAGTAAATTATCAAATACTAAAAACCAAGATTGGGCCAAAAATGTGGTATGGTCCGTGTAATGGAAGGAGTAATTAGTAGGTGGAGTAAAAAAATTTTATTTAATTTTTACACTCTTCCCTTATGTGTCACTCCTAAAGTCTCTAGCCATTATTTTGCAAGAGTTTGCAAGCAACTTAAGATATGAAGAGAAAACAAATAAAAAAATTGGGCGAAGAAGAGAGTGACACTCGGTCAAGGAGGGAGTAGTATCACATAAATATTGGGTAGATATAAAAGATTAGAGAGAGAGAAAGCAAAGCTAGCAAAACAAAACAAAAGAGAGGAGAGAGAGAAAGGGTAGTCGGCAGCCCCTAAGAGGGAAGTAGAGAGGATTTCTTCCATGCTACATAGCTTTGAAATCTATGGTGAAAGAAAAAGAAGAGCACAAAAGGTATAAAATTTCTAACTTTTAATTTGTTCCATGAGATTTTTTTTTTGTTGGTTTACAAAATATAGAAGCTATGTTTATTGAACTTCAAAACTTTAGATCTACATGTTTTATGGTGTGTTATGTGTAGATCTAAACATTTTATGTGTTAAAAGTTTGATCCAAAGAAAGAAAAGTAAAACAGTTTTTAAAGCTTAAGAAAATTAGTAGACTGCTGACCCCAAAAAGGGAATTTCGAGATTAGTTAGATGTTCCAAAAAATTCTGGGCTTTTGGTATGTTGTAGTACACTGAATAAGCTTTCCATAGACTCCGGAACGGACAAAATCTGACTTCGGAGGAAAGAGTTATGTCATTTTAAAGTAGCTAAGTCAAAACTGGAAGACTCATTTCGGTTTAGTCCCTTTTGCATGAATTTCTGGGCTGATACGTTCGGAATCTGGAAAAAAGTCAGTAGAGAAGAGTTGTAGTACCGGCAGTTAGCTTCGCGTGGGTTCAAGAATCGCTCAAAAATGTTTTGAAACGAAAAAGTTATGATTGTTTTAGCGAGAGAGGGTAAATCTGGGAAAAAGTTGAAAAAATTGTAATGAATGCACATTTTTGGCGCTCTTTTTGGGTAGCCTATCATACCTAAAACCCAGCCCTGATATTTTTTAAAAATACTTTGGTATGCCATGTATAACATATCCAAAAATGGGATCAATCCGATTAACGAACAGCGTGTACGAAATTCGTGAAATTGTGGATTTGGTATGCGAGCGGCGGAGTGGCAAAGCTGCTGGGCAGCAGCGTGCGCGCACTGGGCATGCGGCGCCGCGCTGCACTGCTGGGCAACTGCCTGGCATGATTTTCGCACACTGTTTTTATGAGTTTCCGTGATCCGTTTTCGCAAATAGAAATTTTTCTAAATACTACACCATAAGGTCTATAACATGCCTAAAATTTCGCTGTTATATGACTTAGGATTTGAAAATAAAAAAATGAGCGAACATGCATGTAACAACTAAAATTTGAGCGAACGCCGAGCGTCGGCGCGTCGAGCAACTTTGACGTTTGACGTTCTGAATCGCGTTCCGACAAAATAATAAGTCATAATAAATCTAATAAAGTTCTACGAGACGAGATTTGACTATAAGTGATATTTTATGCCGAGAAACTTCTTTTGGGCATAAATAAAGCAATAAAAATATGTAATAAATATAAATTACATATTTAAGTAAAATAAAAATATATAGTTGCCTGTAAAATTATTTTGTGGTACAACAAAGAATGTAAAACCTTTGAAAAATTGTATTAATCATAAAAATGATATTTTGAGATTTTTAGTGCTCAAAATGAAGTTTTTGAGCTGAGATTTATGTAACATAATATATATATATATATATATATATATATATATATATATATATATATATATATATATATATGAAACGAAAATGCGAATAATCGTAACATGAAAAATAAAGCGAATAAGCTAGCGAGATAAAGTATTTATATATGAGGCCACAGTCAGTGTTGACTCATGAGCAGACAAACTGATGTAAAAATTATTTAAATTAAAGAAATAATTTAGTAAATTGAGTTTTACTATAAAAGCTATGCATTAGCTGTTTAAACTCCGAATTTACGAGTAAAGGTAAAAGATATTTCTAAAATGAAATTTAAATGGTTTAAGCTTCAAGATGTAAAATATTTGCATCTTAAAATGTGTGAGACCTTTATTAATTATGAAACAAGTAAAATATTATTACATGATTAATAATATTAGAAGATGATTAAAATATTATTAAATGATTAATAATATTAGTAAGGGATTTAAATATTATTAAATGATTAATAATATTTGTGAATGATAAATATTCTATTAAATGATTAAAAATATTAGACAAGTTTAAGATAATGGTTAAGTTATAGTAATATTATTAAGGGATAATAATATTACTAATGAGTTAAAGAATTATTCAATGTTTAATTATGTGGCTAAACGTTAGCTAATTTATTATTTGAGTAATAGTGTTGTGAGATAAAATATATTATGCTAATTGCAGGATCGATCTTATAGGTCTTTCATAAGAGATTAAATTAGATTGCATAGCGGTAATCAACGGTACAGACAAGTTTCCTTAACTCAAACTTGAGTTGTATGTTTAAAGCTTGTTGGTGAATAATTATTGTAGATTATTCACATCTATACTGATTATTGATTCACACTTAGTGCATGTTGCATATGTTCATCAGGTATGAAAGGCTGATCACCTTCATTACCATAAGGTTCAGTTAAATTGTTCATGGTCATTGTTGACCTTCAAACATTATTGATTCAATCATGAAATTATTGAAACTTGATTCATGTTATTTCACAATTATTATATTGTGGAAAACTTGAAAGCTCATTCTTTCTTTTCAATCGTGATATATCTTCATTGTATTTAAAACTTGCTGGGCAAATTTGTTGCTCACCCTTGCTATATCATGATAAAATTTTCAGATTAAGATAAAAGCTTGAATAAAGACAGAGGCAAATGCAAAGTGCAAGATTTAATTATGGTGCAGTTAGATCTATTAAATTTTTCTGATGAAAATAGCATTGTAAACCTTTTTATATATTGAATGTATGTATTAAGTTAAGGTTATAGACCTTGGGAATGATGTGTAAATGTTTAATGTATACATAATTTATGTTTATATCTTCCGCAATAGTTATAGAAATGATGTATCGTAACGTACCAGGTCTGAGGTAAAAGGTACCCGGATTTGGGGGCGCTACACAATTAGCATAGACATATAATCATAATGAGTATACATTATGGCCTCATTAGTTACATAGCCAAACGTTTCATCAGTTATAATAAGCAAAAGCCACAAGGCCATGTTTGGCTAGCCCCCTTCAAATATCCTTTTAATTTATTTTAATTCATTATCATATAGTTTATTTGTCACAACCATTATTAAATTAAACCTTAATATAATTATAACTTCCATTTAGCAAATATAACAAATTACTAAATCTCTAATTTAATTATTTAATTAAATTAGAATATTCCATTCCATCAATATTATCACACTTTCATTAAATTATTTCATGACGATTTCCATCAAATATTCATTTTAAATTTCAGAAATATTTCAACTAAAATATTTATTTTATTCGACAAATATTTTAACTATTTACGAGATTCACAATCGTATTGCATTAACATATTACGTTTATATGTAATATGTATTACTTTATCATCTCATTAAAACAAATATATTTACATTAATTCACTATTTTAATTAAGTGAATTACTCACGTTATTTATGAGATTTAATTTATAATAAATTCATTGCCACAAGGCATAATAATCAAATTATATTATTCCATAATATAATTTTCAACTTAATTAAATTAACTTAATTCCCTTTTCAAACAATTTCATTTACCTTCTTCAATAGTTAAATTAAATTAACTACTAAACCTTATTCTTCCAATATATATATATATATATATATATATATATATATATATATATATATTCACACCAAATCATATCTTTCACAATATATAACACATATATACACATATCTAAACTCAAAACTTCTCGTAATAAGAATTTTATTTATTAAATTCTTATTTTAATAATTTTTGAAATTCGGGTTATCGCATCTTTCCATCCTTATAAGGATTATGTCCTCGTAATCATCGAACCTTACCTTACTCAGGTTTTCAGCAAATCTCTTTAAAAAAAATTATCGTTGAATAACTTCAATGCATTACCTTAATATAGGTTTTATATTTCCTACTACATTCATTTCTTCAACAAATTCTAAGTTTTATTTCATAACTTTCACTTGAACTCAGTTATATTTTGAGTATTATATATTCTTTAACCCATTCATTTCCTTTTCTAAGAATTGTTATCATATACTCAACTCATAAACACTCGGGATATTACATTTACCCCTTTTTCTAAGAATTTCGTCCCTGAAATTCCAACTTACCAATCTTCATTCAATTAATCAAAATAGATTTCGTGTTAATCTTTATTCACTCATTGGGTTCTATGACCAAATTCATCCTCTAAGGATCTATCATCGCATACTTCACATCTTCCTCTTCTGCGAATATCACTTTTTTTAAAATAACTTCATCCCTTCTCTTTTTAGAATTTTATTTCTTCCTTGAAACTATTATAGTTTTCTCAATTTACTCATCATCACATGTCATGTTTCCACAAATTGCTCTTTCTAATGAATATCCTCCTTGCCACATTCACTATTCAGAAAAATAAGAATCTTCCTCAATTGCTCAATAATTGGAAAGCAGTATGAATAACTCAAGAATTTAAAAGATTCTCGAATCATGTTGAGGGGTCACAAGACCTTGAACTACGTCCAAGGTTATAAGTATTTCTTTCAACTTAAACCTAAACAGTCATTAGACTGTAAGGACTCCCGTACTTAGGGTGATCAGCCCTTCGTACCATGTATTGTGCACTATGTCCAAGGTTATAAGTATTTTTTTTTCAACTTAAACCTAAACAGTCATTAGACTGTAGGGACTCCCGTACTTAGGGTGATCAACCCGTCGTACCATGTATTGTGCACTATGTCCAAGGTTATAAGTATTTTTTTAACTTAAACCTAAACAATCATTAGACTGTAGGGACTCCTGTACTTAGGGTGATCAACCCTTCGTACCATGTATTATGCACAAACATCTAAACGCTTCTGTGTAATCCCCTATAAAAGGGTTGTTCACCTAAGCTTTTCAACATCTGAATCCGTACCAAAATAATTTGGTTTGGCATAATTTCTAAAGAAACGTTTGAACTACATAAACATCTTTCAATATTTGTCTAGTTGAATCAAATAACATAGACTTCTAACAACAACTCGAACATCAATCAAAACAGTTTTAGCCAATTCATATAGCATATCTTTCTTAGTTAAAGAAAACTAAAAAAATCCTTTTTATCATGTCATGATACCGTGCTATCTAGATAGTATGTTGAGGATTCAGTCATTATATGACTTTGTCATACTACATCATACCATAGTGGGCTGACGATCTTATGATCACATCCAACACTAGGTTCAACTGCGTTGATGACTTCCTCATTTGTCATATCAGCATTATATTTAGTGATACTTTAATGACTACAGAAAAACAAAATACATTTTGATACTTTTAAATTATTTTTGTCTAGCAAAAACAATTAGCATAGACATATAAATAACGATATTATTTTTAAAACTCATTGGTTCCATCATTTGATCCAATGTTTTTCAAGAAAATAGAAGTGCAAACATCAGGACGAATTCAATAAATTTTGAAAATCTAGCAAAGCTAGAAGATTTGAAATATCTAATTCTCTCCATTAACTTCATTACTTAGTAATTCTTTTTATTTCTAGCACCACCAATGCTCTTATACTAAATATTCTTATATCTCAATTTATAAACTTTCTATACCCAATATAGTTAATCAAACTTACCACACATAGGAAGTTCAGGAACTTGCCACAATAATATGAGGTTAGGAACTTGTCCTAGCAATATGTAGTCCAAGAACCCATCAGGGACTATCCATATGCTTAGGGGTTCAAAAACATACATATGACTATGAGTCATCAACTTACTATAAGTAAGAGTTTTAAGAACTCGCACCTAATCCTAATAATATTTGACTAATCTTAATGGTTTATAACTATCAAATATACACATAAGAAAAGAATCAGCTTTTCGCCATATATACATTGATAGCGCGACACCAACATTCCAATGATTATCAATTTAATAAACTGAGTGCAAGCACAAAACTCTCACCCATACAAAGGTTTGTACAACTCAGCCATCACATGAGTCCTCAATCGAAATCCCACCTAACTCTATCTTGCTCATAACTTGCTCTTTCCTGATACGAACTTTTCATATCTTATCATTTATAACTCCTCGTGAGTTTGCCTCGTACTACTTCATAGTACCTTCTCATTATATCATCAAGCTATAACCATTCAGTCACTACAGACCATCTATTACTTCAAAACTTAATCTGATTATGTCGTGATCTTATTCTACAATCATCTTTCCTTATGATTCTTTTGGTTTTTACGATCTTCCTCTCTCACTAATCATGTTGTCTTTTGATTATTCAACTCAGGTGTTCCCGATATTTTGACTTTTTAGGTTCTTCTTTGAACCCACATGTGACGCCCCCAAAAATAGATATACATCACCCATCTTGGGTCGCCAGATACATGGTACAGAATTCAAATACAACTTACTAATACAATTATCGTGCACAATACGACAAAATATAAACTGTGAGTTTGAATACAAATATTATATTCTAGAGAGTATCCATACTCAAAAGGAGTCCTCATTACAATTATTATCACACTATTACATAGAATAGTGAGGACTACTACTACTATCATCTGGTTCATCACTCCGTTCCCCGACTCGTCCCAGCTATATTCTCATGTCCTGAAGAGAACAGTGAAAGAAAGGGTGAGCTTAACTAGCCCAGTAAGAAATATTATGACTAAGATAATGCAGAATAAATTATCATTAGCCTTCAACAATGTTAAACTGATAAAATATAATAGACATCAAGTTTAACTGCAGTGGAACAAGCAATTCATTAAAAGAGTCAAGTAGAAAATAAACTCTACTATCTTTTATGATTTAAAAGGTTTTTCAACATTATGATCGCTGGGACTCAGCTTAATAAAATAATCCACATCATCGAATCACCCCTGCACTACGGCCAAGGATATGCGTGTATTCATTAATGGTCATGATCATGCCAACAACTGTCCATCAATGCACTACGGGCCAATGAGGACTTTTACCACATCATTTGTAACATTACGGTCATGATTATACCGAATAATCCCTGATCATAATCATACCAAGTCCATCTATGCACTACAGGCCACAGATGACTTTTAACATTTTATAAACATGAGGATGATGACAATGATATAAGAATTCAATAAAACAAGTTCAAGAATTAATTTATCCAGGATCTGATAACGTCTAAATTGTCAACATGATACTGCTTTGTGGAGTAAAATTCAAGAATGCTTAGAATAATATTTTCATGAAAAGATACTGGATGAAACGCAATTATCAAGGATATTTCACTAATTTCATGGAGTATAGAAGTTAAAACTTAACCAACTGAGTATAATAAAGAATGGAATAACAAAAGAAATCACCCGGCATGCGATAGACCACACAGACAGGTTATTCTAACAGAATAATAAATAATGGAATTAGGTCCGCCGTAAACGCACAGACAGGATATTCCGACAGAATAATAAATAATAGAACCAGGTCCGGCGTAAACGCACAGACAGGATATTCTGACAGAATAATAAATAATGGAACAAGGTCCGGTGTAAAACACACAGACAGGATGTTCCAACAGAATAATAACAAGACGGAACTAGGTCCGGTGTAAAACACACAGACAGGATGTTCCAACAGAATAATAATAAAAACGGAACCAGGTCCGGTGTAAAACACACAGACAGGATGTTCCAACAGAATAATAGAATAATGTCACCAAGTATAGGGTAGACCGCGTATACAGGTTATTCCAACAGAATAATAATAAATGGAATAACAAAAGTTCTCTTCATGAATAAGAAAGAATAACACCCCTTACAGTTTTAAAGAAGAACTGAAATAAGGAAGTAGTTAAGTACCAGAATAATTTTCTTCTCTCTCTCTATAGTTTCTCTCTATAGTTTCTCTCTCTAGAGTTTAGTGAATTCGTAAGAAATAATGAAGGAATGAGCTGCTATTTATAGAAAAATAGAATGTATAGTAACTAATCCATGAACGGTCCAGATTGATTACTTTAATCTGACGGTCCATATTTAAAGAAAAATATTTTAAATAAAATATAATATATTCTATTTATAGAATAACTTTAATAAAGTATTCTGTTTTATATAAAAAGATGTTTCTGTTTTATTACGTTAATAATACGAATAAAACAAATCGTCATTATCGCTAAATAATTCATATTATTAACTGACAATAATTGAATCAAACTGAGCGACTTCTCACATAAGCATTAATAATCAATACCGTGTGCTACTATGCAACCACACGTATTACTGTACTTTTACTACCGAGTAGTTCAACAGTATCAATGGTAAAACTTCCGTCATTATTTTTAATAAAATATTTTTGTCGTTTTCTCAATCCGACAATAATTCCGTTGTGGGGTCCACCAATGATTGTGCCGTTGTACGAATATTCCCTGTTAAAACGAATATTCCCCGACCAATGGAATATTATATAACAACTTGCGTACTTTGTAAAATTTATATATATTACCCACAACTATAACATTATATCAAATTAACTCCATAATATTTAAAAATGATATTTATAGAAAAATTCATCTTTATTTATAAAAGTTGGGGTCTTACAACCTCCCCTTCTTATGAAATTTTACCCTCGAAATTAGGGTACGTACGTGGTATGTCGAAGAGGTAAGGATACCTTGATTTCATTTCAGATTCTAACTCCCAAGTCATTTCCTCAACATCGTGGTTTCTCCACAAAACTTTGACTTGAGGTATAATCTTGGAGCATAGAATATGTTCCTTCTTATCCAAGATTTGAACAGAAACTTCTTCATACGTCAAATCCTCCGCTATTTCGTCCGGTTCTAACTCAATAATGTGGTTCGGGTCTTCCACATATTTGCGTAACATGGATATGTGAAAAACGTTATGAACACGAGACATACTTGGCGGTAAAGCGAGTCTATAAGCCACAGTTCCTACTCGATCGAGGATTAAAAATGGACCGATGAATCGAGGATTGAGCTTTCCTCTCTTTCCAAATCTCGTAACTCCTTTCCATGGAGCAACACGTAAGAACACTTGATCTCCTATATCAAATTTCACGTCCTTTCGATGAAGATCAGCATAACTCTTTTGTCGATCTTGTGAGGTTTTTATATGTTGTCAGATCGTTTGAATCTTTTCTGTAGTCATACGTACCAACTCCGGTCCCAACAACGTTGCTTCACCCACCTCATCCCAGCATACTGGAGAACGACATTTTCTTCCATACAATGCTTCGAATGGAGCCATGCCAAAACTTGCTTGATAACTGTTGTTGTAGGAAAACTCCACCAATGGTAAGAACTTGTCCCAACTTCCCTTGAAGTCAAGGACACAAAGTCTTAATAAATCTTCTAGAGTTTGAATAGTCTTCTCTGATTGGTCATCCGTTTGAGGATGATATGCCGAACTAAATCGTAAATCTGTGCCCATAGCTTTTTGTAAACTAACCCAAAATCGTGAAGTGAATCTTGGGTCTCGATCAGAAACTATGGATACTGGCATACTATGCAGTCTTACAATCTCGTTTATGTACATACGAGCAAGACGTTCAAGTGTATAAGTTTCTCGTATCGGTAAGAAATGAGCAGACTTGGTCAATCTATCAACAATGACCCAAATCGCATAAATACCTTGGGAAACCCTAGGAAGACGGGTAACGAAATCCATGGTAATGTGCTCCCACTTCCATTTTGGAATTTCAAGTGGTTGCAATGGACCTTTTGGTACTTGATGCTCCGCTTTGACTCGTTGACAAGTTAGACACCTTGAGATAAACAACGCTATCTCTCTCTTCATATTGCTCCACCAAAATGTATGACGAAGATCATGATACATTTTGGTACTTCCAGGATGGATTGCAAATGGTGTGTTGTGCGCCTCCATCATGATTTCATACTTTAAATCAGGGTTGTTAGAAACACAAAGTTTGGAGTTGACTCGAAGTATTCCTTCTTCATCGATTCTTGCTTCCGGCATAGCACCTTCTTGCACTTTCTTCCTCATACGCATCAGCTCCAGGTCTGTAGCTTGAGCAGCTTTAACTTTATCGATTAAAGTTGGTTCTACTCGTATATTCGTCATCACCACATGGGTCCCTGGAGTCTTTAACTCTATCTACATCCTTTGCAAGTCACACAAAATGGGCCTTTGTGTTGACAATATCGCACTCGTACTTGTATATGATCTTCTACTCAATGCGTCAGCTACCACGTTCGCTTTTCCAGGATGGTATTGAATGGTATGATCATAATCTTTCAACAGTTCAATCCAACGTCGTTGTCGCATGTTAAGTTCCTTTTGAGTGAAGAAATATTTGAGGCTTTTATGATCCGTAAAGATCTCCACCTTCTCCCCATACAAGTAATGCCTCCAAATTTTAAGTGCAAAGACAACAGCTGCCAACTCTAGATCATGAGTAGGATAATTCCTCTCATATTTCTTGAGTTGTCTTGATGCATAGGCTATGACTTTTCCATGTTGCATGAGAACGCATCCCAACCCTTTGCTCGAAGCATCACTGTAGATGAAAAATCCCTCCGAGCCAGATGGTATTGTTAGAATAGGTGCTGAAATGAGTCTCCTCTTGAGTTCTTGAAAACACTTCTCACATTCTTTGCTCCAACCGAACTTTGTATCTTTCCGAGTCAGCTGAGTTAATGGAGTAGCGATTCGAGAAAATCCTTCCATGAATCTCTGATAATAACCAGCTAAACCAAGAAAGCTACGTACTTCGGTCACTGATTTAGGTGCTCCCAGCTTTGAATAGCTTCAATCTTTGCCGGGTCAACCGATATTCCATGACTTGATACTACGTGCCCAAGGAATGCTACCTCCTCCAACCAGAACTCGCATTTCTTCAACTTGGCATAAAGCTTGTATTCACGAAGCTTTTGGAGTACCAACCTCAAGTGTTGCTCATGATCTTCACAGCTTTTGGAATAAATAAGGATGTCATCAATAAAGACGACCACAAAGTGATCCAAATATTCCTTGAATACCCAGTTCATCATATCCATGAAGGCAGCAGGAGCATTAGTCAATCCAAAGGACATGACTAGGAATTCATAATGCCCGTACCGAGTTCTGAAAGCCATCTTTGGAATATCCTCAGTTCTAACCTTCAGCTGATGATATCCAGAACGAAGATCGATCTTTGAAAAGAATTGTGCTCCTTGCAACTGGTCAAATAGGTCATCAATATGTGGCAATGAGTACCTATTTTTTGATGGTGACATGATTCAACTCCCGATAATCAATACAAAGTCGCATACTTCCATCTTTCTTCTTCACGAATAGAACAGGAGCACCCCAAGGAGAAGTACTAGGACGAATAAAGCCAATGTCTAACAATTCCTGCAGTTGGATCTTTAACTCCTGAAGTTCAATAGGAGTCATTCGATATGGGGCTTTGGAAATGGGTTTTGTACCGGGTTCAAGGTCGATACAAAATTCAATTTCACGCTCTGGGGGTAGGTCAGGAAGTTCTTCAGGGAAGTTCTTCAGGGAATACGTCAGGGAATTTATTAACAATAGAAATATCATTCAAAACTGACGTATTTTTGTTTAGATCCGTGACATGAGCTAAGAAAGCTTGACATCCATTTTTCAATAAACGAATAGCTTAATGGCTTGAGATGATAGCGATTAATTTTAATGGTTTGGTTGCTTGAATTCGCATAATAGGTCGATTAGTAATATGAAAGCTAACAACCTTACGAAAATAATCAATTTTTGCATGATGAGTAGTTAACCAATCAATCCCTAGAATCACGTCAAATACAAGTATTTTTAATGAAATAAGATTGACAGGTAATGTGTGGGTACCAACTTGAACCAAATAAGACTTATAAACCGTGGATGTAATGAAGGTTTCTCCTAATGGAGTTTCAACAGATAAGTCAAAGTCTAATTTCTCCGGAATCAAATTTAATCGATGAGCGCAAGTAGGAGAAATAAAAGAATGGATAGAACCGGTATCAAATAAAGTATAGACTTCGTTAGAGTTTATGATAAGCTTACCCGTGATGACCTCATTCGGGTTCCTTACTTTCTGGGAGGTCACAACAAACGCTCTCCCTTGCACTACCGGTTTTGACTTTTCTGGGACGGCCTTTGGTGTCTCCATCTTAGCTGAACTTGTTTTTGGTAAACGACAAAATTGAGCTAAATGACCTTCTCTTCCACAATTATAACATGCTTTAGACGGCATCGTGCAGTTTGGACTGATGTGTCCCTCTCCTCCGCATTTGAAACATATGATAGGTGGTCGTTCTCTTTCCTTAACAACGAGTGCTGGTGCTGACGTCTTTCCATCATTGTTGAATCTCCTCTTCTTGAAATGACCATTCTTATTATTTTGGCTCTGATTACCACCGAAGTGGTTACCATTTCTGGCATGTTGATTCCCTCCACGCATGTTGTCACCGCTTCGATGACTGCTCTCACTGGTATTATCATTTTGTCCACTGCTCTCTTTTGGTTGTGTTGACTCGTTATCGCGCTCCACTAACTGAGCCCTATTCACAACATCTAAATACCAACACAGTTTATGAGAAATAAGATGTTGACGTATCTCAGGTTTCAAACCTCGCAAAAACATTCACGTCATTCGCTCTTCATTATCCCCCAAGTGGGACGCAAACCGGGACAACTCAGCAAATTTAGCCTCATACTGCGACACGGTCATATTATTCTGCTCCAATTAGATGAACTCCACCTCCTTCATGTGACGAACACTTTCGGGAAATTATTTGTCATTGAACAGCTCTTGGAACTTCTCTCAAGACATCTTCAGTTCGGCAGGTTGAGTACGCTTAATCGATTCCCACCAGTAATCTGCCTCTCCTCGTAACATAAAGGCGGCAAAGGGAACCTTTTGCTCCTCGGAGCATCTCAAGACATCAAATATCTTGGTAATCTGCTTTATCCATGTTTCCGCTATAAGTGGTTTTGGCTCTCCCTTAAACTCTGGTAGTCCCAGCTCCTTGAACTGTTTAGCGGTTTAGCGGTCATACTAGCGAAGGAATTTCTCGTCTCTCCCCTCCTAGTTCTATTCTCACATCTGATACCAACTGTGACGCCCCTAAAAATAGGTATACATCACCCATCTTGGATCGCCAGATACATGATACAGAATTCAAATACAACTTACTAATACAACTGTCGTGCACAATACGACGAAATATAAACTGTGAGTTTGAATACAAATATTATCTTCTAGAGAGTATCCATACTCAAAAGGAGTCCTCATTACAATTATTATCACACTATTACATAGAATAGTGAGGACTACTAATACTATCATCTGGTTCATCACTCCGTTTCCCGACTCGTCCCAGCTATATTCTCATGTTCTGAAGAGAACAGTGAAAGAAAGGGTGAGCTCAACTAGCCCAGTAAGAAATATTATGACTAAGATAATGCAGAATAAATTATCATTAGCCTTCAACAATGTTAAACTGATAAAATATAATAGACATCAAGTTTAACTACAGCGGAACAAGCAATCCATTAAAAGAGTCAAGTAGAAAATAAACTCTACTATCTTTTATGATTTAAAAGGCTTTTCAACATTGTGATCGCTGGGACTCAGCTTAATAAAATAATTCACATCATCGAATCACCCCTGCACTACGGCCAAGGATATACGTGTATTCATTAATGGTCATGATCATGCCAACAACTGTCTATCAATGCACTACGGGCCAATGAGGACTTTTACCACATCATTTGTAACATTACGGTCATGATTATGCCGAATAATCTCTGGTCATAATCATACCAAGTCCATCTATGCACTACATGCCACAGATAACTTTTAACATTTTATAAACATGAGGATGATGACAATGATATAAAAATTCAATAAAACAAGTTCAAGAATTAATTTATCCAGGAACTGATAACGTCCAAATTGTCAACATGATACTGCTTTGTGGAGTAAAATTCAAGAATGCTTAGAATAATATTTTCATGAAAAGATGCTGGATGAAACGCAATTATCAAGGATATTCCACTAATTTCATGGAGTATAGAAGTTAAAACTTAACCAACTGAGTATAATAAAGAATGGAATAACAATAGAAATCACCCGGCATGCGATAGACCGCACAGACAGGTTATTCTAACAGAATAATAAATAATGGAACCAGGTCCAACGTAAACGCACAGAAAGGATATTCCGACAGAATAATAAATAATGGAACCAGGTCCGGCGTAAACGCACAGACAGGATATTCCGACAAAATAATAAATAATGGAACCAGGTCCGGTGTAAAACACACAGACAGGATGTTCCAACAGAATAATAACAAGACGGAACCAAGTCCAGTGTAAAACACACAGACAGGATGTTCCAACAGAATAATAATAAAAACGGAACCAGGTCCGGTGTAAAACACACAGACAGGATGTTCCAACAGAATAATAGAATAATGTCACCAAGTATAGGGTAGACCGCGTATACAGGTTATTCCAACAGAATAATAATAAATGGAATAACAAAAGTTCTCTTCATGAATAAGAAAGAATAACACCCCTTACCGTTTTAAAGAAGAGCTGAAATAAGGAAGTAGTTAAGTAGCAGAATACTTTTCTTCTATCTCTCTATAGTTTCTCTCTCTAGAGTTCAGTGAATTCGTAAGAAATAATGAATGAATGATCTGTTATTTATAGAAAAATAGAATGCATAGTAACTAATCCATGAACTGTCCAGATTGATTACTTTAATCTGACGGTCCATATTTAAAGAAAAATCTTTTAAATAAAATATAATATATTCTATTTATAAAATAACTTTAATAAAGTATTCTGTTTTATATAAAAAGATGTTTCTGTTTTATTACGTTAATAATACGAATAAAACAAAACGTCATTATCGCTAAATAATTCATATTATTAACTGACAATAATTGAATCAAACTGAGTGACTTCTCACATAAGCATTAATAATCAATACCGTGTGCTACTATGCAATCACACGTATTACTGTACTTTTACTATCGAATAGTTCAACAGTATCAATGGTAAAACTTCCGCCGTTATTTTTAATAAAATATTTTTGTCGTTTTCTCAATCCGACAGTAATTCCGTTGTGGGGTCCACCAATGATTGTGCCGTTGTACGAATATTCCCTATTAAAACGAATATTTCCCGACCAATGGAATATTATATAACAACTTGCGTACTTTGCAAAATTTATAAATATTACCCACAACTATAACATTATATCAAATTAACTCCATAATATTCAAAAATGATATTTATAGAAAAATTCATCTTTATTTATAAAAGTTGGGGTCTTACACCACACATATTATCTTACCTTGTTTCATAAGCATTATCTGAATATATCATCAATTAAACTCTTTTTGAGTTCATTCTTATTATCTTAATAATCTTCATATTGTAGACATCGTCTATTTAATAACACTTAACATCTTATTACTAGAGTCAGGTAACTCTGTATTCATATCTTTTAAATACCTCAAGATTCTTCTTTGAATCTTCTAATATATATTTTAATCTCTTATTTATAATATATATTATTTAAAAAATAATAATTTTATTTCTTATCACTTAAACTCTATCTGAGTATATTCTTTCATTATCTTCACATTTTTCTCTAAGATTATAGCATAAGGTACTCCTACCTATGGTTTATAAGCTACAACTTTGATACCAACTGTAACGACCAAAAAATTCAAAAAATTTAACTCTCAACCTCGGTCGTTATCAATACATCTTTATTATGATTTTACATCATTAATAGATGTTAAACTATATAAAATACAAAATAATTTTAAAATTTTCTATCTACTTTCTTTACTTCTCTGAATTTAAACCTTTATCATTACATAACTCTGATTCAAATTTACTTTTATGAATCGTTTCATTAGAGTTATTGTAAAATAAAACTTGCATCCAGGTTCAGTACCCATTATACTTTGGATAAAATTAAACTTTACAACTCAACATCTGTTAAACATCATACATTATCAAATACATCATCTGGAACCTTATGCATGGTTCAAAAACATTAACAACTCAACCAAAGTATATAAAACTTCATGCATTACAACTGATTCATGTCTTTCAAGTAGCACTTAGCATTACCTTGAATCTTTAACCTGCAAAAGTGGTTATTTGTAAGGTTGAGCTCGACATCCCAACAAATCTAACAGTTTTCATACATCAGGCAACACATAATAACATGCTCAATATATATCTCATAATCATTGGACTAACATAACATACATGCTTCAGTTCACATAACAAGTATAAAGATTGAGTTCTTTACTCAATCAACATTCTTTATTCAATCAACGTAGTCATAAATTGACTTTAACGTTTCATACTTTCCACATATATAACACATCACGCTCTTTGTAATAAAGATTTAAAACAGTTCATCATCAAGTTCACATAACAAATAGGAACTGAAAGACTTGCATTGATCATTGTCTACCAAAAACAGTTTAACATCTTACAGCTATCTGTACTTCACGTGCCCTACACAATTGTATAATCATGCACATCAACTATTAGTCACATAGCAATGCATAGTAGTTATAATATAAACTTTACTCTACATCTCATAACCCTTCCTATTAATCAACACAATGTTTAATTTAATTGTGATAACTTTCGACTTATATCTCACTATATTTCTTCTTAGGTCACACTTAAAGTTCATTCAAGTGTTTAAGTCTTGCTACGACTACTTATTGGTTTTATATTAACCCAATTTTATATCTTATAATATTCATTTCATTTGACTTAAAACACTTTTTATGTTCATTAACACTTGTCACGGTGTTTTGACGTTCATTCGTCGCACGCCTGATTTGTCTCTCTTGTGTATGCTTAGTATGCTTATACAACTTATCTAATACATCATTTATTAATTTTACGCATCATTCTATTTACTAATATTCATATCATATAACTTAGAACAACATCTTTTATAGTCAGAAGCACTACACTTACATATGTGCATGTCCGACGCCCTCTGATTGCCTCTGAATACACATTAGTCCCAACGATGACCATTTTGACCCCTGCTAATGACCTCAAATTGAAAAACTTAAATAACACAAGTTGTAGGTCTATTATTCCTCGTTCCGGATTATCTTGAATCTCCTCAATCAGAGTTCTTATGAAAATGTTATGGTCGTTTTACTACAGGAGGTTAAAACAGTCACACCTGACACACCTAGAGCGCAGCTGTGCCCAATTAAGCCTTGAAAATAGCGCAGATGTGCCCAAGATGGAAGCTGCGCCCATGATGGCAGATGCGCCCCAATAGACTTAGGGCACAGCACAGCTGCGCCCGTTAGCAAAGCGAGAATTTGTAGTTTACTGTTCTCGCTATTTTTAAACTTTTTCTCCTTCTAATCTTCATAACTTGAGTTATACACATACAAATTAGTCCGTTTTTGATTCTATGGATTCATAATTCATAAAACTACAACATACCAAAGAATCAACAATTTATAGAACCATTAACTAACCTAAATCTTGACACAAAACACATGTTCATACTAAACTTTTATGTTTTAACATGTTTAGCAAATTCATTCACTACTAATTCTTTTCTTAACCAAATTGATTCATTCAACTTGCGTTCTTTTTATTTTTCAACGTTCTTACAACATTTATCATCAATTTAAGGTTTCCATCAAGATTTCATAACTAATTTTAGTCTCAAAAATGATAAAAATGTATATATTTAACCAAAAACTCAATTCTTCATCTTTAACATGTTTTCATGAGTTTAAACACTCCAAAATTGTTTCTAGATGACTATTAACAGATTATGTCTATCTAGAAACATATATAAACTATACCTCAACAAATACAACCACTAAAAACTCAATTACAGAGAATTTAGAAAACAAAACCATAAACTGTAAACTTATAAATTTTACCTTTGATTTGCTATAAAGCTTGAAAAATTTCTTATTTATCTCTTCTTTGATTTTGAAACTCCTCTTCAATTACAGAGAATTTCTTCTCTAAGCTCTCTCTTCTCAATTACTCTCTTCCTGTCTTCTCTGTATTTATTTTTCTTTGTTTTCAGGCTTTAGGAATAAAATACGTAAAATTCATATAAGTGATATAAACATAATGCGTATATATTATGGCCTCATTAGTTACACAGCCAAACGTTTCAGCAGTTATAATAACCAAAAGCCACAAGGCCATGTTTGGATAGCCCCTTCAAATCTCCTTTAATTTATTTTAATTCCTTCCTTATCATATAGTTTACTTGTCACAACCATTATAAAATTAAAGCTCAATTTAATTATAACTTCCATTTAGTCAATATAACAAATTACTAAATCTCTAATTTATTTACTTAATTAAATTAGAATATTCCATTCCATCAATATTATCACACTTTCATTAAATTATTCCATAACGATTTTCATCAAATTTTCATTTTAAATTTCATAAATACTCCAACTGAAATATTTATTTTATTCGATAAATATTCTAACTATTTACGAGATTCACAATCGTATTACATTAACATATTACGTTTATATGTAATATGTATTACTTTCTCATCTTATTAAAATAAATATATTTACACTAATTCACTATTTTAATTAAGTGAATTACTCACATTATTTATGAGATTTAATTTATAATAAATTCATTGCCACAAGGCATAATAATCAAATTATATTATTCTATAATATAATTTTCAACTTAATTAAATTAACTTAATTCCCTTTTCAAACAATTTCATTTACCTTCTTCAATAGTTAAATTAAATTAACTACTAAACATCATTCTTCCAATATATATATATATATATATATATATATATATATATATATATATACACACACACACACACACACACACACACACATTCACTTTCTCCTTATAATATTTCTTTATTGAAATTTATTTCCTTAATAAATTTTCCACATTCATAATCTATTTCTTTCTTTTCAAAATTTCAATCATTCTCATAATTTCTTTCATTAATTCACATTAAATTAAAGGTAGCATAATACATTATTCTTAACATACTTCCAAATATAATTTCATTCTAGGTTTTGAATTTTTGTAACCCTTATTTTCTCAATTCTATTCAAATAGTAAACTATATAGGTTCTTCTTTAAAATTTTTAAATCATTCCTCTAGTTTCACTCTAAGTTTTATTATTTTAACCTTTAATTTAATAATTTAAGATCTTCTAAATTTTCGGGATGTCACAGTTTTATTGTTTAGTAATATGTAATAATATGTTAGTTAGTGCTCTAGGTTGATAGAACATGTTTTAATAATATTTAGATGCATCAAAGTTATGTTTTAAGCATAATGTCCAAAGTTACATAAACAGGCTTGACAGCCTAATGTCAGAGCCTATAGATCTTAACATGTTAATGTTTTGGTCTGTTAGTTGTATCATAGTTGTATTTTGACATGAGCTTAATAACCTAGAAGTGAAATCTTGTTAATTGAATCACTGGACTACAAGATATGAGTGGTCAAAGGTCGTTGACCGATCACGAAAGTCTGTTTTCTAGAAATTCCTAAAAATCTCCAAGAAGCTTCTGACAATCGTTTGACCGGCTCAGATATTTAACCTGAGATGTTGTTAGGCTAACTAAGTATTATGTTTTTGTACCCTAACATGTATACTACATAAGTATGACACTTTAACACCTGAATAGTGTATAGGGTGACCAGAGTTGATGGTCAAAATCCGTTGACCAACCACAGATTCATTTTCTGGAAAACCCAAAAAATGAAGAACGCCTTTAACAGGTGTTTGACAACACTTTGACTGACTTAGATCTTTGCCATATGATGTTGCTTGGACTAAGATAGTGTTACCAATTTGGACTTTAGTATATAGACTACAAACTACAATAATTAAAACACACATGTATTACATAGATTGAAAGATATTAAAGCCTTAAGATCCTTGACCAACCATGACTAGTGTTCTGGCTAACCTAGAAACCTAAGAACAGGTCTGACAGTAAGTTTAAACCTCTATAATTTCTTGTTATGTTGTAATTAAGATCCCAACTTGACATATTGTTGTAGCCTTGCATGAACACTACAATACAGAAACACTTAGAGATCGAAACACATAACCAGCTAGGAGATAAAGCTAGGTCGAACTGACCACTAAGCGTTGACCAGACCGTTCTTCAGGGCTGAAGAACATCTATAGCCACTGTAATAACCCAATATTTTCAATATAATTAAATAATAAATTTTTGCAGTTAATTTTATTCTTATATATTTATAAAGGGGAGATTATGTGCAAAGTAAAGTGTATGTTATTTATTACCATTGATCATTAAAGAGTATATTCTTATAATAAATTTTTGTAATAAAAATAGTTATTATTTATTTTCCGTGACTATATGATTTTTAGGATAAGTAATAAATATACTCTTAGTCTTATAATATCACTTTTGTGGACATAAATTCAGTATAAGACGAGTTTAGCAATAAAAATTAGCATTCGCTTAAGCTAAACCAGTCTTGGTACTGTCAGGGCACGGCGCAGCTGCGCCGTCCCAGCAGTACAAACTGGCACAGCTGCGCTAGTGGACAGTTGGAGAAAATTAATTTTTTTCTTATTTAGAAATAAAATGGAATATTTTGTTATATGTGTAACATTGGTAAACCATGAAATGAAGTGTGTTATGTTTGACGAAGGAAATATTAAGTAAACCATTAATTAATATTAATTAATTATGGTAGAATATTGATTACTTGGTAATGAATTAATAATAAGTGATTACTATTATTTGTAATATATCTATAAGAATTATATAGATAATTAATGATTATGGAGATCCATAAATACATTAACCGATGATGATTAGAGTAATTAATTTTAGTGTTAATTAGTCAAGGAAGTGAATAATTTATTGATATAAATAAATAAGTTATTAATATAATAATATTAGATTATCGGTTATGTGCATGTGAGCAGTATTACAACTATACGATATAACGTAGTGTGATTTTTATGTGACTATATATTAAGTTCTATGAAACTATATTGTATGAAGCAATGTGATTATGCATATTACAACTATAGGTTATAAATACATCATGAAGGTGTATGTGACCAAAATGTATATGGGTATATATCAAAATAATATACCATGAACACATTGTAAGCTATTATTTTAATATAGTATACCGGTGTAATAAAATATGCATGTACTATATGTATGTAACATTTGCATAGTACATCTACTGCCTTGAAATATTAAATCATATTGTGACATCCAGTTATAACTAATGTAGGGTTATTATGTGTATACAATATAGCATAAGAATAAGAGTTGTGTATAAGTGTATGGTCTAATGTTGCAAGAGTACTGAGTTAAATTGCTTGTCCCAAAACTAGTGTCCCACTTGTTCATTTCTCAGCCACGTGATTCACATAGAGGCTAAGGCCTATTTCCTTTTCTTCCTTCCAAACTTTCTAGGAGATGATTATGGGAGGAGTGGAGATTATGATGAATTTTAACAACCATTTACCAACTCTCTCTCTTACCTATCATGTAATCCTCTCATCCATGAGTTTAATTTGGTGTATATATGCATTGTATGTGTTCTTGTTTCTTTATAAATACAACCCATTTCCTCCTAATGTCCATTGCTGAGAATTGGTAAGTTGAGAGATTAATAGCATATATATAGAGTGAGTAATTGTATACATATCAGTAGAAGGGTGTGACTAGCAAGCATTGCAATGTATAAGATTCTTTGTGTTCTTCATTTTTAGCTTCTATTAAATTTCCATTCTTGAAATCTCTAAATTTTGATTTTATGGAATTTGATGCTAATAGGGATTGGGTAATGGTTGTATGGTTGTTATATAACTATATTAACATGTTAAAACTGATACATACTTGTTTAGAATCGAATTGGTGAGTAATTTCTGTGTTTAGGCTAAAGTTCTGCCGAAACAGACTGTTCTTGGCTCGAACCAGGCATGGCGCAGCTGCGCCGGACTTTGTTTCCAGTTTTTGCTTTCTATTTCACAATTTGCTAAGTGTTAGTATACTATTATGACTTAAGTTAGCATACAAGTATGTGTAACATGTATATATTAGTATATTACCCTAATGTGAGCATGTTTTACAAAGATAGCATACATGATAATCAAAAACATATAGTTAGATGAAAATTAGGATTTTAGAAAGGAACTTGATATGTATGTATGCTATATTCATATACTGACTTTGTAAGCATGTTGGTATGATTTAGAAAGGCATGAATAACCCGTTAACTTGTGTTCATACGATTCATAGTTCTTTGCTCATAACCACTTTACTTAGGATTTGTATTAAACTTATTATAGTGAGCTAATATGCATGACTACTACATACTCTATATTCTGACCTTGCGAGCATGATAACATGACTTAATCACATATGATTAGAGCATTAAAGTTGTCTTGTATGTGTTAAATTGCGTTTTTCAAGTTTAAAATAGTTTTAAAAGTAAACTTGAACATATTTTCTAAATATAGTTGCATCACATGAATGTTTAGATTCTAAAGGATTAAGAGATCATGTTATGTCTATAATATTCCTATACATGATCCATATGTATTGAACATGTAGAACCTACTAGTAATGTTACGAATGAAAATACGAACTTTGAACGAGAATGTTAACATACTACTTTGGAAATTAGAATCTGACTTTTATGTGCATGTTTGATAGTACTTTTAAACTTGCTAAATGTATCCTATAGGTATACCATACTTGTGTATCATAATTCAAGTAAAGCATGAACGAAATATATTTTCAACTAAAGTGGTATTAGTTTCACGTATGTTTTATGAATATTCGCAAGCATGCCTAATATGAGTTTTATAACTACCTTGTATGTTTAGAAGGCAAGCATGTTAGACCATGTGATTTCATGACCTTGAGCGACATTAAATTTTGAAATGTTTAACTTAGAACCATGATTTGAAAGAAGAAACCTAGATTGACTCGAGAGGCATGAAAAGACCTTAACATGAAAATATATATTGTGTGTGAATGTTGTGTTCAAGCCAGACAGAAACCATAAGGCAACAGCTAAGTATTGGCTTGGCAAGGGGGCTGCGCAGCTGCGTCGACCCTAGGCCTAGCCATGGCGCAGCTGCGCCAATCTGGGATCTAAGTTAGTGAAATCTGATTTTTGACAGTTAACTTGAAGGATGTTTTTACTGCTAGAAATGGTTTAAAATCGACTAATGTAACTGTATATGTGAGGACTAAGTAATAAGATAGTGTTCTCTTAGATAATGAAAGTTCATGGGTGAAAATACCTTAAACTTGGGCATTCTTAATTAGCTTATAAAATAACTAGATACTTGATTTCACGATAAACTTATGAAGTGATTGTGTATCATATGTGCATATTTGATTCATGTCGAGCTTGATTAACGAATGTATTAGCTAATGTGCATCTTGTAATTATAATATGCTATAAATAGGATTCGAAAGTATTGATTTAATTACGTGGATAATCTACGCTTAAGGCAAGTTCCTTAGACTTACTCCAATTATTATTGAGCAAGTATCCTATCTTTGCATTTTCTTTATTCAATGGACAGAAGTACGAAAGTTTTATAATTATATTATTATTGTACCAGATTATTAACCCTGTTGTTATATATATTATATCTGATCATTGATTATCAACATGTTATTATATTGTATCTCAGATATATATTTTGTTCGTTACTTTTTATATATATGGTTATACAAGTGTCCCCACTTGGATAATCATTGTATTTAATCACAAGTTGATATATATATATATATATATATACACACACACACACACACCTATTGATCACCAGTATGTATACAATAAGTAAAAGCCGTCTAAGTTATTTGATCAGCTAGACACAGATTTAGAAATATTGTTGAACATGATAAAATCTTTTTGTATCCAATCAAATTATTTTGGTTCGGATTTCCGACTAGTTATGAACATCCCGAATATCGGAAAACTTTTGTGCGCCTGAGGCGGATATGATGAACGAGAATATCGTTCTGGTATGTAGTATTGATCAATACATGGCATAACGGGTTGATCACCCCCGTGATCGTAAGTTATGACGGTTTGCAGATGAAGTTCTGCTAAACCTATTCGAAAAATGAAAAAAATGTTCATAGTATGTCACCTTAACCCTATTTATAGTCAGTACGTAGTTTCAAAAATTTGATAGAGAGTGGTTATATTATTATTATATGTTCAGATTACTTCACAACTATTGATTCGTTGTAGAAGGGTAGTACAAAGAGAACATTTAATCCTTTCAGCTAATATTTATAATTGTTGTTACTTGTTGGGCACTCAAATGCTCATCCTTGCTTAATTTAAATATTTTTAGTTAAGTATGATCAACCAGAGGGCTCTCCCAGGAACAAAGGGAAAGGAAAGCTGTCAGAATAAGTTGTCTTATCATATATAATAGCTAGACTTAAATAAGATGATAATATTTATTAAGTATCATGTAATAAATGTTTTAAGGTCGCGTACTTGGGATTTAGACAACTCTGATATGTAAATTAAGTTTGATATTTATGAAATTATTATTATTATTCTACTCAAAGAAATGGTATCGTGAAGCACTGAATTCGGGTTTCAAGCACCTGAATTTGTGGGCGTCACAGGTTGGTATCAGAGCTTTAGGGTTAGAAACCATAGGTGGGGGTAGACCTTAGGCTATAACCTTAGAGCAGAGGAAAACGTTAAAAGTACAAATAACTCATATATAGTTTAAAAGGAGATGAATCGAATAAATTCAACGTCAAACAAAAATAAAAGATAACTTAAATACAAGTATTATTTATTGTGTGTATACATTATATACTAATCTAGATAATTTTGTGTAGATGTCAGGAGGAAAAGGATTAGGTTACCGTCGGATCGTAAAGGAGGAGTTAATCTCCATAACTGAGCCAATGTCAAAGCCAATAGCTGAAATAGAGACTCACGTTGAAGATAACCTTGACGAGGTGATCATTTTAGAGAATATAGTACCGGACCTAGAAATGGTGGCACTAATAGATAGTGATTCAGACACTAAAGTTGAAGCTGGACAAGCATCAACGGAGGTGCAGGATCTGAGCAACAAAGTTTCTTCTCTAGAAAAGTTGTGAAAAATAGAAAAGCTACTAAATAGTCAATTACAAAAGGCATTAATCGAAATGTTAGAAGAACAAGATAAGCTTAAGATCTAAATTGATCAGATGGGAGCCAGAAGCAACATATCGTGAGTAGCTCCGAGAAAGAAGGGGAAAAGAAAGATAGAAGATAACGACTTAGGAAAATATGATAAGAAGAAATGGAAAAAGATATGTTATCTTTGCGGCTATGAGGGACATATCACTCTTTATTGTCCCGACTTTAAGCCAGGTGCATGTTTTATTTGTGGCTTGGAAGGTCATCAGGCGAAGGGTTGTCCAAGAAAAACACGTTGTAAATAGGTAGTATAGGTTCTATTGTGTAGGTGTGTTTAATGTAATATATATGATAAGTATGTCTGTGTAATATAATGTTCCCAACTTTTGTATTATTCAAGGTTGTAAATCCCGACTTTTGTGGTCACAAAGGGATATCAGATGTTTAAAGCAGTATGTGCTATGATATGTACTATGAATTAGTCAAATGAATATGAATCTATGCTTGATTAATGGAATAAGTTTGAAATATTAAACTTATACGATAAGGTATAGAATGTAAGTTAATAAAATATAGATTTTATTTTATTTAACCAGAAAATACCGCCAAGACGTCAAACTCGAAACCAAAGGGCAGAAGAGTCTGTCAACAATGCTGGAGGACAACAACTAGACCTGATGCAAAATTTCGCGAACATGGTAGCTCAGGCCATGCAGAATGGAATGCCAGCGGTGAAAAATCAACCAGACCATCGATTCACGAACTTTAAGGATTTTAAGGCCGTAGGACCGCCAGAATTTAGAGGTACCACTGACCCGATAGAAGCCCAAACTTGGGTTAAGGAAATAGAAAAAACATTTGTAGTCGCTAGGGTAGATGAAGGGCAAAAGACAGCTTTTGTCACCTATATGATGAAAGGAGAGGCGAATTTCTGGTGGGAGGCAAATTAAGCTAGGGCAGGAGAAGGAGTGATAGCATGGACTAGGTTTAAGACACTGTTCTTTGAGGACTATTTTTTGTCTAGTATGTAAGCTAGGATGGATGTGAGATTTTTGGAATTGAAGCAGAACTTGATAGTTACGAAATATACCGCAAAGTTCAATGAATTAGCTAGGTTTACTCCGCATCAAGTTGATACGGAAGCAAGGAAGGCAAGGAGGTTTGAGCTGGGCTTAAAACCCTAGCTCTACAATAAGGTGGCGGTATTACAGATAAATACTTTTGCAGCACTTTTGGAGAAGGCTATCATAGCCGAAGGGAGAAATGAGGCCATGAGCCTCTACAATAAGGAGAAAAAGAGCAAGGGTAAGGTTGAAGGAGCAGTAAAGGTAGAAGCAGGTAGTGGTAGTGGGAATGGAAAAAGAAAGTGGAATAATTTTGGAAATATCCAAGTCAAACAGGAAGGTGTGAGGAAGCAGGCTGTGCAGTGTAAGAATTATGGAAAGAATCAATAAGGAGAGTGTCTTAGTGGTAAGTTCGTGTGCTATAAATGTGGGCAGGAGGGACATATCTCTCCTAACTGCCCCAATCCTAGGATGAGTGGTGGGTGTTTTTTATGTGGATCAATGGATCATAAGGTAAAGGTTTGTCCGAAAAGGAGAATGGATGTAGGAAGCGTGAATGAGGGGAAAGGTAGCGGAACACTGACGATAACGGGACAACCTTCAACAAAATCAACCGCAAGAGTCTTCAATATGACCGTTCAGGATACCGTAGCAGCAGGGGATGGAACTCCAGGTATTATTCGAATCAATTTTATTTTCATATATATGATTTATATATATATATATATAGTAAATTATTTTATAAAGAAATTTTGAAGGAGAAATTTGAGTTCTGTTAGAAATCAAATTTCCATATGATCAGATAGACAAGCTTTATGTTGAGTAGTTAAAGATCAGTTCGATCGAATCTGATCGAGATCTACTTGAAGTGATTGTGTATGCTATTTGTCCTAGTGTTTATAAGTTTTTAAGTGGTGATTCCGGGGACGAAATCCTTATAAGGGAGGGTGGATGTAATAACCTAATATTTTCAATATAATAATATAATAAATTTTTGCAGTTAATTTTTTTCTTATATATTTATAAAGGGGAGATTATGTGCAAAGTAAAGTGTATGTATATATGTGATAAATAAAATTTTTTTATTACCATTGATCATTAAAGAGTATATTCTTATAATGAATTTTTGTAATAAAAACAGTTATTATTTATTTTCCGTGAATATATGATTTTTAGGATAAGTAATAAATACACTCTTAGTCTTGTAATATCACTTTTGTGGACATCAATTCATGTCGTATAAAACAAGTTTAGCAATGAAAATTGGCACTGGCTTAAGCTAAACCAGTCTTGGCACTGTCAGGGCACGGCGCAGCTGCGCCGTCCCAGCAGTACAAACTAGCGCAGCTGCGCCATTGGACAATTGGAGAAAATTAATTTTTTTTCTTCTTTAGAAATAAAATGGAACATTTTGTTATATGTGTAATATTGGTAAACCATGAAATGAAGTGTGTTACGTTTGACGAATGAAATATTAAGTAAACCATTAATTAATATTAATTAATTGTGGTAGAATATTGATTACTTGGTAATTAATTAATAATAAGTGATTACTATTATTTGCAATATATTTATAAATATAATAAGAATTATATAGATAATTAATGATTATGGAGATCCATAAATACATTAACCGATGATGATTAGAATAATTAATTTTGGTGTTAATTAGTCAAGGAAGTGAATAATTTATTGATATAAATAAATAAGTTATTAATATAATAATATTAAATTATCGGTTATGTGCATGTGAGCAGTATTACGACTATACGATATAGCGTAGTGTGACTTTTATGTGACTATATATTAAGTTCTATGAAACTATATTGTAAGAAGCAATGTGATTTTGCATATTAAAACTATAGGTTATAAATACATCATGAAGGTGTATGTGACCAAAATGTATGTGGGTATATATTAAAATAATATACCATGAACACATTATAAACTATTATTTTAATATAGTATACCGGTGTAATAAAATATGCATGTACTATATGAAAGTAGTATGCACACAAGCCAATCATGTTTGATGATAAAGCATATACTTTTTAACAATCTTATTCATTTATTAATAAAAAGTATTAATTTATTAAAGGTTTTTAATTATCTACATGATGCTGTTTTATAATATGTGATAAACCCATAGTTTTAAGCAATGCTTTTAGAATAATGATGATGATCATTCTAATGAGATCTAAATTCTTAGAAAGCTTAAACTAAAATAGTTCCCAATCGTTGGATTACTAAATTGGGGATTAGTGAATCCGGATAGATTGGTACATACGTTGCTTTCTCATTGAATGAGGATGATTGATCTCATGATCATTTGTGTGGAGACACTAAAGCAAGTATGTAAGTGCTTATTAGAGAATAAGTTCACTGAATGTGGCTCGCTAAGAAATACCTAATGGAGTTTTACTTGTCTGTCAATAGAAATTCCTGTAGTGATTAAAGTACAAGTGATCCTTGGACTTGAGATCATCATAGTATCTTGTGTATGATGAGTTATACTTTGACTTATTCCTTAAGACCCTTAGGGTATATCAAAGGGTATGCTTGGGTATAATAAGTTGTACATGGAGATAATGTATGATCAATAAAGAATCTACCACTTCTAGTAAAAGAAGAGAAATGTCCTATGTGATTCGATAAATGACAACCCAGTAGTCCTTGGCCAAGGCAGAATGAAATTAGAAAGGAATTTCTAATTTGCATTATTTGGTGTTGTGCATTTAAGAGTCGAAATACATATAATTAAATAAAATAAGACTTGACAGTAATTCTATGTCTTATATTTAATTAGGACATTGTATGGTGGAATGATTGAATTGTACGGTAACTATTAACTCAAAGGTTCTTTTATGATTAATGTTGAAATCTATATTATCTAGAAAGTCATTGATCGCTAGGGAGACTTATCCATATTGTAGAATAAATATTATTTATTTAAATAAATTAATCGTTTAATTTATTTATTTAAATAAGATTAGAATTGTTCTAATTGATTTATTCACAACCGGTTTAATATGGAGAACCTAAAGGGTCACACCATAAAAGGAAGAATAATTATTTAAGAAGTTAATGGCATAATCGTAATAATATGTTAAGTGTATTTAATTTAATCTATGGCGATAGAATAAATTAAATAGCTTAATATTTATTATTTAATATTTTAGAAATATTAAATATATAAATTAATAAGAGGAGTCTTATTAATATTATTACAATTATTATTATTTTAATTTCTAAAGAGTTAGAAATTAATTTAATATTAGTACTCTCATTTATTCCTAATAAGATTAGGAGGCTAATTAATTAAAAGATTTTAATTAATTATTTCTAATGAGATTAGGAGCATAATTAATTAAAGGAGTTTAATTAATTAAAATAAAACTCAATTCCTTAATTGTTAAGGAGGGTTACCCACGTCTATAAATAAGAGGAGTCTTATTATGGGTGTGAGTGGTTGTTGATTTTTTCGCAACATATGTGATTCCAATTGTTGGAGAGTACACTCTTTTTCTTTTTCTATAAGAGATAGAAAAACTGGGATTTTGCCAAATACCCATCTTCTTGAATCTTTATTCTTTCTTGGTGGATCACCTCTAGAGGCCAAACACTTAGGTGGTAACGTTGATCAAAGGAAGGAACACAACCCGGTGGATTCAAGTTGAACACGAAAAGGATTTAGAGGTGAACTTGTACCTGAGGAAGCTCGTATCTTCAAGGGTATGATTCTCGTCATTTATCTTTTCGTTTAATTAATAATTGCGCATAAAGGGTGATCCGGGTATAAGGTTTGTAAAATTTTAAACTCTGATTTTTACACGTTTTCGCTTGCTTTGTGCAATTTGATTGCGTCCATGAATATTACAAACCTAACAGTGGTATCAGAGTCAAACCTTTATGCGAATTATTAATTGTTTTAATTTGATATGTAAATTGATATGTGTTTAGAATAATTTAATTGGGCATAATTTTGTTGTATAAAATTTATTATAAAAAATAAATAAAAAAAATGATTTTCGGATTACTGTGTTATACCTCGGTACTGAATTTATTTTATTTTTTTCTCTCTCGTGTTGTGATTCGCGTTAATTATTTTTGTGAAGGGAAATCCGTGATTCACCTGAATCATAACATGCAGTGTATGATTACTTAAGTAATATATGATATTACTTAAGTTAATATCATATATATCCTATATCATGTTGCCTTGGAAGTCCTGTTAGCTAAAGAGTCACAGGAGTCATGGATTCACGTGATTATAATATATAATAGTTATCTATATTATATATATATATATATATATATATATATATATATATATATATATATATATATATATATATATATATATATATATATTGATAATTTTAATTTTAAAATAAAAAGTTTATTTTAATTTTAAAATAAAAAGTTTATTTTAATATTAAAATAAAAGAGTTTATTTTAACTTTAAAATTGGATTTCATGCTAACTAATTAGAGTTGAAATTAGATTCCATCATAACTAATTAGAGTTGAAATTGAATTTCATATTTCCTTAAATAAAAGAGTTTATTTAAATATGAAATAAGATTTCATGTTATTCAAAATAAAGGAGTTTATTTGTGAATAGGAAAGAGAATCCGTATTTTCTTAAATAAAGGAGTTTATTTAGATATGAAATAAGATTTCATATTATTCAAAATAAAAGTGTTTATTTGTGAATAGGAAAAGAATTCGCGTTTCCTTGAATAAAGGAGTTATTTTTTTTAACTTGGAATTGGATTCCATAATTAATTAAAATAAAGGAGTTTATTTTGATTAAAGATTTTGATTAAAATAAAATAGTTTATTTTATTCAAAATAATTTAAATTAAAATAAAAGAAGTTTATTTTGATTTAAATTTAGATTAAAATAAAGGAGTTTATTTTAATTCAAAAATAGATTTTATACTAACTAAATTTGCTCATTAAATGATATCAATATATATATATATATATATATATATATATATATATATATATATATATATATATATATATATATATATATATTGAATGTTTATTATTAATGAGATGAATGTTATTTATTGATGCATATGGTGATGTGTATGATAATAAATGGGATTGATTATGGACTATTGACCAATGTGATTGGATTTTATTTTAGTTGGATGCGTGAATGTATGGGTTTGATTAAATGGGGTCTGCGTACCTCGTATTCTCTAATTTTTCTTAATATAAATTTTATCTCCCTCCTATATACTTCCCCTTAACTGCTGATCAAGGTTTCTATTTATTTTAAAATAGTTTTGTAATAGGAATAGTTAGAATTAATTTTGAAGAATTGGAGATCAAGGAGCGCTTGAAGACCCGTTTGTAATGGAGCCCAGGTTTAAATGTAATAGTTATATTTAAATATTAATTCTTGCACCCCTAAGGTTTGACCTTTTGGTTCATTTGGTGGCTCTACTGAATCGAACTAGAATAAAAGTCCATAATCAATCTAGGTAGAATATAGTATTCTATATGTGCATGCTTATACTATATATATTATATATTATGCAAACATGTTTCACATGTTAATTAATATAACGCGTATTATATATATATATATATATATATATATATATATATATATATATATATATATATGTGTGTGTGTGTGTGTGTGTGTGTGTGTGTGTGTGTGTGTGTGTGTGTGTGTGTGTGTGTGTGTGTGTGCAGGCACGCTAAACAATATGAGACAAATTAATAACAAACCCCTCAAATATTTTATATTAAGTTGTAACATTCAAAGATATTTAGAATATCGAACGTCATCTTCTAACATGATAGAAACAATAGAGTATTGAATATTTAATATGAGTTTGTTATGCACACACAAGACAAGTATTAAATATTTAAGATGTTGTTTTTATTACATATGATGTTTATAAGGAATTGAACATTACTGCTTTGTTGTGCCCATACAAAGGCTGTAGTTTTCTCTTCACTTATATGAAAATGATGGGTCTGACTTAACTTAAATTATTTTAGTTCGGATGTGCACACACTTGACCATTATGATTTAAGAGGCAAAATACAAGGAGTTACATAGTTGATGTAATTGACAAGAGTTATCTACCTATTTATTTATATATAGTTTGTTGTGCACACACAAGGCTATATACATTTGAAATGGGATCCTTATTCTCACTAGCATATCTTTAATTAGATATTGCCGAACTATATATATTGAGGGTAACATAGTTTGAAGAAAATAGTGGGAGATACCAATTTAAAATAAGACCTAATTTATTTTGGTAATTAATAAAAGAATGTATGCTAAAATGTTGTTAAGAACAAATTCATTTACAGAATTTTACAATATCTAAATTACTATCACTGCGTAGCATATTAGATGCTAAATTAACCGAACCGAATTAAACGGATTGGTTAAGAAAATTGAGAAAAGTCCTCACGGCTGAAAAGCTATCTTATGTCCTTAATACGTCTTTACTGCAATGGTTGCAGACAATGCCTCTGAGGAAGAGATTGCTATTTTTAGAAAGTGGCAAGATGATGCACAGTTGGCTTAATGCATCACGCTCGTATCCATGAGTAACAAGCTTCAGTGTCAGCCTGAAACTATGGATACTCCTACTATACTCATGCACGTCAAGTAGTTGATGGTGAGGAAAGTATGACTAATAGATATCAGATATCTAAGGAGCTCTTCCGATCTAGAATGACCAACGACACTACAGTACAGACGCATGTTCTAAACATAATCAATTTGATTGAATAATTAGAACAACAAGTTTTGTCATGGATGGAGAGTTGAGCCAAGATTTGATCTTGCAGTTACTCCCGGACTCCTTCTCATAATTGTTGTGAATTTTTTATATGAACAAGCTAGATATCAGCCTCGCAGATTTGCTTAACATGTTGAAAATGTTGAGTCACTTTCCAACCAAGAAAGACCAAGTCTTACTAGTAGGGGCCAAAGGATCTTCTGAAAAGAAGAACGATTCTAAGAAGGTAAATGGAAAGACAAAAATAAATGATAATAAGAACAAAGCTGATACGGATAGCAAAGGAGTTTGCTTCCACTGCAATAAGCCTGGACACTGGAAAAGAAACTGCGAGAAGTATCTTGTAGAGGCTAACCAGAAGAAGCTTAGTGAAGCTTCGGTTATAAATACAATTTTGTTCATGATTTAAAAATAAATTTTTCTTTAAGTCAAGGTTCTACTTGGGTATTGGATACCGACTTTGGTTATCATAAATATAGATTTATGAAGGGACCAAGCAGAAGTAGAAAACTAAATAAGAGACAAGTAATCCTATGTGTGGAAATGAAGCAAAGGTTGCTGCATCAGCCATAGGAACTTATATTTTATGGCCAAATCTATTAAGTCAATAAGTTGTTATTGTATTCCAGTTCTGGTTAGAAACATTATATCAATATTGTTGTTGGACAATGAAATCTTTGGTATTATATTTAAGAACAATTGTTGTTCTATTTATAATAATAATGTTTTCTATAGAACTGAAATATTACTTAATGAATTTTGTATACTTGACTTACGTGAAAATAATTTTGCATATTGAACAAATTTGTATTAGAAAAGGAGATGATCATTCAAAGAGTTGAATGTGTGTATTTGTTGAAATACAAGTGTGAATTATTTGAAAGGTTCAAAGAATTCAAAAGTGAAACAAATTGACAAAGTATTGAGATTCTTTGATTAGATCAAGGAATAAATACTTGTGCAATAAGTTTCTAGATCATCTCAAATGATTTTCTCATAATGGACTCTTCCTGATACGCAATAATTGATTGATATATCTGAAAGGAAAAATCATACCTTGTTGGACATGGTGCAGTCCATAATGATTTTACCGACATTCCAGTATCCTTCTAGGATATTATCCCAGAAATGGCTGCATATATACGAAAAGGTAACCTCAAAATCCGGCCCCAAGACTCTATAAAAGTTATAAACAGGGAGAATTCCTAGTCTTAAGTATGTTAAGGTAAGGGTTTGTCCAGCTTATGTGAAAAAGTTTCAAAGGATAAGCTTGGGACAAGATTTGACAAGTACAGATTTGTGGGACATCCTAAAGTAAGTTTAGGGTATATGTTCTATAATCCTACTTAGCAAAAGGTGTTTGTTGCGAAACACGCTACCTTGTAAGATAAAGGTGTTTATCATTGAAGGGGCTAGTGGGAGGATAATAGAATCTTGAAGAGTTCAAGAACCACAAATCACTATAAGTTAAATAACAGGAACTTGTAGATATACTTATTGTACCACAACTGAATCGTAAATCTGGAATAGTACCAAAGATACCTAGGAGGTATGGATTCATCATAGATGATGATGATAAGGTACACATCATAGAAGATGATGATCCAGAGTTTCATACGACGAGGTAAGAATTCTAGTGTGCACAAAAGGGACAGTGGGAGCGTCGTGACATTCCTAATATTATATGTTGATATACTATGGATAAGGAATGACATACTTATGCTACAATCAGTAAAGATAAAGTTGTCTAAACATTCATCCATGAATAATTTTGGAAGAGTATCTTAATTGGGGATAAAAATCTATATAGATAGATTTAATAGGATGCTCGACTTAACCCAAGTAACGTATATTTATTTGATGCTAAAGTCGTTTAACATGGCAAACTCTAAGAGGTGTCTCATGTTGATGAGTCATGGAGTGTATCTCTCTTTATAATCCTCATAGACTCCTAAAAAGAGAGATCGCATGAGTTACAATCATGTATGCAATGAAATATACGAGACCTGATGATGAACAGTCATATTCTGGAGAAGTTCACTGTGTGTCAGTTAAAAACATCTTAAAGAACTTAACCGGTACTAAAGATGTGATTAAAATTTATGGTGGGTCTAAATTAAAACTAGAAGGCTTAACAGACTCAAGTTTTTCAGACAGACTAAGACAACAGAAAATCCACTTTAAGGTAAAGAGTTACCTTGAACGGTGGTGCAGTGAAATTGGAAAGGTTTCAAACAGCAAAGTGTTGCTGGTTTAGTGATAAAGACAAAGTATATAGCTATAAATGAAGCTGCGAGTTGATTGTTTGGATGAAAAGTTTATTATAGAACTAGGAATGTTTACTAAGTCTCATCTTGGATCTAAACATGTGTTGTGGCACTTTCATTTGATTATTGGAATCATTAAAAGATGGGAAATCACTATAGAGATAGTGGACTCTCAAGAACAACATTACATATCCATTAACTAAAGCTTATCCAACAGCAGGATAATCGTCACTTAGAGAAGAAGGGTATGAGATACCATGACGATTGGCTTTAGTGCAAGTGGGAGATTGAAAATAGTATGCACACAAGCCAATCATGTTTGATGATAAAGCATATACTTTTTAACAATCTTATTCATTTATTAATAAAAAGTATTAATTTATTAAAGGCTTTTAATTATCTACATGATGTTGTTTTATAATATGTGATAAACCCAAAGTTTTAAGCAATGCTTTTATAATAATGATGATGATCATTCTAATGAGATCTAAATTCTTAGAAAGCTTAAAACTAAAATAGTTCCCAATCGTTGGATTACTAAATTGAGGATTAGTGAATCCGGATAGATTGGTACATACGTTGCTTGCTCATTGGATGAGGATGATTGATCTCATGATCATTTGTGTGGAGATACTAAAGTAAGTATGTAGGTGCTTATTAGAGAATAAGTTCACTGAACGTGGCTCGCTAAAGAATACCTAATTGAGTTTTACTTGTCTGTCAATAGAAATTCCTGTAGTGATTAAAGTACAAGTGATCCTTGGACTTGAGATCATCATAGTATCTTGTGTATGATGAGTTATACTTTGACTTATTCCTTAAGACCCTTAGGGTATATCAAAGGGTATGCTTGGGTATAATAAGTTGTACATGGAGATAATGTATGATCAATAAAGAATCTACCACTTCTAGTAAAAGAAGAGAAATGTCCTATGTGATTCAATAAATGACAACCCAGTAGTCCTTGGCCAAGGCAGAATGAAATTAGAAAGGAATTTCTAATTTGCATTATTTGGTGTTGTGCATTTAAGAGTCGAAATACATATAATTAAATAAAATAAGACTTGACAGTAATTCTATGTCTTATATTTAATTAGGACATTGTATGGTGGAATGATTGAATTGTACGGTAACTATTAACTCAAAGGTTCTTTTATGATTAATATTGAAATCTATATTATCTGAAAAGTCGTTGATCGCTAGGGAGGCTTATCCCTATTGTAGAATAAATATTATTTATTTAAATAAATTAATCGTTTAATTTATTTATTTAAATAAGATTAGAATTGTTCTAATTGATTTATTCACAACCGATTTAATATGGAGAACCTAAAGAGTCACACCATAAAAGGAAGAATAATTGTTTAAGAAGTTAATGGCATAATTATAATAATATGTTAAGTGTATTTAATTTAATCTATGGCGATAGAATAAATTAAATAGCTTAATATTTATTATTTAATATTTTAAAAATATTAAATATATAAATTAATAAGAGGAGTCTTATTAATATTATTACAATTATTATTATTTTAATTTCTAAAGAGTTAGAAATTAATTTAATATTAGTACTCTCATTTATTCCTAATAAGATTAGGAGGCTAATTAATTAAAAGATTTTAATTAATTATTTCTAATGAGATTAGGAGCATAATTAATTAAAGGAGTTTAATTAATTAAAATAAAACTCAATTCCTTAATTGTTAAGGAGGGTTACACGCGTCTATAAATAAGAGGAGTCTTATTATGGGTGTGAGTGGTTGTTGATTTTTTCGCAACTTATGTGATTCCAATTGTTGGAGAGTACACTCTTTTTCTTTTTCTATGAGAGATAGAAAAACTAGGGTTTTGCCAAATACTCATCTTCTTGAATCTTTATTCTTTCTTGGTGGATCACCTCTAGAGGCCAAACACTTGGGTGGCTAACGTTGATCAAAGGAAGGAACACAACCCGGTGGATTCAAGTTGAACACGAAAAGGATTTGGAGGTGAACTTGTACCTGAGGAAGCTCGGATCTTCAAGGGTATGATTCTCGTCCTTTATCTTTTCGTTTAATTAATAATTGTGCATAAAGGGTGATCCGGGTATAAGGTTTGTAAAATTTTAAACTCTGATTTTTACACGTTTTCGCTTGCTTTGTATAATTTGATTGCGTCCATGAATATTACAAACCTAACACTATATGTACGTTACATTTCAATAGTACATCTACTGCCTTGAAATATTAAATCATGTTGTGACATCTAGTTATAACTAATGTAGGGTTGTTATGTGTATACAATATAGCATAAGAATAAGAGTTGTGTATAAGTATATGGTCTAATGTTGCAAAAGTGCTGAGTTAAATTGGTTGTCCCAAAACTAGTGTCCCATTTGCTCATTTCTCAGCCACATGATTCACATAGAGGCTAAGGCCTATTTCCTTTTCTTCCTTCCAAGCTTTCTAGGAGATGATTCTGGGGGGAGTGGAGATTATGATGAATTTCAACAACCATTTACCAACTCTCTCTTACCTATCATGTAATCCTCTCTTCCATGAGTTTAATTTGGTGTATATATGCATTGTCTGAGTTCTTGTTTCTCTATAAATACAACCCATTTCCTTCTAATGTCCATTGCTGAGAATTGCTAAATTGAGAGATTGATAGCATATATAGAGAGTGAGTAATTGCATACATATCAGTAGAAGGGTGTGATTAGCAAGCATTGCAAGGTATAAGATTCTTTGTGTTCTTTATTTTTAGTTTCAGTTAAATTTCCGTTCTTGAAATCTCTAAATTTTGATTTTATGGAATTTGATGCTAATAGGGATTGGGTAATGGTTGTATGGATGTTATATAACTATATTAGCATGTTGAAACTGAGACACACTGGTTTAGAATTGAATTCGTGAGTAATCTCTGTGTTTGGGCAAAAGTTCTACCGAAGCAGACTGTTCTTGTCTTGAACCAGGCATGGCGCAGCTGCGCCGTAATAACACAAAGGCACAGCGCAGCTGCGCCAGACTTTGTTTCCAGTTTTTGCTTTCTGTTTCACAATCTGCTAAGTGTTAGTATACTATTATGACTTAAGTTAGCATACAAGCATGTGTAACAGGTATATATTAGTATATTACCCTAATGTGAGCATGTTTTACTAAGATAGAATACATGATAATCAAAAACATATAGTTAGACGAAAATTAGGATTTTAGAAAGGAACTTGATATGTATGTATGGTATGTTCATATACTGACTTTGCAAGCATGTTGGTATGATTTAGAAAGGCATGAATAACCCGTTAACTTGTGTTCATATGATTCATAGTTCTTTGCTCATAACCACTTTACTTAGGATTTGTATTAAACTTAGTATAGTGAGCTAATATGCATGACTAGTACATACTCTATATTCTGACCTTGCGAGTATGATAACATGACTTAATCACATATGATTAGAGCCTTAAAGTTGTCTTGTATGTGTTAAATTACGTTTTTCAAGTTTAAAATAATTTTAAAAGCAAACTTGAACATATTTTCTAAATATAGTTGCATCACATGAATGTTTAGATTTTAAAGGATTAAGAGATCATGTTATGTCTATAATATTCCTATACATGATCCATATGTATTGAACATGTAGAACCTAATAGTAAGGTTACGAATGAAAATACGAACCTTGAACGAGAATGTTAACATACTACTTTGGAAGTTAGAATCTGACTTTTATGTGCATGTTTGATGGTACTTTTAAACTTGCTAAATGTATCCTATAGGTATACCATACTTGTGTATCATAATTCAAGTAAAGCATGAACGAAGTATATTTTCAACTAAAGCAGTATTAGTTTCACGCATGTGTTATGAATACTCGCAAGCATGTCTAATATGAGTTTTATAACTACCTTGTATGTTTAGAAGGCAAGCATGTTAGACCGTGTGATTTCATGACCTTGAGCGACATTAAATTTTTGAAATGTTTAACTTAGAACCATGATTTGAAAGAATAAACCTAGATTGACTTGAGAGGCATGAAAAGACCTTAACATGACAAAATATATTGTGTATGAATGTTGTGTTCAAGCCGGACAGAAACCACAAGGCAACGGCTAAGTCTTGGCTTGGCCAGAGGGCTGCGCAGTTGCGCCGGCCCTAGGCTTAGCCATGGATCAGTTGCGCCAGTCTGGGATCTGAGTTAGTGAAATCTAATTTTTGACAGTTAACTTGTAGGATGTCTTTACTGCTAGAAATGGTTTAAAATCGACTAATGTATGTGTATATGTGAGGACTAAGTAATAAGATAGTGTTCTCTTAGATTATGAAAGTTCATGGGTGAAAATACCTTAAACTTGGGCATTCTTAATTTGCTTATAAAGTAACTAGATACTTGATTTCACGACAAACTTATGAGGTGATTGTGTATCATATGTGCATATTTGATTCATGTCGAGCTTCATTAACGAATGCATTAGCTAATGTGCATCTTGTAGTTATAATACGCTATAAATAGGATTCGAAAGTGTTGATTTAATTACGTGGATAATCTACGCTTAAGGAAAGTTCCCTAGACTTACTCCAATTATTATTGAGCAAGTTCCGTGAACTCTACTTTTATTGAGCAAGTATCCTATCTTTGCATTTTCTTTATGCACTGGACAGAAGTAAGAAAGTTTTATAATTATATTATTATTGTACCAGATTATTTACCCTGTTGTTATATATATTATATCTGATCATTGATTATCAACATGTTATTATATTGTATTTCAGATATATATTCTGTTCGTTAATTTCTATATATATGGTTATACAAGTGTCCCCACTTGGATAATCATTGTATTTAATCACATGTGTGTATATATATATATATATATATATATATACCTATTGATCACCAGTATGTATACAATAAGTAAACGTCGTCTAAACTATTTGATCAGCTAGACACAGATTAAGAAATATTGTTGAACATGATAAAACCTTTTTGTATCTAATCAAATTGTTTTGGTTCGGATTCCCGACTAAGTATGAACATCTCAAACATGAGAAAACTTTTGTGCGCCTGAGGCGGATATGATGAACAAGAATATCGTTCTGGTATATAGTATTGATCAATACAGAGCATAACAGGCTGATCACCCCCGTGCCCGTAAGTTATGACGGTTTGCGGATGAAGTTCTGCTAAACCTATTCGAAAATTGAAAACAATGTTCATAGTATGTCACCTTAACCCTATTTATAGTTAGTACGTAGTTTCAAAAATTTGATAGAGAGTGGTTATGTTATTATTATCGGTTCAGATTACTTCACAACTATTGATTTGTTGTAGAAGGGTAGTATAAAGAGAATATTTAATCCTTTCAGCTAATATTTATAATTGTTGTTACTTGATGGGCACTCAAATGCGCATTCGTGCTTAATTTAAATGTTTTCAGTTAAGTATGATCAACCAGAGGGCTCTCCCAGGGAAAAATGGAAAGGAAAACTGTCAGAATAAGTTGTCTTATCATATGTAATAGCTAGACTTAAATAAGATGATAATATTTATTAAGTATCATGTAATTAATGTTTTAAGGTCGCGTACCTAGGATTTAGACAACTCTGATATGTAAATTAAGTTTGATATTTATGAAATTATTATTATTATTCCGCTCAAAGAAATGGTATCGTGAAGTACTGAATTCGGGTTTCAAGCACCTGAATTTGGGGGCATCACAAACACACTTCATGTCACTAAAGTAAATATCGACGGACATAAAAACAAATAATTTAAATATATAAAAATAAAATAAAAATAATTATTTAATAATTATAAATTATGTTTTAAAAATTAGTTTAAGTTATAATAATTAACTTTTAATATTTAGGTATAAAATCCATAAATATTTTATTTATTTAAATATTATTAATAATTAAATTATTTGATAATTTAATTAGATAAATCATTTATAAATAATAATTAATTATTTAAAAATGATATTAGTGTTGTAAAAATCATATTAAATGATTATTAATTATTTAAAAATAATACTAAGGTTTTAAAAATCATTTCAAGTATTTATTAATTATCAAAAAGTAATATTAATGATTTAAAAATCATTTTAATAGATAATTAAATGTTTAAAATTATTCTGAGCTTCTAGAAATTATTATAAATGATTAATAAATTATCTAAAATAATAATAAAGCTTTTAATTAAAGTATAACTGAGATATCAACTCGATAAATATCCGATAAGGTATTAGAACCCTGAAATCATGTTAAAAAAAATATATCATACTTAAATAGTTTGAGTAGTTACGTATTGTTATCGATACTAATGATCTATATAAATATGTTTTAACACATTGAGTAGCAATATATAAGCGTTCTTCGCACAGACAAGTTCCCTAAACCCTATCTTGTTACCTTACGCGAGATTTCGATCTTAATTTCTTTTGGATACTTATGCTGAACAATTATGTTATCAATTATTGTGAAGTTATTGTGATAACCCGAATTTTTGAAAATTACTAAAATAAGAATTTAATAAATAAAATTCTTATTACGAGATGTTTTGAGTTTGGATATGTGTATATATATGTTATATATTGTGAAATATATGATTTGGTGTGAATATAGAATATATATATATATATATATATATATATATATATATATATATATATATATATATATGATCCCGATCTTAAGCTTACCCCTTATTTAATATACCTTGCGTAACCCCTTTAGCGACGAACCGATGGATGATTCGGTCCACTACATATAGAACTGTCGTCTTAAATTTTAACAACAGACAACATATAGCGACAGACCGAACATATAAAGACGGACTGAATCGTCGCCCGGTCCGTCGCTAAAGAGGGGTGAGCAAGGTATGTTAGATAAGAGGTGAGCTTAAGATCTGGACCGTATATATATATATATATATATATATATATATATATATATATATATATATATATATATATATATATATATATATATATAGTGATGTGCTGTATATTTTAGCAAGAGGAGTGATAAGGATAAATACTTTGTGACTTATGTGAAGTATGTATATGATTAAATAAATAAATATATTAAGTATATATATTTATTTATTATATAAAGAAAAATTAAATAGAAAAATTACATAACCTAATTATAAATTAGGTATTGGAATTAAATAACCCAAATGATTATCTTTATTTAGTGGTCCTAGTATTTAATTATATACTAGTGACTTAATCTAAAAGATATGTGGATTATGTCTCCACCTACTAAATTAATTTGTGTGAATATATGAGTAAAGGAATATGAATATTATGTGTTTGTTTTTATTTGTTTATTATATAAACAAATAAAAAAAACTAAGGTAACCTAATTGTACATTAGGAATGAAAAAAATTTGAATAACTTAAGGGTTATGGTATGGGAAAATAATGGTATTTAAAATATATACTAATCCTAAGAGATTTATTTTATACATCTCAATTAATTAATTTTATAACCTAATTAAAGTAAGTCTAATTGGGTTAAGAAATGAAGTGTACATAAGTAAGGATTTAAATTACAATTGAGTGACAATGTTATTCATATTATTACTTGTATTATTAATAATATCTAGAAAGTTCTGTTGAGGAAAGGGGTTTGGTCACCTAATTGCGCGCCAATAGGAAAAAATTCTTATCGAAAAGCCCCCTCTTTCCTGGAAATGATCTAGTTATTAATATTGCAAGTTATAATATTATTGATAAATAATTGTTGTTTAAAAATATTTTTTGTGAAGCCAAGTGAATTGAGATAAATAGAAGAGATTTTTATGAAGTATTTGTTATAAATTTCGCTTATTACATGGACCCCCACTTACTCATTTTTCAAAATAATTAGTGGAAAGTTATATTGTGTGTGTGTATATATATATATATATATATATATATATATATATATATATATATATATATATATATATATATATTTATTTTATTTTATTTAATGTTTTTGTTTTATTAGAATATTTTATTGCATAGTGCTGCATAGTAAATCAAATTTTTTCAAAAATTCGGCCGAAGGATTCGGCGCCCGTGAATGTACTGTGCAGTCAGTGATTATTATTTTTAAATAGTATCCTTCCATTCTCCTACAAAAAAAATACTTAGTTTAGAATTGAAAATCACACCAGAATCAGAGAATTCTTCTTCTATAATATTGAGCATATTTCTTTAGAGTTTAAGGAAGCTTTGAGCGTAGAAAGCAATGCAAGTTTTCTTCAAAATATTCCCGTCATACCAGTCAAAAATACTCTTCTTTTAAGGTAAGGGATATTATTTTTGTTCAATATTCGTATGAAATAATATTTTCTTCCATACTTTGTAGTATGCAAGTAATATTATTTTATTTCAGATTCCGAATTCTACACTCATTTTGTTAAGTATTACTTCTACACTCTTTGAAATTTGCGCTTCATCTAGTATCTTTTCACAATAATATTTTTTAGAACATTCTTGTTAAATTTTAAAATTTTTATGTCGGGATACTATTCACGGGGTACTATTCACTCGGGTACTATTCACCTGGGGTACTATTCATGACAAAAATTAATTTCTCTTTTGTCCAAATTATTTTTGATACAATATTATTCTTGAATTTTACTCCACAAAGAAGTATCATGTTGACAATTTGGACATTATTGAATTTTGGATAAATTGAATTATACATCTTTAAAATTTAACCTTTGCTTTCATTTAATTAAATTCTTATATCATTGTCATCATCCTCATGCATATATTATGATGAAAGTCATCTTTGGCCTGTAGTGCATAGATGGACTATTGATTAGTATGATTATGACCAGGGATTATTTGGGTATAATCATGACCTGTAATGTTACAAATGATGTGGTTAAAGTCCTCATTGGTCCGTAGTGCATTGATGGACAGTTGTTGGCATGATCATGACCATTGATGATAACACGAATGAATATCCTCGGCCCGTAGTGCATGGATAATTCGTGGATGTGATAATAATGAATATCCTTGACCTGTAGTGCATGGATAATTCAGTGATGTGGATTATTTATTGAGCTGAGTCTCAACGATAAAATTTATGATAAATTTTTAAAATCATAGAAGATAGTAGATATCATGCTCTACTTGACTCTTCTAATGGATTGCTTGTTCCGCTGCAATTAAACTTGTTATTTATTGTATTTTATCAGTTTAACACTGTTGAAGGCTAATGATAATTTATTCTGCATTATCTTAGTCATAATATTTCTTACTGGGCTAGTTGAGCTCACCCTTTTGCTTTCATTATTCTCTTCAGGAAATGAGAACGTAACCGGTACTAGTCGGGGAATGTAGTGACGATCCGAGATGGTGGCTGTAATAGTCCTCATTATTTTATAAAATAGTGTGATAATAATTGTTTTGAGGACTCCAGTTGAGTTTGGATATTGTCTAGAAGACAATATTCGTGTTAAAACTCTCAGCTTATGTTACACGATAGTTGTATAATTAAGTTTGTATTTATATTCTATACCATGTATTTGGTGAGTGGTGACTCAGAATAGGTTATGTATACCTATTTTGGGGGTGTCACAGTTGGTATCAAAGCTTAGGGATATGATCCCTGGCTGAGATTTGAGACTAGAACTAGGAGGGGAGAGACGGGTAAATCTTTCGCTAGTATGACCTACCTAAGCTTAATTGTTATTTAATTGGTCGGTCAGAATATAGGGATATTATGTGGCAAGTCAATTAACCCTTGTTTTGTGGTAGTGTTTAAAAATGACATCTGAAAATGTTGATAGAAGCAATGGAGCACATGAGACCGTTGAGTCACCGATGATCAATAACCAAGATAATGTATATCAGGAAGGCAATAATCCTCACGTAAACATCAACACCGACCAAATGATGAACGATGGGATGTTCAGAGGTTTTCTGCAATTCATGCAACATCAGGCAAGAGAGACTCCTGTTCAAAATGCAGGTAGAAACATTGGCAACTCTCGAATGGTCACCGCTAAGCAATTCAAGGAGCTGGGACCACCGAAGTTTTGGGAAAGCCAGAACCACTTAAGGCGGACACATGGATTAAACAGATCACCAAGATATTTGATATCTTGGGATGCTCCGAGGAGCAAAAGGTTCCCTTTGCCACCTTCATGTTGCGAGGAGAGGCAGATCATTGATGGGAATCTGTAAAGCGTACTCAGCCTGCCGCACTCAAGATGTCTTGGGAGAAGTTCCAAGAATTGTTCAACGACAAGTACTTTCTCGAAAGTATTCGTCACATGAAGGAGGTAGAATTCATCAAGCTGGAGCAAAATAATATGACCGTATCGCAGTACGAGTCTAAGTTTGCTGAGTTGTCCCAGTTTTCATTCCATTTGGTTGATAATAAGGAGCGTATGACGCGAATGTTTGTAAGAGGTTTGAAACCCGAAATACGTCAATACCTCATTTCTCACAAACTTTGCTTCTATTCAGATGTTGTGAATAGGGCTTAGTTAATGGAGCGCGATAATAAGTTAACCCATCCAAGAGATAACAGCCGACAAAAAGATAATACCAGTTGTAGCAATCATCATAGCGATGACAATAAATGTGGAGGAAATCAACATGCCAGAAATGGTAACCACTTCGGTGGAAATCCTGGCCAAGATAATAGAAGTGAAAATTTCAAGAAGAGGAGATTCAATAATGATGGAAAGATGTCAGCACCAGCACCCGTTGTTAAAGAAGGAGAACGACCACCGATCGTATGCTAAAAATACGGAAGGGATGGACACATTAGTCCAAACTATACGCAACAGTCCAAAGCATGTTATAGTTGCGGAAGAGAAGGTCACCTAGCCCGATTTTGTCGTACATTGAAGTTAAGTCCAGTTGGGATGGAGATACCAAAGGTCGTCCCAGACAAGTCAAAGTCGGTAGTTTAAGGGAGAGCATTTGTCGTGACCTCCCAAAAAGCGAGGAACTCAAACGAAGTTATCACGGGTAAGCTAATTATAAACTCTTGCGGAGTCTATACCTTATTTGATACCGGTTCTACCCATTCTTTTATTTCTCCTACTTGCGCTCAACGTTTAAATTTAACTCTGAAGAAATCAGAGTTATACTTATCTGTTGAAACTACGTTGGGAGAAACCTTCATTACATCCACTGTTTATAAATCTTGTTTGATTCAAATCGGTAACCTCACGTTACCTGTCAATCTTATCTCTTTGAAAATACTTGCATTTGATGTATTTTAGGGATTGATTGGTTAACTAATCATCATGCTAAAATTGATTGTTTTCATAAGATTATTAGCTTTCATATTCCTAACTAGCCTATTATGCAAATTCAAACAACCAAACCACTAAAGTCAATCACTGTCATATCAAGCCATAAAGTCATTCGTTTATTAAAAAATAGATGTCAAGCTTTCTTAGCCCATGTCACAGATTTAAACAAAAATACGTCAGATTTGAATGATATTTCTATCGTTAATAAATTTCCTAACGTATTCCCTGAAGAACTTCATAGCCTACCCTCAGAGCATGAAATCGAATTTTGTATCGACCTTGAACCCGTTACAAAACCCATTTCCAAAGCCCAATATCAAATGGCTCCTATTGAACTTCAGGATTTAAAAACTCAACTGTAGGAATTATTAGACATCGGTTTTATTCATCCTAGTACGTCTCCTTGGGGTTCTCTTTGATTATCGGGAGTTGAATCATGTCACCATCAAAAATAGGTACCCGTTGCCTCGCATTGTTGACCTGTTTAACCAGTTGCAAGGTGCCAAATTATTTTTAAAGATCGATTTTCGTTCCAGATATCATCAGTTAAAGATTAAAACTAATGGCATTCCAAAGACTGCTTTCAGAACTCGGTACGGGCATTACGAATTCCTAGTCATGTCTTTTGGATTGACTAATGCTTCTGCTGTCTTCATGGATATGATGAACCGAGTATTCAAGGAATATTTGGATCATTTTGTAGTCGTCTTTATTGATGACATCCTCATATACTCCAAAAGCAGTGACGATCACGAGCATCACTTGAGGCTAATACTCCAAAAGCTTCGTGAAAACAAGCTATACGCCAAGTTGAAGAAATACGAGTTATGGCTTGAGGAAGTAGAATTCCTTGGGCACGTGATATCAAATCACAAAATATCTATTGACCCAACGAAGATTGAAGCAATACAAAGCTGGGAGCAACCTAAGTCAGTGACCGAAGTACGTAGCTTTTGGGGCTTATCTGGCTATTATCAGAGATTCGTGGAAGGATTTTCTCGAATCACTACTCAATTAACTTAACTGACTCGAAAAGATACAAAATTCGGTTGGAGCGAGGAATATGAGAAAAGTTTTCAAGAACTCAAGAAGAGACTCATTTCAACACCTGTTCTGACAATACCATATGGTTCGGAGGGATTTGTCATCTACAGTGATGCTTCAGGAAGAGGATTAGGATGTGTTCTCACGCAACATGGGAAAGTCATAGCCTATGCCTCGCGACAACTCAAAGAATATGAGATGAATTATCATACTCATGATCTAGAGTTGGCAGTTATCATTTTTGTGTTTAAAATCTAGAGGCATTACTTGTATAGGGAGAAAGTGGAGATCTATAAAGATCATAAAAGTCTCAAATATTTCTTAACCCAAAAATAACTCAACATGCGGCAATGACGTTGGCTCGAGCTATTGAAAGATTACGATCATACCATTCAATACCATTCTAGAAAAGCGAACGTGGTAGCTAACGAGTTGAGCAGAAGATCATATGCGGGTACGAGTGAGATATTGTCAACGCAAAGGCCCATTTTGTATGACTTATAAAGGATGAAGATAGAGTTAAAGACTCCAGGGACCCACATGATGATATCAAATATATGAGTAGAACCGACTTTAATCGCTAAAGTTAAAGTTACTCAAGCTACAGACCTGAAGCTGATGCGTATGAGGAAGAAAGTATAAGAAGGTGCTATTCCAGAAGCAATAATCGATGAAGAAGGAATACTTAGAGTCAACTCCAGACTTTGTGTTCTTAACGAATTTGATTTGAAGTATAAAATTATGATGGAGGCGCACAACACACCGTTTGCAGTCCATCTTGGGAGTACCAAAATGTATCATGATCTTCGATATACATTTTGGTGGAGTAATATGAAGATAGAGATATCAGAGTTTATCTCAAGATGTTTAACTTGTCAACGTGTCAAGGCAAAGAATCACATGCCAAAAGGTCCATTGCAACCACTTGAAATTCCAGAATAGAAGTGGGAACACTGATAAGTAGGTTTTATACATACTTATCCGGTATCTATTACTTGAATTAGTTGCTCAAACTCATGTTTTTTAGTTACTTTTCATGCATTTTGTGTTCATTTTGTAGATTATATGATTGGGTACAAAAACGCAAGAAAAAGATGACTATTGGCATGAAGAAGCAAGGAAAATCAATTTGGACATCTTTTGGATTAAAATATGCAAGCAAGTGCAAGAAGGGAAGATTGCAGGGCTTTTAACAACAAGTGGGACGCATTTTTTTGGCTTGGAAATTGGATTATACTGTAGAGCTTCTTCCTAGCTTTCGTAACATCTTGAATCATCCCAATCGGAGTTCGGATGCAAGAGTTATGACCTTTTTATCAACGAAAATCAAAGCTAAGAGTTCTCATGCTTGCCATTTACATAGCATCTCAATTTCCACCTTGATCCAATCCGAATTTATCAATTCTCAAAGAATAAAAGTTGTAGAGCTCATCGGTATCTTAGATTTGATAGGTGGTGGGCCTCGTAACTCCTCCTGGATCAAACGTTATGGTCGTTTTCCCAAAGGACGTAAGAGCAGAAACAAGACCCCCACCGGGGCGGGCTTTTCCTTCACAATACCCCCGCCAGGGCGGGCATACCAGCTGAAAAATAGTGTGTATACCAGCTGAGGCGGGCCCTTTATGCCTTATACCACCCGTCGGGGTGGGGGTGCGCGTAAAGAACTCGTTTTTTGTCCAAATTTGAGTTCGAGAATGATTGTTTCGATCCGATTGACTCAAGGACTTCCAAGAGGACTTAAAGACATATAAAGAGACTTATAAGAGGAGGAGAAACACAAGGATTAGAGGAGAGATTAGAGAAAGAGAGAGGATTCTATTAGATTAGATTAGATTATAGTAGAATAAGAGAAAATTCTAGTTCTTATGAGATTTGGAGATTGAAGTAACTTGGAGACCATTGAAGATTTAAAGTAGGAGCAAGAAGAGAGCATCAAATCTGCAGACAACAGATTCTATCTTCTTATCTTCTTCTATCTTTATCTTTTAATGTTTATTCAAGTGTAGATTCTTAGTTTTAATTCAGTAATCATGAACTAATTCTTTGTTTGAGATTACAATGGATCTTATTGTGTAGTTTATTTTAATATGCTTCACTATCAATTATTATATTTTATTGTGACGATTGTCTATTGTGATTTGGACTTAATTGTTTAATTGCCTAGCTAACAATTACTGTGATAATCTATATGAACTCGAGAGATGAAGTATAGATTTAGATCTGATCATGATAGCATGTGTTTGTGATTTCTGCATAGATAGAATTCATGATTTGTGTTTAGGATAGAGATATGCCTTTACGCCATATGTAATTTTATTGAGAACTTATGCTTTAAATCCTTTTTAATTGTAATTCATATAGAGATATAGTGGATTAGTTAATTAAGGTGTCTTGTTTAATTCTATCATCTGTGGATTTAAGTGAGTATGTGTATTATACATCGAGAGGTGGTTTTATTTACTTTAGTGTTCTTGATTAACAATTTAGGATAGAGAATAATTGATGAGAAGTGTGTTAACTTAAATGAAGCAATAAGTGAAGTTGTAATCTTAAAAATCCGTAATATTAATTTAACTAGTGGTAATTAGAATTAGTTTACTTATAAATTGAAATTCATTCGTTTAGATAAGAATTTGTTAGTTATGGATTAGTACTTGGTGATTTTTATTAAACAATTCCTCGTGGGAACGATACTCTACTTTCACTTTATTACTTGTTGACCACGTATACTTGCGTGTTGTGCGTAAATAGATTTTACCCAACAAATTTTTGGTGTCATTGCCGAGGAATTAGTTAATATAATTTTTGTCAATATTAGTTTCAATCAAATTAGTCTTAATTTAAATATTTTTTTATTTAATTCTCTTTCTATTTTTCTCTCTTTTCAGGTACCATGGTTGGATGCAATTACCAATGGCCTTATTCGAATATGACTCAGCCAAGGGGAGCAGGGATTGATGGTCTCAATGCATTTTCTGCATTATCAGCACAGCTTGAGACACTTTCGAGGAGGTTGGACGTTGTTGCAGCCCAACGTAATCGAAGGATAGTAGTTAATTGCAATTATTGTGCTGGTAATCATCCGAGTCATCAATGCACCGTTAGTTTTGGGTCGGGACAACACAGTGGTGAATACCTTAACGATTATACATATTCTAATTATCATCAAGTTTGGGCCTATCACCCGGATTCGTCATGGAGCTATACTTATGAAGACCAATACTACGCTCCAAATCCAACATACACACCAAAATTTTCATGCCCACCTCCATTGCCACAAGAAGAAAAGCCAAATCCGAGGGATGTAATATTGAAGGGCATATCAAGCCTAAAGGAGATGAGGATTAACCAAGAGTTGTCAACCCAAAATTTTAATAATCGGATGGAACAACTCGTCACTACCTCAACCAATGGTCCTCAATACATGGATTTCAAAACTGAGACAGATAATTCAAGGTTAGAGGAATTGTTGTCCAAGTTCTTAGCATCAAATGAGGAGATGAGGATTAATCAAGAGTGGTCAATTCAAAATCAAGAGATATCAATTCAAAATCTGCAGAACCAGATGGATCAAATGCTCAAAGCCTTAAACAACTGTCCTCAAAACAATTGGTGTTATGATGACGATTCCGAGATTGATGAAGTGCCCGAACCAAATCTACAACTGGATGAGACACGAGATGTTGAAAAAGAGGAGACAAGTGGGGATGAACTAACTATGAGTACTAACGAGGATGAGCCGATGTTATTAATGCCTCAAGTGCCTTCTCTACCAAAGTTCAAGGATCTGGTTAGATTTGCAAAACATTGTCCGCTAGGTAGTCATGTCGTCGGCAATACTCCTTGTGACATAAAAATGAGTACAACTTCAAAGCCATGATGCGATGAGCTGGAGAAGATAGAAGAAGAGATTGTTGTGTCTGACAAGCTTCAATGCCAGAATCTATTCGCAGACACAATGGAGAAAATGTAACGACCCCAAAATTTATACAACTTAATTCTCGACTTTGGTCGTTAATAATACATTCAACCTCTAATTTTACATCATTAAACGATAATACAACCATTGAAATTTGCGGAATAATTAAAATTTTTATACATCTCCTTTTGTCTTGCCCTAAATCGTAACCTTTATATTACATCTCTTCGATTCAAATCAAATGCCATGAATCATTACAACAAACTAACTATACAAAGTCTTACATCATAACTAAATATCCATATACATTGGATAGCTCAACTTACAATTCAACAACATGTTACGTTCAAAATATGAAATACATTTCTCATAAAACATAAGTAATCTTTGTGAATATAGATCTCTATAACTCACATAGCACGTATCTTTACCTTAAAATCTTGACCTGTAAAAGTGGTTATTTGTAAGAGCGAGCTCGACAGCCCAGCAAAGTCTAACAGTTTTCATGCATCACATAGCACATAATAACATGCTCGATATACAACTCATTAAAGTAGCATGGCATACATGCTTTTAACTCACATAGCAAATATAAAGATTGAGTTCCTTACTCAATCATCATTACTTAGCCAAAATAATGCAGTCATATATTGACTTTAACATTTCATGATTTCAACATGTATAACATATCATGCAATTTAAAACAGTTCATCAAGTCCACATAGAAAATAGGAACCGAAAGACTTGCCTTGATCGTTGTTTACCAATAATAGCTTAACAGCTTACAGTTATCTGCACTTCACGTGCCCTACACAATTATATAATCATACACATCAACTATTAGTCACATAACAACACATAGCAATTGTAATATAAACTCTACTCCACATCTCATAATCTTTCCTATTAATAAATACACAATGGTCAATTAGATTGTGTTAACTTTTCGACTTATGGCTCACTATATTTCTTCTTAGTCAAACTCGAAGTTCAAGTGCTTAAGTCTTGCTAGGACTACTTATTGGTTTTATATTAAACCCATTCCATATCTTATAATATCCATTTCAATGGAATTGAAACACTTTTTAAGTTCATTAACACTTGGCACGGCGTTTCGACGTTCAATCGTCACACGCCCGATTTGCCTCTCTTGTGTATGCTTACTATGCTTCTATAACTTATCTAATACATTATTTATTAATGTTAAGCATCATTATATTTACTAAGATTCATGTTTTATAACTTAGGACATCATCTTTTACGGTCTGGAGCACTACACATGCATATGTGCATGCCCGACACCCTCTGATTGCCTCCGAAAACACAACAGTCCTAAAGATGACTATTTTGACCCATCTTAATGACCTCAAATTGAAAACCTTAAAGAACAAAAGTTGTAGGTATACTCGTCCTCGTTCCGGATCATCTTGAATCACCTCAATCGGAGTTCGTATGAGGAAGTTATGGCCATTTTACTACAGGAGGTCAAAATTGCCCAACTAGGCCACTTTTTCAGCGCCGGGGCGCAGAACAGTGGCGCTGGGGCGCGAACTACGGCGCTGGAGCGCGAGCATCAGCGCTGGGGCGCGAGCTTCAGCGCTGGGCACGAGCTACGGGCCCATTTTTGACGCTCGGGCGCGAACCTTGGCGCCAGGGCGCGAAATTTGGCGCTGGGGCGTGAATTTTGACGCTGGGGCGCCGAAACTCACAGAAACCAACCACGAACAACTAAATTTTCTGTCTATAACTTCAATTCCAACACTAATTGACATGAATAACTAATGCAAATTACACATAAACTTCACCGAGCATACAAATACTAAATTAACACAACTTAAACCATAATTTTAGAAAATTAAATACTAGAATAACATATTTTAAAACTCAAAAACTCCATTTTTAATATTTTTCATAAAAATCAACACTGTGATTTTGTTATTCAACCAAAACAGAAATTTCAAAGCATCATAATTATGTTTTTACATACTCTATCAATTCTAACAATCAATTTATCCATTTAACAACAATTAAAACCTTAATTTCTATTTTAAAATAGCCATATTCATACATATTGTCATATGAACACTCTGTAATATATTTTCTTCCACAAAACACATATATGCATGAACTAATTTCTCTATAATCATATATAAGTTCATAGAACAACCATATAATCAATAATCATGCCAAACCATATACATAACAACAATTTATCTTTTATAAAATTTTCACAGAGACTTTTTGGGAAGAAGAAAACTAAATTTTTAAAGAAAGAGCTAGAGCTCCTACCTTGGATTATGAAAGATGATGACACTATCCCTTTTTCTCCAAATCTTTTCTCCAAAACCTGTAAAATTCTCTTAATTCTCTCAATTTTTCTCTTAGTTTTCTTCTTTTCTTCTTCTTCTTCCTCTGAGTTTTTCTCTTTTTCTCTCCTTTCTCTCTCCTCTAATCTTACGTAAAATATTATAACGCATATAAGATATAATTATAATAATTATATAATATAAGTACTGACATAAGTTATGTCAGTTACATAAGTTTTAAAAATCAAAAGCCTTAAGGCTTGTTTGGCTAGCATAATAAAAATAACCCATTAATCCTTATACCTTGTTTGGTAAACTGAATTAAAACAAATTGATTAATCCTTATACCTTGTTTGACAAAACTAAATTAAACCATTTTTTTATTTATTTTAATAACTCCTTTATAGCAAGGTTATTAGTCACACCTTTATTAAATTAATAAATCAATTAAACATTAATCTATTAAATTACTTTAACACATAAATCATTATCTCATAATTATAATTTCTTTTATAATTTTATTTAACCAACGAATATTTTAAATTACAATTTCCCATTTAAAATATTATAACTTATTTAAATCACCATAAGCTCTCTAGCTTACTTATTAAATTATATTATTATATAATCTCATAACAATTAATTTACTTAGCTCCTTAATTATTTACTCAACAAATAATTAAATCACATCAACTCAAATTGCCATATAATTCAATAAATATTTAATATTGCCAATAAATATTTAATATTTAATATTTAATTATTTATTCAACAAATAATTAAATAAACCACATCACTCAAATTGAACAATTATTTATTCAACAATAACATATCCATTAAATACTTAAATAAATCAATAAATATTTAATATCACGCTTTAAAATTATGGAATGTTACATCATTCCCTCCTTACAAGGATTATGTCCTCAGAATCACAATTCAAATAAATCATTCGTTACAGAAAACACCTAGATGTTGGACATTCTTGAATGTTATCTTATCTAAAGAAAGCATACTAGGTGACTTTAATGCAATGGTTATCACAAATGGGAACCTACCAAAAGCTACATTATTTCCGATGGATGAAGGTTTCCTCAATTATCGAAGAGGAATTGGATAGTGTTGACCAGACAAAGTCAGGCTGAAAGAATGTAATTTAAGCGCTAATTGGGAGGCAACCCGGGAATTTTTATATTTATATGCTTTACTAGTTTATTTAGTAGATAGGAATTAATTGGTTTATTAAGTTCTCTTACCAATCCAAGTGCTATTTTAATCCATGTTATCTCTCTTCATTGTAGGTATTGGAGGTTCAATGGACAGGTAAAAGATTATGAAAAGGTTATTCAAGTCCAATTCAAGTGTGGTGCCCAATTTGTTCCATGTGCTTAACCTATTCTCCAAACTTAACGGACAAGGAGGATGATTGCTATATTTTTAGGGAAGTCCTCTGCTTTACTTTTTTCTATTTCAGCCATTGAGGACATTGTCTAGTTTAAGTTTGGGGGGCATTTTAGTGTCGTATTGCATATTGTTAGTTATTTATATTGTAGTTCGTATAGTTACATTTAGTTTTTGCATTCAGTTTCTTGAAAGAAATTTTTTTTTGAAAAATTGAAAAATTAGTAGTTAGTTTACTATGTTTATATAGCATTTAGTACATCTTGCATGAGTCCAGCTATTTGATATTTACAGTTTTTTTTGGCCAATGATGAGATTGGAATTGGGTAGACAAGTATAGTACTGACTATTAGAGCTTTGATGTAATTTCTTGTTATGAATTGAGTCTTTTTCTGTTTGAAACTGGTATAATAAGGATAGCACACTAAAAACGATTGAGTTTAAATTGATACATAATGGGACTCTAAAGGATAATGTTAGTTTGAATGAAAGAATGACAAGAATAAGTAGTGATGGCTAAAATTAGACAAGAACCTAAGTTTGGGGGAATATTTGGGGTATATAAGCTATAAAAAAAAGAAAAAAAAAGTATGAATAAACACCGTGGCGTGCTTGTCTAGTTTTGTGGCCTTTGTTACTTGAGTAAATAAGCCCGAGGGGATTGCCTTCACACCTAGCACCCTAAGGTCTTAATGGTCTGGGAGTCGTTGGTCGAAAGCTCGTTAAGGTAGCATTGAAAAGCCTAAGGGAATAAGACATTGCATAGCTATGTGTATATAAACCAAAAGAAAAAAATGAATAAACAAGAAATAAGAGCAAAAAGCCCCTATGGATGAAAAATAAAGCATAAGTATCCCATGTTGACCCTCAATATTGGTAATTATTTGATTTTAGTTGGATCTAGCTTGTTTTTGGATTTCTTGAGTTTACACTGTATGATGCCTTCGAAGAGACTTGTTATGTGTTAAATTTGATTTTATATCAGTTAACATTGTTGTGGAGCACACACGCACTATATTAGTGATAACAGTCTAAGATTTGATGATTGATTGGGAAGTTCATGATTTGTTTGATATGATGTATTATCGTGTTTACTTGATTTTTCTAAGGCCGGTTGAATAGACTTGTTTCTGTCATTACTGCTGGATTCGTAGGCATGTAGATTAGTTGCATTGCATAGCATTGTTGTTTTGTATTTTTGCTTAAAGATAAGCAATGGTTTAAGTTTGGGGGTATTTGATAAGTAGGTTTTATACCTACTTATCAGGTATATATTACTTGAATTAGTTGCTCAAACTCATGTTTCTTAGTTACTTTTTCATGTATTTTATGTTTATTCTATAGATTATATGATTGGGTACGAAAACGTAAGAAAAAGACACCTATTGGCATGAAGAAGCACGAAAAAACAATTTGGACATCTTTTGGATTAAAATATTCAAGCAAGTGCAAGAAGGGAAGATTGTAGGGCTTTTAACACCAAGTGGGATGCATGTTCTTGGCTTGGAACTTAGATTATATTGTAGAGATTCTTTTTAGCTTTCTGGAACATCTTGAATCATCCCAATCGGAGTTCAGATGCAATAGTTATGGCCTTTTTATCAACGAAAATCAAAGCTAAGAGTTGTCATGCTTGTCATTTACATAGCATCTACTTCAAGCCCGATTTCCACCTTGATCCAATCTGAATTTGTCAATTCTCAAAGAATGAAAGTTGTAGAGCTCGTCGATATCTTCGATTTGATAGGTGGCGGGCCTCGTAACACCTCCCGGATCAAAAGTTATGCCCATTTTCCCAAAGGACATCAAAGCAGAAATAAGACCCCCGCCGAGGCAGGTTTTTCCTTCACAAAACCCCCCACCGGGGTGGGCATACCAGCTACAACACAATGTGTATACCAGCTGGGGCGGGCCCTTTATGCTTTATACCACACACCGGGGTGGGGGTATGCGCAAAAAACTCGTTTTTTGTCCAAATTTGAGTTCGAGAAGGATTGTTTCGATCCGATTGACTCAAGGACTTTCAAGAGGACTTAAAGACATATAAAGAGACTTGTAAAAGGAGGAGAAACACAAGGATTAGAGGAGAGATTAGAGATAGGGGATTCCATTTGATAAGATTAGAGTTAAATAGGAGAAAACTCTAGTTCTTATGAGATTTGGAGATTGAAGCAATATGGAGACCACTGAAGATTCAAAGTAGGAGCAAGGAGAGAGCATCAAATCTACAGACAACAGGTTCTATCTTTTTATCTTCTTCTATCTTTGTCTTTTATTATTTATTCAAGTGTGGATTCTTAGTTTTAATTCAATAATGATGAACTAATTCTTTGTTTGAGATTACAATGGATCTTATTGTGTAGTTTATTTTAATATGCTTCACTATCTATTATTATGTTCTATTGTGAGGATTGTCTATTGTGATTTGGACTTAATTGTTTAATTGCCTAGCTAACAATTATCGTGATAATCTATATGAACTCGAGAGATGAAGTATAGATTTAGATCTGATCATGATAGCATATGTTTGTGATTTCTGCATAGATGGAATTTATGATTCGTGTTTAGGATAGAGATATGCCTTTACGCCATATGCAATCTTATAGAGAACTTGTGCTTTAAATCCTTTTTAATTGTAATTCACATAGAGATATAGTGAATTAGTTAATTAGGGTGTCTTGCTTAGTTCTATCATTTGTGGATTTAAATGAGTATGTGTATTATACATCGAGAGGTGATTTTATCTGCTTAAGTATTCTTAATTAACAATTTAGGATAGAGAATAATTGATGAGAAGTGTGTTAACTTAAATGAAGTAATAAGTGAAGTTGTGATCTTAAATATCCGTAATCTTAATTTAACTAGTGGTAATTAGAATTAGTTTACTTATAAATTGAAATTCATTCGATTAGATAAGATTGAGTTAGTTACGGGTTAGTACTTGGTAATTTTTATTAAACAATTCCTCGTGGGAACGATACTCTACTTTCACTTTATTACTTGTTTGTGACGCCCCCAGAATAGGTATACAACACCCATTCTGAGTCGCCAAATACATGGTACAGAAAGCAAACTACAACTTCAATAATACAATTGTCGTGCAAAATACGACAACACATACTGTGAGTTTAAATACAAATATTGTCTTCTAGACAATATCCACACTCAAATAAATCCTCATTACAATTATTCAAACACTATTTTACAGAAATAGTGAGGACTGCTAATACATCTTTCTAGAACCATTACTCCATACCCCGACTAGATCCTGCTATGTTCTCACCTCCTGAGAAGAAAAATGGAACAAAAAGGAAAAGGGTGAGCTCAACTAGCCCAGTAAAGAATATTATGACTAAGATAATATACAACAAATTATCGTTAGTCTTCAACAGGGAAAAATCTGATAAAATATAATCGACAACAAGTTTTAGATCAACAACTGCAGCGGAAACAACAAACCATTAGAAGAGTCAAGTAGAGAAAGAATTCTACTATCTTCTAAGATTTAAAAGTCCATCATCAATATTTTATCCCTGTAACATCAATTAATAATCATCTTTAACCAAATATTCATCTTTGCACTACAGGCCAAAGATATTCATTTGTATCATCAGTCGGTCATGTTCATCTCAACACCTGTTCATCTTTGCACTACAGGCCAAAGATATTCATCAAGTAATTATACATCTTTGCACTACAGGCCAAAGATATTCATTAATATCATCATTTAGGACTGAGGATGATGAAAAATATCTTAAAGAGAACGAATCCAATGAGACAGAAGGACAAATAGTAGGGATTCGTATAACAGTTTATCCAAGATCAATAATACTTCATAATAATCAATTGTGAAGCAGAATTCAAAAATAAAGATCAAAACATGGATACAATCAAAGATAGTAACCATAATAGACATCTTGGACAAAAAGGAAAAATTTTATTTTTCGGTGAATAGTGCCGTATTCGTGAATAGTGCCGTATACGTGAATAGTGCCGTATACGTGAATAGTAACCCCCGACACAAAAAGTTCCAAATTTGATAAAAACTCATATCAATATTTCAGCATAATGATATTGAAGAAAATAATATCATTAAGAAGAAAATAATATCCCTTACCTCAAAATATCAGTACTTCTGGTCGGAATACCGGTATAAGGCTGAAAGAAACTTGCTCTGATGAATAGAAACTCTCAAAGTATCTAAATACTCACAAAATACACTCAATAATCTAGAGAGAGAAAGAGAGAAAACTTGTTTCTGGTGTGATTTTCAATTCTAACTTAGCCCTCTATTTATAGGAAAATTTTGGTAGGTTTGACCTGCAACCTGATGGCTTTACCTGCTACTATTCCCACCCACCACATTTGAAATATAATTCAGCACATTTCTTCACCAACCACAAGTGGGGCCCACCAATTCTAGAATTTTCCACCAAAATGATAAACTCCGAAAATTCAACAATTTCTGAACCAGTCATCTTGTAAAATTCATAATAAATCATACGTTCATTTTTAACGGTTCAAAATTTGTGGACATATACTCAACTTATATATGTATAACATATCCAAAAATTACCACGATCCAACGGTCGGATTAAAAATTATAACACCCGCAATATTTCTCAAAAACCCTGATTTGATTTTTAATACCTCCATTCCGATAAAAATACTGATAAAACACCTCAACATTAACTCCTTCATTTTTAACCACAAAAATATATCCCTCATTTATATCCACATAAAATAAATATTTCCTTATCATATGAATCAATAATTAATTATTCACAAATAATATTACAGAATCACATTTATGACAACCAGGCCGTTCCCAGGAAAGAGGGGGCTTTCCAATAAGGATTTCTCCTTACTGGCGCGCAATTAGATGACCAAACCTCTCCTTAGACAGAACTTTCTAGACATTGCCAATAATGTTATCTAATAATATTATTCAAATAATATGAATTATTGATCTGATAAATGAAAATACTGTGCAGCAACAATTATTGAAACAACAATAATATAAAATATCAACGCAGCAATTATTGAATCAATAAAATAAAATATTGAATAATAACTACTGTAACAATTATTGAGTAGTGCCTTCTTACGTAAGAATCAATAATTGGTGCAATACCGTGTGCTACTGTATTTTAACCACCGGGTATTCCAACAGTATTAACGGTAACAACTACGCCGTTATTTATAAACAACTTATACTTGTCGTTTTCTTCATCCAATCGCTTTCCGTTATGGGGCCCACACAAGGCTGCGTCGTCGTACGAATATTCCCCGACAGCAAGAATATTCCACGACCAACCGAATATTCACCGACCAAAAATAAATATTTTATAACCACTTGCTTATTTTGCAAAATTTGCACATTTCACCCATAACCAAAGTATTATATCAAATTAACCCCTTATTATTCACAATAATATTTAGAGAAAATTTGATTTTATTCATTAATAAGTTGGGGTCTTACAACCTCCCCTCCTTATGAAATTTCGTCCTCGAAATTGACGTACGTACCTGATGTTTCAAAAAGGTGAGGATACCTCGCTTTCATTTCTGATTCCAACTCCCAGGTCATTTCTTCAATAGCATGGTTTCTCCACAAAACCTTAACTTGTGGTATAACCTTCGTGCGTAGGACATGCTCTTTCCTATCCAAGATCTTAACAGGTACCTCCTCGTACGTTAAATCTTCAGCTATCTCGTCTGGTTCTAACTCAATAATGTGGTTCGGGTCTTTAACATATTTACGAAGCATAGATATGTGAAAAACATTATGAACACGAGACATGCTTGGAGGTAATGCGAGTCTATATGCCACATTTCCTATTCGCTCAAGAATCTCAAATGGACCAACAAATCTTGGATTGAGCTTTCCTCTCTTCCCAAATCTTGTAACTCCCTTCCATGGTGCAACACGTAACAATACATGATCCCCAATATTAAATTCCACGTCCTTCCGATGAAGATCCGCATAACTCTTTTGTCGATCCTGTGCCGTTTGTATACGTTGTCGAATCGTTTGGATCTTCTCTGTAGTAATGCGTACCAACTCTGGTCCCAACAATGTTGCTTCACCCACCTCGTCCCAGCATACTGGAGAACGACATTTTCTTCCATACAACGCCTCAAATGGAGCCATACCTATGCTCGCCTGATAACTGTTGTTGTAGGAGAATTCCACCAATGGTAGGTACTTATCCCAACTCCCTTTGAGATCTAAGACACAAAGTCTTAATAGATCTTCAAGAGTTTGAATAGTCCTCTCTGATTGTCCGTCCGTTTGAGGATGGTATGCTGAACTGAATCGTAAATCCGTGCCCATAGCTTTCTGCAAGCTAACCCAAAATCGTGAAGTGAATCTTGGGTCACGATCCGAAACTATGGATACTGGCATGCCATGCAATCTCACAATCTCGTTCACGTACATACTAGCAAGACGTTCAAGGGAATAAGTCTCACGTATCGGCAAGAAATGAGCGGACTTGGTTAATCTATCAACAATAACCCAAATCGCATCTATGCCTTGAGAAACCTTGGGAAGACCCGTAACAAAATCCATAGTAATGTGTTCCCACTTCCATTTCGGAATCTCAAGTGGTTGCAATGGACCCTTTGGTACTTGATGCTCCGCTTTTACACGTTGACAAGTTAAACATCTCGAGATAAACTCCGCGATCTCTCTTTTCATATTGCTCCACCAAAATGTATGTCGAAGATCGTGATACATTTTGGTACTCCCAGGATGGATTGCAAACGGTGTGTTGTGTGCCTCCATCATTATTCTATGCTTCAAGTCAAAATCGTTAGGAACACAAAGTCTGGAGTTGACTCGAAGTATTCCTTCTTCATCGATTCTTGCTTCTGGAATAGCACCTTCTTGCACTTTCTTCTTCATACGCATCAGCTCTATATCCGTAGCTTGAGCAGCTTTAACTTTATCGATTAAAGTCGGTTCTACTCGTATATTTGATATCATCATGTGGGTACTTGGAGCCTTCATCTCTATCTCCATCCTTTGCAAGTCATACAAAATGGGCCTTTGTGTTAAAAACATTGCACTCGTACCCGCATATGATCTTCTACTCAATGCGTCAGCTACTACGTTTGCTTTTCCAGGATGGTATTGGATGGTATGATCGTAATCTTTCAACAGCTCAAGCCAACGTCGTTGCCGCATGTTGAGTTCCTTTTGGGTGAAGAAATATTTGAGGCTTTTATGATCTGTATAGATCTCCACTTTCTCCCCATAAAGGTAGTGTCTCCAGATCTTCAACGCAAAAACGACTGCTGCCAACTCCAAATCATGAGTAGGATAATTCCTCTCATATTCTTTGAGTTGTCGTGAGGCATAGGCTATGACTTTCCCATGTTGCATGAGAACACATCCTAACCCTTTGCCTGAAGCATCGCTGTAGATAACAAATCCATCCGAACCAGATGGTATTGTCAAAACAGGTGCCGAAATGAGTCTCCTCTTGAGTTCTTGGAAACTCTTCTCGCATTCCTCACTCCATACGAATTTTGTATCTTTCCGAGTCAGCTGAGTTAACGGAGTAGCGATTCGAGAAAATCCTTCCACAAATCTCCGATAATAACCAGCTAAGCCCAGAAAGCTACGTACTTCGGTTACCGACTTCGGTTGCTCCCAACTTTGTATGGCTTCAATCTTCGCCGGGTCGACAGATACTCCATGTTTTGACACCACGTGCCCAAGGAATGCTACTTCCTCAAGCCAGAACTCGCATTTCTTCAGTTTGGCATATAGCTTATTTTCACGAAGCCTTTGCAGTACCAGCTTCAAATGGCGCTCATGATCTTCACGGCTTTTGGAATAGATGAGGATGTCATCAATAAAGACAACAACGAACTGATCCAAATATTCTTTGAATACACGGTTCATCATATCCATGAAGGCAGCAGGAGCATTAGTCAATCCAAAAGACATTACTAAGAATTCATAATGCCCGTACCGAGTTCTGAAGGCAGTCTTTGGAATATCCTCAGTTTTAATCTTCAGCTGATGATATCCAGAACGAAGATCGATCTTTGAAAAGAATTGTGCTCCTTGCAACTGGTCAAACAGGTCATCAATGCGAGGTAGCGGATACCTATTCTTGATGGTGACATGGTTCAATTCTCGATAGTCAATACAAAGTCGCATACTCCCGTCTTTCTTCTTTACGAATAAAACAGGAGCACCCCAAGGAGACGTACTAGGACGAATAAAACCGATGTCCAACAACTCCTGTAGTTGGACTTTTAACTCCTGAAGTTCAATAGGAGCCATTCGATATGGGGTTTTAGAAATGGGCTTTGTACCGGGTTCAAGGTCAATAAAGAATTCAATTTCTCGTTCCGGGGGTAGACCGGGAAGTTCTTCAGGAAATACATCGGAAAATTCTCTAACAATAGAAATATTATTCAAATCTGACTTGTCTTTGTTCAAATCCATAACATGGGCTAAGAAAGCTTGACATCCGTTTTTCAATAAACGAATAGCTTTGTGGCTTGATATGACAGTGACTGATTTTAGTGGTTTAGTAGTTTGAATTCGTATGACAGGTTGGTTAGGAATATGAAAACTAACAACCTTACGAAAACAATCAATTTTAGCATGATGAGTGGTTAACCAATCAATTCCTAAAATCACATCAAAAGCAAGTATCTTTAAAGAGATAAGATCAACAGGTAATGTGATAGTGCCAACTTGGATCATGCAAGATTTATAAACTGTAGATGTAACGAAGGTTTCACCCAACGGAGTTTCAACAGATAAGTTAAAGTCCAATTTCTCCGGAGTCAAGTTTAAACGTTGAGCACAAGCAGGAGAGATAAAAGAATGGGTAGAACCGGTATCTAGTAAAGTATAAACTTCGCAAGAATTCAAGATTAGCTTACCCGTGATCACCTCGTTCGGGTTTCTCGCGTTTTGGCCAGTAACGACAAACGCTCTTCCAGGAACCGCTGATTTCGCCTTATCCGGGACAGCCCTTGGAATCACCACTCCCGCTGAACTTGGTTTCGCTATAGTACAATCTCGAGCGATGTGGCCTTCCTTCCCACAGTTGTAACACACCTTGGATTGTTGTGGACAGTTTGGGCTGATATGTCCCTCTTTCCCGCATTTGTAACATCTAACTGGCGGTCGTTCTCCTCCCCTAAAATTTGTTGTTGGTGCTGGTGCTGGTGCTGATGTCTTCCCGTCATTGTTGAATCTCCTCTTTCTGAAATTTCCACTTGACTCACCTCTCCTATTATCATGGCCACGATGACCACCCGAGTGGTTACCGCCTTTGTTCGTATTTTTCCCTCCTCGTTGGTTATCATCGCTCTGATGATTGCTGTCACCGGTATGACCCTGGTTGTGGTCCCTCGGTTGAGTATACTCATTATCTCTCTCTAATAATTGGGCCCTGTTGACAACGTCTGAATACAGAGAAAATTTATGAGAGATAAGGTATTGACGAATCTCAGGTTTTAAACCTCTCAGAAACATCCGCGTCATTCGTTCCTCATTTTCGACCAAATGAGGTGCAAACCTGGATAACTCTGCAAACTTCGCCTCGTACTGGGACACCGTCATGTTGTTTTGTTCCAGTCTAATAAACTCAACCTCCTTCATATGACGAATACTTTCGGGAAAGTACTTGTCATTGAACAGTTTTTGAAATGTTTCCCAGGACATGTTGAGTGCGTCAGGCTGGGTACGCTTCACAGACTCCCACCAGTAGTCTGCCTCACCGCGGAACATAAAGGTGGCGAATGGAACCTTCTGTTCCTCCGTGCATCCCAAGACATCGAATATCTTGGTAATTTGCTTGACCCACGTTTCCGCCATGATCGGATCCGGCTTTCCCTTAAATTCTGGTGGTCCCAATTCTTTGAACTGCTTAGCTGTGACAAACCGCGTGTTGTCATCATTTCCACCCGTATTCTGCACACGAGTCTCCCTCGTCTGATTTTGCATGAACTGCAAAAAGCTCCTAAACATTCCATCATTCATCGTTTGCTCGGTAACGTTGTTTACAGGAGGAATATTGCCTTCCTGTTGCACGTTCCCCTGGTTTGTGATCAAAGGTGTTCCACGGTCTGATTTACTCCATTATTAACGTTCTCAGCTGCCATTCTTAAATACTGCCATAAAACAAGGGTTAATAGTCATGTCATATATTATCCCTATACTCTGACCGACCAAATAAACACCAAATAAACTTAGTCAGGTCATACTAGCGAAGGAATTCCCCGTCTCTCCCCTCCTAGTTCTTGTCTCACATCTCAGCCAGGGATCATATCCCTAAGCTCTGATACCAACTGTGACGCCCCCAGAATAGGTATACAACACCCATTCTGAGTCGCCAAATACATGGTACAGAAAGCAAACTACAACTTCAATAATACAATTGTCGTGCAAAATACGACAACACATACTGTGAGTTTAAATACAAATATTGTCTTCTAGACAATATCCACACTCAAATAAATCCTCATTACAATTATTCAAACACTATTTTACAGAAATAGTGAGGACTGCTAATACATCTTTCTAGAACCATTACTCCATACCCCGACTAGATCCTGCTATGTTCTCACCTCCTGAGAAGAAAAATGGAACAAAAAGGAAAAGGGTGAGCTCAACTAGCCCAGTAAAGAATATTATGACTAAGATAATATACAACAAATTATCGTTAGTCTTCAACAGGGAAAAATCTGATAAAATATAATCGACAACAAGTTTTAGATCAACAACTGCAGCGGAAACAACAAACCATTAGAAGAGTCAAGTAGAGAAAGAATTCTACTATCTTCTAAGATTTAAAAGTCCATCATCAATATTTTATCCCTGTAACATCAATTAATAATCATCTTTAACCAAATATTCATCTTTGCACTACAGGCCAAAGATATTCATTTGTATCATCAGTCGGTCATGTTCATCTCAACACCTGTTCATCTTTGCACTACAGGCCAAAGATATTCATCAAGTAATTATACATCTTTGCACTACAGGCCAAAGATATTCATTTGTATCATCATTTAGGACTGAGGATGATGAAAAATATCTTAAAGAGAACGAATCCAATGAGACAGAAGGACAAATAGTAGGGATTCGTATAACAGTTTATCCAAGATCAATAATACTTCATAATAATCAATTGTGAAGCAGAATTCAAAAATAAAGATCAAAACATGGATACAATCAAAGATAGTAACCATAATAGACATCTTGGACAAAAAGGAAAAATTTTATTTTTCGGTGAATAGTGCCGTATTCGTGAATAGTGCCGTATACGTGAATAGTAACCCCCGACACAAAAAGTTCCAAATTTGATAAAAACTCATATCAATATTTCAGCATAATGATATTGAAGAAAATAATATCATTAAGAAGAAAATAATATCCCTTACCTCAAAATATCAGTACTTCTGGTCGGAATACCGGTATAAGGCTGAAAGAAACTTGCTCTGATGAATAGAAACTCTCAAAGTATCTAAATACTCACAAAATACACTCAATAATCTAGAGAGAGAAAGAGAGAAAACTTGTTTCTGGTGTGATTTTCAATTCTAACTTAGCCCTCTATTTATAGGAAAATTTTGGTAGGTTTGACCTGCAACCTGATGGCTTTACCTGCTACTATTCCCACCCACCACATTTGAAATATAATTCAGCACATTTCTTCACCAACCACAAGTGGGGCCCACCAATTCTAGAATTTTCCACCAAAATGATAAACTCCGAAAATTCAACAATTTCTGAACCAGTCATCTTGTAAAATTCATAATAAATCATACGTTCATTTTTAACGGTTCAAAATTTGTGGACATATACTCAACTTATATATGTATAACATATCCAAAAATTACCACGATCCAACGGTCGGATTAAAAATTATAACACCCGCAATATTTCTCAAAAACCCTGATTTGATTTTTTTAATACCTCCATTCCGATAAAAATACTGATAAAACACCTCAACATTAACTCCTTCATTTTTAACCACAAAAATATATCCCTCATTTATATCCACATAGAATAAATATTTCCTTATCATATGAATCAATAATTAATTATTCACAAATAATATTACAGAATCACATTTATGACAACCAGGCCGTTCCCAGGAAAGAGGGGGCTTTCCAATAAGGATTTCTCCTTACTGGCGCGCAATTAGATGACCAAACCTCTCCTTAGACAGAACTTTCTAGACATTACCAATAATGTTATCTAATAATATTATTCAAATAATATGAATTATTGATCTGATAAATGAAAATACTGTGCAGCAACAATTATTGAAACAACAATAATATAAAATATCAACGCAGCAATTATTGAATCAATAAAATAAAATATTGAATAATAACTACTGTAACAATTATTGAGTAGTGCCTTCTTACGTAAGAATCAATAATTGGTGCAATACCGTGTGCTACTGTATTTTAACCACCGGGTATTCCAACAGTATTAACGGTAACAACTACGCCGTTATTTATAAACAACTTATACTTGTCGTTTTCTTCATCCAATCGTTTTCCGTTATGGGGCCCACACAAGGCTGCGTCGTCGTACGAATATTCCCCGACAGCAAGAATATTCCACGACCAACCAAATATTCACCGACCAAAAATAAATATTTTATAACCACTTGCTTATTTTGCAAAATTTGCACATTTCACCCATAACCAAAGTATTATATCAAATTAACCCCTTATTATTCACAATAATATTTAGAGAAAATTTAATTTTATTCATTAATAAGTTGGGGTCTTACATTGTTGACCACGTATACTTGCGTGTTGTGCGTAATTAGATTTTACCCAACAAGCACATCACCATAGATTTTGTTACTGGTCTTCCCAAGATTTCTCAAAGCATAGATGCAATTTGGATCATTGTTATTAGATTAACCAAGTCTGCTCATTTCATACCTATACGAAAAACTTATTCACTTAAACGTCTTGCTCGTATATACATAAATGAGATTGTAAGACTGCATGGTATGCCAGTATCCATAGTTTCTGATCGAGACCCAAGATTTACTTCACGATTTTGGGTTAGTTTGCAGAAAGCTATAGGCACGAATTTACGATTTAGTTCAACATATCATCCTCAAACGGACGGGCAGTCGGAGAGGACTATTCAAACTCTTGAAAATCTATAAAGACTCTGTGTCCTTGACTTCAAAGGAAGTTGGGACAAGTTCTTGCCATTAGTGAAATTCTCCTACAATAACATTTATCAAGCAAGTATCGGCATGGCTCCATTCGAGGCGTTGTATGGACGTAAGTGTCGTTCTCCAGTATGCTGGGACGAGGTGGGTGAAGCAACGTTGTTGGGACCGGAGTGGGTACGTATGACTATGGAAAAGATTCAAATGATCCGATAACGTATAAAAAACTCACAAGATCGACAAAAGAGTTATGATGATCTTCATCGAAAGGACGTGGAATTCAATGTTAGAGATCATGTGTTGTTACGTGTTAGTCCATGGGCTCAATCCTCGATTCATTGGCCCATTTGAAATCCTCGATCGAGTAGGAGATGTGGCCTATAGACTCGCCTTACCGCCAAGTATGTCTCGTGTTCATAACGTTTTTCACATATCTATGTTACGTAAATATGTGGAAGACCCAAACCATATTATTGAATTAGAACCAGACGAGATAGCGGATGATTTAACGTATGAAGAGGTACCTGTTAAAATCTTGGATAAGAAGGAACATATTCTACGCTCCAAGGTTATACCTCAAGTTAAAGTTTTATAGAGAAACCACGATGTTGAGGAAATGACCTGGGAGTTAGAATCTAAAAAGAAATCAAGGTATCCTCACCTCTTCGACATACTAGGTACGTACACTAATTTTGAGGACAAAATTTCATAAGAAGGGGAGGTTGTAAGACCCTAACTTTTATGAATAAAGATTAATTTTCTCTAAATATCATTTTGAATATTATGTTGTTTATTTGTTATAATGTTATAGTTGTGGGTAATATTTATAAATTTTACAAAGTAAGCAAGTTGTCATAAAATATTCAATTGGTCGGAGAATATTCGTTTTATCAGGGAATATTCGCACGATGACACAATCATTGGTGGACCCCGCAACGGAATTACTATTAGAGTGAGAAAACGACAGAAATAACTTTTATAAAAATAACGGCGACAGTTTTACCGTTAACTATTGAAATATCCGGTGATAAAAGTACAGTAATACGCGTGGTTGCATAGTAGCACACGATATATGATGCTTACGTGAGAAGTCACTCAGTTATACTCAATTATTGTTACAGTAATTGCTACATAGTATCTCACATTATTGATTTAATTATTGTCACAGTATCATCTGCACAATATTTTATATTATTAAATCAATAATTGAGACGACAAAGTAATTCATATTATTATATGCATTATTGATAATGTCTAGAAAGTTATGTCGAGGAAAGGGGTTTGGACGCCTAATTGCGCGCCAATAGAGAGAAATCCTTATCGAAAATCCCCTATTTCCTGGTAATGATCTGGTTGTTAATATTGTAAGTTATAATATTATTGATGAATAACTGTTGTTTAAAAAAATTGTGAAGCCAAGTGAATTGAGATAAATAGAGAAAATTTTTATGAAGTATTTGTTATAAATTTCGCTTATTACATGGACCACCACTTACTCATTTTTCAAAATAATCGGTGAAAACTTATAATGTATATATATATATAAAGTGTGTGGAGTGTGTGTGATGTGGATGTGTGAGGTGTGTGTGGTGGGTGTGTGTGGTATATATTATATATATATATATATATATATATATATATATATATATATATATATATATATATATATATTATATTTTTTAAAGTTTTTGTTTTATTAGAATATTTTATTACATAGTGCAGCATACTAAATCAAATTTTTTCAGAAATTAGGCCAAAGGATTTGGCGCCCGTGAATATATTGTCTAGTCTGTGATTATTTTTCTTAAATAGTATCCTTTCATTCTCCTATAAATAGGATGCTTAGTTTAGAATGAAAAATCACACCAGAATCAGAGAATTCTTCTTCTATAATATTGAGCGTATTTCTTTAGTACTCATTTTTATATGATTTTTAGATCATTAATTCTATTTTTCCACAATTTATTTAATATATTTATTAAATAAATTAATTATCATTAATACTAATTTATTAACGAAATTCATCACAAAATATCAAAAGTCATTAAAAACAACTTAAAATATTTTCTTATGCTAAAATATAATTTTTCATGATTTTTCAAATATTAAAATTATTTTTAAGTAATTTATTTAATATTATAATTAAATACCATTAATATTCCAAAAATATTAAATATTAATGAAATATATTCAAAATAAATAAAAATCCATTTTTGGACTTTAAAATAATTTTTAGGAATTTATTTTGAATTTTTAATAATTAAAAACTAATTTTTTCTAATTATTTAATAAAAATATTAATTTTCAGAAATTAATTGTCGCTAAAGGGCCTTATAGCGACAGAACCGTCGCTATAGGTGTTCTTGAACCTGCCCAGAAACTCATAGTCAGTGTTCAGGGTAGGAGGCTTGACCGGTTCCAGATCTGTGATATTCATGTTTTTGGGTTTCAAATTGTGTTAATGTTGTAGTACTGATGTAGTACTACAACCCTAAATAAGTTCCATGGCCATTACACATCATAGCAGCAAGATTTAAGCTTCAGAACATCTTGTCAGACGTGTTCTTGAGTTTCTGGGTTGCCCAAACACTCAAGCAGTTTCAAGGGTCGCTTTTTGAACCTTGATTAATTCGGTGTCTTGTCATTTTATAAGTGGTTTTATGATACCAGATGGTAGTATTTATGTCATAGAACAACATTATAGCACTAGTTCACTCAAATGACAATACCAACTCATGATTTGAGCCTGCCAAAGTACTGAGCAGAAGTTGTTCTTGAACGAATTCTGGGTTTTCCAGAAATTTATAAGGTAGTCGGTCAACTCAAGTTTGACCTTGATTATCTTGGATCATGTGCATGATCTGGGTATGCTAATGACTTGTATGTGTAGTTCACATACCAATCTAAAACATAACAACAACAACTTGGCCAAACTATCCAACACATGCAAGATCAGAAGCTTAGGAAATCTTGTCAAAGGCTTCTTGGGAAATCTGGGCTACCCAGATTCAGTTTCCCAAGGTTGGTTAACTGACTTTGACCACTTATAACATGAAATTTAGACACGATTTGACCCTGTTTCAAATTCCAGATCATAGTCCACATGGCATACTAAAGATCTATAACATAAAACACACTAAACACCAAACACACACAGATCTACGAGCCCTAACATTTGCATGTCAGACAATATTTTCTAATTTTTCCAGATTTCTAAACACTCAATTTTGAGCATTTAGATGTTATGGATCTAGAAAGTAACAACCTAGATCACTAATTGACACCCTCTAACACAACTTAAAACAACAAATCATAACATTAACATCAAATCACAAAGATTTTCAAATTTAGGGTTTTATACCTTTTTCTAGCTTTGATCTTGAATCTGATCCTTGTATTCTGATATTGGTAAGCTAAGGTATGATCATGGCTTATCTTATAACTCACTCTCACTCTACAATTTTGGATTTTAGAGAGAGAATGGCTTGGCAAGAATGAGAGATAAAGTAAGCATTTTCTCTCTCTTTAATCTATATATATATATATATATATATATATATATATATAATGAATACAATGTTTTGGCTGATCCAAAAATTGCTGATTGCTGGAGTTTCAAGTCACAAGGGAAGTCAAGAGTTGGTCACCAACTCAATATATGGCAAGATTCACAAGCAACTAATTAAAGAATTTGTAAAAGGGCATAATGGTCTTTTTCCTTATAATTTTGATGGCATAATGGTCATTAGGTTCAACCCTTAGGGTTTAACCCTAAGATTTTATAAATTTGATTTTCTAGGATTTCTTATTAGGTTTAAAAATGAAAATTTTAGTGACTTAAAATGTAAATTAGGGTTTCCTAAATAAATTAGGTTTCTTAATCACTTAGGACTTGTAATTAGGATTAATGTTTCCTAATTAACATAAAACTTTCTTAATTAGCAATTAGGGTTTCTAATTTACAAATTAGGGTTTCTAATTTACAAATTAGGATTTTCTAACTGATTTGTTAAGTTTTACCCTAATTAAGTTTGTAATTAATACACTCAAACCTTTAAGCTCCCATATTAGGGTTTTTTTATTCCAAATTAGGGTTTCGGATTCTAGGAACTGAAATTAGGGTTTCTAGAGCTAGTTTCTAGGGTTTCTTATTAATCGATAGAATTTTCTAACTGAACGTCGATGTTCTTAATATATGATTAGGGTTTGTCACTGATATAATTTATCTAGTCAACCCTTGACCCTTAACCACATACTGTACACATATATGATCATATACACAGAACATAAACACTTATAAACTTAATCCTGAATAATTCTCCAGAAAGATTTTTAAATCCACAAAATTCCTTCCAAAAAATATCAAATTCATTCACTTATTTTCTGTCTAGGTTTATTATTTAACCTTAATTCAATATTTTATGATTTTAATAAATATCTAAATTCTCGGGTTGTCACATTCACCCCTTCTTCTAAAAATTCCGTCCCCAAAATTTACCTTACACCTTACACCTATCATACTCATCACCACATGCTACCCCAAAACATCTCTCACAAGAGTTAAATTACTCAAATCATATTGAGGAGTCATATAGACTACAAACTTTCATTTTTGAAAAGGTTTTATGGAAATTCATCCGCAAACCGCTCTGGTCTTATGGACATGGTGGGTAATTAGCCCGTTATGCCCGGTACTTATTAAGTACTACTGGTCTGACCTGTTTCTCGTCACTGCTATAGGCACAAAAATTGTACCTCAGTCTTATCAGAAGCCGCACCAAAACAATTCGGTTCAGGAGAATTTTCAAAGAACGCTTAGAATTTTATAAACGCTGGTCTAGCTGAATCAAATAGCATAGACTCGTACCAATAATTCAATTCAATCAAAATATTTAGGTATAGCCAAACCCCGTTGGCAAATTAAAATTTTCAAAATATTGTTGAAAATGACGTCATGATGTCGTACTGTATTAACAACCCGTTTGAGGATGCCGTCATCGAGTGACTTTGTCATAACACATCATACAATAGTGGAACAACGATTTTTAGATCAAATTCAACACTAAGTATTCTTGTATTTACAACTCCATCAACTTTTTATCATCTCTGCACCAGGTTACACGGTACATAAGTGATAAATAAAAATATATTTTCATATTTCAAATCATTATCGTCTAGTTGAAACAAGTAGCATAGACTATTCTTTAAACCGTTCAAAAATCAGTGCAATTCAGTTTTATCATCTCAACAGGTAACGATGTGTTGGTGGCCAGAAGTCCACACATACACAATGGTCACCAGAAGTTGAGAATAAAAATTCATTTCCAAAAGGCACATAGTGCGTATTTATCTCAATGTCAAAAATTTCGAAGTCTAACATAGCTAGCAGATTTGGGAAACTTATGTCTTCACTAATAATTCATTGCCTAATATTGCTATCTATTCCTATTATCCTCAATATTCCATTCACACATAGTTCTACCAAGTTCGTCAAATTTACCACACTTATGAGTTCAGGAACTTTCCACAATCATATGAGTTTAAGAACTTGTCCTAGTCAGACCTTTGGCGTCCATTTGCTGAGGGGTTCATAAACATTTCATATAATTATGAGTCACGAATGTACCATAAGTATGAGTTTTAAGAACTTGTACTTGACCTTATATTCTCTAACTATACCCTACCTATCAATTATACACCTGATAAAAGAATCACATTCTCAACAGGTATATAGAAAATAGCGCGACACAAACATTTCAATGATTATCAGTACTAGAAACTAAGTGGTTTTTTACACCAAGTACAATTCCCCGCCCATAACAAGGAATCATACAACTCAGCTACTGACATAAGTCCTCAATTAAAATCCCCACCTAATTTTAACTCCATTCTCAATACGAATTTTGTTCAATTCGTATTCATAATTCTTTCCTGAATTTGCCTTGTACCAATTTATAGTACAACTGATACACATCAATCTTGCTGTAAACTTTTCATTCATTAGATTGATTCTTCTCCCTACTATCACCTTATCAGATCGCGGGGTGATCTCATCGTATATATTACGATACATTTCTATATTCTATGATCGTTTTATTTTATGATCCCTTGCCCTTGTACTTTTAGTCTTTTAGACTCTATCTATTCGTCACTACTGTTCACCTTTATTATCAGAGTAAGGGAACTCCGTATCTTTATAACTCACCGAGATTCGTCTTTGAATCTTACCGACTGACTAACTCTATTTGAGTTAGATCTTATCCTAATAACTGTGGTTATTAGTCTACGGTAATCCTACCCTAGGTTTATAACCTACAGCTTTCATACCAACTGTGACGTCCCTAGATCCGGGTCCCAAATCACTGCGGATCTGGTACAATCATTCAATAACTATTGCGGAAGATATAAACATAAATTATTTATACAATAAACTTTACACACTATGCCCAAGGTCGAGAACCTTCACATAATACCTGAATCAATATCCTATCTAACATACAATGTTATTATCATACAATACTGTTACAATTTAGCTGCACATATAAACTAAAGCTGGAACTGTCTTTGACCTTTCCTTGTATCCGACGTATTTGCCTTAATCTGTAATGTTTATCATGATAAAGTAAGGGTGAGCAATAATTTTGCCCAGCAAGTTTAAGTTCAATAAATTAAGGATATATCATGATTGAAGTAATTGAACAAAAGCTCGCTACAGTTCTACAATATAATTGTGAACTAGCATGAAAAAAAAATTCATAGTTGAAAGAACATTGAACATGACCAAATTATATATATGGACCGAATGGTAATAAAGGTGATCAGCCTTTCATACCTGATGAACACATGCAATATGCACAGAGTGTGATTAAACAATTCATAGACATGGTATAATCAGTAATGATTAACCACAAGCACATTTGAAATAACAACTCGAGGTCGTGTTAGAGAAAACTTGCATGTACCGTTGATTACCGTTACGCAACCTATATAGCTTTGTCTAAAGACCTAATATTAATAATATTGATCTACAAGTTAGAATAATATCATCACAATTATAAAATAACCTAAACACATTAACACATAACCCTATCAGTCTATACAACATATAAGACCTATCATCAAGTCAATTCGGGTTTCTAATTAGCAATTAGGGTTTCTAATTTACAAATTAGGGTTTTCTAACTAATTTGTTAATTTTTATCCTAATTAAGTTTGTAATTAATACACTTAAACCTTTTAGCTACCATATTAGGGTTTTTATATTCCGAATCAGGGTTTTGGAGTCCCAGAACTGAAATTAGGGTTTCTAGAGGCGGTTTCTAGGGTTTCTTATTAATCAATAGAATTTTCTAACTGAACGTCAATGTTCTTAATATATGATTAGTGTTTGTCACTGATATAATTTAGCTGGTCAACCCTTGACCCTTAACCACATACTGTACACATATATGATCATATACACAGAACATAAACACTTATTAACTTAATCCTGAATAATTCTTCATAAAAATTTATAAATCCACAAAATTCCTTCCAGAAAATATCAAATCCATTCACTTATTTTCTGTCTAGGTTTATTATTTAACCTTAATTCAATATTTTAAGATTTTAATATATATCTAAATTCTCGGGTTGTCACATCCATGGTACTAATACACATTTTTAACACATTCAACATTCTTAGTAATACATAAATAAATAGAAAATTTGGAATAAGAAAACCCCTGTTGTGAAGTGTTCTGTCTTCAAATATTCTCTTCTTTGTGTAACTACTGAGCTCTGTAGGATGCAATAAACTCTTCCTCCTTGAAGCATATCTTCTTTCTCTTCTAGCTAATTAATACCCCTTAATCCTATACTACGCTCTCTATAATAACTCTTACGGCGGCTATCTGAATCCCCCTTCTCTTTCTTCATTTTGGTCATTAAAAGCACTTTACTACCTGGACATCGGAGCTCGCGCTACGGCGCGAGCAATGAACTAGTGTGTGGCGCTGCGGCGCCACGTAGGCTTAAAAACACCGGAGGTGACGCTGCAGCGCCAGCTTACAAAGGAACTATGCCGCTGCAGTGCCAGGTGATGTCAGCATGCAAACTAGCCGCGCTACGGCGCCAAGCTAAGGCTTGACGATGGAGTTGCAGCGCCAGAGGATGGAAAATGACTAGTTTGCCCCTTAAAGCTAGAAATGACCTAATTAGCCATGCATCATAGAGATTAAACATAATAATAATAAAATATATATATAAGCTAACTAAATAACAGAAAACAGGCAACATCTTAAGCCACGAAGGACCTAATTCGCGGGTATAAATCCCACTCATCAAATACCCTCAAACTTAAGCTTTTGCTTGTCCTCAAGCAAATTAATAGACGTCCACACCTACAATACTGACAGACGTGAATGAAAACTAAACATATATTATTATCATGGCTTCTAAGCACAATTATAGACCCTCTTTGAGAATAGGACAAACACGTATATGAATTAGGGCTTAATATCACTATATAAGTATGAGACTGTACTCGATCCATTCTGTGTGTGTGTGTATACCAATCATCCTAACTAATCATAGCCCAAATTAAGATCACACAGTCGATTGTGATAACCAATAAGCTTACTCTGTAACTCACATAATCAACAAGCATTAAGAGCAAGACACAACTACAAGAAAGGATCAAAAGGTTCTAGTATTGAAGTAAAATCTGATTATGACATTGCATAATTACTTTAGGCTAAATAGAGCATACCTAATAACAAGCTTTTAATTAATGACTCCCAAGCCAGATGACTTTAGGGCACTAGGTATAGAACACCCCTATGAATCTAATAACTTTAGCAGCAAAGGCCCCGTAATTAACTTAAGTTAAAACAGATTTTACTAATTCTGGAGATTATTAGGCGAGTGCATTTTATGCTCTCTCGCACAAGTCAGCATTTATGGATGAGTGTGTTTTACGCTCCATGTCAACCCACCGCAAGACTATCGATAGATTTACGTTTATGGGCGAGTACGTTTTACGCTCCATCTCGACCCACTGCAAGATTATAGCTTTTTTTTAACCAGAACTAAAGATCCGAAAATGTAAAAGCCTCTAAGTCTTTTATTACCTTGAAATCAACAAAGTTTTAACAGGGTGCACAAATTTTCAAAACAATAAACAAACAATCTAAATCTGAAAACATAACTAGCTAAAACAATTGGTCAGTGCTTGCTAAGAAGGATGTATCCATAACAGTCTCGACTTATCGACTAACACACCCCTAACTCACATATCTTTGACACGACTCTAAGAGAAAGATATAATCACATGGCGCTTGTCATTAGCCACAATCAAAAATTAAACACTATAACACCCTCACCCAGCATATGAACAGTTATAGAATGGGGAATAGGGGTAATCAAAATATAATATGCAAGAAGCAATAAAACATAAAGTACCCTTGCCAAAATAGGGTAAAGCCATAACACATGGCATCAAGTATACCAATCATCAATGTAAATCCCAAAAATATGGCTATCAACAAAACAATATCAGAATTAACAAGATATCCCAAAATTCACATGAAATCTAGCATAATTCAAATATGATATTTATATAAACAAGAGCATCCATATATAATAAACAAAAACATGCATCCATATATAATAAACATAACTACTATGCAGCATATCATGCATCCCAAAATAAACCATAAACTGCAGCATAATTAAAACATAGATAAAACATAATTAAAGCATAGTTCAAGGCTATAGAGCCCAAAACTAGTCTGAGGCTATACAGCCCAAATGAAACTCTCTCAGTCCCCACAAACAAATTTAACATAAAAGCAATTCATATATAACTAAAATTAAAAGAGATTTCTCCCCCAAACTAGAAATTTGGCCAATGTCCTCAATGGCTTTCTTGCAACATCAAGCATTTACATTAATACCATCATCAGCATCATACACATCAACTGGCTCATCCTCGTGGGCCTCCTCCCGAGGCAGAAATTACAGTGGATAAGGCATAAAAGTCGGAGGCTCGGGAAATTGAAAGGGCATGGACTCTACATCGTATCCTCCCTGGGAATAATATATATTGGAAATTGTATTTACCAACTCCGCGTGGTAGTGATTGAACTGGCTCTGCCATTGAGCCACAGTATCTGTCTTGTAGTGCAAAAAATTAAGACTGCCCAATATCTCCGCTAAGGCCCCTGGTGGAATAGCCTCAGATGATGGGGGCCTAGGCACTTGAGTGGAGGTCCCGGCTTCAGTAGCGGCTTCAGTGGATGGCGGCGACTGTGGGGCCGGTAAAAAGCCCCTGCCTCTAGGATGTGATGGTGCTCCTTCCCAAATTCCATAACGGGCAATGATGTTATGATCAATTACAGCCATGGGTGGCTGAGTGACATCTTCCTTCTCCCACATTACACCCACTATTTTGCATAGTCGTATAATTAGAGACGTAGCCTGACATGACATTGCTTCATATGGCCTTCTTAATCGACTACTGGATAAGCACCTCCTACATCAACTTTCAAGCCGGTGACAATTGTATAGAGCAAAATTGCCCTTTCTCTTGTTACATCACGAGGTGGCATGTTGGCATGATATTTGTGCAAATAAAAGAGTACCAAGCCTTACCATAGCAGCTCAATGCCTGCTGAGGGAAAGAATTCTTCTCACCGTGATATTCGTTGGTCTTCCATACAATCCCAGGCTTGCAAAGTTTAGTAATCATCTCATCTATATCGTAACCCCTTACCCCAGGCTCCAGGTAGTCACGATCCTGGTAATTGGGAGTCCCATAAACATTATTGATAGCCCGATTGTCAAATTGGATCTACTTACCTAGAACCGACGCCACCGAGGGACCATCAGCATTAGCATTTGCATAGAATTCCTTTACGACCGAAATAACTGCCGACTCAAGCGACTTAGTGAAGTGAATCCATTTCATTGCCACGATCATGGCCTTCATCTGGTCGTCTGTCTTGTCATCGGGCCTTAGCCCTCTTTCAGGCACCAAACTCCGCTGTGAAAATTTTTGGGTATAGCGCTTCTAAGTTTCCTCACTTGGGAATTTTACAGCATCCCAACGGGAATGAGGGGTTCTAGAGGACGGTGAAGGAGGGGGACCTATACTAGTACGGGGACACTTTGAACCCATGAGTAGTTGAGATTGAATATATAAAGGCACACATAAATTTCAACAAAAAAGCCCAAACTCTTGCTATCTCTAGAATTTATCACTGCCAAGTATGAACCCAACACTATAATGCAGATTCCGTACCTCGTGCTACTTTTAAAGAGTTAGGCGTCAGAAACAGCAATGGTCAGAAGATAAGGTACTACGGTTGAATGGCCAAACGGTCAGAAACTGAAAGGCGCGACAGTTGGTTTGCTCGAACGGTCAAAGAAGGAAACTGAAGAGAGAAAAGAGGGGAGGAACTGTATTGATGTCTGCTGAACTGCTGCAAATGAACTGAATCACACTATTTAAAAATAATTCTCGCTAGTGGCACTGTAGCGTCAAAGTCGGTGTAGCGGCGAGATCTGAGATCTAACTTGGCGTTGCGGCACAAAATTCAGTAGGGGGCTTGGCGCTGCGACGCGAATTTCCAGTATCTACCAGCTTGTAGCGGCGCTGCGGCGTGAGATTTTCTATGGAGAGTGGCGCTGCAGCGTAAAAATGCAGTATATGTGGCTGAACCATGGTGCTGCGGCGCCAAGAACGGCTGTGACGGCCCGAGAATTTGGACAATTTATTAAAATCTTAAAAGATTAAATTAAGGTTAAATAATAAACCTAGACAGAAAATAAGTTTATGGATTTGATATTTTCGGGAAGGAATTTTATGGATTTAAAAATTTTTTCTAGAGAATTATTCACGATTAAGTTTATAAGTGTATATATTCTGTGTATGTGGATTTATGTAAGACCCCAACTTTTTAAATAAAGATGATTTTGTTTCTATAAATATCATTTTTAAATATTATGGAATGAATTTGATATAATGTGATAATTGTGGGTAGTATTTGTAAATTTTGTAAAATATGCAAGTTGGTTTATAATATTCGATTGGTCGGAAAATATTCGTTTTAACAGGGAATATTCGTACAACGGCAAAATCATTGGTGGACCCCACAATGGAATTATTGTTGGATTAAGAAAACGACAAAAATACTTTATGAAAATAACGGCGAAAGTTTTACCGTTAACTGTTGAAACACCCGGTGTTAAAAGTACAGTAATACGCATAGTTGCACACTAGCACACGGTTTTTATTAGTGATGCTTACGTGAGAAGTCACTCAATTTTGCTTATTATTTGGATACCTATTTACCCATTTTTCAAACATATCGGACGAAAGTTATAAAGTGTGTGTGTGTGTGTGTATATATATATATATATATATATATATATATATATATATATTTTACTTTTGTTTGTGTGTGTGCGTTTACGTGCGTGTGTGGTAGTGGGTTTTGGTGGGGGAATTTTTATCAAGTGGTGTGTTGTGTTAGTGGGTGGAGGATTATATAATTGGCATGGGTGTGATTATAATATATATATATATATATATATATATATATATATATATATATATATATATATATCTTGCAAGTTGTAAATAAGTGAGAAGAATTCGGATGAAAAGTTGGCAGTTTTATTTTTTTTGTTAAAATTCAACATGTATTATTATTATTATTATTATTATTATTATTATTATTATATTTTATTTAAAAGATTTTGCTTTAATTATGGACCGTCCGATTAAAGTAAATCAATCTGGACCGTTCATGAATTAGTTACTATGCAGTCCATTCTTCTATAAATAGAAGCTCATTCCTTCATTATTTTCTTACGAATTCACTGAAACTCTAGAGAGATAAACTATAGAGAGAAAGAAGAAAAATATTCTGCTACATCCCTACTCTTATATCCAGTTTCTTTTGCGGTAAGGGGTATTATTTTTTTTGTATTCATGAAGAAAACTTCTGTTATTCCATTCCCTATTATTATGTTGGAATAACCTGTATACGCGGGCTACCCTATACTTGGTGAAATTCTTCTGTTATTCCATTCTTTATTATTCTGTTGGAATATCTTGTCTATGCGTTTTACGCCGAACCTGATTCCGTCTTTATTATTCTGTTGGAATATCATGTCAATGTTTTTACGCCGGACCTAGTTCCATTATTTATTATTCTATCAGAATATAATGTTTGTGCGTTTACGCCAGACCTGGTTCCATTATTTATTATTCTGTCAAAAAATCATGTCGGTGCGTTTACGCATTACCTGGTTCCGTTATTTATTATTTTGTTGGAATAACCTGTCTGTGCGGTCTATCGCATGCCTGGTGATTTATTTTGTTATTTCATTATTTATTATACTCAGTTGGTTAAAGTTTTGGCTTTTATACTCCATGAAATTAGTGTAATATCCTTGATATTTGCACTTTATCTAGTATATTTTCATGAAAATATTCTTTTGAGCTTTCTTGAATTTTACTGTACAAAGCAGTATCATGTTGACAATTTGGACATTATTGGTTCCTGGATTAATTAATTCTTGAACTTGTTTTATTGAATTCTTATATCATTGTCATCATCCTCATGTTTATATTTTGTTGAAAGTCATATGTGGCATGTAGTGCATAGATGGACTTGGTATGATTATAACCAGGGATTATTCGGTATAATCATGACCGTAATGTTACAAATGATGTGGTAAAAGTTCTCATTGGCCCGTAGTGCATTGATGGACAGTTGTTGGCATGATCATAACCATTGATGAATACACGAATGTCCTTGACCCGTAGTGCATGGATAATTTGTGGTTGTGATACTAATGAATATCCTTGACCGTAGTGCATGGATGATGTGGATTATTTATTAAGCTGAGTCCCAGCGATAAAAGTGATGAAAAACCTTTTAAATCATAAAAGATAGTAGATTTTATTCTCTACTTGACTCTTTTATTGAATTGCTTGTTCCGCTTAAACTTGATGTCTATTGTATTTTATCAGTTTAACATTGTTGAAGATTAATGATAATTTATTATGCATTATCTTAGTCATAATATTTCTTACTGGGCTAGTTGAGCTCACCCTTTCTTTCATTGTTCTCTTCAGGAAATGAGAACATAGCCGGGACTAGTCAGGGAACGGAGTAACGGTCCAGATGATAGTATTAGTAGTCCTCACTATTCTGTTAAATAGTGTGACAATAAATGTAATGAGACTTATTCTAAGAGTGAATATTATCTAGAAGACAGTATTTGTATTAAAACTCACAGCTCTCTTGTTATATATTAAAGATTGTATTTGTACTCTGTACCATGTATTTGGCGACTCAGAATAGGTGATGTATACCTATTTTGGCGGAGTCACAGTTGGTATTAGAGCTTAGGGATATGATCCCTGGCTAAGATCTGAGAATAGAATTAGGAGGGGAGAGACGGAGAATTCCTTCGCTAGTATGACCTACCTAAGTTTATTTGGGATTTAATTGGTCGGTCAGAGTGTAGTGATAATATGTTACATGTCAATTAACCTTTGTTTTGTGGCAGTATTTGAAAATGACATCTGAGAATGTTGAAAATATCAATGGAGCACAGGAGACCGTTGAGTCACCACAAATCAACAACCAGGATAATGTGCATCAAGAAGGCAATAATTCTCAGGTGAACAACACTGACCAAATGGCGAACGACGGAATGTTTAGGAGCTTTTTGCAATTCGTACAACATCAGGCGAGAGCGGCTCCTGTCCAAAATGTAGGTGAAAACACTTAAAACTGTCGAACGGTCACCGCTAAACAGTTCAAGGAGCTGGGACCACCAGAGTTTATTAGAGAGCCAAAACCACTTAAGGTGGAAACGTGGATAAAGAAGATCACCAAGATATTTGATGTCTTGGGATGCGCCGAGGAGCAAAAGGTTCCCTTTGCCACCTTTATGTTGCTAGGAGAGGCAGATTACTGGTAGAAATTGGTAAAGCGTACTCAACTTGCCGCACTGAAGATGTCTTGGGAGAAGTTCCAAGAACTGTTCAATGACAAGTACTTTCCCGAAAGTATTCGTCGCATTAAGGAGGTAGAGTTCATCAAGTTGGAGAAGAATAATATGACCATGTCGCAGTACAAAGCAAAGTTTGCCGAGTTGTCCCAGTTTACGTCCCACTTGGTGGATAACGAAGAGAGAATGACGCAGATATTTTTAAGAGGTTTGAAGCCGGAGATACGTCAACATCTTATTTTTCATAAACTGTGTTTGTATTCAGATGTTGTAAATAGGGCTCAGTTAGTGGAACGCGATAACGATTCAACGCAACCAAGAGGGAGCAGCCGACAAAATGATAATACCAGTGAGGGCAGTCATCGAAATGTGGATAAAGCAGATCACCAAGATATTTGATGTCTTGGGATGCGCCGAGGAGCAAAAGGTTCCCTTTGCCACCTTTATGTTGCTAGGAGAGGCAGATTACTGGTAGGAATCGGTAAAGCGTACTCAACTTGCCGCACTGAAGATGTCTTGGGAGAAGTTCTAAGAACTGTTCAATAACAAGTACTTTCCCGGAAGTATTCGTCGCATGAAGGAGGTAGAGTTCATCAAGTTGGAGCAGAATAATATGACCGTGTCGCAGTACAAAGCAAAGTTTGCCGAGTTGTCCCGGTTTACGTCCCACTTAGTGGATAACGAAGAGAGAATGACGCAGATGTTTTTAAGAGGTTTGAAGCCGGAGATACGTCAACATCTTATTTCTTATAAACTGTGTTTGTATTCAGATGTTGTAAATAGGGCTCAGTTAGTGGAGCGCGATAACGATTCAACGCAACCAAAAGGGAGCAGCCGACAAAATGATAATACCAGTGAGGGCAGTCATCGAAGCGGTGACAACAAGCGTGGAGGGAATCAACAGGCCAGAAATGATAACCACTTTGGTGGTAATCAGGGCCAAAATAATAAGAATGCACATTTCAAGAAGAGGAGATTCAAGAATGATGGAAAGACGTCAGCACCAGCACCTGTTGTTAAGGAAGGAGAACGACCACCTATCATATGCTTCAAATGCGGAGGAGAGGGACACATCAGTCCAAACTATGCGATGCCGTCCAAAGCATGTTATAATTGTGGAAGAGAAGGTCACTTAGCTCGATTTTGTAGTTCACCGAAAACAAGTTCAGCTAGGATGGAGGCACCAAAGACCATCCCAGAAAAGTCAAAGTCGGTAGTGCAAGGGAGAGCGTTTGTTGTGACCTCCCAGAAAGTAAGGAACCCGAATGAGGTCATCACAGGTAAGCTTATCATAAACTCTAGCGAAGTCTATACTCTATTTGATACCGGTTCTACCCATTCTTTATTTCTCCTACTTGCGCTCAACGATTAAATTTGACTCTGGAGAAATTAGACTTTAACTTATCTGTGGAAACTCCGTAGGGAGAAACTTTCATTACATCCACTGTTTATAAGTCTTGTTTGGTTCAAATCGGTACCCTCACATTACCTGTCGATATTATTTCATTGAAATTACTTGCATTTGATGTGATTCTAGGGATTGATTGGTTAACTACTCATCATGCAAAAATTAATTATTTTCGTAAGGTTGTTAGCTTTCATATTCCTAATCAATCTATTATGCGAATTCAAGCGACCAAACCATTAAAATCAATCATGGTCATCTCAAGCCATAAAGCTATTCGTTTATTGAAAATGGATGTCAAGCTTTCTTAGCTCATGTCACGGATCTAAACAAAAATACGTCAGTTTTGAATGATATTTCTATTGTTAATAAATTCCCTAACGTATTCCCTGAAGAACTTCCTAGCCTACCCCCAAAGCGTGAAATTAAATTTTGTATCGACCTTGAATCCGGTACAAAACCCATTTCGAAAGTCCCATATCGAATGGCTCCTATTGAACTTCAGGAGTTAAAGACCCAACTGCAGGAATTGTTAGACATTGGCTTTATTCGTCCTAGTACTTCTCCTTGGGGTGCTCCTGTTCTATTCGTGAAGAAGAAAGATGGGAGTATGCAACTTTGTATTGATTATAGGGAGTTGAATCATGTCACCATCAAAAATAGGTACCCATTACCACGTATTGATGACCTGTTTGACTAGTTACAAGGAGCCAAATTCTTTTTAAATATTGATCTTCGTTCCGGATATCACCAATTGAAGATCAGAACCGATGACATTCCAAAGACGGCTTTCAGAACTCGGTACGGGCATTATAAATTCCTAGTCATGTCCTTTGCATTGACTAATGCTCCTGCTTCCTTCATGGATATGATGAACTAAGTATTTAAGGAATATTTAGATCACTTTGTGGTCGTCTTTATTGATGACATCCTTATTTATTCCAAAAGCCGTGAAGATCATGAGCAACACTTGAGGCTGGTACCCCAAAAGCTTCGTGAATACAAGCTTTATGCCAAGTTAAAGAAATGCGAGTTCTGGCTTGAGGAAGTAGCATTCCTTGGGCACGTAGTATCAAGTCATGGAATATCTGTTGACCCGACAAAGATTGAAGCTATTCAAAGCTGGGAGCAACCTAAATCAGTAATCAAGGTACGTAGCTTTCTCGGTTTAGCTGGTTTTTCGGTTGGAGCGAAGAATATGAGAAGAGTTTTCAAGAACTCAAGAGGAGACTCATTTCAGCAGCTGTTCTGACAATACCATCTGGCTCGGAGGAATTTGTCATCTACAGTGATGCTTCGAGCAAAGTGTTGGGATGCGTTCTCATGCAACATGGGAAAGTCATAGCATATGCCTCGCGACAACTCAAAGAATATGAGAGAAATTATCCTACTCATGATCTAGAGTTGGCAACTGTTGTCTTTGCACTTAAAATTTAGAGGCATTACTTGTATGGGGAAAACGTGGATATATTTACGGATCATAAAAGCCTCAAATATTTCTTCACTCAAAAGGAACTCAACATGCGACAACGATGTTGGCTTGAACTGTTGAAAGATTATGATCATACAATCCAATACCATCTTGGAAAAGCGAACGTGGTAGCTGACGCATTGAGTAGAAGATCATATGCGGGTACGAGTGCAATATTATCAACGCAAAGGCCCTTTTTGTGTGACTTGCAAAGGATGGAGATAGAGTTAAAGACTCCAGGGACCCATGTGATGATGGCGAATATACGAGTAAAACTGACTTTAATCGATAAAGTTAAAGCTGCTCAAGCTACAGACCTGGAGCTGATGCGTATGAGGAAGAAAGTGCAAAAAGGTGTTGTGCCGGAAGCAAGAATCGATGAAGAAGGAATACTTCGAGTCAACTCCAGACTTTGTGTTCCTAACGACCCTGATTTAAAGTATAAAATCATGATAGAGGCGCACAACACACCGTTTGCAATCCATCCTGGGAGTACCAAAATGTATCATGATCTTCGACATACATTTTGGTGGGGCAATATGAAGAGAGAGATAGTGTTGTTTATCTCAAGGTGTTTAGCGTGTCAACGAGTCAAGGCGGAGTATCAAGTACCAAAAGGTCTATTGCAACCACTTGAAATTCCAAAATGGAAGTGGGAGCACATTACCATGGATTTCGTTACTGGTCTTCCCAAGGTTTCTCAAGGCATAGATGTAATTTGGGTCATTGTTGATAGATTGACCAAGTCTGCTCACTTCTTACCTATACAAGAAACTTATACACTTGAACGTCTTGCTCGTATGTACATAAACGAGGTTGTAAGATTGCATGGTATGCCAGTATCTATAGTTTCTGATCGAGACCCAAGATTCACTTCATGATTTTGGGTTAGTTTACAAAAAGCTGTGGGCACGAATTTACGATTTAGTTCGGCATATCATCCTCAGACAGACGGACAATCAGAGAGGACTATTCAAACTCTTGAAGATTTATTAAGACTCTATGTCCTTGACTTCAAGAGAAGTTGGGACAAGTTCTTACCATTAGTAGAGTTTTCCTACACAACAGCTATCAACCAAGTATTGGCATGGCTCCATTCGAAGTGTTGTTTGGAAGAAAGTGTCATTCTCCAGTATGTTGGGGTGAGGTGGGTGAAGCAATGTTGTTGGGACCGGAGTTGGTACATATGACTACAGAAAAGATTCAAACGATTCGACCACGTATAAAAACCTCACATGATAGACAAAAGAGTTATGTTGATCTTCATCGAAAGGATGTGGAATTCGATATTGGAGATCATGTGTTCTTACGTGTTGCTCCATGGAAAGGAGTTACGAGATTTGAAAAGAAAGGAAAGCTCAATCCTCGATTTGTTGGCCCATTTTTAATCCTCGATCGAGTAGGAACTGTGGCCTATAGACTCGCGTTACCGCCACGTATGTCTCGTGTTCATAACGTTTTCACATATCCATGTTACGTAAATATGTGAAAGACCCGAACCACATTATTGAGTTAGAACCGGACGAAATAGCGAAAGATTTGACGTACGAAGAGGTTCCTGTTCAAATCTTGGATAATAAGGAACATATTCTACGCTCTAAGGTTATACCTCAAGTCAAAGTTTTGTGGAGAAACCACGATGTTGAGGAAATGACTTCGGAGTTAGAATCTTAAATGAAATCAAGGTATCCCTACCTCTTCAACATACCAGGTACGTACCCTAATTTCGAGGGCAAAATTTCATAAGAAGTTGAGGTTATGAGACCCCAACTTTTTAAATAAAGATGATTTTTTTTCTATAAATATCATTTTTAAATATTATGGAATGAATTTGATATAATGTGATAATTGTGGGTAATATTTGTAAATTTTGCAAAGTACGCACGTTGGTTTATTATATTCGATTGGTCGGGGAATATTCGTTTTAACAGGGAATATTTGTACAACGGCAAAATCATTGGTGGACCCGACAACGGAATTATTGTCGGATTAAGAAAATAACAAAAATACTTTATGAAAATAACGGCAGAAATTTTACCATTAACTGGTAAAACACCTGGTGTTAAAAGTACAGTAATACTCATAGTTGCACAGTAACACACGATTTTGATTATTGATGCTTACGTGAGAAGTCACTCAGTTTTACTTATTATTTGAATCCCTATTTACCCATTTTTTAAACTTATCGGAAGAAAGTTATAAAGTGTGTGTGTGTATATATATATATATATATATATATATATATATATATATATATATATATATATATATATATATATATATATATATTACTTTTGTGTGTGTGTGTGTGTATGTTTTCATGTATGTAGGAGTGTGTGTGTGGTAGTGGGTTTTGGTGGGGAAATTTTTATCAAGTGGTGTGTTGTGTTAGTGGGTGGAGGATTATATAATTTGCATGAGTGTGATTATAATCTATATAATAAAACAGAACCCATTTTGAATTCTATAAGTTGACAAAGCACAACAACGTCTCAGATTCATTCTAACTTAATCCAAAGGCTCACATTTCATCTCACATAAACAAAATCCCTCCCAAATTTCCTCTCCTTCCCTTTCTCTCTCCTCTTCTCCTTCCCTTTCTCTCTCCTCTCCATTCCCCTTTCTCTCTCATCTCTCCTACGCCTTCTCTCTTTCTCTCTGCTGCTAATCCTCTCCTCCCTTTCTTTCTCTCTCCTCTCCCATCTTTTTCTCTCTCTTCTCCTCTTCCTCTATTTACTTGATTAATTTTTCTCTCTCTTCTCTTCTTCATCCATTTACTTAATTAATTAGAATTTTAATAGTATATTTAAATTATAATAATTTTTGAATTATGCATACATTTAAAATATATAATACATAAAAAATATCAATGGTAAGAAATCAATTATAAAATAATTACAAAATCAAAAAATTAATTTATCAAAAAGAATAAATATTAACAAATTAAAAAATTGATTAATTGTTGGCATGATGTGATATCTAAAGTTAAAATACTAATGTGATATATAAGATTCGTTTACAATTAAAAAATTGGTTAATTCTTAAGTTTCAGAATTACAATATAATAATAATAATAATAATAATAATTACTACTATAATAATAATAATAATTACTACAACTATAATAATAATAATAATAGTAATAATTACTATAATAATAATAATAATAATAATTACCACTACTATAATAATAATAATAATTACTACTACCACTATAATAATAATAATAATAATAATTCTTAAGTTTCAAAATTACAATATAATAATAATAATAATAATAATAATAATTACTACAACTATAATAACAATATAATAATAATAATAATAATAATAATAATAATAATAATAATAATAATAATTATTATTATTATTATTACTACTACTATAATAATAATAATAATAATAATACTAATAATTACTACTATAATAATAATAATAATAATTACTACTACTACTACTATAATAATTACTACTACTACTACTATAATAATAATAATAATAATAATAATAATAATAATAATAATAATAATAATAATAATAATAATAATAATTACTACTACTATAATAATAATAATAATAATTACTACTACAACAACAATAATAATAATAATTATAATTATTATTATTATTATTATTATTGTTATAATAACAATAATAATAGTAATAATTATAATAATAATAATAATAATCATTATTATTATTATAGTACTAATAATAATTATTATTATAATAGTACTAATTATTATTATTATTATTTTAATAATAGTAATAATAATAATTATTATTATATTATAAATATTACTATTATAATTATACTAATATTATAATTATTACTATTATAATTATAATTATTAGTACTGTTATTATAATAATAATAATAATAATTACTATTATTATAATAATTATAATTATAATTATAATTATAATTATTAGTACTCTTATTATTGTTTTAATTATTATTACTATTACTATTATTATAATTACTATTATTATTATTATTATTGTTATTATTACTATTATCATAATTATTATTATAATTATTATTAATAACAACAATAATAATAATAATAACAATAATTATAATAGTAATAATAATAATAATAATAATAATAATAATAATAATAATAATTATTATTATTATTATTATTATTATTATTATAACTTTAATAGTAATAATAATAATTATTATTATGATAATAGTAACAATAATAATAACTAGGGGTGCTTATCGGTAAAAAACCGAACCGGTACCGAAAAAATCGAACCGGTACCGATCCAAAATTATCGAAAAAAGAAGAACCGAAACCGGTACCGAATTACCGGTTTCGGTACCGGTTCGGTACGAAATCGGTATCGGTTTTTTCGGTTCGATTTTCGGTTATACCGCATGCATGGTAATATATATAATTATTAATAAATAATAATAATTAAATAAATTTTTTTAATATATGCCTTTCGTTTTAATGATGGCAAATTGGCAACTTGGATTTATATGATTTTTATATTAACAAATCCACATTCATTATCCATATGAATTAATTACCTGGTGACTCTGGCTGGAGGAATTAGAAATTAGTAGTCTCAAATACATCATACGTGGATCATATAGAAAGTGCAGTTATGTGCAGAGTTGAGTTTGAAGTACTTAAATAAATATATAATTCTAAAACAAGAAATCAACCTATAACAATGTACTACAGATAGTTAGAATTATATTTACAAAATACTATTCTAATTAATTGAAATTGAAATTGCAAGTAGCAAAAGGTTTTGGTCATATACACTAAATGAGGTTATCAGGTTCTTATATATACATTGCACAAGCATAATGCTTCATGACTTCTAAATATTTCATACATAAAAAAAAAGAGAATTTCGGTTTTTTTCGATTTTTCGGTTTTTACCGAATTCAAAATTTTTATTACCGGTACCGGTACCGAAAAGTATAAAAAAACCAAAAAATCGGTACCGAAAAAACCAAAACCGAAAAAAACTGGTACCGCCGGTACCGGTTTCAACCGGTTCGGTAAAAAAACCGAAAAACCGAATTTTTTGAGCACCCCTAATATCAACAATAATAATAACAACAATAATAATAATATCAATTAATGATAATTGTTATTGATTATTTGTAAGTTTTGTTGATAGGTTTAGATTTTTTTGGATATCTATTTTTGTGGTGGTGTGGAGAATTAAGATAATTGTTATGTGCAATTGTAAGTTATTTTAGGTTATAAAAAGTATTTAGGTAATGTAGTATTTTTTGAATTTTAATTTAATTTTTCGTTAAGTCGTGCTTTCAGGCACGGGCAATTACTAGTATATATATAAATTGTGAGTGGGTTTACAAATGTGTGCATATATATATATATATATATATATATATATATATATATATATATATATATATATATATATATATATATATATTGCAAGTTGCAAATAAGTGAGAAGCATTCGGATGAAAAGTTGGCAATTTTGTTTTTTTTGTTAAAATTCAACATGTATTATTATTTATATATTATATTTTATTTAAAAGATTTTACTTTAATTATGGACCGTCCGATTAAAGTAAATCAATCTGGACCGTTCATGAATTAGTTACTATGCAGTCTATTCTTCTATAAATAGAAGCTCATTCCTTCATTATTTTCTTACGAATTCACTGAAACTCTAGAGAGATAAACTATAGAGAGAAAGAAGAAAAGTATTCTGCTACATCCCTACTCTTATATCCAGTTTCTTTTGCGGTAAGGGGTATTTTTTTTTGTATTCATGAAGAAAACTTCTGTTATTCCATTCCTTATTATTTTGTTGGAATAACCTGTATACGCGGGCTACCCTATACTTGGTAAAATTCTTCTATTATTCCATTCTTTATTATTCTGTTGGAATATCATGTCTGTGCGTTTTACGCCGGACCTGGTTCCGTCTTTATTATTCTATTGGAATATCCTGTCAGTGCTTTTATGCCGGACCTGGTTCCATTATTTATTATTCTATCAAAATATCATGTCTATGTGTTTACGTCGGACCAAGTTCCATTATTTATTATTTTGTCGGAATATCCTGTCGGTGCGTTTATGCATGACCTGGTTCCGTTATTTATTATTCTGTTGGAATAATATGTCTTTGCGGTCTATCACATATGTGGTGATTTCTTTTGTTATTTCATTCTTTATTATATTCAGTTGGTTAAAGTTTTGGCTTTTATACTCAATGAAATTAGTGGAATATCCTTGATATTTACGCTTCATCCAGTATATTTTCATGAAAATATTCTTCTAAGCATTCTTGAATTTTACTGCACAAAACAGTATTATGTTGACAATTTGGACGCTATTGGTTCCTGAATTAATTAATTCTTGAACTGGTTTTATTGAATTCTTATATCATTGTCATCATCCTCATGTTTATATTTTGTTGAAAGTCATCTGTGGCATGTAGTGCATAGATGGACTTGGTATGATTATAACCAGGGATTATTCGGTGTAATTATGACCGTAATGTTACAAATGATGTGGTAAAAGTCCTCATTGACCCGTAGTGCATTGATGGACAGTTGTTGGCATGATCATGACCATTGATGAATACACGAATGTCTTTGGCCAGTAGTGCATGGATAATTTGTGGTTGTGATACTAATGAATATCCTTGACCGTAGTGCAGGGATGATGTGGATTATTTATTAAGCTGAGTCCCAGCGATAAAAGTAATGAAAAACCTTTTAAATCATAAAAGATAGTAGATTTTATTCTCTACTTGACTCTTTTACATTGTTTATTCCGCTGCAGTTAAACTTGATGTCTATTGTATTTTATCAGTTTAACATTGTTGAATGCTAATGATAATTTATTCTGCATTATCTTAGTCATAATATTTCTTACTGGGCTAGTTGAGCTCACCCTTTATTTCATTGTTCTCTTCAGGAAATGAGAACGTAGCCGGGACTATTCGGGAAACGGAGTGAAGGTCCAGATGATAGTATTAGTAGTCCTCACTATTATGTTAAATAGTGTGACAATAAATGTAATGAGGACTTATTCTGAGAGTGAATATTGTCTAGAAAATAGTATTTACATTAAAACTCATAGCTCTCTTGTTATATATTAAAAATTGTATTTGTACTCTGTACCATGTGTTTGGCGACTTAGAATAGGTGATGTATACCTATTTTGGGGGAGTCACAATTTATGTGTGCAGTATGTGGTTAAGGGTCAAGGGTTGACTAGATAAATTATATCTGTGACAAACCCTAAGTATATATTAAGAACGTCAACGTTCAGTTTGAAAACACTAGCGATTGATAAGAAACCCTAATATCGGCTCTAGAAACCCTAATTTCAATTCTGGGAATTCAAAATCCTAATTAGGATTGTTAAAACCCTAATTTGGGATCTCAAAGGCTTAAGAGATTATGATTATAAGATTTATTAGGGTAAAAACCTAACAAATTAGTTAGAAACCCTAATTGCAAATTTGAAACCCTAATTGCAAAATTAAGAACCCTAATTGCTAATTAAGTGATTTTAATGTTAATTAGAAAATATTGATCCTAATTAACAAGCCCTAATGCGATTAGGAAACTTTAACATAATTAAGAAACCTTAATTATAATTTAAGAATCTTAATTTTCTAATTTTAAAACATAATTAGAAAATCTTTAAAAAAATTAAACCCTAATGATCAAATCATAAGGGTCAAACCCTCACTAGTACAAAGTAGTAAATAGACAACATTTAAACTATAACGTTTTTATAAAAAACGTTGTGTTATTTTTTTTCATAACATTTTTTAACAAAACGTTATATATATATATATATATATATATATATATATATATATATATATATATAAAAAGACGTTATCTATTTAAAATGGGTTTTTTTTTATTTTAACTAGATAACGTTTTTTTTTTAATGTTATATATCTAAAAAAAGCAAATTAAAATTAAAAGACGTACAGTTTCGTTTCGTTCCTTCCTTCTCTCTTTAAGTTTTTCTTTCATTCTCCAGTTTTCCTTCTCTCTTCAGATTTCCTTCTCTCTATCTGCTCTCTCTTTGGTTGTGTTCTTATTGTCCATGCTTGTGGAAGGGGGAGACGAGGTCTCGGGGGAGGAGAAGCCGGAGCGAGTCGCCAAGTTTGGGCTTGTTTAGGCAGAGCAAGGGCTACCTGGTGGCGTCACCGGATCAATTTGTTGCGAGATCGGGGGGTTTTAGGTCGGCGGAGGCGCTGTCGCCTTTGAGGGAAGGCCCGGGTGCCAATGAGGAGATGGACGGTAGTGATTCAAAGGTGGAGAAGTTAGGTCACTAGATGAAGGGTCAGCTGAGTCGCGAACCATCCGATCTGAGGTTGCTGCTGGGGGTTTTGGGTGCGCCGTTGGCTCCTGTGCACGTATCAAAGACACTCTCATTGTAATTTTTCATCCCCTTCTTATCTATTTCTATATTCCCTTATTTTTTGTTAAATTTTTATAAAATAAAACTTTTGTAGTTAACTGGTTTTCTGTTCATTACTTGTTTCTTTGGTTATGTTTTTATAAATTCATTTTGTAATTGCGAAATGGATTATTATGGTATCTTAGAATCTAGACTTGATGGTTTGGATTTTGGTTGTTTGAGCATATTATTGATAGAACTATTGTGTATTATACTTTTGGGTGATTATGTTAGTTTTGTACTTTAGTGGTCATTTGATAATAAATTATGTCCATTAGCTACTGAAGTGTTTCAATCAGAAAAAATGTTCTCCCTTTTATTATAACTTTTTTTATTTGGGTATTATATGAAATAAATAAGAACTTTCATGTTTGCAACTCCTTCCTAGCATTATATGCAATCTACTGAATCTGTAATATTTTTGTGCTTTGAAAATCTATGATACGTGTATGTATGTAGCAATTTATGGCTCTGTACATGACTTTCTAACTATTTGAGGTTTTGGGAGGGGGCTGAGATGTTATTTCATAGCAGCGTCGGGAGGCCAGAAACTTCAAAACTCTATTCAGAATGCTTATGAAATGGGGAAGGTGCGAAAGCTAGCCTTTGATATGGAGACTGCTATAAAGGTGATAAAGAGCAAAAACTCCTCAAAAATAGCAGTCTGGTGGCTTTTTGCTATGGTAGATGAATCCAGACATGTGGTATTTGAAGGTTTTTGGTCCTAATCATGCAGGTCAATTCTCGTTGTTGTATTAGTTTTAGTGTAGACTTATTTTGCTCACTCTAAAAGTCTGTTATGACATTGCCTTTCCCCTTTAGTCTATTTAAGAAATATTTGAAAGGGTCTGTGATTGTTAATGGCCAGTGGGTGTGAAACTAATTATAACTGAACCATACATAAGTCAGGTATACACCATATTAGTGGTTTATACGGTTACACGTCTGGAAAATTAACTAGTGTCCATCGTTGCAGTTGTGATAATAATTTTCACAATCACATCTGCTCCATTTGGGCCCTACATAGCTTGCTAACTGTTATAGTAGTGTTATCTGTTGAGATACTATTGTAGTCACTAACTTCTGCACAAATTTTCATATTCATTACTCTAACTCTTTGTTTTTTTTTCTCTTTTAGCTTCAGTTGATATGTTGCTAGCATCAGTTTTTAAAGGACGTAATTTATTATGGGACTATTTTGTTTTATTCAAAATATTAGGACAATAGTTTCATGGTTGAAGGAAATCTATGTATTTTATTTTGAGATTCATGATTCTGTTTGGATGATTTCAATGTGCTAATATAAAGATGCATTATCTTTTTTGAATTTATAATTATTTTTGAAAAAAAATAATGAGAAATGGTTGTTTTTATCTCAGTACTTATTTCTATGTGTTTAACAGTGGTGTTGACCTATTACTTTGTTCCATTTGCAGACAATGCTGGTGTTAATGTGAATCCCAATGGAGAAATGAAAGGTATGCTGAATTTAGAGCACTTAAAGAACTTCAATCTCCTTGATATATGCCTAATCAGTGCTGAGTTATTACAAACTTAGAATCTGCATTTCTTTCCTGATAGAATTTCTTTGCCTCTTTGGTATTCTATATGGCAATGTAGTAGTAGCATTATAGTAACAAGTACCTTTCCTTTGGTAATATTGGTAGGAAAAACAGATACTGCCTCCTTTCCCTTTCCCTTTCCATTGTATTTGACAAGGAGGACCATTGTTAACCTTGTAAACTTGGTTTTATTCTTGTATGCCATAAAGTTAATTTGCATTGTTGATGGTATAGTTCATTCGTTAATGTGTAACAAACCCATTTTTTAATGCCTCATTTAGCGGTATTTTTTCCCCTAACAAATGCATGTTTTTTTAATTAAACATTGGTTGCCTAGTATTGTGGGTTGGATTTATCCCCATATTACAGCTGGTCTATCTAGTGCTCTATGGTTTCTTTTAAACTGCATTAGGAGGCCCTCATGCCGGAGAAGCCTCTGTTCCATTTTGTGGGGTAAGTGAATCATTTTTCCACAGATGCTACACTCCTAAATGCAGTTGTTTCAAAAATCTTGATTTCTACTTTTAACAACATTCCTTAAAAAATATCTGACGCTCTACTTTTGCTGATATCATGCAACTTTTCCTGGAAATCTATTCTGCGCACTGAGGATTTGGTGAAAAGTTTCAACCACTTCATGTAACTGTTATCTAGTATTTTACATGCAATTTTTGCTTCTAATCTGCTATGGATTGTTGTAGCTTTGTTTGACATTCCTTCTCTATGCAGTCTGCTTTATTATGCACTCTTGAGGACAGTTTACTCAAATTGGCGATTTACAGCAACTATGTTCAGGTTCAGAAATTAATATCGCTCTTTTGTCTATAATTTCACATTGTAATTTTCCTTCTCATATTTGAAAAAAATTAATTTTGAGTAGTAACTATCTTGCTAGTTTAACTATTATAGCACCCTTTTTATTGATATGTTCTCTTTGTTGGGAGTTCATAACATTTAGATAACCTGATTTGATGTAATTGCAGGAACACTTGGCACATGCTGGATATGTTAAAATCACAAGTGTAATTGCTGGAACACTTGGCACCTGCTGGCTTCCCGATACTTCAATTCAGAAGCTTAATCTGGAGATGCAACTTGATCAGCCGCCTACTCCATTTAAACTCTCTGAAGAATGGGTGAGTGCATCAGGTTCTTCGGCACGTACACCTAGCAGATAGAACTTCCAGTTTCTTTGATTTGCATTACTTTAAATGTCGATTGTATTACTTTTATGGCCATTCTATATGTTATCTGGCATAGAGAGGATTATCTTGCTAAATAGCATTCATGTTTTTGGAGTGCATACTACTTTTTTTGTCCATGTAGATTTCACATACTAACGTATTTTCAGATTTTTTTTCTGACACTTGCATGGTCTTGTGTTTCTGTAGCTGTATAACAAGTGGGCAAATTCCAGCGAGGATCTCTACCAGTACTACTGAGGATAATGGTGCTGGTAATTTTGGCATGACATTCATTTGTCGTTACTGCAGATCAGTGTGGGTTTAAATGGAAAAAAGCCAGAGCTTGAGAGTAATGTTCTTCTTGCTTCAATTGAGAATATGCAATATGCAGTGACCTTGGATGTTTTACACATGGTATAAAATGATTATCTTCATTTATGTTTAGGTTTTCTCTGCTTTTGGGCCTGTCCTAAAGATTGCCATGTTTGATAAGAATGGAGGAGTTCAAGCATTGATTCAGTACCCCGGTAAGCAAATTCCTGCAATTAGTCATACTCATGTTACTAAAATCTGAATATCTGATACTTGTTGCTAAAATGTGTGGCAAGCTGAGGTAGTTTCCTTAGTTGTAGCATTGATACTGACCTTGGTGCCTATGTGATTGCCTTTAAAGTGATTTCAAGAATGATGCTTTAGATGAGATGCATTGCATTGCATAGCTGTCTTTATGCCTATTACTAATTTTTAATTTCTATTAAGAGATTAGAGATGATTGTCCTTTTTGCTTAGTATTTTCTTATCTCATGACTATTTAGTCGCTTGGTTGTCAACTTGAATCAGATTTATATGTTGTTATCTTAAAGATATATAATCTTTAGGAAATATTGTTATACTATTTGTTTAAGTAAATAGTTATACCCTCAATCTAACCAAGACTTACAAACCTGCTTTATTTTTTTGCCCCAACAAAAACCTTTATTTTCTGTTTGTTTTGTGTCATGTGTTTCTAGTTTCTAAGGTCACTGTTTTCCATGGATATAAATTTTAATCGTCTGATATTCTACACCAGGACTGTTTTACAAAGCACTGCTGCTGTACATCTAAGTATACATTTGCATGTGCTACGTTGAAATATGTGAGCTTGCTTGAAAAGTTAATAGATAACTTTATTGCATATCTGCATCAGTTGCTGCAACAACTTCAGTAAGAAGTATTGTTGTTGATGAGGAAAACATTGATTCTACTTCAAGTGATGAGGATGTGCAATTTAGGATAAATTTATTTGTTCTCTTAATCATTTCTTTGATTCTTCTTTTTCTTTTTTTTTCTTTTTTTAAATTTATTTGTAGGGGATGGTATGATCCAACAGTATATATGGATAGTAGTAATTTATATTGAAAAGTGAATTTGAGATGCATATATAGATAGTTTGGTATATATTTGTGGATGTAGTAATTTGAAACTGTAAACGAATGGTATTATTGAGATGTATTTTGAATGGTTGATACATTTTGGCTTTAAATTTAAATGAGAATTTAGACCTTTTAGCTATATATTATGGCATTAGCATATTGCAGGTGCATTGGTAATGTAGGTGAAAAATAACCTTTTTTTTTTAATCTACAACATTTTAAAAACGTTGTGTAAATGTGTCTAAACGTTGTTTGATATATTAAACTACAACATTTTTAGCTAGAAAAAGTTGTGGAATCATACCTTCTACAACGTTTTCAAGCATCTGCTAATTTATGGAAAGCAAATCTACAACGTTTTTTTAAAAAAAAATATTGTATAATGTGTTTAACTACAACATTTTAAAACGTTATGTAAGGGTGTCAAATAGATGACACTCTTAACGACGTTTTGCTGAATAAAATCATAACGTTTTTTTCGCGTTATCTATTTACTGTTTTGTAGTTGTGCCTTTGTGCATTATTGAAGGTTACTTGCAAATCTTACCAAATATTGAGTTGGTGATCAACTTTATATACTCCATGTGCTAAATATCACAGCAATCAACCACCTTATCAGCTAAAATACATTGTATCATTTTATATATAGATTGAAGAGAAAAAAAAAGTCCAAATATTTGGTCACAAACTGTGTGAGACCCCAACTTTTTAAATAAAGATGATTTTTTTTTTTCTGTAAATATCATTTTTAAATATTATGGAATGAATTTGATATAATGTGATAATTGTGGGTAATATTTATAAATTTTGCAGAGTATGCAAGTTGGTTTATAATATTCGATTGGTCGGGGAATATTCGTTTTAACATGGAATATTCGTATAACGGCAAAATTATTGGTGAACCCCACAACAGAATTATTGTCGGATTAAGAAAACGACAAAAATATTTTATGAAAATAACGGTGGAAGTTTTACCGTTAACTGTTGAAACACCCGGTGTTAAAAGTACAGTATTACGCATAGTTGCACAGTAGCACACAGTTTTGATTATTGATTCTTACGTGAGAAGTCACAGTTTTGCTTACTATTTGGATCTCTATTTACCCATTTTTTAAACTTATCGGACGAAAGTTATAAAGTATATATATATATATATATATATATATATATATATATATATATATATATATATATATATATATATATATATATTTCCTTGTGTGTGTGTATGTTTTTCATGTGTGTAGGAGTGTGTGTGTGGTAGTGGATTTTGGTGGGGGAATTTTTATCAAGTGGTGTGTTGTGTTTGTGGGTGGAGGATTATATAATTGGCATTGGTGTGATTATAATATATATATAAATTGTGATTGGGTGTTTATATATATATATATATATATATATATATATATATATATATATATATATATATATATATATATATCTTGCAAGTTGCAAATAAGTGAGAAGAATTCGGATGAAAAGTTGGCAGTTTTATTTTTTTTGTTAAAATTCAACATGTATTATTATATATATGTTATATTTTATTTAAAAGATTTTGCTTTAATTATGGACCGTCCGATTAAAGTAAATCAATATGGACCGTTCATGAATTAGTTACTATGCAGTCCATTCTTCTGTAAATAGAAGCTCATTCCTTCATTATTTTTTTACGAATTCACTGAAACTCCAGAGAGATAAACTATAGTGAGAAAGAAGAACAGTATTCTGATACTTCCTTACTCTTATATCCAGTTTTTTTTACGGTAAGGAGTATTATTTCTTTTGTATTCATGAAAAGAACTTCTGTTATTCAATTCCTTATTATTCTGTTGGAATAATCTGTATACGCAGTCTACCATATACTTGGTGAAATTCTTATGTTATTCCATTCTTTATTATTCTGTTGGAATATCCTGTCTGTGCGTTTTACGTCGGACCTGGTTCCGTCTTTATTATTCTGTTGGAATATCCTGTCAGTGCTTTTACGCCGGACCTGGTTCCATTATTTATTATTCTGTCGGAATATCCTGTCTATGTGTTTACGTCGGACCTGATTTCATTATTTATTATTCTGTCGAAATATCTTGTTGGTGCATTTACGCATGATCTGGTTCCGTTATTTATTATTCTGTTGGAATAACTTATCTGTGCGGTTTATCGCATGCGTGATGATTTTTTTTGTTATTCCATTCTTTATTATACTCAGTTGGTTAAAGTTTTGGCTTTTATACTCCATGAAATTAGTGGAATATCATTGATATTTGTGTTTCATCCAGTATATTTTCATGGAAATATTATTCTGAGCATTCTTGAATTTTACTGCACAAAGCAATATCATGTTGACAATTTAGACGTTATTGGTTCCTTGATTAATTAATTCTTAAACTTGTTTTATTGAATTCTTATATCATTGTCATCATTCTCATGTTTATATTTTGTTGAAAGTCATATGTGGTATGTAGTACATAGATGAACTTGGTATAATTATAACCAGGGATTATTAGGTGTAATCATGATCGTAATGTTATAAATGATATGGTAAAAGACCTCATTGGCCTGTAGTGCATTGATGAATACACGAATGTCCTTGGCCCGTAGTGCATGGATAATTTGTGGTTGTGATACTAATGAATATCCTTGACCGTAGTGTAGGGATGATGTGGATTATTTATTAAGCTGAGTCCCAGCGATAAAAATGATAAAAAACCTTTTAAATCATAAAAGATAGTAGATTTTATTCTCTAATTGACTCTTTTAATGAATTGCTTGTTCCGCTGCAGTTAAACTTGATGTCTATTGTATTTTATCAGTTTAACATTGTTGAAAGCTAATGATAATTTATTCTGCATTATCTTAGTCATAATATTTCTTACTAGGCTAGTTGAGCTCACTCTTTCTTTTAATTGTTCTCTTCAGGAAATGAGAACGTAGCTGAGACTAGTCGGGGAACGGAGTGACGGTCCAGATGATAGTATTAGTAGTCATCACTATTCTGTTAAATAGTGTGACAATAAATGTAATGAGACTTATTTTGAGAGTGGATATTGTCTAAAAGACAGTATTTGTATTAAAACTCACAGCTCTCATGTTATATATTAAAGATTGTATTTGTACTATGTACCATGTATTTGGCGACTCAGAGTAGGTGATGTATACCTATTTTGGGGGAGTCACAGTTGGTATCAGAGTTTAGGGATATGATTCCTGGCTAAGATGTGAGAATAGAAGTAGGAAGGGAGAGATGGGAAATTCCTTCGCCAGTATGATCTACCTAAGTTTATTTGGTATTTAATTGGTCGGTCAGAGTATAGTGATAATATGTTACATGTCAATTAACCTTTGTTTTGCGGCAGTATTTGAAAATGACATCTGAGAATGTTGAGAATATCAATGGAGCACAGGAGACCGTTGAGTCACCACAAATCAACACCCAGGATAATGTGCATCAAGAAGGCAATAATCTTCAGGTGAACAACAACATCGACCAAATGGCGAACGGCGGAATGTTTAAGAGCTTTCTGCAATTCGTACAACATCAGGCGAGAGCGGCTCCTTTCCAAAATGTAGGTGGAAACACTGAAAACTCTCCGACGGTCACCGCTAAACAGTTTAAGGAGCTGGGACCACCGGAGTTTATTGGAGAGCGAAAACCACTTAAGGCGTAAACGTGGACAAAACAGATCACCAAGATATTTGATGTCTTGGGATGCGTTGAGGAACAAAAGGTTCCCTTTGCCATCTTTATGTTCCGAGGAGAGGCAGATTACTGGTGGGAATCGGTAAAGCGTACTCAACTTGCCGCACTGAAGATGTCTTGGGAGAAGTTCCAAGAACTGTTCAATGACGAATACTTTTCCGAAAGTATTCATCACATGAAAGAGGTAGAGTTTATCAAGTTGGAGCAGAATAATATGACTGTGTCACAGTACGAAGCAAAGTTTGTCGAGTTGTCCCGGTTTGCTTCCCACTTGGTGGATAACGAAGAGAGAATGACGCGGATATTTTTAAGAGGTTTGAAACCGGAGATACGTCAACATCTTATTTCTCATAAACTGTGTTTGTATTCAAATATTGTAAATAAGGCTCAGTTAGTGGAGCGCGATAACGAGTCAATGCAACCAAAATGGAGCAGCCGACAAAATGATAATACTAGTGAGAGCAGTCATCGAAACGGTGACAACAAGCATGGAGGGAATCAACATGCCAGAAATGGTAACCACTTCGGTGGTAATTAGGACCAAAACAATAATAATGAACATTTCAAGAAGAGGAGATTCAACAATGATGGAAAGACGTCAGCACCAGCACCTGTTGTTAAGGAAGGAGAATGACCACCTATCATATGCTTCAAATGCGGAGGGGAGGAATACATCAGTCTAAGCTGCGTGATGCCGTCCAAAGCATGTTATAATTATGGAAGAGAAGGTCACTTAGCTCGATTTTGTCGTTCACCGAAGACAAGTTCAGCTAGGATGGAGGCACCAAAGGTCGTCCCAAAAAATTCAAAGCTGGTAGTGCAAGGGAGAGCGTTTGTTGTGACCTCCCAAAAAGTAAGGAACCCGAATGAGGTCATCACGGGTAAGCTTATCATAAACTCTAGCGAAATCTATACTCTATTTGATACCGGTTCTACCCATTCTTTTATTTCTCCTACTTGTGCTCAACGATTAAATTTGACTCCGGAGAAATTAGACTTTGACTTATCTGTGAAAACTCCATTAGGAGAAACTTTCATTACATCCAGTGTTTATAAGTCTTGTTTGGTTTAAATCGGTACCCTCACATTACTTGTCGATCTTATTTCATTGAAATTACTTGCATTTGATGTGATTCTAGGGATTGATTGGTTAACTACTCATCATGCAAAAATTAATTGTTTTCGTAAGGTTGTTAGCTTTCATATTCCTAATCAACCTATTATGCGAATTCAAGCGACCAAACCATTAAAATCAATCATGGTCATCTCAAGCCATAAAACTATCCGTTTATTGAAAAACGGATGTCAAGCTTTCTTAGCTCATGTCACGGATCTAAACAAAAATATGTCAGTTTTGAATGATATTTCTATTGTTAATAAATTTCCTGACGTATTCCCTGAAGAACTTCCTGGCCTACTCCCAAGGCGTGAAATTAAATTTTGTATCGAACTTGAACTCGGTACAAAATTCATTTTCAAAGCCCCATATCGAATGGCTCCTATTGAACTTCAGGAGTTAAAGACCCAACTGCAGGAATTGTTAGACATTGGCTTTATTCGTCCTAGTACTTCTCCTTGGGGTGTTCCTGTTCTATTCGTGAAGAAGAAAGATGTGAGTATGCGACTTTGTATTGATTATCGGGAGTTGAATCATGTCACAATAAAAAATAGGTACCCATTGCCATGTATTGATGACATGTTTGACCAGTTGCAAGGAGCCAAATTTTTTTCAAAGATTGATCTTCGTTCCGGATATCACCAATTGAAGATCAGAACCGATGACATTCCAAAGACGACTTTCAGAACTCGGTACGAGCATTATGAATTTCTAGTCATGTCCTTTGGATTGACTAATGCTCCTGCTGCCTTCATGGATATGATGAACCGAGTATTCAAGGAATATTTAAATCACTTTGTGGTCGTCTTTATTGATGACATCTTTATTTATTCCAAAAGCCGTGAAGATCATGAGCAACACTTGAGGTTGGTACTCCAAAAGCTTTGTGAATACAAGCTTTATGCCAAGTTAAAGAAATGCGAGTTCTGACTTGAGGAAGTAGCATTCCTTGGGCACGTAGTATCAAGTCATGGAATATTTGTTGACCCGGCAAAGATTGAAGTTATTCAAAGTTGGGAGCAACCTAAATCAGTAACCGAGGTACGTAGCTTTCTCGGTTTAGCTGGTTATTATAGGAGATTCGTGGAAGGATTTCTTCGAATCGCTACTCCATTAACTCAGCTGACTCGAAAAGATACAAAGTTCGGTTGGAGCGACGAATGTGAGAAGAGTTTTCAAGAACTCAAGAGGAGACTCATTTTAGCACCTGTTCTAACAATACCATCTGGCTCGGAGGGATTTGTCGTCGACGGTGATGCTTCGAGCAAAGGGTTGGGATGTGTTCTAATGCAACATGGAAAAGTCATAGCTTATGCCTCGCGACAACTCAAATAATATGAGAGGAATTATCATACTCATGATCTAGAGTTGGCAGCTGTTGTCTTTGCACTTAAAATTTGGAGACATTACTTGTATGGGAAAAAAGTGGATATCTTTACGGATCATAAAAGCCTCAAATATTTCTTAACTCAAAAGGAACTCAACATACGATAACGACGTTGGCTTGAACTGTTGAAAGATTATGATAATACTATCCAATACCATCCAGAAAAAGCGAACGTGGTAGCTGACGTATTGAGTAGAAGATCATATGCGGGTACAAGTGCGATATTGTCAACGCAAATGTCCATTTTGTGTGACTTGAAAAGGATGGAGATAGAATTAAAGACTTCAGGGACCCATGTGATGATGGCGAATATACGAGTAGAACCGACTTTAATCGATAAAGTTAAAGCTGCTCAAGCTACAGACCTGGAGCAGATGCGTGTGAGGAAGAAAGTGCAAGAAGGTGCTATGCCGGAAGCAAGAATCGATGAAGAAGGAATACTTCAAGTCAACTCCAGACTTTTTGTTCCTAACAACCATGATTTAAAGTATAAAATCATGATGGAGGCGCACAACACACTGTTTGCAATCCATTGTGGGAGTACCAAAATGTATCATGATCTTCGACATACATTTTGGTGGGACAATATGAAGAGAGAGATATCACTGTTTATCTCAAGGTGTCTAGCGTGTCAACGAGTCAAGGCGGAGCATCAAGTACCAAAAGGTCCATTGCAACCACTTGAAATTCTAGAATGGAAGTGGGATCACATTACCATGGATTCGTTACTGGTCTTCCCAAGGTTTCTCAAGGCATAGATGCAATTTGGGTCATTATTGATAGATTGACCAAGTCTACTCACTTCTTATCTATACGAGAAACTTATACACTTGAACGTCTTTCTCGTATGTACATAAACTATGACGCCCCCAAAATCAGGTATACATCACCCATCTTGGGTCGTCAGATATATGATATAGAATACAAATACAACTTACTAATACAACTGTCGTGTACAATACGACAAAACATAACTGTGAGTTTGAATACAATTATTGTCTACTAGAGACTATACAAACTCAAAAGGAGTCCTCATTACAATTATTGTTACACTATTTAACAGAATAGTGAGAACTACTAATACTATCATCTGGTCCATCACTCCATTCCCCGACTCGTCTCAGCTATATTCTCATTTCCTGAAGAGAACAGTGAAAGAAAGGGGGAGCTCAACTAGCCCAGTAAGAAATATTATGACTAAGATAATGCAGAATAAATTATCATTAGCCTTCAACAGTGTTAAACTGATAAAATATAACGAACATCAACTTTAACTGCATCGGAACAAGCAATCCATTAAAAGAGTCAAGTAGAAAATAAAATCTACTATCTTCTATGATTTAAAAGGTTTTTCAACACTGTTATCGCTGGGACTCAGCTTAATAAAATAATCCACATCATCGAATCACCCCTGCACTACGGCCAAAGATATTCGTGTATTTATTAATGGTCATGATCATGCCAACAACTGTCCATCAATGCACTACGGGCTAATGAGGACTTTTACCACATCATTTGTAACATTACGGTCATGGTATAGGTCATAATCATACCAAGTCTATCTATGCACTACATGCCACAGATGACTTTCAACATTTTATAAACATGAGGATGATGACAATGATATAAGAATTCAATAAAACAAGTTCAAGAATTAATTTATCTAAGAATTAACAACGTCCAAATTGTCAAGATGATACTGCTTTGTGGAGTAAAATTCAAGAATGTTATTAGAAGAATATTTTCATGAAAAGATACTGGATGAAACGCAATTATCAAGGATATTCTACAAATTTTATAGAGTATAGAAGTCAAAACTTAACCAACTGAGTATAATAAAGAATGTAATAACAAAAGAAATCACCATGCATGCGATAGACCGCACAGACAAGTTATTCCAACAGAATAATAAATAATGGAACCAGGTCTGGCGTAAAACGCACAGACAGGATATTCCAACAGAATAATAATAAAGACGGAACCAGGTCTGGTGTAAAACACACAGACAGGATGTTCCAACAGAATAATAATAAAGACGGAACCAGGTCTGGTGTAAAACACACAGACAGGATGTTCTAACAGATTAATGGAAGAATGTCACCAAGTATAGGGTAGACCGCGTATACATGTTATTCCAACAGAATAATAAGAAATGGAATAACAACAGTTCTCTTTATGAATAAGAGAGAATAACACCCCTTACCGTTTTGCCGTTATTTTTAATAAATTTTTTGTCGTTTTCTCAATCCGACAATAATTCCGTTGTGGGGTTCACCAATGATTGTGCCGTTGAACGAATATTCCCTGTGAATATTTCCTGACCAATCGAATATTATATAACAACTTGAGTACTTTGTAAAATTTATAAATATTACCCACAACTATAACATTATATCAAATTAACTCCATAATATTCAAAAATGATATTTATTAAAAATTCATCTTTATTTATAAAAGTTGGGGTCTTACATAAACGAGGTTGTTAGATTGCATGGTATGCCAGTATCCATAGTTTCTGATCGAGACCCAAGATTCACTTCACAATTTTAGGTTAGTTTACAAAAAGCTATGGGCACGAATTTACGATTTAGTTCGGCATATCATCCTCAGACGGATGGACAATCAGGGAAGACTATTCAAACTCTTGAAGATTTATTAAGACTCCGTGTCCTTGACTTCAAGGGAAGTTGGGACAAGTTCTTACCATTAGTGGAGTTTTCCTACAGCAAGAGCTATCAAGCAAGTATTGACATGGCTCCATTCGAAGTGTTGTATGGAAGAAAGTGTCGTTCTCCAGTATGTTGGGGTGAGGTGGGTGAAGCAACGTTGTTGGGACCGGAGTTGGTACGTATGACTACAGAAAAGATTCAAACGATCTGACAACGTATAAAAACCTCACAAGATCGACAAAAGAGTTATGCTGATCTTCATCGAATGGATGTGGAATTCGATATTAGAGATCATGTGTTCTTACGTGTTGTTCCATGGAAAGGAGTTATGAGATTTGGAAAGAGAGGAAAGCTCAATCCTCGATTCATTGACCCATTTTTAATCCTCGATCGAGTAGGAACTGTGGCCTATAGACTCGCGTTACCACCAAGTATGTCTCGTGTTCATAACATTTTTCACATATCCATGTTACGTAAATATGTGAAAGACCCGAACCACATTATTGAGTTAGAACCGGACGAAATAGCGAAAGATTTGACGTATGAAGAGGTTCCTGTTCAAATCTTAGATAAGAAGGAACATATTCTACGCTCCAAAGTTATACCTCAAGTCAAAGTTTTGTGAAGAAATCACGATGTTGAGGAAATGACTTGGGAGTTAGAATCTGAAATGAAATCAAGGTATCTCTACCTCTTCGATATACCAGGTACGTACCCTAATTTCAAGGGCGAAATTTCATAAGAAGGGGAGGTTGTAAGACCTCAACTTTTTAAATAAAGATGATTTTTTTATCTATAAATATCATTTTTAAATATTATGGAATGAATTTGATATAATGTGATAATTGTGGATAATATTTATAAATTTTGCAAAGTACGCAAGTTGGTTAATAATATTCGATTGGTCGGAGAATATTCATTTTAACAGGGAATATTCGTACAACGGCAAAATCATTGGTGGACCCCACAACGGAATTATTGTCGGATTAAGAAAATGACAAAAATACTTTATGCAAATAACGGCGGAAGATTTATCGTTAACTGTTGAAACACCTGGTGTTAAAAGTACAGTAATACGCATAGTTGTACAGTAGCACACTGTTTTGATTATTGATGCTTACGTGAGAAGTCACTCAATTTTTCTTATTATTTGGATCCCTATTTACCCATTTTTCAAACTTATCAGACGAAAGTTATAAAGTGTATATATATATATATATATATATATATATATATATATATATATATATTTTACTTTTATGTGTGTGTGTGTGTTTTCATGTGTGTAGGAGTGTGTGTGTGGTAGTGGGTTTTGGTGGGGGAATTTTTATCAAGTGGTGTGTTGTGTTAGTGGGTGGAAGATTATATAATTGGCATGGGTGTGATTATAATATATATATAAATTGTGAGTGGGTTTATAAATGTGTGTGTGTGTGTGTGTGTGTGTGTATATATATATATATATCTATATATTTTTTTTTTATTTAAAAGATTTTGCTTTAATTATGGACCGTTCGATTAAAGTAAATAAATCTGGACCGTTCATGAATTAGTTACTATGCAGTCCATTCTTCTATAAATAGAAGCTCATTCCTTCATTATTTTTTTACGAATTCACTGAAACTCTAGAGAGATAAACTATAAAGAGAGAAGAAAAGTATTCTGCTACTTCCCTACTCTTATATCCAGTTTCTTTTACGGTAAGGGGTATTATTTTTTTTGTATTCCTGAAGAGAACTTCTGTTATTCCATTCCTTATTATTTTGTTGGAATAACCTGTATACGCGGACTACCCTATATTTGGTGAAATTCTTCTATTATTTCATTCTTTATTATTCTGTTAGAATATCCTGTCTGTGCGTTTTACGCCGGACCTGGTTCCGTTTTTATTATTCTGTTGGAATATCTTGTCAGTGCTTTTACGCCGGACCTGGTTCTATTATTTATTATTCTGTCAGAATATCCTGTCTGTGCGTTTACGCCGGACCTGGTTCTATTATTTATTATTCTGTCGGAATATCCTGTCGGTGCATTTACGCATGACCTGGTTTCGTTATTTATTATTCTGTTCGAATAACGTGTGTATGCGGTCTATAGCATGTCTGGTGATTTCTTTTGTTATTCCATTCTTTATTATACTCACTTGGTTAAAGTTTTGACTTTTATACTCCATGAAATTAATGAAATATCCTTGATATTTGCGCTTCATCCAGTATATTTTTATGAATTTTACTGCACAAAGCAGTGTCTTGTTGACAATTTAGACGTTATTGGTTCCTGGATTAATTAATTCTTGAACTTGTTTTATTGAATTCTTATATCATTGTCATCATCCTCATGTTTATATTTTGTTGAAAGTCATCTGTGACATGTAGTGCATAGATGGACTTGGTATGATTATAACCAGGGATTATTCGGTATAATCATGACCGTAATATTACAAATGATGTGGTAAAAGTCCTCATTGGCCCGTAGTGCATTGATGGACAGTTGTTGTCATGATCATGACCATTGATGAATACACGAATGTTCTTGGCCCGTAGTGCATGGATAATTTGTGGTTGTGATACTAATGAATATCCTTGACCGTAGTGCAGGGATGATGTGGATTATTTATTAAGCTAAGTCCCAGCGATAAAAGTGATGAAAAACCTTTTAAATCATAAAAGATAGTAGATTTTATTCTCTACTTGACTCTTTTAATGAATTACTTGTTCCGCTGCAGTTAAACTTGATGTCTATTGTATTTTATCAGTTTAACATTGCTGAAGGCTAATGATAATTTATTCTGCATTATCTTAGTCATACTATTTCTTACTGGGTTAGTTGAACTCACCCTTTCTTTCATTGTTCTCTTCAGGAAATGAGAACATAGCCGGGACTAGTAGGGGAACGGAGTGACGATCCAGATGATAGTATTAGTAGTCCTCACTATTCTGTTAAATAGTATGACAATAAATGTATTGAGGACTTATTCTGAGAGTGGATATTGTCTAGAAGACAATATTTGTATTAAAACTCACAGCTCTCTAGCTTGTTATATATTAAAGATTGTATTTGTACACTATACCATGTATTTGACGACCAGAATAGGTGATGTATACCTATTTTGGGGGAGTCACACTATGACAACCCGAGAATTTAGATATTTAATAAAATCTTAAAAGATTGAATTAAGGTTAAATAATAAACCTAGACAGAAAATAAGTGAATGGATTTGGTATTTTCTGGAAGGGATTTTGTGGATTTAAAAATCTTTCTAGAGAATTATTAAGGATTAAGGGTATAAGTGTATATGTTCTGTGTATATGGTCATATATGTGTACAATATGTGGCTAAGGGTCAAGGATTGACCAGATAACTTATATCAGTGACAAACCCTAACCGTATATTAAGAACGTCATTGTTCAATTAGAAAACCCTAATACCGGCTCTAGAAACCCTAATTTCAATTCTAGGAATCTGAAACCCTAATTCGGACTGTTAAAACCCTAATTGAGAACTTAAATGATAATTATAATGCTTAAGTGCTATTAATTAAAACCTAATTAGGGAAAATCTAACAAATTAGTTAGAAATCCCTAATTGCTAAATAGAAATTCTAATTGCAAAATTAGGAACCCTAATTGTTAATTAAAAGAGTTTTATGTTAATTAGAATATATTAATCCTAATTAACAAACCCTGATGCGATTAGGAAACTTTGATATAATTAGGAAACTCTAATTATAATTTAGAAATCTTAATTTTCTAATTTTAAAACCTAATTAGAAAATCTAAAAAATATATAAATTTTAAATCCTTAAGGTTAAACCCTAAGGATCAAACCTTAAGGGTTGGAGCAAATGACATTTTAGCTATTAAAATGGTGAGCAAAAAGACTAAAATGCCCTCTTTGAAATTCTTTATTAGTTAGCTTGTAGATCTTGGTAAGATATGTAGTTCGTGATCAAATAATATCTCCCACATGCTAATATATCTCAGCAATCAGCTATTAGATTAGCCAAGTCCGTTGAATCAAATTATATAAGGATCAAGAGAGAGAAAATACTTACTTTAGTTATCATTTCTCCAAGTCCAATCTCTCTCTAAAATCTAAAAATGTAGAGTGAAGAGGAGTGAGGAGTTAAGACAATATCATCTCTTAGATTAATAAGATCAAACATCAAGATCAGATTCAAGGTCTTAGAAAGGTATAAAACTCTAATTTTTAAAAAATCATGCGATTTGATGTTAATGATGTTAGTTGTTATTTAGATTGGTGCTAGAGGGTGTTATTTAGTGATCTATGATGTTACATCATAGATCCATAACATCTAGAGGCACGAAAATCACGTTTACAAAAATCTAAAAAAGTTAGAAAATATGGACTAACAATCGAATGTCAGGGCATCTAGATCTGTCTATGTTAAGTGTTATGTTTGTTTTATGTTTTATATCTGTTCTATGCCATGTGGACTATGATCTGGAACTTGAATCAAGCCCAGATCATGTATAGATTGCACGTTATTAAGGGTCAAAGTGCGTTGACCGGCAACGACTGACTGTTTCTGGGTAACCCAGATTACCCAGAAAAGCATGATAGTGATTTTTAAGGCCATAGATCTTGCTTCTGTTAAGTGATTTGGTCCTGTTGTTGTAATAGATTTGTTGTCTGACATAAGAACTACACATTCAAGCCATTAGATCACTTAGATCTTACATAGAATCAAAGTTATAAGAGGCCAAAGTAGGTTGACCAAACTGCTTGAAGAAAAAATCTGGAAAACCCAGAATCTTCAAGTGCCGAATTTTCTGACAAGGTTTGACCATGACCGATCTTGCACATGTGATGATGTTATGATGATCTGATGATATGTTATCGTACCCGGACATGTATTCTTCAAGTGTGAACCTTTAGATCACACAAAGCAGACTTAGAGCTCAAGATATAAGGATCTAAATATAGCACCATGAACTGTTCTTCATTTTCTGGAAAACCCAAAAATGAAGAACAGCTTTGTCAGACTTTTTGGAGGCTTAGATCTCTTTGTTATGTTGTTGTTTGGCCATGATCTGAGTTAGTGTATGTAGTATTACATAAATACTATAATCTTGATACCATTACAAGCTCAAAAACCAACTGGAACATGAAATTAGTTGTGGTCAAACTTGGACCCTGGTAACTGCCTAAGCATTTCTGGGTTTGGCTCAAGAACATGAATAACACATTTAGCCATGGTTTTGTCGCCTAAAACCCCTTTAGCGACAATTTCTTAATAAGATTAATTATTTTATTTAATAAATAGATAAAAATAGTTTTTTATTATTAAAAATTCATATTAAATTTCTAAAAATTATTTTAAAACCTAAAAATGGGTTTTTAATTCTTTTGAATATATTTCATTAATATCTAATATTTTTGGAATATTAATGGTATTTAATTTATTTAATTATAATATTAAATAAATTATTTAAAAATGATTTTAATACTTGAAAAATTATATTATGGTATAAGAAAATATTTTAAGTTATTTTTAATGACTTTTAATATTTTGTGATGAATTTCATTAATAATTAATATTAATGATAATTAGTTTATTTAATAAACGTATTAAATAAATTATAAAAAATAGAATTAATGATTTAAAAATTATATAAAAATAATTTAAAGGTTATAAAAATATTCTAAGTTATAAAATATAATTTTTGATATTTTGTCATAAAATATATTAATATTTAATATTAATAGTAGTTATTTAATAATGATTTTAATTACTTTAAAATTATTTAAAGGCAATAATAAAGTATAAAAAATACTTTAAGATATTATAAATATATTATAATATTATCACATGTATTTCATTAATATTTAATATTAAATAAATATTAATGATAATGGAATATTGTGGTATTTAAATTAGATAATTAGGATATTAATGATTGAAAAATCATGATAAATTATAATAATTATTTAAAAATTATTATGAGCTTATGAAAAATATTTTGACTGATAATAAAATTATCTAAGATAATTGTGAACCAGTTTAGGTAGAGTCTTAAGAAAAATAGACTCAATAATTCTCCGACTAGGCCATCGGGATGTCAGAATTGTGCCGAATTCAACTCAGACTGCAATAGTTTGACTTGATACTAGGTCTTATGTGCTGTATAGACTGATAGGATTATGTGTTAATGTGTTTAGGTTATTTTATAATTGTGATGATATTATTCTAATTTATAGATCAATATTATTTATAATAGGTCTTCAGGCAAAGCTAAATAAATTGTGTAGCAGTAATTGACCGATTAGGCAAGTTTTTCTTAACTCGACCTCGAGTTGTTTATTCGAATATGCTTATGGTTAATCATTGCTGATTACCATGTCTATGAATTATGGATTCACACTCTGTGCGTATTGCATGTGTTCTTCAGGTATGAAAGGCTGATCACCTTCATTACCATTCGGTCCAGGTATATTTGTTTATGTTCAATGTTCGTTCAGCTATGAAAATTTGTTTATGCTAGTTCACAATTATATTGTAGAACTTTAGCCAGCTTATTGTTCAATTCTTTCTATCATGATATATCATTAATTTATTGAACTTTTACTTGTTGGGTAAACTTGTTGCTCACCCTTGCTATATCATGATAAACATTGCAGATTATGACGAATACGTCGGATATAGGAAAAGACAAAGACAAGTCCAACTTTGGAATTATAGGTGCAGATAAAATTATAACAGTAATGTATGATAACAACATTGTATGTCAGTCAGGTTATGAATTTTGTAATAACTGAAGGTTCTCGACCTTGGGGAATAGTGTGCAAAGTTTAATGTATAAATAATTTATGTTTATATCTTTCGCAATAGTTATAATCTGATTGTACTAGATTCGCGGTGATTTGGGACCCGGATCTGGGGCCCTCACACAAACCCTCAACCAAGTCCCTCTCTCTCTAGACCCACGAAATTAATTAGTGATTCAGTCCTTAGTATGATCCATAGCAAGCTAAGAATAGATCATGGTGTTCAGATTCAAGAATCAAAGCCTTAAAAGGTATAAAACTGTAAACTAGTATAGAAATCCTTATAATTCATGTTAATCTTTGTGTTTAAATGTTTAAAGTTGTGTATAAGGATGTTATTGAGTGATCTGGGTTGTTACATCCTAGATCCATAACATCTAGATGCACAAAAATCAAGTTTTTAGAACTGATCTATGAACCATAAATTTTAGTTTGACAACCGAATGTCAGGGCTCATAGATCTCTCTATGTTAAGTATTAATGGAACTTGAATCAAGCCCAGATCATGTATAGATTGCAAGATATAAGCGGTCAAAGTACGTTGACCAAGCACGAATTCTAGAAATCTGGGCAAACCCAGAAACCCAGAATTTCTGACAACGTTTTGTAGGGCTTGAATCTTGTTGTGTTTAAAGTATTAGGCCGTGTTAGTATTTTGATCTTGTAGTCTGACATGAGGACTACACATTCAAGCCTTTAGATCACCTATATCCATAACAGAATTATAGTTAATCATGGTCAAAGTAGGTTGACCAAACTGCCTTATGAAGGTTTTCTGGAAAACCCAGATCTTCAAGGAGCAGCTTCCTGACCATTACTTTGACCGGCTCAAATCTTCATTTGGTGATGTTTTTAAGTTGATTTAGTGTTATGTTATTGTACTCTGACATCAAGACTACATGTATGAACCATTAGATCTCACAAACTAGACCCATACTGAAAATTATAAGGATCCAAAGTAGCATGCTCGAATTGTTTTTCATTTCTAGGTAACCCAAAAATGAAGAACAGCTATGACAACATATTGGAGAGCTTATATCTCTCTGATTTGTTGTAGTTTAGCCAGGAGTTTGATTGAGAATGGTAGTATTACATTTCTAGTACAATCCTAACACCATTAGCTGCTTAGAAATTAACAAGAACATTGAATTAATTGTGGTCAAACCTACTACCCTGCGAACTGACATGAATTTTTGGGTTTTGCTCAAGAACATGAAGAACACCTTTAGCCACAATTTTGTCGCCTATAGTACCCTTTAGCGACAGATTAATTATAAAATAAATTATTTTATTTAATAAATAGAGAAAAATAGTTTTTAATTATTAAAAATTAATATTAAATTCCTAAAAATTATTTTAAAGTCCAAAAATGGGTTTTTAATTATTTTGAATATATTTCATTAATATTTAATATTTTTGGAATATTATTGGTATTTAATTTATTTAATTAAAATATTAAATAAATTACTTTAAAATGATTTTAAAACTTAAAAAATCATGAAAAATTATATTATGGTATTATAAAATATTTTAAGTTATTTTCGATGACTTTTAATATTTTGTGATGAATTTCAGTAATAAATTCATATTAATGGTAATAAATTTATTTAATAAATATATTGAATAAATTATGAAAAACTAGAATTAATGATTTAAAATTCATATAAAAGTGATTTAAAGATAATAAAAATATTTTTAAGTTATAAAATATAACTTTTGATATTTTGTCATAAAAAATATTAATATTTAATATTAATGACAGAAAATTAATAATGGTTTTAATTAATTTAAAATCATTTAAAAGCAATAATAAAATATTAAAAATACTTTGAGATATTATAATATATTATAATATTATGACATGTATTTTATTAATATTTAATATTAAATAAATATTAATGATATTAGAATATTGTGGTATTTAAATCATATAAATATGATATTTATGAATGAAAAATCATGATAAATGATAATAATTATTTAAAAATTATTATGAGACTTGGAAAATTATTTTGATTGATAATATAATTATCTAAGATAATTGTGAACTAGTTTAGGCAGAGTCTTAAGGAAAATAGGCTCGATATTTATCCGACTAGACCGTCGGGATGTCAGGTCGGATTCAACTCAAACTGTAATAGTTTGACTTGATACTAGATCTTATGTGTTGTATAGACTGATAGGATTATGTGTTAATGTATTTAGGTTATTTTATATATTGTGATGATATTATTCTAAATTGGTAGATCAATATTATTTATAATAGGTCTTCAGGAAAGCTAAATAAATTGTGTAACGATAATCAAACAGTTCAGGCAAGTTTCTTATACTCATTTGTTGTGTAAGTTTTCTTTAACTCGACCTCGAGTTGTTTATTCGAATATGCTTATGGTTAACAATTGCTGATTACCATGTCTATGAATTGTTGAATCGCACTATTTGCATATTGTATGTATTCATCAGGTATGAAAGGCCGATCACCTTCATTACCAATTATGTCCAGATATATTTCTTTATGTTAAATGTTCGTTCAGCTATGAAAATTTGTTCATGCTAGTTCACAATCATATTGTAGAACTTTAGCCAGCTTATTGTTCAATTCTTTCTATCATGATATATCTTTAATTTATTGAACTTAAACTTGCTGGGCAGACTTGTTGCTCACCCTTGCTATATCATGATTATCATTACAGATTAAGACGAATACGTCGGATACATGAAAGGATAAAGACAAGTCCAGCCTTGAATTATATGTGCAGCTAGAAATATAACAGTATTGTATGATAATAACATTATATGTTAGATAGGTTATGAATTGTGTATAAGTTAAGGTTACTCGACCTTGGAGAATAGTGTGTAAAGTTTATTGTATAAATAATTTATGTTTATATTTTTCGCAATAGTTATAGAATGATTGTGCCAGATCCGCGGTGATTTGGGACCCGGATCTGGGGTCTTCACAGTTGGTATCAAAGTTGTAGGTTATAAACCTTAGGTAGGGTTACGTGAGACTAATAACCGCGGTGATTAGAATAAGTACTAGCTCAAATAGAGTTAGTTTATCGGTAAGATTCAAAGACGAATCTCGACGAGTTATAAAGATACAGAGTTCCCTAACTCTGATAATAAAGGTGAATAGTAGTGATGAATAGATAAAGTCTAAAAGACTAAAAGTACGATGATAGGAGATCGTAAAACAAAACGATCAAGACATAAAAATGAATCGTAATATATACGATGAGATCACCCCGTGATCTAATAAAGTTCTAATAGGGAAAAGAATCAATCTAATGATTGAAAAGTTTACAGCAAGATTGTTGTGTGTCAGTTGTACTATGAATTGATACGAATTAATGAAAGGAATATGAATACGGATTAAATGAAATTCGTATTGAGAATGGAGTTAAGATTATTTTGGGATTTCAATTGAGGACTCATGTCAGCAGCCGAGTTGTATGATTCCTTATTATGGGCGGGGAATTGTACTTGGTGTAAAAACCACTTAGTTTTTGGTACTGATAATCATTGAAATGTCTGTGTCACGCTATTTGCTATATGCATGTGGAGAAGGTGATTCTTTTCTCATGTATATAATAGATAGGTAGAGTATAGTTTGAGAATATAAGGTTAAGTATGAGTTCTTAAAACTCATACTTATGGTAAGTTCGTGACTCATAATTATATGAAATATTTGTGAATCCCTCAGCGAATGGACGCCAAAGGTTTGTCTAGGAAAGGTCTGTCTAGGACAAGTTTGTAAACTCATATGATTGTGAAAAGTTTCTGAACTCATAAGTGTGGTAAGTTTGACGAATTGGGTAGAACTAAGTGTGAATGGAATATTAACGATAATAGGGATATATAGATTGATTAAGCAATTGATTATTAGTGGAGACATAGGTTTTCCCAAATCTGCTAGCTATGCTAGACTTCGAAATTTTTGACATCAAGCTAAATACGCACTATGTGCCTTTTTGAAATGAATTTTTATTCTCAACTTCTGGTGACCATTGTGTATGTGTGGTCTTCGGGTCACCGACACATCGTTACCTATTGAGATGATAAAACTAATTTGTAATGATTTTTGAACGGTTTAAAGTATAGTCTCTGCTACTTGTTTCGGCTAGACGATAATGATTTGAAATATCAAAATATATTTTTATTTAGCACTTATGTACCATGTAACCTGGTACAGAGATACTAAAAAGTTGATAGAGTTGTAAATACAGAAATACTTAGTGTTGAATTTGATCTAAAATCGTTGTTCCACTATTGTATGATGTGTTATGACAAAGTCACTCGATGACGGCATCCTCAAACGAGCTGTTAATATGGTACGACATCATGACGTCATTTTCAAACTAATTTTAAAATTTTAATTTGCCAACGGGGTTTGACTATACCTAAATATTTCTATTGAATTGAATTATTGATATGCGTATATGATATTTGATTCGGCTAGACTAACGTTTATAAAAATCCAAGCGTTCTTTGAAAATTTTCCCGAACCAAATTATTTTGGTGCGAAATTTTAAGATAAGACTGAGGTGAACTGTGCATATTGGATAAAATTATTCAATAGCGAGAATATTTGCGAGAAATGATTAAAGTATACGTACTAGTAACGGTAGTTTACCTTCTTTGTGATTGTAAACATGCTGTTAACCTTTGTAAGGGGTAGAGTACCTTTTTCTTAATTGAAATAGGTCACGGATAGTAATACCTATAAACCTCAGTAGTTTATGGTCTATATGACTCCTCAGCACAATTTCAAAATTTTAACTCTGGCGAGTGGTGTATTGGGTAGCATGTAATGATGAGAATGAATGGTGAATTGTGCACGGTATAAGGTGTAAGTTGAATTTCGGGGACGAAATTCTTCGAAGAAGGAGTGAATGTGACGACCCGAGAATTTGGACAATTTATTAAAATTTTAAAAGATGGAACTAAGGTTAAATAATAAACCTAGACAGAAAATAAGTGTATGAATTTGATATTTTCGGGAAAGAATTTTATGGATTTAAAAATTTTTCTGGAGAATTATTCAGGATTAAGTTTATAAGTGTATATGTTCTATGTATGTGGATTTATGTGTGAAGTATGTGGTTATGGGTCAAGGGTTGACTAGATACATTATATATATGACAAACCCTAAGTATATATTAAGAACGTCAACGTTCAGTATGAAAAAACTAGCGATTGATAAAAAACCCTAATACCGGCTCTAGAAACCCTAATTTCAGTTCTAAAAATCCAAAACCCTAATTAGGATCGTTAAAACCCTAATTTGGGATCTCAAAGGCTTAAGAGATTATGATTATAAGATTTATTAGGGTAAAAACCTAACAAATTAGTTAGAAAGTCCTAATTGCTAAATAGAAACCCTAATTGCAAAATTAGGAACCCTAATTGCTAATTAAGTGATTTTAATGTTAATTAGAAAATATTGATCCTAATTAACAAGCCCTAATGTGATTAGGAAACTTTAATATAATTAGAAAACCCTAATTATAATTTAAGAATCTTAATTTTCTAATTTTAAAACCTAATTAGAAAATCTTAATAAAATAATTAAAACCTTAGGGTTAAAAGTCAAATGTCTAAAATGCCCTTTGTGCATTATTGAAGGTTACTTGCAAATTTTGCGCCAAATATTGAGTTGGTGATCAACTTTATATACTTCATGTGTTAATATCACAGAAATCAGTCACCTTATCAGCCAAAATACATTGCATCATTTTATATATAGATTAAAGAGAGAGAAAAAGTCCAAAAAGTTGGCTTATTTGGTCACAAACCCTCAACCAAGTCCCTCTCTCTCTAGACCCACGAAATTAATTAGTGATCCAGTCCTTAGTTTGATCCATAGCAAGCAAAGAACAAATCATGGTGATCAGATTCAAGAATCAATGCCTTAAAAGGTATAAAACCCTAAACTTAGAAATCCTTATGATTCATGTTAATCTTTGTGTTTAGTTGTTTAAAGTTGTGTATAAGGATGTTATTGAGTGATCTGGGTTGTTACATCCTAGATCTATAACATCTAGATGAACGAAATTCAAGTTTTTAGAACTGATCTATGAACCCTAAATTTTGGTTGACAATCGAATGTCAGGACTCATAGATCTCTCTGTGTTAAGTATTAGTGGTGTTTGATGTTATATATCTGTTCTATGTTGTAAGGGCTTTGATCTGGAACTTGAATCAAGCCCAGATCATGTATAGATTGCAAGATATAAGCGGTCAAATTACATTGACCGAGCACGAATTCTAGAAATCTAGGCAAACCCAGAAACCCAGAATTTCTAACAACGTTTTGCAGGATTTGAATCTTGCTGTGTTTAAAGTGTTAGGCCGTGTTAGTATTTTGATCTTGTAGTCTAACATTAGGACTACACATTCAAGCCTTTAGATCACCCAGATCCGTAACAGAATCATAGTTAATCATGGTCAAAGTAGGTTGACCAAACTGCCTTAAGAAGGTTTTCTGGAAAACCCAGATCTTCGAGGAGCAGTTTCCTGACCATTACTTTGACTGACTCAAATCTTCATTTGGTGATGTTTTTAAGTTGATTTAGTGTTATGTTATTGTACTCTGACATCAGGACTACATGTATGAACCATTAGATCTCACAAACTAGACCCAGACTGAAAATTATAAGGATCCAAAGTAGCATGCTCAAACTGTTCTTCATTTCTGGGTAACCCAGAAATGAAGAACAGCTCTGACAACATATTGGAGAGCTTATATCTCTATGATTTGTTGTAGTTTAGCCAGGAGTTTGATTGAGAATGGTAGTATTACACTTCTAATACAATCTTAACACCATTAGCTGCCCATAAATTAAAAAGAACATTGAATTAATTGTGGTCAAACCAACTACCCTGCGAACTGACATGAATTTTTGGGTTTTGCTCAAGAACATGAAGAACACCTTTAGCCACGGTTTTGTCGTCTATAGTACCCTTTATCGACAATTTAATTATAAAATGAATTATTTTATTTAATAAATAGAGAAAAATGGTTTTTAATTATTAAAAATTAATATTAAATTCCTAAAAATTATTTTAAAGTCCAAAAATTAGTTTTTAATTATTTTGAATATATTTCATTAATATTTAATATTTTTGGAATATTAGTGGTATTTAATTTATTTAATTATAATATTAAATAAATTACTTAAAAATAATTTTAATACTTAAAAAATCATGAAAAATTATATTATGGTATTAGAAAATATTTTAAGTTATTTTCGATGATTTTTAATATTTTGTGATGAATTTTATTAATAAATTAATATTAATGGTAATTAATTTATTTAATAAATATATTAAACAAATTATGAAAAAAATAGAAATAATGATTTAAAAATCATATAAAAATAATTGAAAAATAATAAAAATATTTTTAAGTTATAAAATATAACTTTAGATATTTTGTCATGAAAAACATTAATATTTAATATTAATGGCAGATAATTAATAATGATTTTAATTACTTTAAAATCATTTAAAAGCAATAATAAAGTATTAAAAATACTTTGAGATATTATAATATATTATAATATTATGACATATATTTCATTAATATTTAATATTAAATAAATATTAATGATATTAGAATATTGTGGTATTTAAATCATATAAATATGATATTTATGATTAAAAAATCATGATAAATGATAATAATTATTTAAAAATTACTACGAGACTTGGAAAATTATTTTGATTGATAATATAACTATCTAAGATAATCGTGAACTAGTTTAGGTAGAGTCTTAAGAAAAATAGGCTCGATATTTATCCGACTAGGCCGTCGGGATGTCAAAATTGTGCCAGATTCAACTCAGACTACAATAGTTTGACTTGATACTAGGTCTTATGTGTTGTATAGACTGATAGGATTATGCGTTAATGTGTTTAGATTATTTTATATATTGTGATGATATTATTCTAACTTGGTAGATCAATATTATTTATAATAGGTCTTCAGGAAAGCTAAATATATTGTGTAACGATAATCAAACGGTTTAGGCAAGTTTCTTATACTCATTTGTTGTGTAAGTTTTCTTTAACTCGACCTCGAGTTGTTTATTCTAATATGCTTATGGTTAATCATTGCTGATTACCATGTCTATGAATTGTTGAATCGCACTCTGTGCATATTACATGTATTCATCAGGTATGAAAGACTGATCACCTTCATTACCAATTCGGTCCAGATATATTTGTTTATGTTAAATGTTCATTCAGCTTTCATGCTAGTTCACAATCATATTGTAGAACTTTAGCCAGCTTATTGTTCAATTCTTTCTATCATGATATATCTTTAATTTATTGAATATAAACTTGCTGGGCAAACTTGTTGCTCACCCTTGCTATATCATGATTAACATTGAAGATTAAGACGAACACGTCGGATACAGGAAAGGACAAAGACAAGTCCAGCTTTGGATTATATATGCAACTAGAAATGTAACAATATTGTATGATAATAACATTATATGTTAGATAGGTTATGAATTGTGTATAAGTTAAGGTTACTCGACCTTGGGGAATATTGTGCAAAGTTTATTGTATAAATAATTTATGTTTATATCTTTCGCAATAGTTATAGAATGATTGTACCAGATCCGCGGTGATTTGGGACCCGGATTTAGGGTATTCACAACGGTGCTGAGGCTCAAATAACGGCGACGTGACGCAAATAGAGGGCGTTAAGGCGTGGATTTACAGTGGCTAGCCCCTTGCTTTGGCACTACAGGCGAAAGACAACTCTAACACCGGCGCTGCGACGCGGCTCTTGCACTTCAGATACTTAGCTGCAATCCTGCACAGGCCAAGCCCATATCAGAGAAACAACACAAAGATGACTGGAAAAATTGTAATAACATATTCTAATTAATAAAAGCCTTTAAACATATACTACTAACATACTAACATGCACTTTACAGTAACTAGCAATTATACTAAGAAATACAAGGTGCAACTAATGATAACTAAAGAATATAAAATTGAATGAAAACAAAAAGCAAATTTTTGATACATAGATGGGGTTGCCTCCCCATCAAGCGCTTGGTTTAGAGTCATCGACATGACTTTTACCCCACCTTACACTGGGTCTCCCAAGGTGATGGAGGTGTTTTACCGGTCGACCTCGTCGCCCCAATAGTGCTTCAAACACTGTCTACTTACCTTGAATGTTTTATCTGAGTGAGGATCTTCAACCTCAATAGCCCCTTAAAGATACACCTTAGCAACCGTGAACGGCCCCGACCATCGGGACTTTAACTTCCCAGGGAATAATTTTAGTCGGGAGTTAAAAAGAAGCACCTTCTGGCCCTGTTCGAAATTCCTTTCGACAATTTTCTTGTCGTGCCACCGCTTTGTCTTATCCTTAGACAACTTAGCGTTTTCATATGCTTGCAGACAAAACTCGTCTGATTCATTGAGTTGTAATAGTCTTTGTTCACCAGCTGCATCAAGATCGAAGTTGAGCTTTTGGATAGCCCAGTATGCGGTGTGCTTTAACTCCACAGAAAGATGACAAGCCTTGCCATAAACAAGCCTATACGAAGACATTCTAATAGGCATTTTATAAGCGATGCGGTATGCCCATAAGGCATCATCAAGCTTCTTTGACCAGTCCTTTCGATTAGGGTTGACAATCTTCTCCAAGATACGCTTGACCTCTCAATTTGATATCTCTGCTTGGTCACTTGTCTACTGATGATAAGCAGTGGCTATTTTATGGGTCACCCTATACTTAGCAAGAAGGGCTTCGAAATATTTGTTGCAAAAATGTGACCCTTCATCACTGATTATTGCCCGAGGAGTGCCAAAACGAGCGAAAATATTTTTATTTAATAAATTAAGCACCACCTTCGCATCATTAGTAGGCAAGGCAACTGCTTCAACCCATTTGGAGACATAATCAACCGCAACAAGAATGTAGAGATTGTTGTTGGAAGACTAGAATGTACCCATGAAGTCAATACCCCAACCATCAAATAATTCTACTTCGAGGATAATCAGCAGAGGCAATTCATGCCTTCTTGAGGTTGTTCGCACCCTTTGGCATCTATCGTAGTGCGGTACAAATATGTGCGTATCTTTGAACAGGGTAGGCCAGTAAAACCCATATTGGAGCACTTTAGGCGCAGTTCTTTAGCCCCCGAAATGTCCTCCACAATTTGAGGAATGGCAATGATGGAGCACACCTTCGATTTCCTCCTCTAGCAAGCATCTCCGCAGAATCTGATTTGAACACTGCTTTAATAAGAAAGGTTCATCCCACAAATATTGTTAGCATCGTTCAGGAATTTCTTCCTCTATTGATAGCTCAAGTTGGGAGGAAGCACTTGACAAGTGATATAATTACCAAAGTTCGCATACCAAGGGGCTTTACTTTGGACAACAAAGAGCTGCTCATCTGGGAAGAAATCATTTATATCTTTTTCGGCATCTCCCGCATGAGGATGGTTTTCCAACCTAGACAAGTGATCCGCTACTTGGTTTTCAGTACCCTTTGTATTAGGGATCTCCAGATCGAACTCTTTGAGAAGAAGGACCCACCTTATCAACCTCGGTTTAGCATCTTTCTTTTCTATCAGGTATTTGATGGTCGAGTGATCTGTGTCCACGATCACTTTCGTTCCAATGAGATAGGAACGGAACTTATCAAACGTATAAACCACTGCCAGCAGTTCCTTCTCAGTTATGGTGTAATTCAGCTGAGCATCAGTTAATGTTTTGCTGGCATAGTAGATCGTGTGGAATACTTTATCCCTTTTTTGGCCTAACATTGCCCCAATAGCAAAATCGATGGCGTCGCACATAAGCTCAAATGGGAAAGTCCAGTCAGGAGCTACCACAATAGGAGCCGAAATGAGTTTTTTCTTGAATAGATCAAATGCTATAAGGCAGACTTCATCAAACTGAAAAGGCATGTCCTTTTCCAATAATGTGCAGAGCGATTTGGTTATCTTTGAGAAGTCCTAGATAAACTGCCTATAGAATTCAGCATGCCCAAGAAAGCTCTTTACCCCTTTTACTGATGTAGGCGGTGGAAGATTATTAATGACATCAATCTTAGCCTTGTCAACCTCAATACCGCCAACAGAAACTCGGTGGCCCAGAATAATACCCTTCTTGACCATGAAATGACACTTCTCCCAATTCAGTACAAGATTTGTCGTAACATAACTATTGAGAATGGCAGTCAAATTCACCAGACAGTTATCAAATAAGCTCCCGAATACCAAAAAGTCGTCCATGAAGACCTCGAGGGTCTTTTCAACCATATCAGAGAAAATAGAGATCATGTAACGCTGAAAAGTTGCATGAGCATTACACAGCCAGAAAGACATTTTTTGAAAGGCAAAGGTTTCATAGGGGCATATGAAAGTTATTTTCTCATGATTTTTGGGAACAATTGAAATCTGATTATATCCAGAGTAACCATCTAGCAAACAATAAAATTCATGCCCAACAAGTCTATCGAGCATCTGATCAATAAATGGAATAGGGAAGTGATCCTTACAGGTGGACTTGTTCGATTTTCTATAATCTATACACACCCTCCATCCAGTCACCGTTCTGGTTGGAATCAGCTCGTTATTCTTATTAGCTACAACGTCATGCCACCCTTTTTTGGCACAAACTGAATGAGACTGACCCAATGACTGTCTGAGATGGGGTAGATAATGCCCGTATCTAGCAATTTAATAATCTCCTTCCGGACCACTTCTTTCATTATGGGGTTCAACCGCTTCTGATGTTCAATGGACGACTTAGACCCTTCCTCCAGTAAGATTTTGTGCATGCATTGAGATGGACTGATCCCTTTAATATCAGTAATTGACCAACCTAGGGTCGTTTTATATTGCTTGAGCACTAGCAGTAGCTTCTCTTCCTGGCACTCATCTAAAGATGCAGAGATTATAACAGGTAGAGTAGATGATTCCCCTAAATATGCATACCTCAGATGAGTGGGCAAAGGCTTTAATTCGAGGACAGGAGGTTCTATGATCGATAGCTGGGCCTTGGAAGTGGATGCTTCGTTATCATTCAGAGACTCAAACTATCTTTGGAACTGCTTAGTTCTCTATGGTGCATCCAGCCACTTGACATATTCAACATGAGTGGGCTCTTCCATAGTACTGGCCCCTATCAATGTAGCTTCTTCTAACAATCTAGAATTTTAAATTGCCATTTTAAATATTTATTGAATTATATAAATATTTAATAGATGTGTTTATTGTTGAATAAATATTTAATTTGATTTGATTTGATTGGTTACTTATTTGTTAAATAAATAATTAAGGAGTTAAGAAATTAATTATTATGAGATAATATTCTAATTTAAATTATAAATTAAGTTAGAGAGTTTATAATGATTAAATGAATTATTATAATGATATTTTAATTTGAATTTGTAATTAAAATGATGTGTTAGTTGATTAAATAAAGTTATAATTATAAAAAAAAATTATAATTATGTTGTATTGATTTATGTGTTAAAGTAATTTAATAAATTGTTATTAGAATTAATTAGATTGATTATTAAAATTTAATTAAATAAAAGTGTGACAAATAACCTTACTATAAAGGAGTTATTAAAATAAATTAGAGGAGTTTAATTCAGTTTTGCCAAACAAGGCATAATGCATAATAAGTCTTTAATTTAAATGTATTTTACCAAAGAAGGCATAAAGATTAATTGATTAAATTTTAAGTTAGTTAGCCAAACAAGCCTTATGGCTTTTGATTTTCAAATAAAAAGATAACTAATATCAGTTATACATATATTTATATTATATAATTAATACATATATTATTACATATACGTTATATTTGTTAGTACGTAAGTTAGAGTTAGATAAAAAGACTCAGAAGAAGAAGAGAAGAAGAAGATTACAGAGAAAAGTAAAAGAGAATTGGGAGAAGTCTAGAAAGAGGAATTGGGGAAAAAGAAAGCTTCATAATCAAAAGAATAGCCATCATCTTCTAAAACTAAGGTATCATCTTACTCTTTTATTTTTCAAAAGTTTTCGTTTTATTCTCTTCCAAAATTCTCTGTAAAATCTTTGTAGAGGTTGAATTATTTGTTATATATAGTTTTATATGATAAATTGGTTGTTATAAAGTTGTTTCATAAGTTTATAGATGAATTAATTCATGTTATGTAATTATTTGTGAAGAAAACCATATTACAGTGAATTGGTATGAACATATATGAATATGGCTTAGTTTAAAGTAAAATTTAGGTTTAATTGGTTGTTTAATATATATATTGACTATTGATTTTGAAAGTAGATGAATAAACATAAACAAGGTATTTTGAATTTACTGTTTTGGTTGAAAAACAAAATCACAATGATGATTTTCACTGAAAATGTCAAAAAGTGAAGTTTTATCAAAAATAGTGAAATTACATGCTTTAAATTCAATGTTTATATTGTTATATGGGTTAAATTATGTTAAGAGACCTCAAACTATGTCTGTGTGAAGTTTATATATGTATTACATGTTAATTTGGTTATTAAAAAGTAGCTTGTAGGCCAAAATTGGTTTTGTTCATGTGGTTGCCGAAGTTGGTCGCCGAGGACTGTAATTCCGTGCTGCAGCATGGCCTCGCAGTACAGTTCTCATGCCGTAGCGCCAGCGCCACACCGCAGCGCTAGCACCGTGCCGCAGCGCTGACCCACAGTGTAATCTGTGGCGCCGCAGCACCAGTTAGCAGAATGGTCATGCAGTGTGTTTTAGTTACATAAAGTCTTAAAAAGTTGTTATGATTTAATAAAAGGACTGTTAAGATATGATTTTAGTATTTCTATACTAAGAATGAGCATATTTTTTTTATATGCTACTAGTTTTATTACCAATGTAATTTGATAATGTGATTAAAAATCAAACCTTACATGATGTAAATACTTATTTATATATAGAGTATTGGTAATGACTAATTATGTCATGATGACATATATATAGGGTATTGTGATTCAAAGTGTTACGATTTAGCTATTACTCAAGGCAAGTTTTCTATCTCCACACTTTCGTTGAGCTAGTTTATTTAAGATTTTGCAAGTTCTCTAAATTTATTGATACATTGTGCTAGTTTACACTTTCGTTGAGCTAGTTTGTTTATTATTGAGCAAGTTCTTGTATCTAGGTACTCATGATGATGCAAGTTTTTTAAATCTTATCTTTTGATATTGAGCAAGTTTCTCTAATATGTAACTTGTTATTTAGCATGCGAGTTTATACATTCTAATATTTTAGTGTTGAACAATTTTATCGTTCAAATTACTATTCACTATTCATGCTTAGTATTCAATTCTCAATAACCTTGACTTAATATTGTTCAAGCAAGTCATGTTATGATCATTCAATGTTTATGCTATTAGATTATTCCTAAAGCATGATCTTAATTTACAATGTCGATTCAGTTATGTTTACTCCATAGCATAACGTTATTAACTTTGTTTTCAACTAATCCTTAGTTGATGACCGTGGAATTCTAAATTACCTTGAAACGTATCCAAACTAAACTTACTTTGGGGCAGACTTGTACTCTAAATACTGAGATGAACAACCCTATTATTAGGGGTATACGCTTAGCATTGAAATGTTTGTGCACAATACATTGTACGAAGGACTGATCCCCCTAAGTACGAGGAGTCCCTATAGTCTTATGATTGTTAAAGTTTAAGTTGAAAGATTACTTATAACTATGGACATAGTTCGTGGTCTTAGGACCCTCAGTTATATAATTCAGAATATTGATAAAACATATTGTTCAGTTTTATTGGGCCTACTATTGGGCTGTTGTAAAGTTTTATTCCATTTCATTTCAAGTGAGCCTTGTTTGCTCACTCTTGCTTATATAACTATTATAGCTAAAGTTGAGAAGGTTGACATACCTAGCACCAACAAAGGAAAGGAAAAGATGAACAAGTATTGAAGACTTATAATTATGTTGATATTTTATTATCAGACTTGATTTTAATGATTGTAATGAATTTAATTTAATTTTTTGCATTTGAATGATTATATGTAAAGGTTAGATACCCTGAGATATTTTTATTGATGTAATCCTTTAATGGGAAGGTTTATTATTAAATTTTATTATGATTGAGTAGTTAGACATGAATGAAGTATCCGAATTTGGGGGTGTCACACTTCTAAAGGGTCTGTCATGCAGGTTTCTGAGAATACTTCCCTAACTGTATTATCAATCACTTTAATCTGGAAGCAGTCTTCAGGAGTATTCAGATATTTCATTGATCTGAACACATTAAAAGTTACTTCCTGATCCTGTACTCTCATAGTCAGCTCCCCTTTTTGCACATCTATAAGAGTCCTCCCAGTAGCTAAGAATGGTTGGCCCAGTATTATTAGGACCTCCTTGTCATGCTCGAAATCTAGGATAATAAAGTATGCTGGAAAGATGAACTTGTCCACCTTAACAAGAACATCCTTTACTATCCCCTTCGGGTAAGTAAGAGATCTATCCGCCAATTGCAAAGTGATACTTGTGGGTTTGGCTTCATTTAGTCCCAACTTCTTATATATAGACAGAGGCATCAAGTTGATGGTAGCCCCTAAATCACACAAAGCCTTGCCAATGAATTGGTCCCCGATAGTGTAAGGAATCGTGAAACTTCTAGGATCTTTTAGCTTCGGCGGAAGCTTGTTCTGTAGAATGGCACTGCATTCCTCTGTCAGAACCACTGTTTCATAATCCCCCATTTTCCTCTTCTTCAACAATGTCTTTCATGAATTTGACATAGCTCGAAATTTGCTTCAACGCCTCTGCAAATGGGATGTTTATGTGAAGCTTCTTAAACACCTCTAAGAACTTAGAGAACTGCTTATCAAGCTTTTGTTTCTGCAGGTGCTGGGGGAATGGCAACTGTGGGATAGGAGGACTGACTTTGATCACTATAGGGGTTGGTGTAGTAGGATTATCTTGCACATTTTCCTCACCCCCAGACTTATCATCTTTCTGCTCCACAACAGGTTCCTGTGACAACCCGAGAATTTAGATAATTATTAAAATCCTAAAATGATGGATTAAAGGTTATAAGATGAACCTAAACAAAAAATAAGTGTATGGAATTGACGTTTCTGTGAAGAAATTTTAAGGATTTCAAAATTTTTAAGAAGAACCTATATGGTTTCTTAATTGAATGAGAATAAAGAAATATGGGTTACAAAATTTCAAAACCCTAGAAATGAATTAATATGTACTTGAAGAAATATCGAGAATAAGGTATTATGATACCTGTAAAATTTGATGTGAATTGAATAGTGTAAGAAATGTTATACTAATACAGGTGAAATTTTATTAAGGAGATAAGATTTCACATGAAGAGATGTTATAAGGTTAAACGAAGATGAGTATATGTATAGAAATATATATACTTAGTAAGGTGCTATATATATTTTAGCAAGAGGAGTGATGAATTAAGTTAATGATATAAGGATCAAGATAAAACTATGTTAGTAATTAACATAGCTTGAACGTTGGCCTTGACTGGCAAATAAGAATTTGAATAAGTATAAAGTCGTTAGTTAATACGATTAGAAATAAGAAGAGAGTAATTTAAAACTCAAAATTTGAGTTAGAGATAGAATTTTGAAGCACGAGCTGCTCGGTTGCGTCCGGGACGTCAAGATTAGTCAGAATGGACAGTAAACACAAAATGTGTAAATGTTGACTTTTGGTCAAAGTCAACAGTTGACTTTTATGGAGAAAAATCAAAAATTAGTGTGAGAAGTAAATATATGAGAGGAGATCCAATATGCAAATATGTATATTGGTATCAACTAGTTAGTAAATTAAATTCATAATTGAATAAATGATTGAATATATTAAATTATATATTTAATATATAAATAAATTGTTTGAAAACAATTCATGGAAAGGAGGAGGAAATTAAATTTAATTATACAATATAAATTGTATAACTTGAATAAGTTATGTAATTAAGTATGAGAATTAAATGACCTAAATGGTTATTGTTATTTAGTGGTCCTAGTATTTATATATATACTAGTGCCCTAATCTAAGAGAATTGTGGAGCATGTCACAATTTATTTAATGATTATGTGAGTAAGTGAATATGAATATTAAGTGATTGTTTATATTTATTTATTATATAAACAAATAAAAGAAACTAGTGTAATCATAATTATATATTAGGAATGAAAAATTAAATAACTTAAGGGTTATGGGATGAGAGAATTATGGTATATAAAATATATACTAATTCTAAGAGATTTATTTTTTATATCTTGATTAAGTAATTTTATAACCTAATTATAACAAGTCTAATTGGGTTAAGAAAATAAATGTGCATGAGTAAGGAATTATGTATAATTGAGGAAATGAAAACTCTAATTAAATAATTAGGGAATGATACTATTAAGAGTGTTGGAAATATTATATTTTGTTATGGCCCAAATGAAATATTGGATGGCCCAAAGAAATTAAATTCAAAGCCCAAGAGATTATAGATTAGAAAGCCCAAACAAACTAAATTTAGTAGCTCAAAAGAATTAAAAGTTTGACCCAACATTTAGCCCATTGGGAGAGGGGCCTTTTTGTCATTTGATATACTAAATAAGAGTTAAAACAAAAAGCAATTTTGGCCAATCTTTAGCCACATGGCCGGACATGGAGAAGGTAGGAAAGGAGGGATGAATGTGGTTTATTCACTTTAGTTGGTGGCCAACTCATACCAACTCCTCTTATGTGTCAAAGTGTTCATTGGCCAACACTTTGTTCTCTCTTGTAAGCAATCATTTAGTGGTTAGAAAGAGAGTGAATTGATGGGAGTAATTGAGGCCACACGGCCGGATGGCTTGGGAGAGAAAAGGAGAAGGATTGAGATAGTGATATATATATATATATATATATATATATATATATATATATATATATATATCTTATTTTGTTTCTCTTTCATCTCTTTTATTTTTCTAACTAAATGAACTAAATAGAGAGAGAGAGAGAGCTATGGTTCGGCAGCCATGGAGGAGAGGAAGATGAGTTTTTGGTGAGACATTAAATCTCCATAATCAAACAATGAAGAAGAAGGAGAGCATGGTAATCAAAGGTATAAATACCTTTTGTTCATGTAATTTTTGATTATTGTAAATCAAACCTTGAATATATATTTCTAAACTCAAAAACCATGTATATACTTGTTATTGAGTGTTTAATGTTTAGATATACCCATATTGGGTGTTGTTTTAGTTGGAAATCAAAAATAAAGAAAAGTGATTTTTCTAGTTTATAAGCCTAAAAATTTCTAAGTACTTTAGATTTCCACCGTTTTTGATCTAAACTTTCTTTTTGTGAACCGTCAAAGAGAGGTGCTAGATATGTAAGTTAGCTACTAAACCCAAGTGGTAGAACTCAAAAATGTTAAGTACACAGTCCATAGTGACTGATTTAGGAAAAACAGTTTTGTGTTTTTAAAGAAAAATAGACTGTTTTGGACAGTCAAGTGTAGGGACAGTTTCGTCATTTTTCTGGCATTCCAAAAATTTTGGAAAACTTTGGCAGGGTACTATGATAAGTTATCTAACATCTCCAAGTAGAATCACTGAAAAAAGAGTTGTAGATTTTCGTATGGAAAATGTTTAATAAAGCACGAAAAACTCCAAAAGGCAATTTAGCTTCTGCCCAAAAATTTAAAAGGGCATTTTCGGCAACTTAATTTGTGAGAAAAATTCTGGCCTTTTGGGACATGAAAATATACGGTATTAAGTACCTCCTGTCTAAAATTGAGCTCATTCCGACATAAAATGACCAAGTTATGACCATTTCAATTTTTGTAATTTTTTGACGAAAATGGCTATAACCGGAGTTCTATAACTCCGATGGCCACAAAATTTAAATTGGAGTGTCACGTTAACACGTATAAGATTGTGTCAAGAGATGGGAATTTCTGGAGTTAAGCACGAGGTAGCTAATTTTTTAAGGAATTAACTAAAAGTGATTTTTAAAAAATACCAAACGAAGTTGGAAAATTTTGGAAAAATACTTTTTGTGTATAAAATATGTGTATACATGTTTGTTCAAAGGATAGAAAAATAATAAGTTGATTTGATATTTTCGTGAAAAGGATATGGAATCCAGCTTGCTGGATTAGAAATCTGATGAATCCAGCTTGCTGGATTGAAAAGAAGTTTACTGAATTGAAAATATGTTGAATCCAGTTTGCTGGATTGCAGTTTGGCTTGCTGGATTGGAAATTTGTTGAATCCAAGTTGCTGGATTCTGTATCCAGTCTGCTGGATTGGGAATTTGGTTGTTAAATTTAGATTCCAGGTTGTTGGAGTAGTATTTGACTTATTAGAGTATAAAGAAGAACTTATAATGTATAAGATTAAGTGTTTAATCATAATGAATATGATACAGTGATTGAAGAATTATCCAAGAATGATAATAATACCGATGTGTTAGGATGTTATCTAATATTTGATTAAGTGTTAGATAATTAATTGATAAATTAATTGTATTATGATACAAAGTAGAATATGCTGATTGAAAGACCAATCTTGTTATTAATGATAGGTTTTACCAAAAGAAGTTAACTTAAACAGCGTAGCAGTAGTCAACGAATCAGACAAGTTTTTCCTAACTCAAACTTGAGTTGTATGTTCAAAGCATGTTAGTGAATAGTTGTTGTTGATTATTCACGTTTATATTGATTATTGATTCGCACGTTGTGCATATTGTAAATGTTCATCAGGTATGAAAGGCTGATCACCTTCATTACCATTTGGTTCAGTTAATCTGTTCGTGTTTATGCTTGACCATTCATTTTTATTGACTTGGTCGTTCAGCTAAGAAAACTTGATTCATGTTATTTCACAATGTTTATATTGTTGAAAACTTGAAAGCTTATTCATTCTTTTTAATCATGATATATCTTCATTGTATTTAAAACTTGCTGGGCAAATTTGTTGCTCATCCTTGGTATATCATGATAAAATTTTCAGATTTAGATGAAAGCTCAAGTAAAGACAGAAGTAAAGACAAAGTGCAAAACTAAATTATGGTGCAGTTAGATTTATTAAATCTTCTGACGAAAATAGTATTGTAGACATTTAAGATATTGAATGTATGTATTAAGTTAAGGTTGTAGACCTTGGGAATGATGTGTAAATGTTTAATGTATAAACAAATTATGTTTATATCTTCAGTAATAGTTATAGAAATAGTATACTAGATTCGTGGTAAAAAGTACCCGGATTTGGGGATGCTACAGTTGGTATCAGAGCTGTAGGTTATAAACCTTAGGTAGGTGTACCTTAGGATATAACCGCGGAGATGATGATAAGGGATAAACTCAGATCGAGTTTAAGGGATAAGAGATGAATTTAAGAAATTCATCATTAAAGTTAAGAGTAAGATAAATAAGATTCAAAGAAGAATCTTGAAGAGCTATAAGGATAAGAATCTGGAGTTACCTGGCTCCAGTAATAATGATGAAAAGTAAAAATAAATAGACTATGTCTATAAGATGAGAAGTGTTAATAAAATCATAATATAATATGATTAAAGAGAAGAATAAGGAGATCGTAAAATAAAGCGATCGTATGTATAAGGAGAAATGATTACCAAATAAGATCACGACGTGATCAGATTAAATCATTGAATAACATATGATATGTTAAGTGATTGGAATGATATAGCTTGACGCTATAAAGAGAAGGTACTATGAAATGGTACAATGTAAACTCAGAAAAGAGTGGTAAATGTTAAGATACAGATTAAAGAAAATTTGTATTAAGAAAAGAGAAAGTTAGAATTGTGTAGAATTTTAATTGAGGACTCATGTCAGCAGCTAAGTTGTATGGTTCCTTGTATGGGTGGGGAATTTGTACTTGGTTTTAGAATCACTTAGCTTCCTGGTCGATATAGTGGTTAGGTTGACCAATTCTTTGTATGGGCGGAGAATTGTCCACTTAGCTTCCTATATTGATTAGTAGCCGAGTTTGGTTTGACAACCACTTAGTTTCTTACATTGATAATCATTGGAACCTAATGTCGCACTATTTGCTATATGCATGTTGATAAGTTGATTCTTTTCTCATGTGTATAACGAATAGATAGAGAATATAAGGTTAGTTACGAGTTCTTAAAACTCATACTTATGGTAAGTTCATGACTCATAATCATATGGTATGTTTTGAACCCCTCAGCGAATGGACGCCTATGGTCTGACTAGGATAAGTTCCGAAACTCATATTATTATGGAAAGTTCCTGAACTCATAATGTGTGGTAAGTTTGATGAACTGGGTATGGGAAAGTTATGAATGGAGAATTGAGGATGATAGAAATAGATAAAATTCTTAAGCAATGGATCAGTAGAGAAAGTGAAGTTGATGATGGAAGCATATGTATTCCAAATCTTCTAGCTATGCTAGACTTCGACATTTTTGACATCAAGCTAAATTCGCACTGATGTGCCTTTCGAAATAAAATGAATTTTTGTTATCCTCAACATAGGGTTACAACTGTGTAGAAGTGGGCTTCGTACTACTAACACATCGTTACCTGTTGTGGCGTGATGACACCAAAGATGATTTTCAAAGATTTTTGAATGGTTTAAAAAAGAGTCTATGCTAATTGATTCGGCTAGACAAAAATGATTTGAGATGTCAAAATGTATTTTATATATCATCAATGTATCATGGAACCTGATGCAGAATGATAAAAATGATGGAGTTATCAATGCATAATTACCTAGTGTGGTATGTGATCTAAAGATCGTCAGCCCACTATGTAATGATGTAGTATGACAAAGTTCCAAAATGACGGAATCCTCAAACGGACTGTAAATACAGTGCGGTATCATGACGTCATAAAATGATTTTAAGAATTTTAAAGGTAAATTATTGCCAATTAAATTTGGCCAGAAATGTTTCGATTGAAATTCGAATTATTAATATACGTCTAAGCTATTTGATTCAGCTAGACAAATGTTTATAAATTTCAAAGTATTCTTTGAAAGCTTATGCCAAACCAAATTATTTTGGTGCAGAATCTTATGATAAGTCTGAGGTGAACAACCCTAAAAATGGGGATATACTAATTGGATAAAATATTCCAATCTAAGAACGCATATAGTCGTTTCGATTACTAAGGTACAACAGACTGATCCTCTAAAGTACCCGCATCGGTAGTTTACCTTCTTTGTGATTGTAAACATACCAAATATAAAATATTTCAGAGGTAGAGTACCTTTCTTTCTTAATTGAAGGAGGTAGCAGGTAGAAATACCCTAAACATCAAAGTTCATGGTTTTTATGATCCCTCAGACAGATGTGAATTTTTTAAACTCTTTAGAGTAATGTTGTGATAGAAGGTGATGATGGATATGAAATATTGTGAACTCGTTGTGTACGAGTAGAATCTGAGATGATTGAGTAAAGGTTATTATGACGACCTAGTTTTGCTGAATGTTTAGAAGATGTAAACTCCTAGTGAGTAGTTATGGTGAAATGTGATAATAGATGAGAAATCCTCAAAGGAGGAAATTGTAAAGGTTAAGTTAAAAACCTAGTTTTGATCAAGAGAATAAGCAGAGATTAGTATGCCTTAATTTCGGGGACGAAATTCTTAGAAGAAGGGGTGAATGCGACAACCCGAGAATTTAGATAATTATTAAAATCCTAAAATGATGGATTAAAGGTTATATAATGAACCTAGACATAAAATAAGTGTAAGACCCCAACTTATTAATGAATCAAATCAAATTTTCTCTAAATATTATTGTGAATAATAAGGGGTTAATTTGATATAATACTTTAGTTATGGGTGAAATGTGCAAATTTTACAAAATAAGCAAGTGGTTATAAAATATTCATTTTGTCGGGGAATATTTGTTTGGTCGTGGAATATTCTTGCTGTCGGGGAATATTCGTACGACGGCGCAGCCTTGTGTGGGCCCCATAACGGAAAGCGATTGGATGAAGAAAACGACAAGTATAAGTTATTTATAAATAACGGCGTAGTTGTTACCGTTAATATTGTTGGAATACCTGGTGGTTAAAATACAGTAGCACACGGTATTGCACCAATTATTGATTCTTACGTAAGAAGGCACTACTCAATAATTGTTACAGTAGTTATTGTTCAATATTTTATTTTATTGATTCAATAATTGTTGCGTTGATATTTTATATTATTGTTGTTTCAATAATTGTTGCTGCACAGTATTTTCTATTATCAGATCAATAATTCATATTATTTGAATAATATTATTAGATAACATTATTGGCAATATCTAGAAAGTTCTGTCTAAGGAGAGGTTTGGTCATCTAATTGCGCGCCAGTAAGGAAAAATCCTTATTGGAAAGCCCCCTCTTTCCTAGGAATGGCCTGGTTGTCATAAATGTGATTCTGTAATATTATTTGTGAATAATTAATTATTGATTCATATGATAAGGAAATAATTATTTTATGTGGATATAAATGAGGGATATATTTTTGTGGTTAAAAATGAAGGAGTTAATGTTGAGGTTTTTATCAGTATTTTTGTCGGAATGGAGGTATTAAAAATCAGTATTTTTGAGATATTTTGCGGGGGTTATAATTTTTAATCCGACCGTTGGATCGTGGTAATTTTTGGATATGTTATACATATATAAGTTGAGTATATGTCCACAAATTTTGAACCGTTAAAAATGAATGTATGATTTATTATGAATTTTACGAGATGACTGGTTCAAAAATTATTGAATTTTCGGAGTTTATCATTTTGATAGAAAATTCTAGAATTGGTGGGCCCCACTATTGGTTGGTGAAGAAATGTGCTGAGATTTTTATTCAAATGTGGTGGGTGGGAATAGTAGCAAGTAAAGCCATCAGGTTGCAGGTTAAGTCTGCTTCGGCGTGCTAACATTTTCCTATAAATAGAGGGCTAAGTTAGAATTGAAAATCACACCAGAAACAAGTTTTCTCTCTTTCTCTCTCTAGATTATTGAGTGTATTTTGTGAGTATTTAGATACTTTGAGAGTTTCTATTCATCAAAGCAAGTTTCTTTCAGCCTTATACCAGTATTCCGACCAGAAGTACTGATATTTTGAGGTAAGGAATATTATTTTCTTCTTAATGATATTATTTTCTTCAATATCATTATGCTGAAATATTGATATGAGTTTTTATCAAATTTAGAAATTTTTGTGTCGGGATTACTATTCACGTATACGGTACTATTCACGAATACGGCACTATTCACCGAAAAATAAAAATTTTCCCTTTTTGTCCAAGATGTCTATTATGGTTACTATCTTTGATTGTATCCATGTTTTGATCTTTATTTTTGAATTCTGCTTCACAATTGATTATTATGAAGTATTATTGATCTTGGATAAACTGTTATACGAATCCCTAATATTTGTCCTTCTGTCTCACTGGATTCGTTCTCTTTAAGATATTTTTCATCATCCTCAGTCCTAAATGATGATATTACTAAATATCTTTGGCCTGTAGTGCAAAGATGTATGATTACTTGATGAATATCTTTGGCCTGTAGTGCAAAGATGAACAGGTGTTGAGATGAACATGACTGACAGGTGATACAAATGAATATCTTTGGCCTGTAGTGCAAAGATGAATATTTGGATAAAGATGATTATTAATTGATGTTACAGGGATAAAATATTGATGATGGACTTTTAAATCTTAGAAGATAGTAGAATTCTTTTTCTACTTGACTCTTCTAATGGTTTGCTGTTTCCGCTGCAGTTGTTGATCTAAAACTTGTTGTCGATTATATTCTATCAGATTTTTCCCTGTTGAAGACTAACGATAATTTGTTGTATATTATCTTAGTCATAATATTCTTTACTAGGCTAGTTGAGCTCACCCTTTTTTCTTGTTGTTCCATTTTCTTCTCAGGAGACGAAAATGTAGCGAGTACTAGTCGGGGTGTGGAATGATGGTTCAAGACAGTTGTTTTAGTATTCCTCACTATTTTGTAAAATAGTGTATCAATAAGTATAACGAGTACTTAATTGAGTATAAATACTGTCTAGATGACAATATTTGTATTTAAACTCACAGTATATGTGTTGTCGTATTTTGCACGACAATTGTAATAATAAAGTTGTAGTTATTTTCTGTAGCATGTATTTGGCGACTCAGAATGGGTTGGATGGATTGGACCTATTTTGGGGGCGTCACAATAAGTGTATGGAATTGACGTTTCTGTGAAGAAATTTTAAGGATTTCAAAATTTTTAAGAAGAACCTATATGGTTTCTTAATTGAATGAGAATAAAGAAATATGGGTTACAAAATTTCAAAACCCTAGAAATGAATTAATATGTACTTGAAGAAATATCGAGAATAAGGTATTATGATACCTGTAAAATTTGATGTGAATTGAATAGTGTAAGAAATGTTATACTAATACAGGTGAAATTTTATTAAGGAGATAAGATTTCACATGAAGAGATGTTATAAGGTTAAACGAAGATGAGTATATGTATAGAAATATATATACTTAGTAAGGTGCTATATATATTTTAGCAAGAGGAGTGCTGAATTAAGTTAATGATATAAGGATCAAGATAAAACTATGTTAGCAATTAACATAGCTTGAACGTTGGCCTTGACTGACAAATAAGAATTTGAATAAGTATAAAATCGTTAGTTAATACGATTAGAAATAAGAAAGGAGTAATTTAAAACTCAAAATTTGAGTTAGAGATAGAATTTTGAAGCACGAACTGCTCGGCTACGTCCAGGACGTCAAGATTAGTCAGAATGGACAGCAAACACAAAATGTGTAAAGGTTGACTTTTGGTCAAAGTCAACAGTTGACTTTTATGGAGAAAAGTCAAAAATTAGTGTGAGAAGTAAATATATGAGAGGAGATCCAATATGCAAATATGTATATTGGTATCAACTAGTTAGTAAATTAAATTCATAATTGAATAAATGATTGAATATATTAAATTATATATTTAATATATAAATAAATTGTTTGAAAACAATTCATGGAAAGGAGGAGGAAATTAAATTTAATTATACAATATAAATTGTATAACTTGAATAAGTTATGTAATTAAGTATGAGAATTAAATGACCTAAATGATTATTGTTATTTAGTGGTCCTAGTATTTATATATATACTAGTGTCTTAATCTAAGAGAATTGTGGAGCATGTCACAATTTATTTAATGATTATGTGAGTAAGTGAATATGAATATTAAGTGATTGTTTATATTTATTTATTATATAAACAAATAAAAGAAACTAGTGTAATCCTAATTATATATTAGGAATGAAGAATAAAATAACTTAAGGGTTATGGGATGGGAGAATTATGGTATATAAAATATATACTAATTCTAAGAGATTTATTTTTTACAACTCGGTTAAGTAATTTTATAACCTAATTATAACAAGTCTAATTGGGTTAAGAAAATAAATGTGCATGAGTAAGGAATTATGTATAATTGAGGAAATGAAAACTCTAATTAAATAATTAGGGAATGATACTATTAAGAGTGTGTGAAATATTATATTTTGTTATGGCCCAAATGAAATATTGGATGACCCGAAGAAATTAAATTCAAAGCCCAAGAGATTATAGATTAGAAAGCCCAAACAAACTAAATTTAGTTGCTCAAAAGAATTAAAAGTTTGACCCAACATTTAGCCCATTGGGAGAGGGGCCTTTTTGTCATTTGATATACTAAATAAGAGTTAAAACAAAAAGCAATTTTGGCCAATCTTTAGCCACATGGCCGGACATGGAGAAGGTAGGAAAGGAGGGATGAATGTGGTTTATTCACTTTAGTTGGTGGCCAACTCATACCAACTCCTCTTATGTGTCAAAGTGTTAATTGGCCAACACTTTGTTCTCTCTTGTAAGCAATCATTTAGTGGTTAGAAAGAGAGTGAATTGATGAGAGTAATTGAGGCCACATGGCCGGATGGCTTGGGAGAGAAAAGGAGAAGGATTGAGATAGTGATATATATATATATATATATATATATATATATATATATACTTATTTTGTTTCTCTTTCATCTCTTTTATTTTTCTAACTAAAAGAACTAAATAGAGAGAGAGAGAGCTATGGTTCGGCAGTCATGGAGGAGAGGAAGATGAGTTTTTGGTGAGACATCAAATCTCCATAATCAAACAATGAAGAAGAAGAAGGAGAGCATGGTAATCAAAGGTATAAATACCTTTTGTTCATGTAATTTTTGATTATTGTAAATCAAACCTTGAATATATATTTCTAAACTCAAAAATCATGTATATACTTGTTATTGAGTGTTTAATGTTTAGATATACCCATATTGGGTGTTGTTTTAGTTGGAAATCAAAAATAAAGAAAAGTGATTTTTCTAGTTTATGAGCCTAAAAATTTCTAAGTACTTTAGATTTCCACTATTTTTAATCTAAACCTTCTTTTTGCGATCCGTCAAAGAGAGGTGCTAGATATGTAAGTTAGTTACTAAACCCAAGTGGTAGAACTCAAAAATGTTGAGTACACAGTCCATAGTGACTGATTTAGCAAAAACAATTTTGTGTTTTTAAGGAAAAATAGACTGTTTTGGACAGTCAAGTGTAGGGACAGTTTCGTCATTTTCTTGACTTTCCAAAAATTCTGGAAAAATATGGGAGGGTACTATGATAAGTTATCTAACATCTCCAAGTAGAATCACTGAAAAAAGAGTTGTAGATTTCCGTATGGAAAATGTTTAATATAGCACGAAAAACTGCAAAAGGAAATTTAGGTTCTGCCCAAAAATTTAAAAGGGCATTTTCGGTAACTTAATTTGTGAGAAAAATTCTGGCCTTTTGGGACATGAAAATATATGGCATTAAGTACCTCCAGTCCAAAAATGAGCTCATTCCGACTTAAAATGACCAAGTTATGACCATTTCAATTTTTATGATTTTTTGACGAAAATGGCTATAACCGGAGTTCTATAACTCCGATGGCCACGAAATTTAAACTGGAGTGTCACGTTAACACGTATAAGATTGTGTCAAGAGATGGGAATTTCTAGAGTTAAGCACGAGGTAGCTAATTTTTTAAGGAATTAACTAAAAGTGATTTTTAAAAAATACCAAACGAAGTTGGAAAATTTTGGAAAAATACTTTTTGTGTATAAAATATGTGTATACATGTTTGTACAAAGGATAGAAAAATAATAAGTTGATTTGATATTTTCGTGAAAAGGATATGGAATCCAGCTTGCTGGATTAGAAAATCTGATGAATCCAGCTTGCTGGATTGAAAAGAAGTTTACTGAATTGAAAATATGTTGAATCCAGTTTGCTGGATTGCAGTTTGGCTTGCTGGATTGGAAATTTGTTGAATCCAAGTTGCTGGATTCTGTATCCAGTCTGCTGGATTGGCAATTTGGTTGTTAAATTTAGAATCTAGGTTGTTGGATTAGTATTTGACTTATTAGAGTATAAAGAAGAACTTATAATGTATAAGATTAAGTGTTTAATCATAATGAATATGATACAGTGATTGAAGAATTATCCAAGAATGATAATAATACCGATGTGTTAGGATGTTATCTAATATTTGATTAAGTGTTAGATAATTAATTGATAAATTAATTGTATTATGATACAAAGTAGAATATGCTGATTGAAAGACCAATCTTATTATTAATGATAGGTCTTACCAAAAGAAGTTAACTTAAACTGCGTAGCAGTAGTCAACGAATCAGGCAAGTTTTCCCTAACTCAAACTTGAGTTGTATGTTCAAAGCATGTTAGTGAATAGTTGTTGTTGATTATTCACGTTTATATTGATTATTGATTCGCACGTTGTGCATATTGTAAATGTTCATCAGGTATGAAAGGCTGATCACCTTCATTACCATTTGGTTCAGTTAATCTGTTCATGTTTATGCTTGACCATTCATTTTTATTGACTTGGTCGTTCAGCTAAGAAAACTTGATTCATGTTATTTCACAATGTTTATATTGTTGAAAACTTGAAAGCTTATTCATTCTTTTCAATCATGATATATCTTTATTGTATTTAAAACTTACTGGGCAAATTTGTTGCTCATCCTTGGTATATCATGATAAAATTTTTAGATTTAGATGAAAGCTCAAGTAAAGACAGAAGTAAAGACAAAGTGCAAAACTAAATTATGGTGCAGTTAGATTTATTAAATCTTCTGACGAAAATAGTATTGTAAACATTTAAGATATTGAATGTATGTATTAAGTTAAGGTTGTAGACCTTCGGAATGATGTGTAAATGTTTAATGTATAAACAAATTATGTTTATATCTTCCGTAATAGTTATAGAAATAGTATACTAGATTCGTGGTAAAAAGTACCCGGATTTGGGGATGCTACAGTTCCTCTATAGTCACATCTTCTTGCACTATAGAGCTCTCCCCACCATTTTCATTTATAGTTCTCCCACTCTAGAGTGTAACTACTTTGTATTATTCCTTGCCATCCCGTTTCGGGTTGACATCAGTGTCACTAGACAATGTGCCTTGTGGACGATTGTTCCAAGCAGAGGCTAACTATCCCATTTGGACTTCAAGGCTCCAGATGGAAGGTTCTTAATTATTGCTCCTTGTTTCATTTTGGGCAATATATCGTGACAGAAGATCCTCCAAACTAGGTTTTCTTTCCTGTTGAGGCTGTGGGTGGTGGTACTGATTATGAGAACTCTGTGGTGGTTGGTTGTACTGATTTTGAGAACTCTGTGGAAACTGGTTTTGAGCTTGGAACCCCGGAGGGTTTGAAAAGTTAGGCCTGGTGGTCGAAGGTTGTGCTTGATTGCTATTGTTGTTACCCCAAGAGAAGTTTGGATGATTCCTCAAGCCCGGATGGTAATGAGTGAGGACATTAGCATTTTTCTGCAGCCCAAAGTTGGAAATAAATTGAACTGACTCAAGGCTTATGGCATAATGATCAGTTTAGTGGCTCCCTTGACACAATTCACACAACACTTTGACACTCTTAACATTCTGCACTACTTGCACTCTCATAGTGTCGAGCCTTTTTGTTAGCGCTATAACCTGAGCCGTTAATGATGTGACCGAGTCGACCTTATATACCCCTGCTGCTCTTCTAGGGGCCTGCCTATCATTTGGCCATTGATAATTATTGGCCGCCATTGTTTCCACTAATTCATACCTTGTTGTGTGATGCTTAGCCATGAAGGCCCCTCTAAAAGCGGCATCTATACTCGAACGAGTAGACCCGGATAACCTATTATAAAATGTCTGGATGGGAAGCCATTCTGGAAGTCCATAGTGGAGGCATTTTCTCAGAAGATCCTTGAATCGCTCCCGTGAGTCGTACAAAGACTCTGATTCATATTGGACAAAGGATGTAATGTTGTGCCTGAGTCTGGCGATTTTGGCAGGCGGAAAGAACTTCGCCACGAACTTTTGACCCAAGTCAGCCCACGTGGTGATGGAGCCTGACGGAAGTGAATGTAGCCAGCTCTTGGCTTTGTCCCTCAAAGTGAATGGAAATAATCGGAGTCTGATGGCATCGTCAGACACTCCGTTGCACTTAAACGTGTCGCAGATCTCCAAGAAGTTTATCAAGTGATCATTGGGGTCATGATTTGGTAATCCCCCAAACTGAATATTGGAGCACATTTGGATGGTGCCCGGCTTGATCTCAAAATTGTTTTCTTGGATTGCGGGCCTGAGAATGCTCGCATGTAAATCTACGATATGAGGCATATCATACTCCCTTAAAGATTTTTGAAGTTCCTCAACAATTATAATAGGAGTAGGTATGTCCCGAGCTCTTTCTCTCTGCAGTCGTCTGTACGTTTTATCAACCTCGGGATCGAGAGGTATTATATTCCGACCCCTTCGAGGTGGCATAAACAGTAGAGATTACCTGAAAAGAAAATTAAACAGATATATCAGTTTAAATTAAGATCGTATTTACTTAGTGTTAATATTGATAAACAAATAATACTAAGTCCCTAGCAACGGCACCAAAAACTTGTTGGTCAATTTCGCTATCGCTAAATCACGTGCAAGCATACGAGGTCCACAAGTAATATAAGATAAGTGGAGTGACGTACCCACGAGGACAAAGTCTTAAGTGCTAATAAACTACTATAGTAAAGTCTATACTATCTTATCTAAACAAGTGAAATAAGATAGTGTGTTAAGCTATTTGATTTAAAAGTGAAGATATTTAGAGAAATAGTTGTACTAGGAAGTCAAGATAGGATTACAATTCCCCTAATGCGTCGCGTAATCTCCTAACTCTCCACATTACAAATGAATCAAGGAATGGTCAGCCGCGAATAATAACCACAGAAAAGCTTCTGTCGAAGGCCAATTGCACATCCCTAGCTAGATGAATCACAATATTTCTATTGGTGAAAATAATTAGACTAGGGTCATTAAGCTTAGTCTCAAACCTACATAAGGTAAATAGAGATATGTCTATCCTATTAGCAGTTTATGCACACATTCCGTAGGCATGGTCATAACAGGTGTTGTTGTATTTAAAAGTGAGATATTAACATCCATTTTCCAATATCTATACCAATAACCCTGTCAAGCAATCAGTCAATAAGAATGAAATACAACAACCCATTCCAAAATGATTCATTATATAAATACGAGAGAAAGTTAATTGAGCTAAATAATAGGTTACATTGCAATCCTAAAGAGAGAATTAGTTCATATCCATGGTACTAATACACATTTTTAACGCATTCAACATTCTCAATAATACACAAATAAATGGAAAATTTGGAATAAGAAAAACACCTATTGTGAAGTGTTCTGTCTCCAAATCTTCTCTTCTCCGTGTAACTACTGAGCTCTGTAGGACGCAATAAACTCTTCCTCTTTGAAGCACAGCTTCTTTCTCTTCTAGCTAATTAATACCCCTGAATCCTATACTACGCTCTCTGTAATAACTCTTATGGCGGCTGTTTGAATCCCCATTATCTTTCTTTATTTAGGTCATTAAAAGCACTTTACTGCCTGGACACCGGATCTCGTGCTGCGACGCAAGCAATGAACTAGTGTGTGGCGCTGCGGCGCCACGTAGGCTTAAAATCACCGGACGTGACGCTGCAACGCCATCTTACAAAGGAGTTGTGCCGCTGCAGCGCCAAGTGATGTCAGCATGAAAACCAGCCTCGCACTGTGGTACCAAGCTAAGGCTTGATGATGGCAATGCGGCGCCAGAGGGGGCAAAATGACTATTTTTCCCCTTAAAGTTGGAAATGACCTAATTAGCCCTGCATCATAGAGATTAAACATAATAACAACAAAATATATATACAAGCTAACTAAATAACAGAAAATAGGCAACATCTTAAGCCACAAAGGACCTAATTTGTGGGTATAAATCCCACTCATCACTTGAATCCCACTCGTTACTGGTCTTCCTAAGGTTTCTCAAGGCATAGATGCAATTTGGATCATTGTTATTAGATTAACCAAGTCTGCTTATTTCTTACCTATACGAGAAACTTTTTCACTTTAACGTCTTGCTCATATATACATAAATGAGATTGTAAGACTGCATGGTATGCCAGTATCCATAGTTTGTGATTGAAACCCAAGATTCACATCACGATTTTGGGTTAGTTTACAGAAAGCTATGGGCACGGATTTACGATTCAATTCAACATATCATCCTCAAACGGACGGGCAGTCGAAGAGGACTATTCAAACTCTTGAAGATCTATTAAGACTCTGTGTCCTTGACTTCAAAGGAAGTTGGGACAAGTTCTTATCATTAGTGGAATTATCCTACAACAACAGTTATCAAGCAGTATCGGCATGACTCCATTCGAGGCGTTGTATGGACGCAAGTGTCGTTCTCCAGTATGCTGGGACGAGGTGGGTGAAGCAACATTGTTGGAACCAGAGTTGATACGTATGACTACGGAAAAGATTCAAATGATCCGACAATGTATAAAAACCTCACAAGATCGACAAAAGAGTTATGCTGATATTCATCAAAAGGACATGGAATTCAATGTTGGAGATCATGTGTTGTTACGTGTTGCTCCATGGAAAGGAGTTACAAGATTTGGAAAGAGAGGAAAGCTCAATCATTGATTCATTGGCCCATTTGAAATCCTCGATCGAGTAGGAACTGTGGCCTATAGACTCTCCTTACCACAAAGTATGTCTCGTGTTCATAACATTTTTCACATATCTATGTTACAAAAATATGTGGAAGACCCAAACCACATTATTGAATTAGAACCAGACGAGATAGGAAAAGATTTGACGTATAAAGTGGTACCTATTAAAATCTTGGATAAGAAAGAACATATTCTACGCTCCAAGGTTATACCTCAAGTTAAAGTTTTGTGGAGAAACCACGATGTTGAGGAAATGACCTGGGAGTTAGAATCTAAAATGAAATCAAGGTATCCTCACCTCTTCGACATACCAGGTACGTACACCAATTTTGAGGACGAAATTTCATAAGAAGGGGATGTGACACCCCCAAAAATAGGTATACATCACCCATCTTGAGTCGCCAGATACATTGTACAAAATTCAAATACAACTTAATAATACAACTGTCGTGTACAATACGACAAAACATAAATTGTGAGTTTGAATACAAATATTGTCTTCTAGAGAGTATTCATACTCAAAAGGAGTTCTCATTACAATTATTATCACACTATTACATAGAATAGTGAGGACTATTAATGTTATCATCTGGTCCGTCACTCCGTTTCCCGACTCGTTCCAACTATATTCTCATTTCCTGAAGAGAACAGTGAAAGAAAGGGTGAGCTCAACTAGCCCAGTAAGAAATATTATGACTAAGATAATGCAGAATAAATTATCATTAGTTTTCAACAATGTTAAACTGATAAAATACAATAGACATCAAGTTTAACTGCAGCGGATCAAGCAATCCATTAAAAGAGTCAAGTAGAGAATAAAATCTACTATCTTTTATGATTTAAAAAGTTTTTCATGACTTTTATTGCTGAGACTCAGCTTAATAAATAATCCGCATCATCGAATCACCCCTACACTACGGTCAAGGATATTCTTTAATATCACGACCACGAATTATCCGTGCACTACGGCTAAAGATAATCATATTTTCACCAACGGTCCTGATCATGCCATAAAATAATTCATCTTTGCACTACGGCCAAAGAGAATCCATAGCCATAATCATACCAAAAACTGTCCATCAATGAACTACGGGCCAATGAGGACTTTTTTCACATCATTTGTAACATTACGGTTATGATTATACCGAATAATCCCTAGTCATAATCATACCAAGTCCATCTATGCACTATAGGCCACAGATGACTTTCAACATAATATAAGCATGAGGATGATGACAATGATATAAGAATTCAATAAAACAAGTTCAAGAATTAATTTATTTAGGAACTGATAACGTCCAAATTGTCAACATGATACTGCTTTGTAGAGTAAAATTTAATAATGCTCAGAAGAATATTTACATGAAAAGATACTGGATGAAACGCAAATATCAAGGATATTCCACTAATTTTATGGAGTATAGAAGTCAAAGTTTTAACCAACTGAGTATAATAAAGAATGGAATAACAAAAGAAATCACCATGCATGCGATAGACCGCACAGGCAGGTTATTCCAACAGAATAATAAATAACGAAACCAAGTCCAGCGTAAAACGCACAGACATGATATTCCAACAGAATAATAAAGAATGGAATAACAACAGAAATCACCATGCATGCGGTACTTCGTATTAGACAGGTTATTCCAACAGAATACTAAATAACGGAACCAGGTCAGGCGTAATACGCACCGACAGGATGTTCCAACAGAATAATAAAGAAGGAACCGGGTCCGGCGTAAAATGCACAGACAGGATATTCCACCAGAATAATAAATAATGGAACCAGGTCCGGCGTAAAGCACAAACAGGATATTCCGACAAAATAATTAACAATGGAACCAACATAAGAATTTAACCAAGTATAGGGTAGCCCGCATATACAGGTTATTTTAACAGAATAATAAAGAATGGAATAACAGAAGTTCTCTTCATGAATAAGAAAGAAAGAATACCCTTTACGAGTACAACAAATAATATCCCTTACGGGTACAACAAATAATATTCCTTACCTTTGAAAGAAGAGTATTCCGACTGGTAGAGCGAGGATATACTCGAAAAAAACTTTCACTACGCTCAAAGCTTTCTTAAACTCTAAAGAAATACGCTCAAGATTATAGAAGAAGAACTCTCTCTATAGTTTCTCTCTCTAGAGTTTCAGTGAATTCGTAAGAAATAATGAAGGAATGAGCTTCTATTTATATGAAAATGGAATGCATAGTAACTAATCCATGAACGGTCCAGATTGATTTACTTTAATCTGACGGTCCGTATTTATAGAAAAATCTTTTAGATAAAATATAATATATTCTATTTATAGAATAACTTTAATAAAGTATTCTGTTTTATATAAAAAGATGTTTCAGTTTTATTACGTTAATAATACGAATAAAACAAAACTTTACTATCGCTAAATAATTCATATTATTAATTGACAATAATTGAATCAAACAGAGTGACTAATCACGTAAGCCTCAATAATCAATACCGTATGCTAGTATGCAACCACACGTATTACTGTACTTTTACTACCGAGTAGTTTAACAGTATCAACGATAAAACTTCCGCCGTTATTTTTAATAAAATATTTTTATCGTTTTCTCAATCCGACAATAATTCCGTTGTGGGGTCCACCAATAATTGTGTCGTCGTACGAATATTCCCCGACAAAAATAATATTCTCCGACCAATCGAATATAATACAACAACTTGCATACTTTACAAAATTTATTAATACTACCCACAACTATAACATTATCTCAAATTCACACCATAATATTTAAAAAAATATTTCGAAAAAAATTAAATCTTTATTCATAAAATCTGGGGTTTCACAATCTCCCCTCCTTATGAAATTTCACCCTCGAAATTTTCGTACGTACCTGGTATGCTGAACAGATGAGGACACTTCGTCAGATTTTAACTCTTGAGGTATAACCTTTGAGTGTTGAATACATTCCAGGATTTTAACAGGTACATCTTTATACGTTAAATTATCTGCTATCTCGTCTGGTTCTAAATCAATAATGTGGTTCGGGTCGTCCACATATTTACGTAACATCAATACGTTAAAAATGTTATGAACACACGACATAGGCGGTAAAACGAGTCTATAAGCCACAGTTCCTACTTGATCGAGGATTTCAAATGGGCCAATTAAATCGAGGGTTGAGATTTTCTCTCTTCATCGATTCTTGCTTCTAGAATAACTGTAAGACCCCGAATTTTATGAAATAAAAGTATTCAATTTTTCTTATAATTACTATTCAGTAAATGGTTAAATTGATAAAAGTTAAAATTAAGGGTGATATATAAATTTTTTTTTCAAAATACGCAAGTGGTTATAAAATATTCATTATTGTCGGGGAATATTCGTTTGGTCGTAGAATATTCTTGCTGTCGGAGAATATTCGTACGACGGCGCAGCCTTGTGTGGGCCCCATAACGGAAAGCGATTGGATGAAGAAAACGACAAGTATAAGTTGTTTATAAATAACGGCGTAGTTGTTACCGTTAATACTGTTGGAATACCTGGTGGTTAAAATACAGTAGCACACGGTATTGCACCAATTATTGATTCTTACGTAAGAAGGCACTACTCAATAATTGTCACAGTAATTACTGTTCAATATTTTATGTTATTGATTCAATAATTGCTGCGTTGATATTTTATATTATTGTTGTTTCAATAATTGTTGCTGCACATCATCTCCATTATCAGATTAATAATTCATATTATTTGAATAATATTATTAGATAGCATTATTGGAAATGTCTAGAAAGTTCTGTCTAAGGAGAGAAAATTGTAATAGATGAGAAATTGTAATAGATGAGAAATCCTCAAAGGAGGAAATTGTAAAGGTTAAGTTAAAAACCTAGTTTTGATCAAGAGAATAAGCAGAGATTAGTATGCCTTAATTTCGGGGACGAAATTCTTAGAAGAAGGGGTGAATGCGACAACCCGAGAATTTAGATAATTATTAAAATCCTAAAATGATGGATTAAAGGTTATATAATGAACCTAGACATAAAATAAGTGTAAGACCCCAACTTATTAATGAATCAAATCAAATTTTCTCTAAATATTATTGTGAATAATAAGGGGTTAATTTGATATAATACTTTGGTTATGGGTGAAATGTGCAAATTTTACAAAATAAGCAAGTGGTTATAAAATATTCATTTTGTCGGGGAATATTTGTTTGGTCGTGGAATATTCTTGCTGTCGGGGAATATTCGTACGACGGCGCAGCCTTGTGTGGGCCCCATAACGAAAAGCGATTGGATGAAGAAAACGACAAGTATAAGTTATTTATAAATAACGGCGTAGTTGTTACCGTTAATATTGTTGGAATACCTGGTGGTTAAAATACAGTAGCACACGGTATTGCACCAATTATTGATTCTTACGTAAGAAGGCGCTACTCAATAATTGTTACAGTAGTTATTGTTCAATATTTTATTTTATTGATTCAATAATTGTTGCGTTGATATTTTATATTATTGTTGTTTCAATAATTGTTGCTGCACAGTATTTTCTATTATCAGATCAATAATTCATATTATTTGAATAATATTATTAGATAACATTATTGGCAATATCTAGAAAGTTCTGTCTAAGGAGAAGTTTGGTCATCTAATTGCGCGCCAGTAAGGAGAAATCCTTATTGAAAAGCCCCCTCTTTCCTAGGAATGGCCTGGTTGTCATAAATGTGATTCTGTAATATTATTTGTGAATAATTAATTATTGATTCATATGATAAGGAAATATTTATTTTATGTGGATATAAATGAGGGATATATTTTTGTGGTTAAAAATGAAGGAGTTAATGTTGAGATTTTTATCAGTATTTTTGTCGTAATGGAGGTATTAAAAATCAGGGTTTTTGAGATATTTTGCGGGGGTTATAATTTTTAATCTGACCGTTGGATCGTGGTAATTTTTGGATATGTTATACATATATAAGTTGAGTCTATGTCCATAAATTTTGAACCGTTAAAAATGAACGAATGATTTGTTATGAATTTTACGAGATGACTGGTTCAGAAGTTGTTGAATTTTCGGAGTTAATCATTTTGGTGGAAAATTCTAGAATTGGTGGGCCCCACTCTTAGTTGGTGAAGAAATGTGCTGAGATTTTTATTCAAATATGGTGGGTGAGAATAGTAGCAGGTAAAGCCATCAGGTTACAGGTTAAGTCTGCTTCGGCGTGCTAACATTTTTCTATAAATAGAGGGCTAAGTTAGAATTGAAAAACACACCAGAATTCATAAGTTTTTTCTCTTCCTCTCTCTAGATTATCGAGTGTATTTTGTGAGTATTTAGATACTTGGTGAGTTTTTATTCATCAGTGCAAGTTTTTTTCAGCGTCATATCCGATATCCAGTCAGAAGTGCTGCTCTTTTGAGGTAAGGGATAATAAGGATATTAAGGGTTGTTATGTTTTTCAGTTTCGTAATTTTTCTGACCTTCAGAAAATTCTAGAAAAATTTGAAATGATATTTTAATAAGTTTTATTGATTGTGTCCAAAAATGATGATTTTTGGATGTATAAATTAAGAGTTATGAATTTTATGAGAAAAGACTATTTTAAAAGTAACCGCTTATAACTCCTTGTGGTTAACTCCAAAATTGATAAAATTTTTATTGGAAGTATGTCTATATAATATCAGTGTACTCTGTGAATTTCGGAATTTTTGGATAAAAGTATAATTTATGATAAATGTCTAAATATTAGGCAGTTTTGGCCACATGATAAATAGTAAATGAATTTTAAAAATTCCAAGAAAAATATATGTTCAATATAAGACTATATTCTGCAAAATTCCAGAAAAGAAATATTTTTGGGACTGATTTGGTATTTTTTACGAAAATGGTCTAGTTATGAGTAAATGAATTAAATATGTTATGTGAAGTAAGAAAATTAGAAAATATGATTTTATGGCTTGAGAATCATATATGAGTTATATGCAGATTTTTGATGAGAGTTTTGGTTATTGGTGATGAAATCTTAAGAGTTGACATTTTATGATGATTAAATGCATTAATTAGTAAAGTGTAAACAATTTAAATAAATTGTTTATAAGCTTAAGAAATATTATTCTTTCAATATCATTATACCGAAATATTGGTATGTATATTATTGTGGAATTTCTACCTTTTTCATGTCGGGGTTACTATTTATGAGTTACTATTCATGAGTTACTATTCACGAGTTACTATTCATGAGTTACTATTCACGAGTTACTATTCACGACAAAATTGGTTTCTTTTTTTAACCAAATTATAGTTGAGTTATGAATATTACTCTTGAGATTAAATCTATATGTTGATCATATTATTTTTATTATCATATATAACATTTTTATAACCCTAATGATGATATTCTCTTTCACTTGAGTGTAAAGATGGGTAGATTATTGGTATGATCATGACTAGGGTTCTCTTTGGCCAGTTGTGCAAAGTTGAATTGGTGACTGGTATGATCATGACCATTGAATTTATAAGTGAATATCTTTAGCTTAAGTGCAAAGGTGAAATGATCAACATGGTAATAATTATTGTTTATATAAATTCTGAAATGATTATATATTTCTTTGAGATATGAATATATTTGGCCTGTAGTGCAAATATGAACTGTTGATGAATATCTTTGGCCTATAGTGCAAAGATGGTTTGTTGATGAATATCTTTGGCCGTAGTGCGAAGATGGATTTATTAGCATGATTATGAACAGGAACTGTGATTTGATATAACCATGATCTTTGATGTTTCAGGTAAAGATAGGTGATGAAAATTATCTTCGTCCTGGATGAGAAGAGGAATTTAGAACTACAATTATGATTATGAGTTATTCATATGATTGTGGACCAGAATTGTTGATTGATGTTACATGGATAAAATATTGTTGGTGGATTTTTAACATGGAGAAGATAATAGACTTTGTAGTCTATTTGACTCTTCTAATTGATTGCTCGTTCCACTGCAACTATGGTTGAAATTTTTATCATCTACCATATGTTCTAAATCTCTGATTTATTACTGATGAAGACTATTGATAATTTATTTATCTTTAGTCATGTTATTCTTTACTGAGCTAGTTGTGCTCACTCTTTTGCTTCACAATTCCTTTCAGGTAATAAGAGTGTAGCTGGGTAGAGCGAGGGTAACGGGAAAATAGAACGGTGGTCTCTAGCTGTGGAGGTTCTCCCGAAGGAGTATAGAAAAGTTCATTTAGTAGTTTTATTTGGTGAATCCAATAGGGTAAGGTGTATCCAACGTTGGAAGGGCATTTTTGCCACTATCATACAAGATATCTAACGACATACAATCTCGTGTCATCATAAGACAGGGATGTGCTCATCCACTTGCTGAGTATATATACGAGCACTACCTATATAATCTTGGTGTTTGTTTGAAGTATAATTCTCAATTAGAGACAGTGGAGATAATGATAAGTCAAGAGAAGACTCACCATTGGGAAGAATATGATAGTAAACTTCTCGTTTTTCTTTGGGGTATATTGGGTCAACCAAGGATAATTCTATGGCCATATGATATCTATCACAACCTAGAAGCATGGCCTCCCATGTACAATGGTTTCCTTGAGCACTTTCCAAAGATTCTAATTTCTAAAACAGTTTTTGACTATACCTTTATGTAAGGTGTCATTGTGAGGTGCTGTCCACAGTTGGGACATGAGTCACATTTGGTATATATTTGTATCCAAACTCACAGCATATGTGTTGTTGTATTTTGCACGACAATTATTGTAATAAAGTTGTAGTTATTTTATGTACCATATATTTGGCGACTCAGAATAGGTTGGATGGAATGGACCTGTTTTGGGGTTGTCACAATAACGCCCTCTTGAACCTTCTTCTTAGTATTCATCAGCTCCGGGTCCGTAGCTTGCATGACTTTAACTTTATCGATCAAAGTCGATTCTAATCGTATATTCGTTATCTTCACGTGGGTCCCTTGAGTCTTTAACTCTATCTTCATCATTTGTAGGTTATACGAGATGGGTCTTTGTGTTAACAACATCTCACTCGCATACGATCTTCTACTCAACGCGTCAGCTACCACTTTCGTTCTTCCATAATGATATTGAATGGTACGATCGTAATCTTCAACAGCTCGAGCCAATGTCTGTGGCGCATAATAAGTTCGTTTTAGTTGAAGAAATATTTGAGGATTTAAGAAATGGATTTTGTACTGGGGTCAATACAAAATTCGATTTCACGCTCTGGGGTAGGCTAAGAAGTCTTCAAGAATACGTCAGGAAATTTATTAACAATAGAAATATCATTCAAAAGTGTGACCTTCATCCAAGACTTGGATAACACGTCACATTGATACCTATCAACTTGCCATCGTCATTCACAACATCTCCTACGGAAAGTCTGGCTTCGGTGCATTCCACATAAGGAAGTCATCAGCGAAAGGCTCGGGGCTCTTTACTTATGGCTTGATATGACAATGATTGACTATAGTGGTTTGGTTACTTGAATTCACATAATAGGTTGGTTAGGAATATGAAAGCTAACAACCTTACGAAAAGCATGATGAGCAGTTAACCAATTGTTTCCAAAAATCACATCAGTGCAAGTATTTTCAAAGAGATAAGATCGACAGGTAACGTGAAAGTGTTGATTTGAACAAGATTTATAAATAGTGGAGGTAACGAAGGTTTCTCCTAACTGAGTTTAAATAGATATATCAAAGTCTAACTTCTCCGGTGTTAAGTTCAAACATTGAACACAACCAGGTGAAATAAAAGAGTGAGTAGAATCGGTATCTAACACGGTATAGACTTCGCAAGAGTTTATGACTAACATACCCGTGATAATTTTATTCAGGTTCCTCGTCACGAAAAAAATGCTCTCTCTTAAACTACCGGCTTTGGCTTGTCTGGGACATCCTTTGGCATCACTATCCCAGCTGGACTTGACTTCACCATATGACAAAATTGAGCTAGGTGACCTTCTCTTCCGCAATTAAAACACGCTTTGGATTGCTGCCTACAACTTGGACGGATGTGTCCCTCCTGTCCGCATTTGAAACATACGACCGGTGGTCGTTCTTCTTCCTTTGAAACGGGTGCTGATACCGACGTCTTCACGTCATTGTTGAACCTTCTCTTCTTAAAATATCCATTTTTATTATTTTGGCCATGATTACTACCGAAGTGGCTACCATTTCTGGCATGTTGATTCCCTCCATGATTATTGTCACCACTTTGATGACTGTTATCACCAGTATTATCATTTTGTCGATTGTTCTATTTTGGTTGCGTTGACTCGTTATCACGCTCTACTAACTGAGCCCTATTTACAACATCTGAATACAAACACAGTTTATGAGAAATCAGATATTGTCGTATCTCCGGCTTCAAACCTCTTAAAAACATCCGTGTCATTCTTTCTTCATTATCAACCAAGTGGGACGCAAATCGGGATAACTCAGCAAACTTGGCTTCGTACTACGACACGGTCATGTTGTTTGCTCCAACTTGATAAATTTCACCTCCTTCATGTGATGAATGCTTTCGGGAAAGTACTTGTCGTTGAACAGCTCCTGGAATTTCTCCCAAGACATCTTGAGTGCGTCAGGCTGGGTACGTTTTATAGATTCCCACCAGTGATCTGCCTCTTCACGCAACATAAAGGTGGCAAAGGGAACCTTTTGCTCCTCGGAGCATCCCAAGACATCAAATATCTTGGTGATCTACTTTAACCACGTCACAACCTTAAGTGGTTCTGGCTTTCCTAAAAACTCTGGTGGTCCTAGCTCCTTGAATTACTTAGCGGTGACCAACCGTGGGTTGTCATTGTTTCCTCCTGCATTATAAACAAGAGCCGCCTTCGCCTGATGTTACATGAATTCTAAAAAGCTTCTAAACGTACCGTTATTCGTCAATTGATCAGTGTTGTTGTTTACAGGAGGATTATCGCCATCCTGTTGCACATTGTCCTGATTATTGATCTGTGGAGAATCAACGGTCTCCAGTGCTCCATTGCTATTCTCAACATTCTCGGATGTCATTTTTAGATACTGCCACAAAACAAAGGTTAATTGACATATAACATATTGTCCCTATATTCTGACCGACCAATTAAATACCAAATAAACTTAGGTAGGTCATACTAGTGAAGGAATTCCCCGTCTCTCCCCTCCTAGTTCTATTCTCACATCCTAGCCAGGGATCATATCCCTAAGCTCTGATACCAACTATGACACCCCCAAAAATAGGTATACATCACCCATCTTGAGTCGCCAGATACATGGTACAGAATTCAAATATAACTTAATAATACAACTGTCGTGTACAATACGACAAAACATAAACTGTGAGTTTGAATACAAATATTGTCTTCTAGAGAGTATTCATACTCAAAAGGAGTCCTCATTTCAATTATTATCACACTATTACATAGAATAGTGAGGACTATTAATGCTATCATTTGGTCTGTCACTCGTTTCTCGACTCGTCCTAACTATATTCTCATTTCCTGAAGAGAACAATGAAAGAAAGGGTGAGCTCAACTAGCCCAGTAAGAAATATTATGACTAAGATAATGCAGAATAAATTATCATTAGTCTTCAACAATGTTAAACTGATAAAATACAATAGATGTAAGACCCCAACTTATTAATGAATAAAATCAAATTTTCTCTAAATATTATTGTGAATAATAAGGGGTTAATTTGATATAATACTTTGGTTATGGGTGAAATGTGCAAATTTTGCAAAATAAGCAAGTGGTTATAAAATATTCATTTTGTCGGGGAATATTCGTTTGGTCGTGGAATATTCTTGCTGTCGGGGAATATTCGTGTGACGACGCAGCCTTGTGTGGGCCCCATAATGGAAAGCGATTAGATGAAGAAAACAACAAGTATACGTTATTTATAAATAACGGCGTAGTTGTTACCGTTAATACTGTTGGAATACCCGGTGGTTAAAATACAGTAGCACACGGTATTACACCAATTATTGATTCTTACGAAGGAAGGCACTACTCAATAATTGTTACAGTAGTTATTGTTCAATATTTTATTTTATTGATTCAATAATTATTGCGTTGATATTTTATATTATTGTTGTTTCAAAAATTGTTGCTGCACAGTATTTTCCTTTATCAGATCAATAATTCATATTATTTGAATAATATTATTAGATAACATTATTGGCAATGTCTAGAAAGTTCTGTCTAAGGAGAAGTTTGGTCATCTAATTGTGCGCCAGTAAGGAGAAATCCTTATTGGAAAGCCCCCTCTTTCCTGGGAACGGCCTGGTTGTCATAAATGTGATTCTGTAATATTATTTGTGAATAATTAATTATTAATTCATATGATAAGGAAATAATTATTTTATGTGGATATAAATGAGAGATATATTTTTGTGGTTAAAAATGAAGGAGTTAATGTTGAGGTTTTTATCAGTATTTTTGTCGGAATGGAGGTATTAAAAATCAGGGTTTTTGAGATATTTTGCGGGGGTTATAATTTTTAATTCGACCGTTGGATCGTGGTAATTTTTGGGTATGTTATACATATATAAGTTGAGTATATGTCCACAAATTTTGAACCGTTAAAAATGAACGTATGATTTATTATGAATTTTACGAGATGACTGATTCAGAAATTGTTGAATTTTCGGAGTTTATCATTGTGATAGAAAATTCTAGAATTGGTGGGCCCCACTTGTGGTTGGTGAAGAAATGTGCTGAATTATATTTCAAATGTGGTGGGTGAGAATAGTAGCAGGTAAAGCCACCAGGTTACAGGTCAAGCCTACTAAAATTTTCCTATAAATAGAGGGCTAAGTTAGAATTCAAAATCACACCAGAAACAAGTTTTTTCTCTTTCTCTCTCTAGATTATTGAGTGTATTTTGTGAGTATTTAGATACTTTGAGAGTTTCTATTCATCAGAGCAAGTTTCTTTCAGCCTTATACCGGTATTCCGACCAGAAGTACTGATATCTTGAGGTAAGGGATATTATTTTCTTCTTAAATGATATTATTTTCTTCAATATCATTATGCTGAGATATTGATATGAACATTTTATCAAATTTGGAACTTTTTGTGTTGGGGTTACTATTCATGTATACGTTACTATTCACGTATACGACACTATTCACGAATACGACACTATTCACCGAAAAATAAAATTTTTCCTTTTTGTCTTAGATGTCTATTATGGTTACTATCTTTGATTGTATCCATGTTTTGATCTTTATTTTTGAATTCTGCTTCACAATTGATTATTATGAAGTATTATTGATCTTGGATAAACTGTTATACGAATCCCTACTATTTGTCCTTCTGTCTTACTGGATTCGTTCTCTTTAAGATATTTTTCATCATCCTCAGTCCTAAATGATGATATTAATGAATATCTTTGGCCTGCAGTGCAAAGATGTATGATTACTTAATGAATATCTTTGGCCTGTAGTGCAAAGATTAACAGGTGTTGAGATGAACATGACTGACAGGTGATACAAATGAATATCTTTGGCCTGTAGTGCAAAGATGAATATTTGGATAAAGATGATTATTAATTGATGTTACAGGAATAAAATATTGACGATGGACTTTTAAATCTTAGAAGATAGTAGAATTCTTTCTCTACTTGACTCTTCTAATGGTTTGCTGTTTCCGCTGCAGTTGTTGATCTAAAACTTGTTGTCGATTATATTCTATCAAATTTTTCCCTGTTGAAGACTAATGATAATTTGTTGTATATTATCTTAGTCATAATATTCTTTACTGGGCTAGTTGAGCTCACCCTTTTCCTTTTTGTTCCATTTTTCTTCTCAGGAGGTGAGAACATAGCAGGATCTAGTCGGGGTATGGAGTGATGGTTCTGGAAAAATGTTTTAGCAGTCCTCACTATTTTTGTAAAATAGTGTTTGAATAATTGTAATGAGGATTTATTTGAGTGTGGATATTGTCCAGAAGACTATATTTGTATTTAAACTCACAGTATGTGTTGTCATATTTTGCACGACAATTGTATTATTGAAGTTGTAGTTTGCTTTCTGTACCATGTATTTGGCGACTCAAAATGGGTGTTGTATACCTATTTTGGAGGTGTGACAGTTGGTATCAGAGCTTAGGGATATGATCCCTGGCTGAGATGTGAGACAAGAACTAGGAGGGGAGAGACGGGAAATTCCTTCGCTAGTATGACCTGACTAAGTTTATTTGGTGTTTATTTGGTCGGTCAGAGTATAGGGATAATATATGACATGACTATTAACCCATGTTTTATGGCAGTATTTAAGAATGGCAGCTGAGAACGTTAATAATGGAGTAAATCAGACCGTGGAGACACCTTTGATCACCACCCAGGGGAACGTGCAATAGGAAGGCAATATTCCTCCTGTAAACAACGTTACCGAGCAAACGATGAATGATGGAATGTTTAGGAGCTTTTTGCAGTTCATGCAAAATCAGACGAGAGAGACTCGTGTGCAGAATATGGGTGGAAATGATAACAACGCGCGGTTTGTCACAGCCAAGCAGTTCAAAGAATTGGGACCACTAGAATTTAAGGGAAAGCCGGATCCGATCATGGCGGAAACGTGGGTCAAGTAAATTACCAAGATATTCGATGTCTTGGGATGCACGGAGGAACAGAAGGTTCCATTCACCACCTTTATGTTCCGCGGTGAGGCAGACTACTGGTGGGAGTCTGTGAAGCATACCCAGCCTGACGAACTCAACATGTCCTGGGAAACATTTCAAAAACTGTTCAATGACAAGTACTTTCTTGAAAGTATTCGTCATATGAAGGAGGTGGAGTTTATCAGACTGGAACAAAACAACATGACAGTGTCCCAGTACGAGGCGAAGTTTGCAGAGTTATCCAGGTTTGCACCTCATTTGGTCGAGAATGAGGAACGAATGACAAGGATGTTTCTGAGAGGTTTAAAACCCGAGATTCGACAATATCTTATCTCTCATAAATTTTCTTTATATTCAGATGTTGTAAACAGGGCTCAATTATTAGTGCGAGATAATGAGTATGTGCAACCGAGGGACCACAACCAGGGTCATACCGGTGGCGGCAGTCATCGAAGCAATGAAAACCAGCAGGGAGGAAAACATTCGGATAAAAGCGGTAACCACTCTGGTGGTAATCGTGGTCGTGATAATAGAAGGAGCGAGTCGGGAGGAGATTTCAAGAAGAGAAGGTACAACAATGATAACGTGAAGACGTCAGCACAAACATCAACTGTTTCTAGGGGAGGAGAACGACCACCGGTCGTATGTTACAAATGTGGGAAAGAGGGACATATCAGCCCAAACTGTCCACAACAATCCAATGTATGTTATAACTGTGGAAAGGAGGGTCATATAGCTCGAGAGTGTTCTGTAGTAAAACCAAGTTCAGCAGGGATGGTGACTCCAAAAGTTGTCCCAGATAAGTTAAAATCAGCGGTTCTTGGAAGAGCATTTTTCGTGACTGGTCAGAATGCGAGGAACCCGAACGAAGTTAGCACGGGTTAGTTAATTATAAATTTTTGTGAAGTCTATACCTTATTAGATACCGGTTCTACCCATTCATTTATTTCTCCTGCTTGTGCTCAACGTTTAAACTTGACTCCGGAGAAATTAGACTTTGATTTATCTGTTGAAACTCCGTTAGGAGAAACTTTCGTTATATCCACTGTTTATAAATCTTGTTTGATCCAAGTTGGCACCATCACATTACCTGTTGTTCTTATCTCTTTAAAGATACTTGCTTTTGGTGTGATTTTAAGAATTGATTGGTTAACTACTCATCATGCCAAATTTGATTGTTTTCGTAAGGTTGTTAGTTTTCATATTCCTAAGCAACCTGTTATTCAAATTCAAGCAACCAAACCATTGAAGTCAAACTCTTTCATATCAAGCCGTAAAGTCATTCGTTTATTGAAAAACGGATGTCAAGCTTTCTTAGCCCATGTCATGGACTTGAACAAAAATACGTCAGATTTGAATGATATTTCTGTTGTTAGGGAATTTCCTGACGTATTTCCTGAAGAATTTCCTGGCCTAACCCAGAGTGTGATATTGAATTTTTGTATTGATCTTCAAACCGATACAAAACCCATTTCTAAAATTTCATATTGAATAGCTCCTATTAAACTTCAGGAGTTAAAAATCCAACTATAGAAGTTGGTACCCGAGCCTCTATCTGGTGACTTCCTTTGTGGAATGCACTGAATCCAGACTCTCCGTAGGGGACGCCATATTCGTGCGGTAGTAAACTGATAGGTGTCATTGTGACGTGCTATCCAAGATTGGGATATGAGTCACAGTTGAGAGAAACCTAAGTCAGTAATCGAAATACGTAGCTTTCTGGGCTTAGCTGGTTATTATCGGAGATTTGTGGATGGATTTTCTCGAATCGCTACTCTGTTAACTCAGCTGACTCGGAAAGATATAAAATTCGTATGGAGTGAGGAATGTGAGAAGAGTTTTCAAGAACTCAAGAGGAGACTCATTTCGGCACCTGTTCTGACAATACCATCTGGTTCGGATGGATTTGTTATCTACAGCGATGCTTCAGGAAAAGGGTTAGGATGTGTTCTCATGCAACATGGGAAAGTCATAGCCTATGCCTCACGACAACTCAAAGAATATGAGAGGAATTATCCTACTCATGATTTGGAGTTGGCAGCAGTCGTTTTTGCGTTGAAGATCTGGAGACACTACCTGTATGGGGAGAAAGTGGAGATCTATACAGATCATAAAAGCCTTAAATATTTCTTCACCTAAAAGGAACTCAACATGCGGCAGCGACGTTGGCTCGAGCTGTTGAAAGATTACGATCATACCATCCAATATCATCCTGGAAAAGCAAACGTAGTAGCTGACGCATTGAGTAGAAGATCATATGCGGGTACGAGTGCAATGTTGTTAACACAAAGGCCCATTTTGTATGACTTGCAAAGGATGAAGATAGAGATGAAGGCTCCAAGTACCCACATGATGATATCAAATATACGAGTAGAACCGACTTTAATCGATAAAGTTAAAGCTGCTCAAGCTACGGACATAGAGCTGATGCGTATGAAGAAGAAAGTGCAAGAAGGTCCTATTCCAGAAGTAAGAATCGATGAAGAAAGAATACTTCGAGTCAACTCCAGACTTTGTGTTCCTAACGATTTTGACTTGAAGCATAGAATAATGATGGAGGCACACAACACACCGTTTGCAATCCATTCTGGGAGTACCAAAATGTATCACGATCTTCAACATACATTTTGCTGGAGCAATATGAAAAGAGAGTTCGCGGAGTTTATCCCGAGATGTTTAACTTGTCAACGTGTAAAAGCGGAGCATCAAGTACCAAAGGGTCCATTGCAACCACTTGAGATTCCAAAATGGAAGTGGGAACACATTACTATGGATTTTGTTACGGGTCTTCCCAAGGTTTCTCAAGGCATAGGTGCGATTTGGGTTATTGTTGATAGATTAACCAAGTCCGCTCATTTCTTGCCGATACGTGAGACTTATTCCCTTGAACGTCTTGCTAGTATGTACGTGAACGAGATTGTGAGATTGCATGGCATGCCAGTATCCATAGTTTCGGATCGTGACCCAAGATTCACTTCACGATTTTGGGTTAGCTTGCAGAAAGCTATGGGCACGGATTTACGATTCAGTTCGGCATACCATCCTCAAACGGACGGACAATCAGAGAGGACTATTCAAACTCTTGAAGATCTATTAAGACTTTGTGTCCTAGATCTCAAAGGGAGTTGGGATAAGTACCTACCATTGGTGGAATTCTCCTACAACAACAGTTATCAGGCGAGCATAGGTGTGGCTCCATTCGAGGCGTTGTATGGAAGAAAATGTCGTTCTCCAGTATGCTGGGACGGGGTGGGTGAAGCAACATTGTTGGGACCAGAGTTGGTACGCATTACTACAGAGAAGATCCAAACGATTCGACAACGTATACAAACGGCACATGATCGACAAAAGAGTTATGCGGATCTTCATCGGAAGGACGTGAAATTTAATATTGGGGATCATGTATTATTACGTGTTGTACCATGGAAGGGAGTTACAAGATTTGGGAAGAGAGGAAAGCTCAATCTAAGATTTGTTGGTCCATTTGAGATTCTTGAGCGAATAGGAAATGTGGCATATAGACTCGCATTACCTCCAAGCATGTCTCGTGTTCATAATATTTTTCACATATCTATGCTTCGTAAATATGTTAAAGACCCGAACTACATTATTGAGTTAGAACCAGACGAGATAGCTGAAGATTTAACGTACGAGGAGGTACCTGTTAAGATCTTGGATAGGAAAGAGCATGTCCTACGCACGAAGGTTATACCACAAGTTAAGGTTTTGTGGAGAAACCATGCTATTAAAGAAATGACCTGAAAGTTGGAATCAGAAATGAAAGCGAGGTATCCTCACCTTTTTGAAACATCAGGTATGTACGTCAATTTGGAGGACGAAATTTCATAAGGAGGGGAGGTTGTAAGACCCCAACTTATTAATGAATAAAATCAAATTTTCTCTAAATATTATTGTGAATAATAAGGGGTTAATTTGATATAATACTTTGGTTATGGGTGAAATGTGCAAATTTTGCAAAATAAGCAAGTGGTTATAAAATATTCATTTTGTCGGGGAATATTCGTTTGGTCGTGGAATATTATTGCTGTCGGGGAATATTCGTACGACGACGCAGCCTTGTGTGGGCCCCATAATGGAAAGCGATTGGATGAAGAAAACGACAAGTATACGTTATTTATAAATAACGGCGTAGTTGTTACCGTTAATACTGTTGGAATACCCGGTGGTTAAAATACAGTAGCACACGGTATTACACCAATTATTGATTCTTACGAAGGAAGGCACTACTCAATAATTGTTACAGTAGTTATTGTTTAATATTTTATTTTATTGATTCAATAATTGTTGCGTTGATATTTTATATTATTGTTGTTTCAATAATTGTTGCTGCACATTATTTTTCTTTATCAGATCAATAATTCATATTATTTGAATAATATTATTAGATAACATTATTGGCAATGTCTAGAAAGTTCTGTCTAAGGAGAAGTTTGGTCATCTAATTGCGTGCCAGTAAGGAGAAATCCTTATTGGAAGGCCCCCTCTTTCCTGGAAACGGCCTGGTTGTCATAAATGTGATTCTGTAATATTATTTGTGAATAATTAATTAATGATTTATATGATAAGGAAATAATTATTTTATGTGGATATAAATGAGGGATATATTTTTGTGGTTAAAAATGAAGGAGTTAATGTTGAGGTTTTTATCAGTATTTTTGTCGGAATGGAGGTATTAAAAATCAGGGTTTTTGAGATATTTTGTGGGGGTTATAATTTTTAATCCGACCGTTGGATCGTGGTAATTTTTGGATATGTTATACATATATAAGTTGAGTATATGTCCACAAATTTTGAACCGTTAAAAATGAACGTATAATTTATTATGAATTTTACGAGATGACTGGTTCAGAAATTATTGAATTTTCGGAGTCTATCATTTTGATGGAAAATTCTAGAATTGGTGGGCCCCACTTGTGGTTGGTGAAGAAATGTGCTGAATTATATTTCAAATGTGGTGGGTGAGAATAGTAGCAGGTAAAGCCATCAGGTTGCAGGTCAAGCCTACTAAAATTTTCCTATAAATAGAGGGCTAAGTTAGAATTGAAAATCACACCAGAAACAAGTTTTCTCTCTTTCTCTCTCTAGATTATTGAGTGTATTTTGTGAGTATTTAGATACTTTGAGAGTTTCTATTCACCAGAGTAAGTTTCTTTCAGCCTTATACCGGTATTTCGACCAGAAGTACTGATATCTTGAGGTAAGGGATATTATTTTCTTCTTAAATGATATTATTTTCTTCAATATCATTATGCTGAAATATTGATATGAACTTTTTATCAAATTTGGAATTTTTTGTGTAGGAGTTACTATTCATGTATACGTTACTATTCACGTATACGACACTATTCACGAATACGACACTATTCATCGAAAAATAAAATTTTTCCTTTTTATCTTAGATGTCTATTATGGTTACTATCTTTTATTGTATCCATGTTTTGATCTTTATTTTTGAATTCTGCTTCATAATTGATTATTATGAAGTATTATTGATCTTGGATAAACTGTTATACGAATCCCTACTATTTGTCCTTCTGTCTTACTGGATTCGTTCTCTTTAAGATATTTTTTATCATCCTCAGTCCTAAATGATGATATTACTGAATATCTTTGGCCTGCAGTGCAAAGATGTATGATTACTTAATGAATATCTTTGGCCTGTAGTGCAAGGATGAACAAGTGTTGAGATGAACATGACTGACAGGTGATACAAATGAATATCTTTGGCCTGTAGTGCAAAGATAAATATTTGGATAAAGATGATTATTAATTGATGTTACAGGAATAAAATATTGATGATGGACTTTTAAATCTTAGAAGATAGTAGAATTCTTTCTCTACTTGACTCTTCTAATGGTTTGCTGTTTCCGCTGCAGTTGTTGATCTAAAACTTGTTGTCGATTATATTCTATCAGATTTTTTCCTGTTGAAGACTAACGATAATTTGTTGTATATTATCTTAGTCATAATATTCTTTACTGGGCTAGTTGAGCTCACCCTTTTCCTTTTTGTTCCATTTTTATTCTCAGGAGGTGAGAACATAGCAGGATCTAGTCGGGGTATGGAGTGATGGTTCTAGAAAGATGTTTTAGCAGTCCTCACTATTTCTGTAAAATAGTATTTGAATAATTGTAATGAGGATTTATTTGAGTGTGGATATTGTCCAGAAGACAATATCTGTATTTAAACTCACAGTATGTGTTGTCGTATTTTGCACGACAATTGTATTATTGAAGTTGTAGTTTGCTTTCTGTACCATGTATTTGGCGACTCAGAATGGGTGTTGTATACCTATTTTGGGGGCGTCACAATAGACATCAAGTTTAACTGCAGCAGATCAAGCAATCCATTAAAAGAGTCAAGTAGAGAATAAAATCTACTATCTTTTATGATTTAAAAGGTTTTTCATGACTTTTATCGCTGAGACTCAGCTTAATAAATAATCCGGATCATCGAATCACCCCTGCACTACGTCTAAGGATATTCTTTAGTATCACGACCACGAATTATCCATGCACTACAGCTAAAGATAATCATATTTTCACCAACGGTCCTGATCATGCCATAAAATAATTCATCTCTCTACTACGGCCAAAGAGAATCCATAGCCATAATCATACCAAAAACTGTCCATCAATGCACTACGGGCCAATGAGGACTTTTTTCATATCATTTGTAACATTACGGTTATGGTTATACCGAATAATCCTTGGTCATAATCATACCAAGTCCATCTATGCACTACATGCCACAGATGACTTTCAACATAATATAAGCATGAGGATGATGACAATGATATAATAATTCAATAAAACAAGTTCAAGAATTAATTTATTTAGGAACTGATAACGTCCAAATTGTCAACATGATACTGCTTTGTAGAGTAAAATTCAAGAATGCTCAGAAGAATATTTACATGAAAAGATACTGGATGAAGCGCAAATATCAAGGATATTCCATTAATTTCATGGAGTATAGAAGTCAAAGTTTTAACCAACTGAGTATAATAAAGAATGGAATAACAAAAGAAATCACCATGCATGCGATAGACCGCACAGGCAGGTTATTCCAACAGTATAATAAATAAAGAAACCAGGTCCGGCGTAAAACGCATAGACATGATATTCTAACAGAATAATAAAGAATGAAATAACAACAGAAATCACCATGCATGCGGTACTTCGCATAGACAGGTTATTCCAACAGAATACTAAATAACGGAACCAGGTCAGGCGTAATACGCACCGACAGGATGTTCCAACAGAATAAAAAAGACAAAACCAGGTCCGGCATAAAACGCATAGACAGGATATTCAAACAGAATAATAAATAATGGAACCAGGTCCGGCGTAAAGCACAGACAGGATATTCCGACAGAATAATTAATAATGGAACCAACAGAAGAATTTCACCAAGTATATGGTAGCCCGTATATACAGGTTATTCCAACAGAATAATAAAGAATGGAATAACAGAAGTTCTCTTCATGAATAAGAAAGAAAGAATACCCTTTACGAGTACAACAAATAATATCCCTTATGGATAAAACAAATAATATCCCTTACCTTTGAAAGAAGAGTATTCCGGCTGGTAGGGCGAGGATATACTCGAAAAAAACTTGCACTATGCTCAAAGCTTTCTTAAACTCAAAAGAAATACGCTCAAGATTATAGAAGAAGAACTCTCTCTATAGTTTCTCTTACTAGAGTTTCAGTGAATTCGTAAGAAATAATTAAGGAATGAGCTTCTATTTATAGGAAAATAGAATGCATAGTAACTAATCCATGAACGGTCTAGATTGGTTTACTTTAATTTGACGGTCCATATTTAAAGAAAAATCTTTTAGATAAAATATAATATATTCTATTTATAGAATAACTTTAATAAAGTATTCTGTTTTATATAAAAAGATGTTTCTGTTTTATTACGTTAATAATACGAATAAAACAAAACTTCACTATCGCTAAATAATTCATATTATTAATTTACAATAATTGAATCAAACTGAGTGACTAATCACGTAAGCCTCAATAATCAATACCGTATGCTACTATGCAACCACACGTATTACTGTACTTTTACTACCGAGTAGTTCAGCAGTATCAACGGTAAAACTTTTGCCGTTATTTTTAATAAAATATTTTTGTCGTTTTCTCAATCCGACAATAATTTCGTTGTGGGGTCCACCAATAATTGTGCCGTCGTACGAATATTTCCCGACAAAAATAATATTCCCCGACTAATCAAATATAATACAACAACTTGCATACTTTGCAAAATTTATAAATACTACCCACAACTATAACATTATCTCAAATTCACACCATAATATTTAAAAAAATATTTCGAAAAAAATTAAATCTTTATTCATAAAATCCGGGGTTTCACAGGGGAGGTTGTAAGAACCCAACTTTTATGAATAAAGATTAATTTTCTCTAAATATCAATTTGAATATTATGTTGTTGATTTGTTATAATGTTATAGTTGTGGGTAATATTTACAAATTCTATAAAGTAAGCAAGTTGTCATAAAATATTCGATTGGTCGGTAAATATTCGTTTTATTAGGGAATATTCGTAGGACGACACAATCATTGGTGGACCCCACAACAGAATTACTGTCGGAGTGATAAAACGACATAAATAACTTTTATAAAAATAAACACAAAAGTTTTACCGTTAACTGTTGAAATACCCAGTGATAAAAGTACAGTAATACGCGTGGTTACATACTAGCACACAGTAATTGATTCTTATGTGAGAAGTCACTCAGTTATACTCAATTATTGCTACAGTAATTACTGCATAAAATCTCACATTATTGATTCAATTATTGTCACAGTATCATCTACATAATATTTTATATTATTAAATAAATAATTGAGATGATAAAATTATTCATATTATTAATTGCATTATTGACAATGTCTAGAAAGTTCTGTCGAGGAAAGGGGTTTCGTCACCTAATTGCGCGCCAATAGGGAGAAAACCTTATTGAAAAGCCCCCCTCTTTCCTAGGAATGATCTAGTTGTTAATATTACAAGTTATAATATTATTAAAGAATAATTGTTGTTTAAAAAAGTGTTTTGTGAAGCCAAGTGAATTGAGATAAATAAAGAAAATTTTTAGGAAGTATTTGTTATAAATTTCGCTTAGTACATGGACCCCCACTTACTCATTTTTCAAAATAATCGATGAAAAGTTATAATATATATATATATATATATATATATATATATATATATATATATATATATATATATATATATAAAGTGTGTGGTGTGTGGTGTGCGTGTGGAGTGTGTGTGACGTGGATGTGTGAGTTGTGTGTGGTGGTGGTGAATTATATATATATATATATATACATATATATATACTAAATCAATTTTTTTTCAGAAATTAGGCCGAAGGATTCGGCGCCCGTGAATGTACTGTGCAGTCCGTGATTATTTGTCTTAAATAGTATCCTTCCATTCTCCTACAAATAGGATGCTTAGTTTAGAATTGAAAATCACACCAGAATCAGAGAATTCTTCTTCTATAATATTGAGCGTATTTCTTTAGAGTTTAAGGAAGCTTTGAGCGTAGAAAATAGTTTAAGTTTTCTTCAAGAATATCTCCGCCATACCAGTCAGAAATACTCTTCTTTTAAGGTAAGAGATATTATTTTTGTTCAATATTCGTATGAAATAATATTTTCTTCCATACTTTGTAGTATGTAAGTAATATTATTTCGTTTCAAATTCTGAATTCTACACTCATTTTGTTAAGTATTGCTTCTATAATCCTTAAAATTAGTATAATATCCTTAAAATTTGCGCTTCATCTAGTATCTTTTCACAAGAATATTTTTTTGAACATTACTGTTAAATTTTAAATTTTTCATATCGGGGTACTATTCACGTGGTACTATTCATAAAGTACTATTCATGGGGTACTATTCACTCGAGTACTATTCACACGGGGTACTATTCATGACAAAAATTAATTTCTTTTTCGTTCAAATTATTTTTGATACAATTGTATTCTTGAATTTTACTCCACAAAGCAGTATCATGTTGACAATTTGGACATTATTGAATTCTGGATAAATTAAATTATACATCTTTAAAATTTATCCTTTGCTTTCATTTAATTGAATTCTTATATCATTGTCATCATCATTATGCTTATATTGTGATGAAAGTCATCTTTGGCCTGTAGTGCATAGATGAACTATTGATTGGTATGATTATGACCAGGGATTATTCGGTATTATCATGACCTGTAATGTTACAAATGACGTGGTAAAAGTCCTCATTGGCCTGTAGTGCATTGATTGACAGTTTTTGGCATGATCATAACCATTGATGATAACACGAATACCCTTGGTGCGTAGTGCATGTATAATTCGTGGATGTGATAATAATGAATATCCTTGGCCCATAGTACATGGATAATTCAGTGATGTGGATTATTTATTGAGCTGAGTCTCAAAGATAAAATTTATGATAAATTTTTTATTTCATAGAAGATAGTAGTTATCATGCTCTACTTGACTCTTCTAATGAATTGCTTGTTCCGCTGCAATTAAACTTGTTATTTATTGTATTCTATTAGTTTAACACTGTTGAAGGCTAACGATAATTTATTCTGCATTATCTTAGTCATAATATTTCTTACTGGGCTAATTAAGCTCACCCTTTTGCTTTCATTGTTCTCTTCAGGAAATGAGAACGTAGCCGGGACTAGTCGGGAAATGGAGTGACGGTCTGAGATGGTGGATGTAGTAGTCCTCACTATTTTATAAAATAGTGTGATACTAATTATAATGAGGACTCCATTTGAGTTTCGATATTGTCTAGAACACAATATTCGTGTTAAAACTCTCAGCTTATGTTACACGATAGTTGTATAATTAATTTTGTATTTGTATTCTATACCATGTATTTGGCGACTCAGAATGGGTTATGTATACTTATTTTGTGGGCGTCAAAATATATCTTCATTGTACTTAAAACTTGTTGGGCAAATTTCTTTCTCACCCTTGCTATATCATGACAACATTTTCAGATTTAGGCGAAGGCTTGAATAAAGGCAAAGGCAAAAGAAAATTACAGAATTGGACTGTTATGCAGTTAAAATTGTAAAAGTATTTAATGTAAATGGCATTGTAAATCTGTTAAGATATTGAAGGTATGTATTAAGTTAAGGTTACAGACCTTGGGTGTGACACCCCCAAATCCGAGTACTTCATTCCCTCAGAATTTGGTGTTCACTTTATAAAAACATTCATATCTAACTACCCAACCATAATAAAATTTAATAATAAACCTTCCCTTAAAGGATTACGTTGATAAAAATCTTCCAGGTTATCTAACCTTTAAATACAATCATTCAAATGCGAAAAATTAAAAAAAGTTCATTACATAATTTAAATAAGTCTGACAATAAAATGTCAACATAATTACAAGTCTTCAATACTTGTTCATCTTTCCCTTTCCTTTACTGGTGCTAGGTACATCGACCTTCTCAACTTTGGCTATAATAGTTATATAAGCAAGAGTGAGCAAATAAGGCTCACTTGAAATGAAATTGAATAAAACTTTACATCAACTACCCAATAATAGGCTCAATAGAACTGAACAATATGTTCTACTAACATTCTAAAATTTACAACTGATGGTCTATTGACCACGAACCATGTCCACAGTTATAAGTACTCTTTCAACTTAAACTTTAATAATCATCAGACTATAAGGACTCCACGTACTTAGGGGGATCAACCCTTTGTACAATGTATTGTGCACAAACATTTCAACGCTAAGTGTAAACCCCTAATAATAGGGTTGTTCATCTCAGTATTTAGAGTACAAGTCCGCACCAAAGTAAGTTTGGTTTGGATACGTTTCAAGATAATTTAGAATTCAACGGTCATCAACTAAGGATTAGTTGAAAACAAAGTTAATAACGTTATGCTATTGAATAATCATAACTGAATCGACAATGTAAATTAAAGTCATGCTTTAGGAATAATCTAATAGCATAAGTATTTGAATAATACAACATACCTTGCTTTGAACAACATTAAGCTAAGGTTAAAATCTTAGAATTGAATATTAAACATGCATAACAAGTAATGACTGGAACGATAAACTTGTTCATCAGAATAAAGATACTTGCATGCTAACAATAAAAAGTTTAGGTTTATAAACACTTGCACAACATAATAGTAGAACTAGCTCAATGAAAGTGTTGAGTTAGGAAAACTTGCATAATGGTAATTGAACTAGAAACAATAACTTGTTCAACGAAACAAGTTAACAATAAGAATAACTTGATCAATATAATCGAGGTAAATAAATAAACTTGCACAATGAAAATAACTTGCACAACGAAGGTTTAGGTTTAGAAGACTTGCTCAATGAAAGTAATTTACTCAACAAAAGTGTAGAGTTTGGAAACTTGCGTAATTATAATCGAGATAGGGTAAGGAAACTTGCCTTGCTTGTAGGCTAAACCAAAGTAATCCGAATCACAATTATCCTATATACATGTCATCATGACATTATCAGTCATTATCAACACTCTATATCTCTACATCACATATGCTTTGATTCTTAATCACATAATCAAATTCTATCAATTAAGAATAATAACAATACTCGTTAAGTGTAAATTCTGTGCTCATTCCTAGCACTATCATACCATAATAATAATATTACATGTTAAACAATCAGCACATTGCATTACTTTAACAATTACAGACTTTTGTGCAAGACGAAAGTCTTTCCTGAACTTTCTGCTAAGTGCCATCGCGGTGCCACAGTGTGTACTATGGGACGCGCTGCGGCGCGCTGATGGTGCTATAGCACGAAGGCTAGGCCAGAAATTGGCGCTGCGGCACGAGATAGGCGTTGCGGCGCTATTGTAAAACCCCGAATTTTATGAAATAAAAGTATTCAATTTTTCTTATAATTACTATTCAGTAAATGATTAAATTGATAAAATGTTAAAGTTAAGAGTGATATATGTAAATATTTTAAATAAGAAAGTGGTTATAAAATACTCATTATTGTAGGGGGATATTCGTTTGGTCATGAAATATTCTTACTGTTGGAGAATATTCGTACGACGGCGCAACCATTTGTGGGCCCCATAACAGAATAACTTTCGAATGAAGAAAACGACAAATTTGAGTTTTTATAAATAATTGCGTAATCGTTACCGTTAACACTGTTGGAATATCCGGTGGTTAAAATACAGTAATACGCGTGGTTACACAGTAGCACACGATATTGCACAGTATTTTTTTGAATTATTGATTCTTACGTAAGAAGGCACTACTCAATAATTGTTACAATAATTACTGTTCAATATTTTATTTTATTGATTCAATAATTGCTACGTTGATATTTTATATTATTATTGTTTTAATAATTGTCACCGCACAGTATCTCCATTATCAGATCAATAATTCATATTATTTGAATAATATTGTTAGATAACATTATTGGCAATGTCTAAGGAAGTTCTGTCTAAGAAGATGTTTGGTCACCTAATTGCGCGCCAGTAAGGAGAAATCCTTATCGGAAAGCCCCCTCTTTCCTGGGAACGACCTGGTTGTCATAATTATGATTCTGTAATATTATTTGTAAATAATTAATTATTGATTTATATGATAAGGAAATATTTATTTTAATGGGAATATAAATTGAGGAATTTTTAGAAAAGTGACAATTGTTGAAAATTGATATTTTATCTTTCCTGATAAAATAATTTATTCAAATATATTATTATATTACATTATAAATGTATAATGTGATAATATAATAATGGTGATATCTTTACACTAAATTCACGGTGCATGAATCAAATGAGAGAAATCTAGAAATTAAAAGAAGAACAGAATATGGAGATTTTTTAGAAAAAATAGTTTATTACTTGATTTTGTAAAATCTATAACTCTTGGTGTATAATGAGTTAGGAGATGAGTCATATATCAAAAGAAAGCCCTAGAAGTAAGCTAAACGCAAAAATTTGAATCACCCAAAAATAATTTTTGGATTTTTCGTGGTGACTGTTTGAATGAAACTAGTCCAAAGGACTCATAGTCCGAAAAATCAATGTTCTTAAGCTATATTGCGTGAGTTATAATTTTTAATCCGACCGTTGGATCGTTGTAATTTTTGGATATATTATGCATATATAAGTTTAGTATATGTCCACAAATTTTGAATCGTTAAAAATTAACGTATGATTTGTTATGAATTTTATGAGGTGACTGATTCATAAATTGTTGAAGTTATTGAAATTATAAATAAGTTTTAGTGGAGATTTCTAGAAGGTGGGACCCACTTGTCCTTTTATCTCTTGATTATGCTGGAGTTCGAGTAAGGTGTGCGTGAAAGGAAGGTGGGTGGAAAGCCACCGGTAGCCAATTTGTCAGCTTTGGCATGCTAAGCTTTTCCTATAAATAGGGTGCTTAGTTAGAATTAAAAATCACACCAGAAACATAAGTTTTCTCTCTCTATATTATCGAGTGTATTTTGTGAGTATTTAGATACTTTGATAGTTACTATTCAGTGCAAGTTTCCTTCGGCATTACATCCGAAATTCCAGTCAGAAGTACTATTCTTTTGAGATAAGGGATAGTAAGGGATGTTATTTTCTTCGTAAATAATATTATTTTCTTCAATATCATTATACCGAAATATTGATATGAATTTTATTGTGAAATTTTTACCTTTTTCATGTCAGGGTTACTATTCACATATACGATACTATTCACGTATACGACACTATTCATGTATATGGCATTATTTACGTATATGATATTATTTACGTATACGGTACTATGTACGAATACGGAGTACAATTCATGAGTTACTATTCATGAGTTACTATTTATGAGCTACTATTCACGAGTTACTATTTATGAGTTACTATTCACGACAAAATTGGTTTCCTTTTCTGACCAAATTATCATTGATTTATGAATATTGCTCTTGAAATTAAATCCATATTTTGATCATATTGTTTTTATTATCATATATAACTTTTTTATAATCCTGGTGATGAAATTTCTCTTTGACTTGAGTGTAAAAATGGGTAGATTATTGGTATGATCGTGACTATGGGTTACCTTTAGCTAGTAGTGCAAAGATAAATTGTTGACTGGTATGATCATGACCATTGAATTTATAATTGAATATCTTTAACTTAAGTGCAAAGGTGAATTGATCAACATGGTTATAATTATTGTTTATATAAATTCTGAAATGATTATATATTTCTTTGAGATATTAATATCTTTGGTCTGTAGTGCAAAGATGATCTGTTGTTGAATATCTTTGGCCTGTATCGCAAAGATGACCTGTTGTTGAATATCTTTGGCATGTAGTGGAAAGATGACCTGTTGTTAAATATCTTTGGCCTGTAGTGCAAAGATGAACTGTTAATGAATATCTTTGGCCGTAGTACAAAGATGAACTTATTAGTATGATTATGAATAGGAACTGTGATTTGATATAACAATAATCTTTGATGTTTCAGGTAAAGACATGTGATGAAAATTATCTTCGTCCTGGATGAGAAGAGGAATTTAGAACCACAATTATGATTATGAGTTATTCACATGATTGTGGACATGAACTGTTAATTTCTGTTACAGGGATAAAATATTGTTGGTAGACTTTTAACATGGAGAATATAATAGACTTTATAATCTATTTGACTCTTCTAATGGATTGCTCGTTCCACTGCAACTATGGTTGAAAAGTTTTATCATCTACCATATGTTCTAAATCTCTGATTTATATTGATGAAGGCTATTGATAATTTAATTATCTTTAGTCATGATATTCTTTACTGGGCTAGTTGTGCTCACCCTTCTGCTTCATAATTCCTTTCAGGTAATAGAGTGTAGTTGGGTCGAGCGGGGGTAACAGGGGAATATAACAATGGTCTCTAGATGTGGAGGTTCTCCCTAAACAGTATGAAAATAATTTTATTGAGAACTTTAGAATAGTGTGTTGTATTTTATACATCATTTAGTAGTTATATTTGGTGAATCAAATAGGGTGAGGCGAACCCAACGTTGGAAGGGTGTTTTGCCACTACCATACAAGATGTCTAATGAAATACAACTTCGTGTTATCATAAGACAAAGTTGTGCACATCCACTTGCTGAGTATATCTACGAGCACTACCTATATAATCTTGGAGTTTGGTTGAAATATAATTCTCAATTGGAGACAATGGAGATAATTATATGTCAAGAGAAGACTCACCATTAGAAAGAACATGATAGCAATCTTCTCATTTTTCTTTGGGGTCTATTGGGTCAACCAAGGATAATTCTCCAGACATATGATATCTATCATAACCTAGACGCATGGTCTCCCATGTACGAAGGTTTCCTTGAATATTTTCCAAAGATTTTAATTTCTAAAACAGTTATTGACTATACCTTTATATAAGATGCCATTGTGACATGCTATCAAATGTTGGGATGAGAGTCGCAGTTAATATATAATTGTATCAAAACTCACAGCATATGTGTTGTTGTATTTTACACGACAATTGTAATAATAAAGTTATAGTTATTTTATGTACCATGTATTTGGCGACTCAGAATGGGTTGGGTGGATTGGACCTATTTTGGGGTTGTCACAACTATCCTTGGCGTTGCGGCTCGGGACTTCTGAGGCGCTGAAAATGGCGCTGAGTCTCCAATCTTACAGAATACAAACGAAGAACATAGCAAAACTACTACATCTAAATTTCTAACACCAATTAACATGTATAACTTAAAAATTTTGCACATAAAGGTTACGAAGCATACATATACAAATTTTACACAAATAAACAACAATATCAGAAAACTTAATTCCTTAAAAGCACTTTTTACAAACCAAAATTCCATTATTGAAATTTCTTGACACAATGACACTGTAAATCCTAATAACAAACCAATTTGATTCGTTTAAACTACGTTCTTTGTATTTCTTACCGAATTAACAAATTCGAAGTCCAATTTTACAATTAGCATACACTAATTTTGTTATCTTACAAAATTAACAATCACAGTTCATGTATATATTCATATTCATTGTAAAAAAAAACAATTCCCTTCCTTTAACACATAATTAGCATACAGTCATGTATATATATATATATATATATATATGCAAGTTATAACAATTATAATTACCAATACACGTAATATCATAACCAATTATAAAACATGGTTTACTGAGAATTTGTAAAATATAACCTTATACACAGTGATATTCAAAAAAACAGAGAACGTAAAACATATATAGTATATAGTATTAAGATAATGGGAAAAAAATTCCTTTTGATGCTTGGTTACTCCTTGTTAATCACTTAAAATAGTTTGAAGAATTCAGAACCTTCTCTTGTTGCTTCTCTCTCAGACTCTCTCTCAATTTCTCAGACAACTATTCTTCTCTTTTCTTACTTAGGCTTTAGCAAAATAGATTATACGTAAACAAAAATAAACCAACGCATGTTTACCAAACGTTTAAAAAAACTCAACGTACGAAACTGCCATATACTAATGACCCTATTAAACTATCAGTTACATAATATATATTATTTATAATTTGTTTATTTAATTTATATTATTAAAATTCAAAATTTAAAACAAATCCAAAAGTCATAAGGCTTCGTTTGGCAAAACCCTTTTTAAAATAAAGAATTAATATCCTTAAGCCTTGTTTGGCAAAACTAGATTAAATTCCTTTAACTTATTTTGAATAACTCCTTATAACATAGTTATTTGTCACACTTTATTTAATTAAGTTTTCACACTTAATTAATTAATTCAAATAACTATTTATTGAATAATATAATAATTCATTTAATCATATAACTCAATACAAATAATTAACCATCAAATTGAAATATTAATATAATAATAATTTTCTTAACTCATTAATTATTTATTTAACAAATAATTAACCAAATCAAATCAATTTAAATCAAACAAATATCTATTCAACGATAAACGCATCCATTAAATATTTATATAATTCAATAAATATTTAAAATTACAATTAAAATCTGGATTGTTACATCCTTCCCCCCTTATAAGAATTCTGTCCCCTGAATCACAACTCTAACAAATCATTCGTTACATTCTTCCCTACTTACAAAGATTCTGTCTCCAGAATTGAAGACACAGACTAAACAAATAACTTAGGGTAATCTTTCATCATTTTATCTTTGAGTTCCCACGTGGCTTCTTCAGCATTGTGGTTCCTCCATATCACCTTCACAGAAGGTATAACTTTATTTCTGAGCACTTGTTCTTTCATGTCAACTATCTGGATAGGAATCTCTTCATAGGACAAGTCTTTATCAAACTACAACGGTTCATACTCGATCACGTGCTTGTAATCGGGTTTATACGGTCATAACATCAAAATATGAAAAATATTGTGGACGTTTTCCAGCTCTGGAGGTAAAAGCTACCTCGTAAGCCACTTGTCCAACTCTTCGCAACACTTCAAAGGGTCCAATAAACCTCGGGCTTAGCTTCCCCTTTTTACCGAAATGAATTTTTCCCTTCCAAGGAGAAACTTTTAGAAATACGAAAGTTCCTACGTCGAATGCATGATCTTGTTTGCATTGATCAACATACTTCTTCTGTCGGTCTTGAGCTGCTACCAATCTTGTCCTGATGAGTTTGACAACCTCAACAGTTTGTTGTACCAGTTCTGGTCCTAACAGTTGACGTTCACCGACTTCATCCTATCACAGTGGAGTTCTGCACTTTATGCCGTATAATGCTTCGTAAGGCGGCATGCCGATGCTCGCGTGGCAACTATTATTATAGGCGAATTCCACCAACGGTAAATGTTCTTCCCAGCTTCCTTTGAAATCCATGATGCATGCTCTCAACATATCTTCCAATGTCTGGATTGTTCGTTAGCTTTGGCCATCTGTTTGTGGATGGTATGCCGTACTCATTCGCAACTGTGTTCCCATGCATTCTTGTAGTCTCTTCCAGAAGTTTGACGTGAATCGCGGATCTCTATCAGACACAATTGACACTGAAATCCTGTGACACCCCCAAATTCGGGTACTTTATTTCCGCTGAATTTAGTTCTCACTATCAAAATAATTACATCTAACTACCCATAATAAAGGATAAAATATTAAATAACTTAAATAATAATCTTTCCCATCAAAGGGTTACATCATCTCATAAATAATCCCATGTAATCTAACCTTAAATTATTACATCAGTTTACGGAATACATCATAAAAGAAAACAAGTCTTATAAAATCATGCATTTAATTAAACTTTAAATAATTCTTCAACACTTGGACATCTTTCTCTTTCCTTTGCTAGTAGATGACTCATCACCTCTTTCGACTTTAGCTGCATTTGTTAATTGCAAGAGTGAGCAAACAATTGCTCACTGATATAAAGAGTAGTAATAACAACATGAGAATGAACAACGAATGCTGAACAATAATTGTAAGACCCCAACTTTTATGAATAAAGAATAATTTTCTCAAAATATATTTTTGAATATTATAGTGTGGATTTGATATAATGTTATTGTTGTGGGTAATATAAACAAATTTTGTAAAGTAAGAAAGTGGTTATATAATATTCGATTGGTCGGGGAATATTCGTTTTAACAGGAAATATTCGTACGAACAATCATTGGTGGACCCCACAACTAAAGTATTGTCATAGTTAGAAAACGACAAAATTATTTTTTTATAAAAATAACGGCGACCGTTAAAACTGTTAAACTACCCGGTAGTAAAAGTACAGTAATACGCGTGGTTGTATAGTAGTACACGGTATTGATTATTGAAACTTACATGAGAAGTCACTTAATTATACTCAATTATTGCTACAGTAATTGCTGCATTATATCTCTCATATTATTGATTTAATTATTGACACAGTATCATCTGCATAATATTTTATATTATTAAATCAGTAATTGAGACGACAAAGTTATTCATATTATTATTTACAATATTGACAATGTCTAGAAAGTTCTGTCAAGGAGAGGTTTGGTCACCTAATTGTGCGCCAATAAGGAGAAATCCTTATCGGAAAGCCCCCCTCTTTCCTGGGAATGATCTAGTTGTTAAATATTTTGAGTTATGATATTAATGATGAATAAGTTCGTGTTTATTAAAGATGAAATTGATAGTTCTATTGTGTGGGAATTATTAGTGTTAGTGAAAATCGACATTTATTTTGATATTAATTGATGTCTGAAAGTTATACTGACCAATCGGGTAATTAATCGGATAAATGAGCAATTAATTGCTATTAATTCACATGATTATAACTATTTGTTCGCATGTGTGTACTATTGATTCACATTCTTGCACTATTAGGGGTGGTGGTGCAAGATTGATAGTACTTGCATGACTAAGTTAAAATGGAGGTATAGATGGAGGTACTATACTGTAATTCGTATTTTCACATGTCTAGAACTATTGATTCACATGATTTACAGTTAATTCACATTATTTACTATTAGGGGAGGTGGTGCAAGTTTGATAATACTTGCAGGACTAAATTAAAAATGAAGAAAAAGAGAAAGGTATTATATTGTAATATTTCGAGCCCCAAAACGTGCAATTATCGAAAATATATTTTTCTATAAATAGAAAGTTCATTCTTCCTTCATTTCTCACCAATTCACAAAAGCTATAGAGCAATTATTATATAGAGAAAGAAGAAGAGAAGTCTGCTACCTCACTATTTTAGTATCCAATTTTTCTAAGGTAAGGGGTATTATTCCTTCGTATTCATGAAGAGAGTTATTTTCTTTCAATACTCATAAAGGTTGTTATTCCATTCTTTATTATTATGTTAGAATAACCTGTATATGCGAAGTACAACATACATGGTGAAATTCTTCTATTAATCCATTCTTTATTATTTTGTTGGAATAATCTGTCTGTGCGGTCTATCGCATGCCTGGTGAATTCTTTTGTTATTCTATTCTTTATTATTCTGTTGGAATATCCTGTCTGTGCGTATTACGCATGACCTGGTTCCCTTCTTTATTATTCTGTTGGAATATCCTGTCTGTGCAGATTACGCATGACCTGGTTCCATTATTTATTATTCTGTTAGAATAACATGTCTGTGTGGACTACCGCATGCATCGTGAATGATCCTTCATATTCATTCCTTATTAAATTGTAGAAATGATCTGTCTACGTGGATTACCGCATGGCGGGTGAAAATTCATTTACAGTTTCATATATTCTACTATACTCATTTGGTTAAAATTTTGGCTTCTATACTCCATGAAATTAGTAGAATATCCTGGATATTTGTGTTTCATCCAGTATTTTTTCATGGAAATATTCTTCTGAGCATTCTTGAATTTTACTCCACAAAGCAGTATCATGTTGACAATTTGGACGTTATTGATTTCTGGATAAATTAAATTATAAGATCTTTAAAATTTATCTTCAACTTGTTTTAATGAATTATTTTGTCATTGTCATCATCCTCATACTTATATTATGATGAAAGTCATCTTTGGCTTACGTGCATAGATGGACTTGGTATGGTTATGACCAGGGATTATTCGGTATAATTATGACCGTAATGTGATGAATGATGTGGTGAAAGTCCTCATTTGCCTGTAGTTCATTGCTGGACAGTTGTTGGTATGATTATGACCAGGGATTATTCGGTATAATCATGATTATTGATGATTACATGAATATCCTTGGTCGTGGTGCAGGAATAATTTGATTTTATTTATTAAGCTGAGTCTCAGCGATAAAGTTGCTGAAAAACTTTTTAAATCATAGAAGATAGTAGATTTTATGCTCTACTTGACTATTCTAATGGATTGCTTGTTCCGCTATAGTTAAACTTGTTGTCTATTATATTATATCAGTTTAACATTGTTGAGGGATAATGATAATTTATTCTGCATTATCTTAGTCATAATATTTCTTACTGGGCTAGTTGAGCTCACCCTTTTGCTTTCATTGTTCTCTTCAGGAAATGAGAACGTAGCCGGGACTAGTCGGGGAATGGAGTGATGGTCCGAGATGGTGTCATAGTAGTCCTCACTATTCTATAAAATAATATGATAATAAATGTAATGAGGACTCCATTGAGTGTGGATATTGTCTAAATGACAATATTTGTATTAAAACTCATAGCATTTGTTTTGTTGTATTTTACACGACAGTTGTATAATTAAGTTTTTATTTGTATTTTGTACCATGTATTTGGCGACTCAAGATGGGTGATGTATACCTGTTTTGGGGGCGTCACAGTTGGTATCAAAGCTTAGGGATATGATCCCTGGCTGAGATGTGAGACAAGAACTAGGAAGGGAGAGACGGGGAATTCCTTCGCTAGTATGACCTACCTAAGTTTATTTGGTATTTAATTGGTCAGTCAGAGTATAGGGATAATATGTGATATGTTAATTAACCCTTGTTTTGTGGCAATATTTGAAAATAACATCCGAGAATGTTGAGAATAGCAATGGAGCACAGGAGATCGTTGAGTCACCACATATCAATACCCAGGATAATGTGTAACAGGAAGACAATAATCCCCAGGTAAACAATAACACCGACCAAATGGCGAACGACAGAATGTTTAGGAGCTTTCTGCAATTCATATAACATCAGGCAATAGAGACTCTTGTCCAAAATACAGGTGAAAACACTGGAAACTCTCGGACGGTCACTGCTAAGTAGTTCAAGGAGCTGGGACCACCAGAGTTTTTTGGAGAGCTAAAACCACTTAAGGCGGAGACGTGGATAAAGCAGATCACCAAGATATTTGATGTCTTGGGATGCTCCGAGGAGCAAAAGGTTCCCTTTGCCACCTTTATGTTGCGAGCAGAAGCAGATTACTTGTGACGAACGAGAATTTTGTAAATTATTTTAAATATTTATTGAAGTAAATAAATATTTTTCAACGATTTAATTATTAGATTAAATAATCAATTGATGCAATTGTGGTAGAATAATTTAATTATATGTGTTACATTTATTAAATTAATGTAGAGAATTTTTATGATCAAAGTTTGTAATTATGTGAGCTTAATGAATTAAATGAATTATTTAATTAAGCATGATGTTACTTTAATTAATTTAATTATTAATTAGAGATTTAATAAATTGACATTATTTATTAATGAAATAATTAATTATATGACTATGTGAAATTATGAGAAGTTATTATATTTTATTTATATTAAATAAAATATATAAATTATTGTGCAAGTGGGTGTGACATGATTTAAACTATAGTATAAGAGGTTTATTTAATTAAATGACTTTTAAAACCTTTTCTAACTAGCCAAACATGGCACTATGGGAAGTTGATGGCAGTTACCCATGACTGGGTAACTGACCACCAACGCGTCAGTTGATTTCTATATTATACGCCTTCCTTTCCTTTTCTTTCAATTTTTTTCTTCTAAGACTAATATTAAGCAGAGAGAGTTGAGAAAATTAGAGGAAAGTGTAGGAGAAACTCTGTGGTTGAGACAGGGAGGAAGTTATTATCTTTACATTCTACGCTTGGGTAATCTTCTCAAACCTAATTTCTATTTTACGTCATTTAGTTTTTATAAAATGGCTTTCAAAGTTTGGTTTAACGTCTGTAATTGGGATAGGAATAATGATTATGGGATTTGTTTATGTTATGGCATATCAAATCATATTTTATTACATTTAGTTTGCAAACCATAACATCAGTATTGTGAAAACATGTCGTACATATGTTATTTCAAAATAAACAGAGTACGTGATATGGCCATATGGCCATATATGTGATAATTGATGTATTGATTATATATTATCCCTAAAATTTACACCCTTATATTATTGAGCATGTTAATACGAAGAGATCAAGCCTTAAACGAACGGATTCGGTGTTATAACGAATACGTACGGCTAAATTATGTGTTTTGTTCAAAAAACTTCAAGATCATCAAGAACAATCCAATTTTACATGATTTAAATCTGTGATTATATGTTTTAATGGGTTAAAATCACTTTATAGATGTTGTATTATGAATATACATGAACTATAACTTGTGGGTATGTCTAATTTTGAGTAGAAAATAAGAAATTGGGAGAAATTGGCATGTTCTGCGATTTTTCGCGAACAGCCATTTCTGTGTCTGGCATGCCGCGCCGCAGCGCCGGCTACCAGTTCATTTCCCGCGCCGCAGCGCCCCCGTGCCGTAGCGCCATAACTCGAGCCACAGCGCCACGGCGCTGCAGCTCCAAGTGTCCGGCCGCAGCGCCATCGCGCCGCAGCGCGAAGCCTTAGTACAAACGTGACGCCGCAGCGCCACTCTCCAGAAAATTCAGAATGAGTTATTTTAAAAAATGTTTAAGTCTAACAATGTGTTAGTGGATTGATGTAATGAACATGTAAACATGTTAGAAGAATAATGTGATGATAAAATAGTTGTTTAACATGTAAATAACATAATTACATGTGATTTGAATTATTAAATTACACAATTAGTTTGGTAATTCACGAAGTACAAATGATGTGACAAAGTAAAAATTTGACTAAGTTTAGTCGAATAATTAAATTAGTCAAAGAGAAAGAGTTTATAATGATTAGTTAATTTAAAATTAACTGGTATTGTGTATATGAATGGTATGTAGGATTTAATTCAAAGAACGTGCTTAGTTAAAGTGTAATCTACGTATGAGGCAAGTATCCTATCCCTAACTCCATTCTATTGAGCAAGTTTATTTAAACTTAAACGTTACTTTTATGTTGAGCAAGTTTCCCTAACCCTACTTGTCATTATTGTTCAAGTTTATTATTTACCTTGAATAAATTATCCTTGTTATTATTCAAGTTCAAGCATGATATTAAAGATTAATTATCTTTCCAAAGCATGATTCAGTTATACAATAATTGTCCTATTGTATACTTTTGAGGTTATTATTCAAATCGAATATCAATTATTGTTGAACCTTATTAGACTAGTGAACCTTATTGATTCAACTAGTCCATAGTTGATGAGCGTTCTAAATTTCAGAACCCTTGATGAATTATCCAAACCAAACTTCCTTTGGTGCGGACTCGAATGTCAAACTGAGATGAACAACCCTGTATAGGGGATTATTTACGCTTTAGCGTTAAGATATTGTGCACAGTATGGTACTAAGGGCTGATCCCCCTAAGTACGAGAAGGAGGTCCATAGTCTTATGACTGTTAAAGGTTTCAAGTATAACCCTTGTTAAGCTAGGACATAGTTCAAGGTCTTATGACCCTCAGTATTCTTTTGATTCATGTTATGTATTCTTGATTCAAAAGTTAAGCTTTATTCAGATGTCATTGATTATTCGCATGTTATTATAATGTCGTTTCATTTTTTTTATACTTGTGGGCATTTGTGCTCACTCTTGCTTAACAATAACATTGCAGTTAAGAATTAAAGAAGCGACGAACCCTCCACTAGTAAGGGCAATGGCAAAGTTAGCAAATGATGAAGACCTGTTATTTATTAACTGATGTATTTGTTTAAGACTTGAGTTATGTTGATGTTAAGACTTATTTGTTTAGAATTTCGCACAGATGTTTTAAGGTTAGAGTAACCTGAGATTTATTTATGAATCAGTTGATGTAACCCTTAAGGGAAGAGATTTTATTATGATTTCTATCTATTATATGGTTTATTATTATTTATGGGTAGATAGATAGATGATGCTTGTACAGTGAACACCAAATCCCGTGGAATCGAAGTACCCGGATTTGGGGGTGTCACAGGTTGGTATCAGAGCCGTAGGTTATGAACCTTAGGTGGGGGAAACAACCTTAGGTAGTAGCCTTATAGAAGAAGATAGAAATTGAAAACTCGTATCGAGTTCTAAGAAATGAATTTTTGTAATTCATTGAAGATAATAAAATACATTATGTGTCTATGTGTTAATTTATGTGCTCGTTAGTACAACTTAGTAACTAAAACTTAAAATTTTGTTGTCAGGATGACGAATGATGGAGAAGCTAGTCAAGCTGGGGAGGAAGAACCCCATTTACCTATAGTACCTACTGAGGAGGGATCTCGTGTACTTGTAGGACCGACTGAGGAGGAGCCCCGAGACATTCATGTTGTTAGGGAACAGTTAGTTCAGAGAGAGTCATCTCCATTGATCACCGTTGTTGGTCAGGAGCATGAGCCCGAGACTGATCCTAAGGAGGAGTTTAATGAGGAAGAAGAAGATGAGCTACCACGATACACTGTTGATGCTGAGATGTATGACACACTATATGATCGTAACGTGGAGTTACAAGATGAGGTTCAGGAATTGACTGAGCGAGCGACTGTTCAGTAGTCTACTTTAGAGGAGAAGGATAGAGAGATTGTGACCCTTCATACACGTTTAGGAAACGTGGAGTGGGATCTAGTTCATGAGAAAAGTCAAACCGAAGATAAGACCGAGGAGATAGAGAAGCTGAAGAAGGAACTGAAGGAAACCTCCGGAAGACTAAAAATAGCAGAGGAAGGATGGGTAAGAGAATCACATCGAGCTGATCGTGCAGAAGATGATAGTCGTGCAAAGAAGGCAAAGCTTGAAGACACGTACGCCACACTTAATCATGCGATGGATGAGGTTCAAGAGCGAGTGTTAAGGTACCCCATCCAGTTTGAAGGACTTCTATCGTATATGTTGGATCGCAGGACGATGTCTCGTATCATGAATGAGGAGCGTGGCAAGGCTATTGAGCACCTTGGAAGACAGGAATAGAATCTGTTTATTTATGTGAAAGACTTATATAGTTTTATGTAAATTCCGATGTGTTTATGAACTAAGGAATATGTTAATATTTGAATGTTTTAAATCCTGTGGATTCTTTATTCCAGGATAGATGATGTAAATAGCAGTATGCTATAGTTTAATGTTAAAACTTTTTAATTGAATGAAAAGACATCAAGTTGTTTGAGATGATGTGTTAAGTGATATGTTAAAGTGTTGAGTAATGTCTTAACTATGTAGAGAAATAAATAAAGTTCTAATAAACGCTTATTTAACAGAAAAATGCCACCAAGGAGAAGACAACAACGTCAACCGGCTCAGGAAAGGTCAACCAACAATAACGATAATGCCAACGTTAATCCAGTTCAACAGCTAGTTAATTTACTAACTGGAGTCATGAATAATCAACAACAAGCTCCACCTAGCACAACGTTTAAAGATTTTAAGGCAGTGGGACCGCCAGAGTTCAAAGGTTCCAGAAACCCGATCGAGGCTCAAACGTGGGTGATGGAAATGGAGAAGGTTTTCGACGTTGCTAGGGTTCAAGAAGATCAGAAGACCGTTTTTGCGACATTTATGCTGAAGTCTGAGGCTAGCTACTGGTGGCAGGCAAACAAGATGCGAGGAGGTTAAGGTGTAATTACGTGGGAGAGATTCAAAGAGATGTTTTTCGAAATGTATTTCCCAGCTAGTTCGCAGAATCAATGGAGGTGCAATTTCTGGAACTGAAACAGGGAAACTTGAGCGTGCCTGATTACGCGGCTAAATTCGATGAGTTGGCAAGGTTTGCCCCGTATCAAGTACACACTGACGAGAGGAAAGCCAGACGATTCGAACAAGGACTGAAGCCTTGGGTATACAACAAGGTATCAATGTTTCAACTTAACACGTTTGCGGGAGTTTTGGAAAAGGCCATTCTCGCGGAAGGAGGAAGTGATGCAGTGACTAAGTACAACCAAGAACAGAAAAAGAAAAATAGTGAGAATGAAGGTAATAACAAGATTGGTAGAAGTAATACTGGGAATAATAATAATCAGAAGAGGAAGTGGACGGATAACTCGACAGCTGGAAGTCAACATGGAGGGCAGAAAAAGAAGATAGAAGTATGTCCGACTTGCGACAAGGCACATCTAGGAGTTTGTTTGAAGGGAAAGAGAGTGTGCTATAATTGTGGTCAGAAAGGCCACATAGCACCAAATTGTCCAAACCCAAAGAAGGGTGCTTGTTTCAACTGTGGTTCGAAAGATCATTTAGCAAGAGACTGTCCCAAGAAGGGATCGGGAGGATCAGGACAAGGAGGAAACTGGGGAAATAGCAGTGGAAATACCTTAACCATCACCGGACCACCTGTAACAAACCGACCAACCGCCAGAACTTTCAATATGACGGTGCAGGATGCAATCCAGTCTCGTGAGGTGGTGTCAGGTATCATTCCGATTAATGAAATTAATGCTTATGTTTTGTTTGATTCGGGAGCTACTTGTTCCTTTATATCCGAAGATTTTGCTAATAGTTCAGATTTGCTTATGGATGAATTGGATTACCCCATGAACATAGAAATTGCGAATAGAGAAATAATCCCTGTTAAGTATGTGTATAAGAATTGTAGAGTGGATATTAAGGGTAATATCATGAACGTAGATCTCATCCCTATTCGATTGGGGGAATTCGACGTTATATTGGGTATGGATTGGCTATCCAATTATGGGGCTGTAATTGACTGCCAAAAGAAGCGTATTAACCTTATGACTCCGTTAAAGGTTGTGTTTTATGGTAGCAAGTCGCCTAGACAAGAGAGTTATCTGACGATGTTGCAGGACAGGAAGTTATTAAGACAAGGCTGTGTAGGATATTTAGCTTACATAGTCGATAGTCGAAAAGAGAACCCGAAGGTAGAGGAGATACCGATTGTGAGGGACTTCGTCGATGTATTTCCAGACGATTTGTCAGGACTTCCACCAGATAGAGAAGTAGACTTTGTGATTGATTTGGCGCCCGGAACTGCTCCAATATCGAAGGCACCATACCGAATGGCGCCAGTAGAGATGAAGGAATTAATGGTACAACTACAAGAATTGTTGGACAAAAAGTACATTCAACCGAGCGTATCGCCGTGGGGAGCACCGATGTTGTTCGTGAAAAAGAAGGACGGATCGATGAGGCTCTGCATTGACTATAGAGAATTAAATAAAGTCACGATTAAGAACAGATATCCATTACCAAGGATCGATGATCTGTTTGATCAATTAAAGGGAGCAAAATACTTTTCCAAGATTGACTTGAGGAGTGGTTATCACCAACTGAAGGTGAGGCCAGAGGATGTACCGAAGACAGCGTTCCGAATGCGATATGGTCATTATGAGGTTTTAGTAATGTCGTTTGGTCTTACGAATGCTCCTGCAGCATTTATGGGACTAATGAATGGTATATTCAAGCCGTTTTTGGATAAATTCGTGGTGGTATTTATAGATGACATTTTGGTATATTCCAAAACCAAAGAGGAACATGAAGAACACTTGAGGTTAACATTGGAAGTATTGAGAAGGGAGAAGTTGTATGCTAAATTTTCGAAATGCGAATTCTGGATCGAGAGAGTACAATTTCTTGGTCACGTAATCGATAAAGATGGAATTTCGGTAGATACATCCAAAGTAGAAGCTGTAATTAACTGGGATCAACCGAGAACGCCGTCAGAAGTAAGAAGTTTTCTTGGATTAACAGGATATTATAGAAGATTCATACAAGATTTTTCTAAGATCGCAACTCCGTTAACAAATTTAACTCGAAAACCTGTGAAATTTGTTTGGACGGAGAAGTGTGAGGAGAGTTTTCAAGAATTAAAGAAGAGGTTGAGTACAGCGCCTGTGTTATCTCTTCCAGATGATACAAGAAATTTTGTTATTTTTAGCGATGCGTCGCATAAAGGACTTGGCTGTGTGCTGATGCAAAACGGCAAAGTCATTGCGTATGCATCACGGCAGTTGAAGGATTACGAGAAGGGTTACCCAACCCATGATTTGGAGTTAGCTGCAGTTGTTTTTGCTTTGAAAATTTGGAGGCACTATCTATACAGGGAGAAGTGTGAAAAATATACGGACCACAAGAGTCTGAAATATATTTTTACACAGAAAGATTTGAATATGCGTCAAAGAAGATGGTTAGAATTAATCAAGGATTATGACTGTGAGATTTTATACCATCCGGGTAAGGCTAATGTAGTTGCCGACGCCTTAAGTAGAAAGGGTCGTGAGAAATTGATGATGTTGACTGCTCAGGAGGAGCTAATTACAGATATGGAGAAACTGGAGTTAGAAGTGAAGTATCCTATGAAGATTGATGAGAAGCTATTTCAGATGCAATCTGGTACAACTCTACTAGATAGAGTGAAGGAGGCTCAGTTTCAGGATGATGAATGCAAAAAGGTAACATCGAAGATATCTGAAGGAACCGAACCAAGATTTAAGATGGATAAGGAAGGAATATTAAGATTTGAAAGCAGAATTTGGGTCCCGCCAGTACAAGAAATTAAGGAAGAAATTTTGAGTGAGGCTCGTAGTTCAAGATATTCGATTCACCCTGGTAGTACAAAAATGTACCAAAATCTTCGACAACATTTTTGGTGGCCGAATTTGAAACGTGATGTTGCAGAATGTGTTGCCAAATGCCTGACATGTCAGAAAGTTAAAGCAGAATATCAGAGACCGAGTGGATTGCTACAACCGTTGGAGATCCCAGAATGGAAATGAGAACATATTACGATGGACTTCGTGGTTGGCCTTCCGACGACTCAGAAAGGCTACGACGCAATATGGGTTATCGTTGACCGACTGACGAAATCCGCGCACTTCTTTCCTATCAAAATCAGATTTAACTTAGATCAGTTGGCAAGATTATATGTGAAAGAGATTGTTTCGAGGCACGGAGTGCCGGTGTCTATTGTTTCCGATAGGGATCCGCGCTTCACATCAAATTTCTGGAAACGTCTTCAGGAATGCATGGGTACACAACTGTAAATGAGTACAGCTTACCACCGTCAAACAGACGGACAGAGCGAACGAACGATTCAAACACTGGAAGATATGTTACGAGCCTGTGTAATGGACTTCAAAGGAAATTGGGATGATCACCTACCGTTGGTAGAGTTCGGCTACAACAACAGTTACCACGCTAGTATTGGTATGCCGCCTTACGAAGCGTTATACGGCAGAAAGTGCAGAACTCCGCTTTATTGGGATGAAGTTGGTGAAAGAAAATTGTTAGGACCAGAATTAGTACATCAAACGGCAGAAATAGTCAAAGTGATCCGAGCACGACTGGTAGCAGCTCAAGATCAACAGAAGAAATACGCTGATCCACATCGTAAAAATATCGAGTTTGAACCAGGTAGTTATGTTTCCTTGAAGGTCTCTCCCTGGAAGGGAAAGATCAGGTTCGGAAAGAAAGGAAAATTGAGCCCAAGATTTATTGGACCCTTTGAGGTACTACGAAGAATTGGAGAAGTTGCGTACGAGATAGCCTTACCTCCAGCACTCGAGAATATCCACAACGTCTTCCATGTTTCTGTGTTACGACCTTACAAACCTGATTACAAGCATGTAATTGAATACGAACCCCTGCATTTTGAGAAAGACTTATCTTACGAAGAAATTTCTGTCCAGATTGTCGACCGAAAAGAACAAGTTCTGAGAAATAAAGTTATACCTTCTGTTAAGGTAATTTGGAGGAACCACAATGCTGAAGAAGCTACGTGGGAACTCGAAGAGAATATGATGAAGAATTACCCTCATTTATTTACTTAATTATATGTATGCGATTCTGGGGTCAGAATCTTTGTAAGGGGGGAGAATGTAATGGATCGAAATTATTGAGTCGTGATTCTGGGGACAGAATCCTTTTAAGGGGGGAAAGATGTGACGAACGAGAATTTTGTAAATTATTTTAAATATTTATTGAAGTAAATAAATATTTTTCGACTATTTAATTATTAGATTAAATAATCAATTGATGCAATTGTGGTAGAATAATTTAATTATATGTGTTACATTTATTAAATTAATATAGAGAATTTTTATGATCAAAGTTTGTAATTATGTGAGCTTAATGAATTAAATGAATTATTTAATTAAGCATGATGTTACTTTAATTAATTTAATTATTAATTAGAGATTTAATAAATTGACATTATTTATTAATAAAATAATTAATTATATGACTATGTGAAATTATGAGAAGTTATTATATTTTATTTATATTAAATAAAATATATAAATTATTGTGCAAGTGGGTGTGACATGATTTAAACTATAGTATAAGAGGTTTATTTAATTAAATGACTTTTAAAACCTTTTCTAACTAGCCAAACATGGCACTATGGGAAGTTGATGGCAGTTACCCATGACTGGGTAACTGACCACCAACGCGTCAGTTGATTTCTATATTATACGCCTTCCTTTCCTTTTCTTTCAATTTTTTTCTTCTAAGACTAATATTAAGCAGAGAGAGTTGAGAAAATTAGGGGAAAGTGTAGGAAAAACTCTGTGGTTGAGACAGGGAGGAAGTTATTATCTTTACATTCTACGCTTGGGTAATCTTCTCAAACCTAATTTCTATTTCACGTCATTTAGTTTTTATAAAATGGCTTTCAAAGTTTGGTTTAACGTCTATAATTGGGATAGGAATAATGATTATGGGTTTTGTTTATGTTATGGCATATCAAATCGTATTTTATTACATTTAGTTTGCAAACCATAACATCAGTATTGTGAAAACATGTCGTACATATGTTATTTCAAAATAAACAGAGTACGTGATATGGCCATATGGCCATATATGTGATAATTGATGTATTGATTATATATTATCCCTAAAATTTACACCCTTATATTATTGAGCATGTTAATACGAAGAGATCAAGCCTTAAACGAACGGATTCGGTGTTATAACGAATCCGTACGGCTAAATTATGTGTTTTGTTCAAAAAAAACTTCAAGAACATCAAGAACTGTCCAATTTTACATGATTTAAATCTGTGATTATATGTTTTAATGGGTTAAAATCACTTTATAGATGTTGTATTATGAATATACATGAACTATAACTTTTGGTATGTCTAATTTTGAGTAGAAAATAAGAAATTGGGAGAAATTGGCATGTTCTGCGATTTTTCGCGAACAGCCATTTCTGTGTCTGGCATGCCGCGCCGCAGCGCCGGCTACCAGTTCATTTCCCGCGCCGCGGCGCCCCCCTGCCGTAGCGCCATAACTCGAGCCATAGCGCCACGGCGCCGCAGCTCCAAGTGTCCGGCCGCAGCGCCATCGCGCCGCAGCGCGAAGCCTTAGTACAAACGTGGCGCCGCAGCACCACTCTCCAGAAAATTCAGAATGAGTTATTTTAAAAAATGTTTAAGTCTAACAATGTGTTAGTGGATTGATGTAATGAACATGTAAACATGTTAGAAGAATAATGCGATGATAAAATAATTGTTTAACATGTAAATAACATAATTACATGTGATTTGAATTATTAAATTAAATAATTAGTTTGGTAATTCACGAAGTACAAATGATGTGACAAAGTGAAAATTTGACTAAGTTTAGTCGAATAATTAAATTAGTCAAAGAGAAAGAGTTTATAATGATTAGTTAATTTATAATTAACTGGTATTGTGTATAAGAATGGTATGTAGGATTTAATTCAAAGAACGTGCTTAGTTAAAGTGTAATCTACGCATGAGGCAAGTATCCTATCCCTAACTCCATTCTATTGAGCAAGTTTATTTAAACTTAAACGTTACTTTTATGTTGAGCAAGTTTCCCTAACCCTACTTTTCATTATTGTTCAAGTTTATTATTTACCTTGAATAAATTATCCTTGTTATTATTCAAGTTCAAGCATGATATTAAAGATTAATTATCTTTCCAAAGCATGATTCAGTTATACAATAATTGTCCTATTGTATACTTTTGAGGTTATTATTCAAATCGAATATCAATTATTGTTGAACCTTATTAGACTAGTGAACCTTATTGATTCAACTAGTCCATAGTTGATGAGCGTTCTAATTTTCAGAACCCTTGATGAATTATCCAAACCAAACTTCCTTTGGTGCGGACTCGAATGTCAAACTGAGATGAACAACCCTGTATAGGGTATTATTTACGCTTTAGCGTTAAGATATTGTGCACAGTATGGTACTAAGGGCTGATCCCCCTAAGTATGAGAAGGAGGTCCATAGTCTTATGACTGTTAAAGGTTTCAAGTATAATCCTTGTTAACCTAGGACATAGTTCAAGGTCTTATGACCCTCAGTATTCTTTTGATTCATGTTATTTATTCTTGATTCAAAAGTTGAGCTTTATTCAGATGTCGTTGATTATTCGCATGTTATTATAATGTTGTTTCATTTTTTTTATACTTGTGGGCATTTGTGCTCACTCTTGCTTAACAATAACATTGCAGTTAAGAATGAAAGAAGCGACGAACCCTCCACTAGTAAGGGCAAGGGCAAAGTTAGCAAATGATGAAGACCTGTTATTTATTAACTGATGTATTTGTTTAAGACTTGAGTTATGTTGATGTTAAGACTTATTTGTTTAGAATTCCGCACAGATGTTTTAAGGTTAGAGTAACCTGGGATTTATTTATGAATCAGTTGATGTAACCCTTAAGGGAAGAGATTTTATTATGATTTCTATCTATTGTATGGTTTATTATTATTTATGGGTTGATAGATAGATGATGCTTGTACAGTGAACACCAAATCCCGTGGAATCGAAGTACCCAGATTTGGGGGTGTCACATTACTGGTGAGAATCTTTAAAGCGTACTCAACCTGCCGCACTGAAGATGATTTGGGGGAAGTTCCAAGAACTGTTCAATGACAAGTACTTTCCCGAAAGTATTCGTCACATGAAAGAGGTAGAGTTTATTAAACTAGAGCAAAACAACATGACCGTGTCGCAATACGAAGCCAAGTTTGCCGAGATGTCCCAGTTTGTGTCCCACTTAGTTGATAACGAGGAGAGAATGACACGGATGTTTCTAAGAGGTTTGAAACCTGAGATACGCCAATACTTAATTTCTCACAAACTATGTTTGTATTCAGATGTTGTAAATAGGGCTCAGTTGTTGGAGCGCGATAACGAGTCGACCCAACCAAGAGAAAGCAGCCGACAAAATGATAATACCAATGGTAGTAGTCATCGAAGCAGTGACAACAAGCGTGGAGGGAATCAACATGCCAAAAATGGTAATCACTTCGGTGGTAATCATGGTCATGACAATAAGAGTGGACATTTCAAGAGGAGGAGATTCAACAATAATGGAAAGACATCAGCACCAGCACCTGTTGTTAAGGAAGGAGAACGACCGCCGGTCGTATGTTACAAATACGGAGGGGAGGGACACATCAGCCAAATTGCGTGATGCAGTCCAAAGTGTGTTACAATTGTGGAAAAGAAGGTCACCTAGCCCAATTTTATCGAGCACCAAAGTCAAGTCCAGATGGTATGGAGGCATCAAAGGGTGTCCCAGACAAGACAAAATCGGTAGTTCAAGGGAGAGCGTTTGTCGTAACCTCCAAAAAAGTGAGGAATCCGAACGAAGTGATCACGGGTAACCTAATCATAAACTCTAGTGAAGTTTATACTTTATTTGATACCGGTTCTACCAATTCTTTTATTTCTCCTACTTGCGCTCAACGTTTAAATTTAACTCCAGAGAAATTAGACTTTGACTTATCAGTTGAAACTCCGTTGGGAGAAACCTTCATTACATCCACAGTTTATAAGTCTTGTTTGATTCAAATCAGTAACCGCACGTTACCTGTCGATCTTATTTCTTTGAAAATACTTGCATTTGATGTGATTTTAGGGATTGATTGGTTAACTACTCATCATGCTAAAATCGATTATTTTAGTAAGGTTGTTAGCTTTCATATTCCTAACCAACCTATTATACGAATTCAAGCAAACAAACCACTAAAATCAATCAATGTCATATCAAGCCATAAAGCTATCCGTTTATTAAAAAACGTATGTCGAGCTTTCTTAGCCCATGTCATGAATTTAAATAAAAATACATCAGATTTGAATGATATTTCTATTGTTAATAAATTTCCTAACGTATTCCCTTAAGAACTTCCTGGTCTACCCCCAGAGCGTGAAATTGAATTTTGTATCGACCTTGAATCCGGTACAAAACCCATTTCCAAAGCCCCATATCGAATGGCTCCTATTGAACTTTAGGAGTTAAAAACCCAACTACAGGAATTGTTAGACATCGGTTTCATTCGTCCTAGTACGTCTCCTTGGGGTGCTCCTGTTCTATTCGTGAAGAAGAAAGAAGGAAGTATGCGACTTTGTATTGATTATCGAGAGTTAAATCATGTCACCATCAAAAATAGGTACCCGTTGCCTCGCATTGCTGACCTGTTTGACCAGTTGCAAGGAGCCAAATTCTTTTTAAAGATTGATCTTCATTCAAGATATCATCAGTTAAAGATTAAAACTTATGACATTCCAAAGACTACTTTCAGAACTCGGTACGGGCATTATGAATTCCTAGTCATGTCTTTTGGATTGACTAATGCTCATGCTGCCTTCATGGACATGATGAACCGATTATTCAAGGAATATTTGGATCACTTTGTGGTCGTCTTTATTGATGACATTCTCATATAATCCAAAAGCCGTGAAGACCATGAGCAACACTTGAGGCTGATACTTCAAAAGCTTCATGAAAATAAGCTTTATGCCAAGTTGAAGAAATGTGAGTTCTGGCTTGAGGAAGTTGCATTCCTTGGGCACGTGATATCAAATCATGGAATATCTGTTGACCCAGCGAAGATTGAAGCAATTCAAAGCTGGGAGCAACCAAAGTCAGTGACCAAAGTACGTAGCTTTCTCGGCTTAGCTGGTTATTATCGGAGATTCGTGGAAGGATTTTCCCGAATCACTACTAAATTAACTCAGCTGACTCGAAAAAAAACAAAGTTCTATTGGAGCGAGGAATGTGACAAGAGTTTTCAAGAACTCAAGAGAAGACTCATTTCAGCACCTGTTCTGACAATACCATCTTGCTCGGAGGGATTTTTCATCTATAGTGATGCTTCAGGCAAAGGGTTAGGATGTGTTCTCATGCAATATGGGAAATTCGTAGCCTATGCCTCATGACAACTCAAAGAATATGAGAGGAAATATCCTATTCATGATCTAGAGTTGGCAGCAGTCGTTTTTGCGCTTAAGATTTGGAGGCATTACTTATATGGAGAGAAGGTGGAGATCTATACGGATCATAAAAGCCTCAAATATTTCTTCACTCAAAAGGAACTCAACATGCGAAAACGACGATGGCTTGAGTTGTTGAAAGATTATGATTATACCATCCAATACCATTTAGGAAAAGCGAACGTAGTAGCTGACATATTGAGTAGAAGATCACATGCGGGTACGAGTACAATATTTTCAACGCAAAGACCCATTTTGTATGACTTACGAAGGATGGAGATAGAGTTAAAGACTCCAGGGACCCATGTGATGATGGCGAATATACGAGTAGAACCAACTTTAATCGATAAAGTTAAAGCTGCTGAAGCTACAGACCTGGAGCTGATGCGAATGAGGAAGAAAGTGCAAGAAGGTGTTATTCTGGAAGCAAGAATCGATGAAGAAGGAATACTTTAAGTTAACTCTAGACTTTGTGTTCCTAACGATTCTGACTTGAAGTATAAAATCACGATGGAGGCGCACAACACACCGTTTGCAATCCATCATGGGAGTACCAAAATGTATCGTGATCTTCGACATATATTTTGGTGGAGCAATATGAAGAGAGAGATAGTGGGGTTTATCTCAAGGTGTCTAGCTTGTCAACGAGTCAAGGCGGAGCATCAAGTGCCAAAAGGTCCATTGCAACCACTTAAAATTCCAGAATAGAAGTGGGAGCACATTACCATGGATTTCGTTACTAGACTTCCCAAGGTTTCTCAAGGCATAGATGCGATTTGGGTCATAGTTGATAGATTGACCAAGTCTACTCATTTCTTACCGATACGAGAAACTTATTTACTTGAATGTCTTACTCGTATGTACATAAACGAGATTGTAAGATTGCATGATATGCCAGTATCTATAGTTTCTGATCGAGACCCAAGATTCACTTTAAGATTTTGGGTTAGTTTGCAAAATGCTATGGGCACGGATTTACGATTTAGTTCGGCATATCATCGTCAAACGGACGGACAGTTAGAAAGGACTATTCAAACTCTTGAAGATTTATTAAGACTTTGTGTCCTTGACTTCAAGAGAAGTTGGGACAAGTTCTTACCGTTGATGGAGTTTTCCTACAACAATAGTTATCAAGAACGTATTGGCATGGCTCCATTTGAGGCGTTGTATGGAAGAAAGTGTCGTTCTCCAGTATGTTGGGATGAGGTGGGTGAAGCAACGTTGTTAGGAACGGATTTGGTACGTATGACTACGGAAAAGATTCAAACGATCTGATAACGTATAAAAACCCCACAAGATCGATAAAAGAGTTATAATGATCTTCATCGAAAGGACATGGAATTCAATATTGGAGATCATGTGTTGTTATGTGTTGCTCCATGGAAAGGAGTTACGAGATTTGGAAAGAGAGAAAAGTTCAATCCTCGATTCATTAGCCCATTTATAATCCTCGATCGAGTAGGAACTGTGGCCTATAGACTCGCCTTACCGCCAAGTATGTCTCGTGTTTATAACGTTTTTCACATATTAATATTACGTAAATATGTGAAAGACCCGAACCACATTATTGAATTAGAACTAGAAGAGATAGAGGAAGATTTAACGTATGAAGAGTTACCTGTTAAAATCTTTGATAAGAAGGATCGTATTATACGCTCCAAGGTTATACCTCAAGTCAAAGTTTTGTGGAGAAACCACGATGTGGAAGAAATGACCTGGGAGTTATAATCTGAGATGAAGTCAAGATATCCTCACCTCTTCGATATACCAGGTACGTACCCTAATTTGAGTAAGAAATTTTATAAGAAGGGGAGGTTGTAAGACCCCAACTTTTATGAATAAAGAATAATTTTCTCGAAATATATTTTTGAATATTATGGTGTGGATTTGATATAATGTTATAGTTGTGGTTAATATTTATAAATTTTGCAAAATAAGCAAGTGGTTATATAATATTCGATTGGTTGGGGAATATTCATTTTAACAAGGAATATTCGTATGAAGGCACAATCATTGGGAGACCCCACAACGGAAGTATCGTCGTAGTTAGAAAATGACAGAATTATCTGTTTATAAAAATAACGGCGAAAGTGTTACCGTTAAAACTGTTGAACTATCCGGTAGTAAAAGTACAGTAATACGTGTGGTTGTATAGTAGCACACGGTATTGATTATTGATGCTTACGTGAGAAGTCACTTAGTTATACTCAATTATTGCTATAGTAATTGTTGCATCATATCTCTAATATTATTGATTCAATTATTGTCACGATATCATCTACATAATATTTTATATTATTAAATCAATAATTGAGACGACAAAGTTATTTATAATATTATTTACAATATTGACAATGTCTAGAAAGTTCTGTCAAGGAGAGGTTTGGTCACTTAATTGTGCGCCAATAAGGAGAAATTCTTATCGGAATGCCCCCTCTTTCCTGGGAATGATCTGGTTGTTAGATATTTTGAGTTATGATATTAATGATGAATAAGTTCGTGTTGATTAAAGATGAAATTGATAGTTCCATTGTGTATGAATTATTAGTGTTAGTGGAAATCGACATTTATTTCGATATTAATTGATGTCTGGAAGTTATACTCACTAATTGGGTAATTAATTGGATAAATGAGTAATTAATTGCTATTAATTCACATGATTATAACTATTTGTTCACATGTGTGTGCTATTGATTCGCATTTGTGTACTATTAGGGGTGGTGGTACAAGATTGATAATACTTACATGACTAAGTTAAAAATGGAGGTATAGATGGAGGTACTATACTGTAATTCGTATTTTCACATGTCTAGAACTATTTATTCACATGATTTACAATTAATTCACATTGTTTACTATTCAGGGAGGTGGTGCAAGTCTGATAATACTTGCAGGACTAAATTAAAAATGAAAAAAAAGAGGAAGGTATTATACTGTAATATTTCGAGCACCAAAACGTGCCATTATCGAAACTATATTTTCTTATAAATAGAAGCTCATTCTTTACTTCATTTCTCACCAATTCACAAACGCTATAGAGTAATTATTATAGAGAGAAAGAAGAAGAGATGTCTGCTACCTCACTATTTTAGTATCCAGTTTTTCTAAGGTAAGGGGTATTATTCTTTCGTATTTATGAAGAGAGTTATTTTCTTTCAATACTCATAAGGGTTATTATTCCATTCTTTATTATTATGTTGGAATAACCTGTCTATGCGAAGTACCGCATACATGGTGAAATTCTTCTGTTATTCCATTCTTTATTATTCTGTTGAAATAACCTGTCTGTGCGGTCTATCGCATGCCTGGTGAATTCTTTTGTTATTCCATTCTTTATTATTCTGTTGGAATATCCTGTCTGTGCGGATTACGCATGACCTGGTTCCCTTCTTTATTATTTTGTTGGAATATCTTGTCTGTGCGGATTACGCATGACCTGGTTCTATTCTTTATTATTATGTTAGAATAACATGCCTGTGTGGACTACCGCATGCATGGTGAATGGTCCTTCGTATTCATTCCTTATTAAATTGTGAAAATGTTCTGTCTACGTGGATTACCGCATGGCGGATGAAAATCCATTTACAGTTTCATATATTCTACTATATTAATTTGGTTAAAATTTTAGCTTCTATACTCCATGAAATTAGTAGAATATCCTGGATATTTGTGCTTCATCCAGTATTTTTTCATGGAAATATTCTTCTGAGCATTCTTGAATTTTACTCCACAAAGCAGTATCATGTTGACAATTTGGACGTTATTGATTTCTATATAAATTAAATTATAAAATCTTTAAAATTTATCTTGAACTTGTTTTATTGAAATATTATGTCATTGTCATCATCCTCATGCTTATATTGTGATGAAAGTCATCTTTGGCTTACATGCATAGATGGACTTGGTATGGTTATGACCAGAGATTATTCGGTATAATCATGACCGTAATGTGATGAATGATGTGGTGAAAATCCTCATTGGCCTGTAGTTCATTGATGGACAGTTGTTGGTATGATTATGACCAGGGATTATTCGGTATAATCATGATTATTGATGATTACATGAATATCATTGGCCGTGGTGCATGGATAATTTGATTTTATTTATTAAGTTGAGTCTCAGCGATAAAGTTGATGAAAAACTTTTTAAATCATAGAAGATAGTAGATTTTATGCTCTACTTGACTATTCTAATGAATTGCTTGTTCCGCTGCAGTTAAACTTGTTGTCTATTTTATTCTATCAGTTTAACATTGTTGAGGGCTAATGATAATTTATTCTGCATTATCTTAGTCATAATATTTGTTACTGGGCTAGTTGAGCTCACCCTTTTGCTTTCATTGTTCTCTTCAGGAAATGAGAACGTAGCCGGGACTAGTCGGAGAATGGAGTGATGGTCCAAAATGGTATCATAGTAGTCCTCACTATTCTATAAAATAGTGTGATAATAAATGTAATAAGGACTCTGTTGAGTGTGGATATTATCTAGATGACAATATTTGTATTAAAACTTATAGCATATGTTTTGTCGTATTTTACACGACAATTGTATAATTAAGTTTTTATTTGTATTTTGTACCATGTATTTGGCAACTCAAGATGGGTGATGTATACCTGTTTTGGGGGCGTCACTATAATGAACTTGTTTTACGAATCAAAAATAGAAAACAAGTTTGAACTTTAATATCTGAGGGTCTTAAGACCACGAACTATGTCCCTGGTGATAAGGTATACTACCCCAACCTTAACAATCATTTAGACTATATAGACCCTGCTTAACGTACTTAGGGGGATCAACCCTTTGTACCATGTATTGTGTACAAACATCTAAATGTTTCACGTACAAAATCCCCTATATTAGGGTTGTTCGCCTCAGTTTGGATTTAGAACTTTCGCACTAAAGAAAGTTTAGTTTGGAACTAGCTTATCAGTGTTTCTAGAATTTTAGAACACTATTCAATTATAGATTAGTTTAATCAACAGAAGTTTGCATACCACTTGAAGATTTAATACAAGAATGTATAACTGAACAAGGCTATCAAAGTCAAAGATCAGATATCAACAATATATATTTGGATAAACATGATACACATGCAAAATACTATATTCAAAGAATTAGAACAATCTCCTTTGAAACAATGTATTAGAACAATATATGTTTTGAATGATAATAACAAGAAATGAGAATGTGAACTCAGTCGATGTAACGAATTAGGTTACAAGAGCTTATTCAATCGTACATAAGAACAGAATCAATAGTCTTGCTCAATAAAAGTTTAGGATAAGAAACTTGCTCAATGAAAAGGATAAGGTTTAGAAACTTGCCTTGTAGGTAAGCTACACAAGTGTAAAATAGTCTCTAATTACCCTACATAAATCATTGTAATCGCAATAACAATTAGTTGTATGAATATTAGCTTTAGGGTTTAAACCATTATTTAGGTCATAACCTTAAGTAAGCACCTAACCATGTTGGTTAACATCCTTAATGAATCTGAAATCTCATCACGGTCCAACATAACTTAATCTTTCATCTCTAACTTTTGAAAACGTCACATTCGGTTTCATTTCATAACTTATTTAAATATATATTTAAAAATCTTCACACTTCGCATTACAACACATTACAATATGACATTATAGTTTATATTATGTCTTAACATCATTAGCATGCATGCTTAACCAACATAAGTCCATTACACATGACCTATAAATAGGCAGAAGTCAGTGCCTGGGCTCAGGGCACGGCGCAGCTGCGCTGTCCCAAGCTATGGCATCGGCGCAATTGCGTTGTTTCTGCCTGTGGTACCGGCGCAGCTGCGCCACGCACAGACAGAAACTGCAGTAGCAGTTCTGTTAGACGGCTGAAACCTAATTCAACCCAAAATTCACCACACTCAACTTCTAAAACTCTATAGTAACATGGTTACACATGCTAAACATCATTCTATATACAAAAACATCACATATACACAAATTTGAAGAATCAAAACCCCCCAATTTCCAAATTTCTTCATTTCTTAACCAGTTGACATAATTTAAACTACGCCGCTTTCGTTTCTTCACATACTAACACAATCCAACCCCAATTTACAGATGATAACACATATTGATCATAAAATTTTGTACTTCCTAAAGCCAATTTTCATGGATAAACACTATTATTTCATTTTCCTTCTTACAAACCAATTCTCACGAATTTGAACATCAACCAAGGATTATAGATGAAAACTACCAAGTTTAGCAATAATATGCATACATAGAATTCAACATCTTAACCCTATCCAACAAAATTTCCAAGTAATAGAGAATAGGTATTGCAAAGAAGATTAATATAAATTATACCTTTAATCCTCTAGATTATATGTTAGCAAAAAGATGGTGAATGTGACGCCCCCAAAAATAGATATACATCACCCATCTTGAGTCGTCAGATACATGGTACAGAATTCAAATACAACTTAATAATACAACTGTCGTGTATAATACGACAAAACATAAACTGTGAGTTTGAATACAAATATTATCTTCTAGAGAATATTCATACTCAAAAGGAGTCCTCATTACAATTATTATCACACTATTACATAGACTAGTGAGGACTATTAATGCTATCATCTGGTCCGTCACTCCGTTTTCTGACTCGTCCCAACTATATTCTCATTTCTTGAAGAGAACAATGAAAAAAATGGTGAGCTCAACTAGCCCAGTAAGAAATATTATGACTAAGATAATGCAGAATAAATTATCATTAGTCTTCAACAATGTTAAACTGATAAAATACAATAGACATCAAGTTTAACTGCAGCGGATCAAGCAATCCATTAAAGGAGTCAAGTAGAGAATAAAATCTACTATCTTTTATGGTTTAAAAGGTTTTTCATGACTTTTATCGCTGAGACTCAGCTAAAAAATAATCCACATCATCGAATCACCCCTGCACTATGGCCAAGGATATTCTTTAGTATCATGACCACGAATTATCCATGCACTACGGGCCAAAGATAATCGTGTTTTCATTAACGGTCCTGATCATGCTATAAAATAATTCATCTTTGCACTACGGCTAAAGAGAATCCATAGCCATAATCATACCAAAAACTGTCCATCAATGCACTACGGGCCAATGAGGACTTTTTTCACATCATTTGTAATATTACGGTCATGATTACACCAAATAATCCCTGGTCATAATCATGCCAAGTCCATCTATGCACTACATGCCACCGATGACTTTCAACATAATATAAACATGAGGATGATGACAATGATATAAGAATTCAATTAAACAAGTTCAAGAATTAATTTATCCAGGGACCAACAACGTCCAAATTGTCAACATGATACTGCTTTGTAGAGTAAAATTCAAGAATGCTCAGAAGAATATTTCCATGAAAAGATACTGGATGAAGCGCAAATATCAAGGATATTCCACTAATTTCATGGAGTATAGAAGTCAAAGTTTTAACCAACTGAGTATAATAAAGAATGGAATAACAAATGAAATCACCATGCATGCAGTACTTCGCACAGGCAGGTTATTCCAATAGAATAATAACGGAACCCGGTCAGGTGAAATTCACACCGACAGGATGTTCCAACAGAATAATAAAGACCGAACCAGGTCCGGCGTAAAACGCACAGACAGGATATTCCGACAGAATAATAAATAATGGAACCAGGTCCGGCGTAAACGCACAGACAGGATATTCCGATAGAATAATAAATAACGGAATAATAGAAGAATTTCACCATGTATGCTGTACTTTGCATAAACAGGTTATTCCAATATAATAATAAAGAATGGAATAACAGAAGAATTTCACCAAGTATAGGGTAGTCCGCGTACACAAGTTATTCCAACAGAATAATAAAGAATGGAATAACATAAGTTATCTTCATGAATACAAAAGAAATAATACCCCTTACGGTTACAACAAATAATATCCCTTACCTTTGAAAGAAGAGTATTCCGACTAGTAGGGCGAGAATATACTCGAAGGAACTTGTACTACGCTCAAAGCTTTCTTAAACTCTAAAGAAATACGCTCAAGATTGTAGAAGAAGAACTCTCTCTATAGTTTCTCTCTCTAGAGTTTCTCTCTCTAAAGTTTCAGTAAATTCGTAAGAAAATAATGAAGGAATGAGCTTCTATTTATAGAAAAATGGAATGCATACTAACTAATCCATGAATGGTCCAGATTGATTTACTTTAATCTGACGGTCCATATTTAAAGAAAAATCTTTTAAATAAAATATAATATATTCTATTTATAGAATAACTTTAATAAAGTATTCTGTTTTATATAAAAAGATATTTCTGTTTTATTACGTTAATAATACGAATAAAACAAAACTTCATTATCGCTAAATAATTCATATTATTAATTGACAATAATTGAATCAAATTGAGTGACTAATCACGTAAGCCTCAATAATCAATACCGTATGCTACTATACAACCACACATATTACTGTACTTTTACTACCGAGTAGTTCAACAGTATCAACTGTAAAACTTCCGCCGTTATTTTTAATAAAATATTTTTTTATCATTTTCTCAATCCGATAATAATTCTGTTGTGGGGTCCACCAATAATTGTGCCGTCGTACGAATATTCCCCGACAAAAATAATATTCCCCGACCAATCGAATATAATACAACAACTTGCATACTTTGCAAAATTTATAAATACTATCCACAACTATAACATTATTTCAAATTCACACCATAATATTAAAAAAAATATTTCGAAAAAAATTAAATCTTTATTCATAAAATCTGGGGTTTCACAATCTCCCCTCCTTATAAAATTTTGCCCTCGAAATTTTCGTACGTACCTGGTATGCCGAACAGATGAGGACACTTCGTCAGATTCTAACTCTTGAGGTATAACCTTTGAGTGTTGAATACATTCCAAGATTTTAACAGGTACATCTTCATACGTTAAATTATCCGCTATCTCGTCCGGTTCTAAATCAATAATGTGGTTCGGGTCGTCCACATATTTACGTAACATCAATACGTTAAAAAATGTTATGAACACGCGACATACTTGGCGGTAAAACGAGTCTATAAGCCACAGTTCCTACTCGATCAAGGATTTCAAATGGGCCAATTAAATTGAGGGTTGAGATTTCCTCTCTTCGTCGATTCTTGCTTCTAGAATAACGCCCTCTTGAATCTTCTTCTTCACATTCATCAGCTCTGAGTATGTAGCTTAAGCGACTTTAACTTTATCGATTAAAGTCGATTCTACTCGTATATTCGTTATCTTTACGTGGGTTTGTATATTCGCACTTGTAAACGCATATGATCTTCGCGTCAACTACCACGTTCGCTTTTCCACGATGATATTAAATGGTACGATCGTAATCTTTAACAGCTCGAGCTAACGTCTTTGGCGCATGATACGTTCATTTTAAGTAAAAAAATATTTGAGGGTTTAAGAAATGGATTTTGTACTGGGGTCAATACAAAATTCAATTTCACGCTCTAGGGGTAGGCTAGGAAGTCTTTAAGAATACGTCAGGAAATTTATTAACAATAGAAATATCATTCAAAACTGTGACTCTCATCCCAGACTTGGATAACACGTCACATTGATACCTATCAACTTGCCATCGTCATTTACAACGTCTCCTACGGAAAGTCTGGCTTCGGTGCATTCCACACCAGGAAGTCAACAACGAAAGGAACGGGGATCTTTACTTATGGCTGGATATGACAATGATTGACTTTAGTGGTTTGGTTACTTGAATTCACATAATAGGTTGGTTTGGAATATGAAAGCTAACAACCTTACGGAAAGCATGATGAGCAGTTAACCAATCGTTTCTAAAAATCACATCAATGCAAGTATTTTCAAAGAGATAAGATTGACAGGTAACGTGAAAGTGTTGATTTGAACAAGATTTATAAATAGTGGAGGTACGAAGGTTTCTCCCAACTGAGTTTAAACAGATATATCAAAGTCTAACTTCTCCGGAGTTAAGTTCAAACATTGAACACAACTAGGTGAAATAAAAGAGTGAGTAGAACCAGTATCTAACACGGTATAGACTTCATAAGAGTTTATGACTAACATACCCGTGATAATTTTATTCAGGTTCTTTGTCACGAAAAAAAACGCTCTCTCTTAAACTACCGGCTTTGACTTTTCTGGGACGGCCTTTGGTGCCTCCATCCTAGCTGAACTTGTATTCAGTGAACGATAAAATCGGGCTAAGTGACCTTCTCTTCCACAATTATAACATACTTTGGACGGCATCGCACAGTTTGGACTGATGTGTCCCTCCCCTCTGCATTTGAAGCATATGATAGGTGGTCATTCTCCTTCCTTAACGAAGGGTGCTGGTGCTGACGTCTTTACGTCATTATTGAACCTTCTCTTCTTGAAATGTCCATTCTTATTATTTTGACCATGATTACCACCGAAGTGGTTACCATTTCTGGCATGTTGATTCCCTCCATGCTTATAGTCACCGCTTTGATGACTGTTATCACCGGTATTATCATTTTGCCGGCTGCTCTCTTTTAGTTGCGCTGACTCGTTATCGCGCTCTACTAACTGAGCCATATTTACAACATCTGAATACAAACACAGTTTATGAGAGATAAGATATTGACGTATCTCAGGTTTTAAACCTCTTAGAAACATTCACGTCATTCTCTCCTCATTATCAACCAAGTGGGACGCAAATCGGGACAACTCGGCAAACTTGGCTTCGTACTGCGACACGGTCATGTTGTTTTTCTCTAACTTGATAAATTCCACCTCCTTCATGTGATGAATGCTTTCAGGAAAGTACTTGTCGTTGAACAGCTCCTGGAATTTCTCCCAAGACATCTTGAGTGCGTCAGGTTGGGTACGTTTTACAGATTCCCACCAGTGATCTGCCTCTTCACGCAACATAAAGGGGGCAAAGAAAACCTTTTGCTCCTCGAAGCATCCCAAGACATCAAATATCTTGGTGATCTGCTTTAACCACGTCTCCGCCTTAAATGGTTCTGGCTTTCCCAAAAACTCCGGTGGTCCTAGCTCCTTGAATTGCTTAGCGGTGACCAACCGTGGGTTGCCATTGTTTCCTCCTGCATTATGAACAGGAGCCGCCTTCGCCTGATGTTGCATGAATTCTAAAATGCTCTTAAACGTACAGTCGTTCGTCAATTGATCAGTGTTATTGCTTACAGGAGGATTATCGCCATCCAGTTGCACATTGTCCTGATTATTGATCTGTGGGGACTCAACGGTCTCCTGTGCTCCATTGCTTATCTCAACATTTTTAGATGTCATTTTCAAATACTGTTACAAAATAAGGTTTAATTAACATATCACATATTATCTCTATACTCTGACCGACCAATTAAATAACAAGTAAACTTAGGTAGGTCATACTAGCGAAGGAATTTTCCATTTCTTCCCTCCTAGTTCTATTCTCACATCCTAGCCAGGGATCATATCCCTAAGCTTTGATACCAACTGTGACGCCCCCAAAAATAGGTATACATCACCCATCTTGAGTTGCCAGATACATGGTACAGAATTCAAATACAACTTAATAATACAACTGTCGTGTACAATACGACAAAACATAAACTATGAGTTTGAATATAAATATTGTCTTCTAGAGAGTATTCATACTCAAAAGGAGTCCTCATTACAATTATTATCACATTATTACATAGAATAGTGAGGACTATTAATGCTATCATCTGGTCCGTCACTCCGTTTCCCGACTCGTCCTAACTATATTCTCATTTCCTGAAGAGAACAGTGAAAGAAAGGGTGAGCTCAACTAGCCCAGTAAGAAATATTATGACTAAGATAATGCAGAATAAATTATCATTAGTCTTCAACAATGTTAAACTGATAAAATACAATAGACATCAAGTTTAACTGCAGCGGATCAAGCAATCCATTAAAGGAGTCAAGTAGAGAATAAAATCTACTATCTTTTATGGTTTAAAAGGTTTTTCATGACTTTTATCGCTGAGACTCAGCTAAAAAAATAATCCACATCATTGAATCACCCATGCACTACGGCCAAGGATATTCTTTAGTATCACGACCACAAATTATCCATGCACTACGGGCCAAAGATAATCGTGTTTTTATCAACGGTCCTGATCATGCTATAAAACAATTCATCTTTGCACTACGGCTAAAGAGAATCGATAGACATAATCATACCAAAAATTATCCATCAATGCACTACGGGCCAATGAGGACTTTTTCCACATCATTTGTAACATTACGGTCATGATTACACCAAATAATCCCTGGCCATAATTATACCAAGTCCATCTATGCACTACAGGCCACAGATGACTTTCAACATAATATAAACATGAGGATGATGACAATGATATAAGAATTCAATAAAACAAGTTCAAGAATTAATTTATCCAAGGACCAACAACGTCCAAATTGTCAACATGATACTGCTTTGTTGAGTAAAATTCAAGAATGCTCAGAAGAATATTTCCATGAAAAGATACTGGATGAAGCGCAAATATCAAGGATATTTCACTAATTTCATGGAGTATAGAAGTAAAAGTTTTAACCAACTGAGTATAATAAAGAATGGAATAATAAAAGAAATCACCATGCATGCGGTACTTCGCACAGGCAGGTTATTCCAACAGAATAATAACGGAATCAGGTCAGGTAAAATTCACACCGACAGGATGTTCCGACAGAATAATAAAGACCGAACCAGGTCTGGCGTAAAATGCACAGACAGGATATTCCGACAGAATAATAAATAACAGAATAATAGAAGAATTTCACCATGTATGCGGTACTTCGCATAAACAGGTTATTCCAACATAATAATAAAGAATTGAATAACAGAAGAATTTCACCAAGTATAGGGTAGTCTGCGTATACAGGTTATTCCAACAGAATAATAAAGAATGGAATAACATAAGTTCTCTTCATGAATACAAAAGAAATAATACCCCTTATGTGTACAATAAATAATATCCCTTACCTTTGAAAGAAGAGTATTCCGACTGGTAGGGCGAGAATATACTCGAAGAAACTTGTACTACGCTCAAAGCTTTCTTAAACTCTAAAGAAATACGCTCAAGATTATAGAAGAAGAACTCTCCCTATAGTTTCTCTCTCTAGAGTTTCGATAAATTCGTAAGAAAATAATGAAGGAATGTGCTTCTATTTATAGGAAAATGGAATGCATAGTAACTAATCCATGAACGGTCCAGATTGATTTACTTTAATCTGACGATCCATATTTAAAGAAAAATCTTTTAAATAAAATATAATATATTCTATTTATAGAATAACTTTAATAAAGTATTCTGTTTTATATAAAAAGATGTTTCTGTTTTATTACGTTAATAATACGAATAAAACAAAACTTCATTAACGCTAAATAATTCATATTATTAATTGACAATAATTGAATCAAACTGAGTGACTAATCACGTAAGCCTCAATAATCAATACCGTATGCTACTATGCAACCACACGTATTACTGTACTTTTACTACCGAGTAGTTCAACAGTATCAACGGTAAAACTTCTACCGTTATTTTTAATAAAATATTTTTTTGTCGTTTTCTCAATCCGACAATAATTTCGTTGTGGGGTCCACCAATAATTGTGCCGTCGTACAAATATTCTCCGACAAAAATAATATTCCCCGACCAATCGAATATAATGCAACAACTTGCATACGTTGCAAAATTTATAAATACTACCCACAACTATAATATTATTTCAAATTCACACCATAATATTAAAAAAAATATTTCGAAATAAATTAAATCTTTATTCATAAAATCTGGGGTTTCACAGTGAATCTCTCCTTCCTCTTGGCCAAAATCACAGAGACTTAATCTCTCAATTTCCCACTGTGTTTTTCTCTCTTCTTCCAAGTCTTCTCTCTAAACCTCTGTTATTCTCCTTAGCAAAATACGTGAAATAAGAAAACTTAACGCTAGCCTTAGGAAATAATATGCATAAAATAACTGATATGGCCATCCTCCCACGTTCTCTTTCAGTTGAAAAAATAAAAAGGCGTCAGTTGGAGTAAGCCAAAGTCCACAAGGCCTTGTTTGGCTACCACTTAAACCCCCAAACATATTATTTTAATAATATTTATATTATATAGTTTCATGTCACACCTTTAGTTTGATTAATAACTTTAGTTTAGTTAATTTAAATAACTTATAATAATAATAATAACAATCTTATTATCATTATACTTAAAATTAATAAGTAATTATATATCTAATTTAATTAATAAATTAGAAACATCACTTTATTTAATTTATTTATTTCCTTTAAATATTAAGCAATTGATTCAATTTAATTATTTCCTTAAATTAAATCCTTTAGATAAAATTATCATTACTCAATTTAATTAACACTAATCAATTTAGTTACTAAATTAATTCACCACAATTCATCAATTATTTATTTTCCTCAATAAATAAATTATTTAAAATATTTATTTAATTCAATAAATATTTAAATTAAATTACAAATTTCTCGATCGTTACAAATCCCGTGTCTCGAAACGATTTCTTTAACGTATAAATTTGCCAACTGATCAAGATTGAACCTAATCTTTATTGGCAAAAAGTGTGCTGATTTTGTCTGTCTGTCCACTATTACCCAAATCGCATCGTATCATCTTTGAGTAGTTGAAAGACCCACCACAAAATCCATTGTGATGTGTTCCCACTTCCATTCCGGTATTTCTAACGGTTGAAGTAATCCGCTTGGTCTTTGATGTTCAGCCTTGACTTTTTGGCATGTTAAACATTTCGCTACGCATTCTGCAACGTCCATTTTCATATTTGGCCACCAAAAATGACGTCGTAAATCTTGATACATCTTTGTACTTCCTGGATGAATCGAATATCTTGAGTTATGAGCTTCAGTTAAGATTTCTTCTTTAATCTCTAGTGCTGCTAGAACCCAGATTCTTCTCTCGTACCGTAGTAGCCCTTCACTATCGATCTTGTATTGCGTATCGCTACCCGCGACCACTTTTTCTTTGATTTTCCCACATTCTTCATCTTGTAGCTGAGCGTTCTTAACTTTGTCCACCAATGTTGTACAAGCTTTTATCTGGAATAGTCGTTCATCGGATTCTTGTGGAAATTTTATTTCCAACTCTAGCTTTGTCATTGCTGAAATAAACTCCTCCTGAGTGGTTATCAGCATCAACTTTTCCCGACCTTTCCTGCTTAAAGCATCTGCAACCACATTCGCTTTGCTCGGATGATAAAAGATCTCATAATTATAATCTTTTATCAATTCCATCCATCTTTTTGACGCATGTTCAGGTCCTTCTGAGTGAAAATATACTTCAGACTCTTATGGTCTGTGTAGATCTCACATTTCTCTCCATAGAGATAGTGTCTCCATATCTTCAGAACAAATACTACTGCAGCTAACTCTAAATCATGAGTCGAATATCCTTTCTCATAATCCTTCAGTTGCCTTGATGCATATGCAATAACTTTCTCGTTCTGCATAACGACACATCCTAACCCTTTATGTGAGGCATCACTATACACCACAAAGTTTCCTGTACTATCTGGTAATGACAACACAAGTGCCACACTTAACTTCTTCTTCAAATCTTGAAAACTTTCCTCACACTTCTCTGTCCAAAATTTTTTACAGCTTTCATTGTCAAATTTGTTAACGGAGTGGCAATCTTGGAAAAATCTTGAATAAACCGTCTATAATAACCGGCCAGTCCCAAGAACCTCCTCACCTCCGAAGGTGTTCTTGGTTGTTCCCAATTGATTACGGCTTTAACTTTTGATGGATCCACTGAAATCCCATCTTTGTCAATCAATTGGTGATACCCACTTCTCAAATCTACTTTCGAGAAATATTTAGCACCCTTCAATTGATCAAACAAGTCATCTATTCTTAGCAACGGGTATTTATTCTTAATAGTGACTTTGTTTAATTCCCTATAATAAATGTAAAGACGCATTGACCCATCATTCTTCTTCACGAATAACACCGGCGCTCCCCATGATGACACACTCGACTGAATGTACTTCATATCTAACAGTTCTTGTAGTTGTACCATCAGTTCCTTCATCTCTACCGGAGCCATTCTGTACAGGGCCTTCGATATCGGTATTGTTCCTGGCGTTAAATTGATCACGAACTCAATCTCTCGGTCAGGCGGAAGTCCTAGCAAATCTTTCAGAAATACATCTACAAATTCCCTAACCACTGGTATCTCTTCCAGTTTCACACCCTTCTTCTGAGTATCAACTATGTAAGCTAAATAACCCACACAGCCTTGACTCAACAACTTCTTGGCCTGCATAATCGTCAGACATTTCATTTGTCTAGGCGATTTGCTACCATAGAAAACTACCTTTGACGGAGTCATAAGGTTTACACACTTCTTTTGGTAATCAATTATTGCTCCATAATTGAACAGCCAATCCATTCCCAAAATAACATCAAACTCTCCAAGTCTAATCGGAATTAAATCTACCATCATGATATTCGTCTTAATATTCACCCTATAATTCTTGTATACGAACCTAACAGGAATTACTTCTTTAATCGCAATTTCTATGTTTAAAGGGTAATTCAATTCTTCACTAGGCAATTCTAACATCTTAGCAAATTTATCAAATATAAACGAGCAAGTAGCACCTGAATCAAATAATTCATAAGCATCAATACCATTGATTGGGATAATACCCGACACAATATCCTTTGATTGCACAACATCTTGCATAATGTTGAAGGTCCTAGTTGTTGGTTTGTTTGATGTCGTTGGTCCAGCAATAGCCCAATTACCTCCATTGCTACCTCCCTTGCTTCCTGTCGTCTCTCCAACCTTCTTCTTAGGGCATTCACGAGAAAAGTGATTCTTGGACCCGCACGTGAAGCAAACATTATTCTTAAGTTGAGTGCAATTTGAGGCGATGTGACCCTTCTGGCCACAGTTGAAGCATACACGTTTTCCCATCAAGCACATACCCTTGTGAAACTTTTCGCATATAGCACATGCTTCAAACTTCCTAGTCTGCTGATTACCCTACTGGTTTCCAGCACTCACATTCCCATTCCATTTTCTCTTCAGATTGTTGTTGTCGTTTCCATTACTACCACCTCCATTCTTAACCTCCACCTCATTCTTCTTCTTTTTCTATTCCTGATTGAACTTTGTCATTGCCTCGCCTCCACCTTTAGTGAGTATTGCCTTCTCCATTACTGATGTAAACATCTTCAACTGGAACAGGGAGACCCTACTATACAACCAGGGCTTCAGTCCCTGTTCAAACCTCTTCGCCTTGCGTTCGTCTGTGCTGGCTTGATATGGCACAAACCTCGCCAGCTCGTTGAATTTTGCGGCATACTCAGATACCGTCATCGTTCCCTGCTTCAGTTCTAAAAACTAAACCTCTAGCTGACTCTTCAAACTCTCTGGAAAATAAGTCTCAAAGAATATCTCCTTAAACCTATCCCAAGTCATAACACCTTGTCCCTCTCGAGTTTTATTGGTCTGTCACCAATAACTAGCCTATGCTTTCAACATGAATGTTGCAAAAGCAGTCTTCTGATCCTCCCCTACCCTAGCGACATCAAACAACTTTTTCTATCTCGATGATCCAGGTCAGTGCCTCGACTAGATTCATGGACCCACAAAATTCTGGTGGTCCAACATCCTTGAACTCCTTAAAAGTTGTACCTTAATTTTGTGGTTGATTCTGCAACGCACCCGTCAGTAATGTCACTAGCTGTTGAACGGGGTTAACTTCAGCATCATTATTGTTAGTTCCCTCAATGGTTCTCTATCGGGGTGGTTGACGTCTTGGAGGCATTTTCTGTTAAAAATACATCTATTAGATTGTTTCTCAATTCCTGTAAGTGTTTTCTATTTAACTTGCACCACATAAAAGAAATCATCACATAACACATAACACTTTGAATAGAGTAAAATAATAACGTTTGTTCATTCATAATCTTTTTGAAAATATAAGAACATTAGCATCACTGCTATTTACATTACTTTCCTGAACTATAAAAGTTTCAGGACAACATCATCATCATATCCCATAGGTTACATAACACTTGGGATTTACATATTATTTATCATATTATTACTCGCATATCAGGTACATTCACTACGAGGTCCGACTAAGATACTGCGCAGCCTTTTGACGCTCTTCCTCCATAATATGAAACATTGTTCGGTGATCTAACACGTACGATGACAGAGTCTCGAACTGAATCAGATAACCCATGACCCTATCTTGTGGTCGATTAATCACGGTGTTGAATACGTTATCCATCTCCTCCATCTTCATCCTTTTTGCTTGTGCGTCTCTTACTGCTATCTCGGTTCGTTGAAAAGTTTCCTCATATGCGTCTTCGGCTCTTGCCCTCTTAGTAGCTTCTTCCTTCAGCTTGTTCTTCAGATCTGTAATCACCATGATCAGTTGTTCATTATCTCCTTTAGTATGTACCAGTTTCTCTTCGATATTAGTCAGTCGTTCATCTCGATCCTGGATCTCGTCGTCCTTCTGTGCCATTGAAATCTGTTGTTCAGCTACTATCTCTTGCAACTCCTCGACGGTGTCCTGAAGTTCCACATTACGGTCGTAGACTTCATTATACATATGAGCAGCGATTGAGGTTAATGGAACCTCTTCCTCCTCGTCCTCCTCCTCCTCATTCGATTGAGGCAGCTCGACGGGATCCTCCTCATCCGTTTCCACATCCTCATCATCATCATCAGGCTGCTCAACCACTGTAACCAACTAGGCTAGCTCCCGTGGACGCAGCTATTCCCAAACCACCTGAATGTCACGAGACTCCTCCTCTCTAGGCATCTAAACTCCCTAACCTGACTGGATTCTCTGACATTAGCCATCCTGACAACAAAATTTTAAATTTTAATTACTAATCATTCTACTCGACACTCACGAGCACATAAGTTGAAATCACATAAGCACATAAGTGTTATATTACTTTTTCCTTAAAACTCTATAAGAGTTATCACCACTATCTTTTCAAAGGTTACTTCCTAAGGCTTTCCCCCACCTAAGGTTCATAATCTAAAGCTTTGATACCAACTTGTGACACCCCCAAATCCGAGTACTTCATTCCCTCAGGATTTGGTGTTCACTTTATAAAAACATTCATATCTAACTACCCAACCATAATAAAATTTAATAATAAACCTTCCCATAAAGGATTACATTGATAAAAATCTCCCAGGTTATCTAACCTTTAAATACAATCATTCAAATGCGGAAAATTAAATAAAGTTCATTACATAATTCAAATAAGTCCGACAATAAAATGTCAACATAATTATAAGTCTTCAATACTTGTTCATCTTTCCCTTTCCTTTACTGGTGCTAGGTACATCGACCTTCTCAACTTTGGCTGTAATAGTTATATAAGCAAGAGTGAGAAAATAAGGCTCACTTGAAATGAAATTGAATAAAACTTTACATCAACTGCCCAATAATAGGCTCAATAGAACTGAACAATATGTTCTACTAACATTCTAAAATTTACAACTGAGGGTCTATTGACCACGAACCATGTTCACAGTTATAAGTACTATTTCAACTTAAACTTTAACAGTCATCAGACTATAAGGACTCCACGTACTTAGGGAGTTCAACCCTTCGTACAATGTATTGTGCACAAACATTTCAACGCTAAGCGTAAACCCCTAATAATAGGGTTGTTCATCTCAGTATTTAAAGTAAAAGTATGCACCAAAGTAAGTTTGGCTTGGATACGTTTCAAGGTAATTTAGAATTCAACGGTCATCAACTAAGGATTAGTTGAATACAAAGTTAATAACGTTATGCTATGGAATAATCATAACTGAATCGACAATAAATTAAAGTCATGCTTTAGGAATAATCTAATAGCAAAAGTATTTGAATAATACAACATACCTTGCTTTGAACAACATTAAGCTAAGGTTAAAATCTTAGAATTGAATATTAAACATGCATAACAGGTAATAACTTGAACGATAAACTTGTTCATCAGAATAAAGAAACTTGCATGCTAACAATAACAAGTTTAGGTTTATAAAAACTTGCACAACATAATAATAGAACTAGCTCAACGAAAGTGTTGAGTTATGAAAACTTGCATAATGGTAATAGAACTAGAAACAATAACTTGTTCAACGAAACAAGTTAACAATAAGAATAACTTGATCAATATAATCGAGGTAAATAGATAAACTTGCACAATGAAAATAACTTGCACAACGAAGGTTTAGGTTTAGAAGACTTGCTCAATGAAAGTAATTTACTCAACAAAAGTGTAGAGTTAGGAAACTTGCGTAATTATAATCTAGATAGGGTAAGGAAACCTGCCTTGCTTGTAGGATAAACCAAAGTAATCTGAATCACAATTATCCTATATATATGTCATCATGACATAATCAGTCATTATCAACACTCTATATCTCTACATCACATATGCTTTGATTCTTAATCACATAATCAAATTCTATCAATTAAGAATAATAACAATACTCGTTAAGTGTAAATTCTATGCTCATTCCTAGCACTATCATACCATAATAATAATATTACATGTTAAACAATCATCACATTGCATTACTTTAACAATTACAGACTTTTGTGCAAGACGAAAGTCTTTCCTGAACTTTATGCTAAGTGGCACAGCGGCGCCACAGTGTGTATTGTGGGCCGCACTGATGGCACTACGACGCGAAGGCCGGTCCAAAAATTGGCGTTGCGGCCCGAGATAGGCGCTGCAGCGCTATCCTTGGCGCTGCAGCGCTATCCTTGGCGCTGCGGCGCGAGACTTGGGGCTGAGGCGCTGAAAATGGCGTTGAGGCTCCAAGCTTACAGAATACAAACGAAGAACATAGTAAAACTACTGCATCTAAATTTCTAACACCAATTAACATGTATAACTTACAAAATTTGTAGATAAAGGTTACGAAGCATACATATACAAATTTTATACAACTAAACAACAATATCAGAAAACTTAATTCCTTAAAAGCACTGTTTTACAAGCCAAAACTCCATTATTGAAATTTCTTGACACAGTGACACTGTAAATCCTAATAACAAACTAATTTGATTCCTTTAAACTATGTTCTCTGTATTTCTTACCGAATTAACAAATTCAAAGTTCAATTTTACAATTAGCATACACTAATTTTGTTATCTTACAAAATTAACAATCACAGTTTATGTATATATTCATATTCACTGTAAAAAAACTAATTCCCTTCCTTTAACACGTAATTAGCATACAGTCATGTATATATATATATATATATATATATATATATATATATATATATATATATATATATATATATGCTATTTATAGTAATTATAATTACCAATACACGTAATATCAAAACCAATTATAAAACATGGTTTACTGAGAATTTTGTAAAACATAACCTTATACACAGTGATATTCAAGAAAACAGAGAACACAAAACATATATAGTATATAGTATTAAGATTATGGGAAAAAATACATTTTGATGCTTGGTTAATCCTTGCTAATCATTGAAAATAGTTTGAAGAATTCAGAACCTTCTTTTGTTGGTTCTCTCTCAGACTCTCTCTCGATTTCTCAGACAACTATTCTTCTCTTTTCTTACTTAGGCTTTAGCCAAATAGATTATACGTAAACAAAAATAAACCAACGCATGTTTTCCAAACGTTTTAAAAAACTCAACGTACGAAAGTGCCATATACTAATGACCCTATTAAACTATCAATTACATAATATTTATTCTTTATAATTTGTTTATTTAATTTATATTATTAAAATTCAAAATTTAAAACAAATCCAAAAGCCATAAGGCTCCGTTTGACAAAACTCTTTTTAAAATAAAGAATTAATATCCTTAAGCCTTGTTTGACAAAACTAGGTTAAATTCCTTTAACTTATTTTGAATAACTCCTTATAACATAGTTATTTGTTACACTTTATTTAATTAAGTTTTCGTACTTAATTAATTAATTCAAATAACAATTTATTGAATAATATAATAATTCATTTAATCATATAACTCAATACAAATAATTAACCATCAAATTGAAATATTAATATAATAATAATTTTTTTAACTCATTAATTATTTATTTAACAAATAATTAACCAAATCAAATCAATTTAAATCAAACAAATATCTATTCAACGATAAACACATCCATTAAATATTTATATAATTCAATAAATATTTAAAATTACAATTAAAATCTGGATTGTTACATTGGGGATTATGTTGTAAAGACTTTTTATGTAAACAATTTATGTTTATATCTTCCGCAATAGTTATAGAAATGATGTATCATAACATACAAGATCTACGGTAAAAAGTACTAGGATTTGGGGACGTTATAGTTGGTATCAAAGATGTATGTTATAAACCTTACGTAGGGTTACCTTAGGCTATAACCGTAGGGATGAGGATAATGAATAAACTCAAATAGAGTTTAATATGTAAGCGATGAATTTGGGAAAGGTATTAATAAGTCAATAAGATTCAAAGAAGAATCTTGAAAAGTTATAAAGATAAGAATCCAGAGTTACCCAACTCTGATGATAAAGATTGAACAGTTACAATGAATACATAAAGTCTATAAGACTAAATGTATAAAGGGAAAGGAGATCGTAAAATAAAACGTTCATATGATAGAAAAGAATCGTAAAATAATACGATTATAATAAGAGATCACAATGTGATCAGATGAGGCCATAGAAGGAAAAATGATCAATCAAATGATTGAAGACTTTATAGCAAAATTGTTGTACGTAAGTTGTACAATGAAATGGTACTATGTAAACTCAAGAAAGAGTTGTGGATGATGAGATACAGATTAAATACAATTCGTATTGAGTAAGGGAAAGTTAGGATTATGTGGGATTTTAATTGAGGACTCATGTTAGCAGCTAAGTTGCATGATTCCTTGTATGGGCGGGGAATTTGTACTTGATTTGAGAACCACTTAGCTTCCTATATTGATATAGTGGTTGAGTTGAATAATTCTATGTATGGGCGGGGAATTGTCTTTGGTTTAACAACCGCTTAGCTTTCTATATTGATTAGTGGCCGAATTGACCAATTCCTTGTATGGGCATGGGATTGTGTTTAGTTTGACAACTACTTAGCTTATTACATGGATAATTATTGAAATGTTTGTGTCGCGCTATTTACTATATACATGCTGAGAAGGTAATTCTTTTTTCATGTGTATAACGAATAGGTAGAGAAAATAAGGTTAGGCACGAGTTCTTAAAACTCATACTTATGATAAATTTATGGCTCATAATCATATGATATGTTTTTGAACCCCTAAGCGCATGGACAGTTCTTGACTGGTTCTTGAACTACATATTGCTAGGACAAGTTTCTAAACTCATATTATTGTGGAAAGTTCCTGAACTCATAATGTGTGGTAAGTTTGATGAACTATAGTAGCGTATAGAAAAGTTGTGAATGGAGAATTACGTATGATAGAAATAGATAGAATTATTAAGCAATTGATCATTAGAGAAATTGGAGTTGATGGTGGAAGCATATGTATTCCAAATCTTCTAGATATGCTAGACTTCAAAATTTTTGACATCAAGCTAAATTCGCACTGATGTGTCTTTAAATATATAAATGAATTTTGTTATCCTCAACACATGGTGACAAGTGTGTATGTGTGGACTTCGGGCCATTAGCACATCGTTACTTGTTACGACATGATAATATTAAAAATGATTTTTCAAAGGTTTTTGAACCATTTAAAAGAAAAGTCTATGCTAATTATTTTGGCTAGACGAAAATGATTTGAAATGTATCAAAATATATTTTATGTATCATTAATGCATAATGTAACCTGGTGCAAAGATGATAAAAATGATGGAGTTATCAATACAGAATTACTTAGTGTCGGATGTGATCTAAAGATCGTCAGCCCACTATAGTATGATCTAGTATGACAAAGTCACATAATGATAGAATCCTCAAACGGACTGTAAATACAGTGCGGTATCATGACGCCATAAAATAATTTCAGAATTTTAAAGATAATTTGTTGCCAATTAATTTGGCTTGACATATGTTTCGATTGAAATTCGAATTATTGGTATGAGTCTAAGCTATTTGATTCAGCTAGACAAATATTTATGAAATTCAAAGTATTCTTTGAAAGCTTATGCCGAACCAAATTATTATGGTACGGAATCATATGATAAGTCTGAGGTGAACAACCTTGAAAAGGGGGATATGTTGATTTGATAAAATAATCCAATCTAGTAGCGTAAATATTCGTGAGACATGATTAATATGTTCTACATGACGTAATCGTACGATAGGCTAATTACCTAAAGTACTAGCAGAAGTAGTTTACCTTCTTCGTGATTGTAAACATACCTAGCAATTTACCGTTTTACGGTGTAAATACCGTAAAAACTATGTGTTCATGGTCTATATGACCCCTTTGTATAATATGAAAAGTTTTCTTGAATAAAACTTTTTAGATTATTGATACTGCTTCACAGTTATTGAACAATTATGGAGACTCCTAAATGATTGGAAATTGTAAACTCCTAGTGGGTAGTCAGGGTAGAATGTGATGGTGGAATAGATCCTCATGGAAGGAGATAGAATGTACTCGTTAATCGTGTGATAACCCGAGATTTCGAATAATCAAAATTTTACGAATTTTTTTTTAATTAATATTAATATTAAATATTAATTTTGTGACAAGTTTCTGTGATACGAGTATCGAGAAGGTCAATTTGTGTATTGACTAATAAAATTAGAGTAGAGTTGTGCTTAACAAGATTAGAAGCCCTAACCCTAAGTCCGGATAGGGATTCGATAGAAAATATAATTAAAATAATTATATTAATGAGTATGTGTTTGTACCGAAGAGATTTATTGATCAATGATTGATCGGATAAGGTTTGTAATTAATAAAACCTAATAAGGGATTAGAAACCCTAATCTCATATTTAGAAAATCAATTGTACAGTTGAAAACTCTAATTGTACGTCGGAAAACCCTAATTTCATATTCAGGAATCCTAAATCCTAAATTAGGAAACCCTAATCCTAATTGACAATGCTAATGTGTTTATTAAACTTTAATATGATAAGAAAATCCTAATTATATTTCTGTTATTTTAATTTCTATTTTTGCAAACCCTAATTATAATTTAAAAAATTTATTTTTCTAATTAAAACTCTAATTAGAGATTTTAGAAGCTAAGGTTTTAAAACCTAAGGGTTAGGACCTTAGGGTTAAACCCTAAGGGCTTGTACAAATTCCAAGTTTGCCATTAAATTTATTTTGCAAGTGACCAAAATACCCTTTTTATATTTTAAATAAGCTAACTTGTAAAAATGGCTAAAGCTTTAGTGGTTCACCAACTCAATTGACTTTGTGGCATTGAAATCTCAGCAAAACAACCCCCATGTGACAACAAGATCATATCATGCATGAATCAAAGTAATATAAATAGATTTGGAGAGAGAAAGTTCACAAAAAAAATTGCAAAATTGCATCCAAGCTCTCACCTACTCTCTCTCTCACCAAGGCCTTCAAAATTCTTGTGAATTAGTCACATAATCAGCCCTAGATCAACCAATAACAGATTAGGAAGATCAAGATCAAGATTTGGACAAGAAAGGTATAAAGCTAATTTTTATTTTTGATCCAAGTTGCTAAGAAAGATTTCTTGTTTATGTGTTTATATAAGTGTTAGAAGATGTTTTATGGTGATCGATGATGATACATCATGGATCCATAGCATCAAAGTGTCTTAAAATTGAAGTTTTCAAAATCTGTTCTTGAACATTTTCAGTGGTCTGACAAGAAATGGCAGTCGCTCTAGATCTTTATGTGTTTACTATTTTTGTTGTTTTAAAGTTGTTACATGTAGCCTGGTATGTGGTCTTTAAGCTGCAAGTGGAAGCAGTACCATTTAATGTCTGTATTTGAAGTTATTCATGGTCAAAACCCGTTAACCGGGCATGACCATGAACTTTCTGGGTAACCCAGAAAGCCTTTTTCCGCGTCTGACAACCTTTTGTGAGGCTCGAATCTGACAGGTGTTAGGTTCTTTGATGTTGTGTTTGTAACCATGTTATAGCTTGTATGATGGACTACAGATCTAGGTCCTTAGATCTCTTATAACCTCAACAGATCGATCGTAAAAGGTGGTCAAAGTAGACCACCCGTACTGATTTTTACTTTTCTGGAAAACCCAGAAAAAATAAGAACATCACTGTCTGACATACTTTGACCGTGTGTTTCATGATGATTCTGTTGATGATAAACTGAGTTTCTGCTTTAGTAATGTACCTTGACACTAGTACTACATGTTTGAACCATCAAACCACATGAACCAAGACCAAAACATATATATACTCGAGCATCAAAGTAGGTACTCAAAACTGTCTGGGCCCAGAAAACCCAGAATTTTCCTGACAACAACTTTGGAGGCTTTGATCTCCTTGTTGTAATGTTGTTTAACCAAAGTGTTGGTTGGATATTGTAGTGTGACATTAATACTACAATATCAAAGTTTTAGATAACCCAGAACATGATCAGATTAGAATTTAAGAGTGGTCAAACGTGCACCCTTAAGCATTGCCTTGTCAGTGTTCTTGAGGCCAAGAACACTTATCGCGACATAAAGTGTCGCTATATCCATTTAGCGACGGTTTATTTATTTTCTAATTTCTGAATATTCCGAAAATTATTTAAAAATAGAAATAAATTATAAAAATTACCAAAAATGGTTTTAAATTATGAAAAATACTTTCTGACTATTTGGAATATTTTTCATTAATAATTATAATTATTTGAATAAAAATGATATTTAATTTATTTAATTAGTATATTAAATAAATTTATAAAAAATAATTTAATATTATGAAAAATCATTTTAAATAAGAATAATGTATTTAAAAATATTTTGAGTTATAAAATGTAACTTTTAATATTTTTGAAGAATTTTCATTAATAAATTAATATTAATGATATTAGATTTATTTAATTAATAAATTAAATAAATAAGATAAAAATAATTTTATTGATTTAAAAATCATTTTAAATAAGAATAAAGTGTTAGAAAATATTTTGAATTATAAAATATAATTTTCAATATTTTTGGAGAATTCTCATTAATAAATTAATATTAATGATATTAGATTATTTATTTATTAAATTAAATAAATGAATTAAAAATGGTTTTATTGATTTAAAAATCATTTAAAAATGAGAAAAATATTTTAAAAATATTTTAAGTTATAATTAATGATTTTATTATTTGGATAATAATTTTATTAATATTTAAATATTAATGGTGATGATTTAAAAATGATTTTAATTACTTTAAAAATCATTTAAGTAGAATATTGATGATTTAAAAATATTTTAAGTTATTAATAATGACTTTAATATTTTGATAAGTATGTTATTAATATTTTTATATTATTAAATATTAATAATGATAAGATTATTTGATAATTAAATTATTTAAAAATGATTTAAGTGTTTGAAAAATTATTATAAATTATAATAATTGTTTAAATATTATTAAAAGCTTCTGAAAAATATTATTAATGATAATTGACTTATCTAAAATAATATTGAAGCTTAGAGATCAAATTTAATTGACAGTAAGTGTGTGAATTGTCGGATAGAGTGACTAGAACACCAAGAATGGACCGAAATTCAACCAGACCGAAATAGTTAGACTTTACAAGTGTTTATATAGGTTATAAACACCGATGTGGCTATGTGGTAATGTGTCTAGGAGAAGTTTGACTGTGGAATACAGTGTTGTGTATTATAAAATAATGTGCTAATTGTAAGACCGATATTATTAGTTATAGGTCTTTCAAAAGCAGATAAGTTTATTGTGTAGCTGTAATCAGCGGAAGAGGCAAGTTTTTTAACTCAACCTTGAGTTATATTCATTCGAATATTATAATGGTTAATTATTGCTAATTATACCATGTCTAGGGAATTTATTATTGATTATTCACAGTTAGTGCATATTTAATAATTCAAATATAATTATTGATTCAGAAAATATATATTTGTAGAACAACTGTTATTGGATATTCATATCCGTAGAAGATAGAATTGGCAGTACAGATAATTCCTGTTTAATTGTTAAATTATGTTGAGAAATGTCTTAGCTAATCATTATGGCTAGACGAACATTTGTTAGTACTTGATAGGTTCTAGAAAAGAATTCAATTATTATTGACAGATCGATGCCAGTTATTGCGGCTAGATCGAGAAGTAATTAGAAATTGAAATTACAGTATTTCGTTGTTAAATCAAAATCTTGATTCTGAGACTAAGAAGAACAACCTTTAATATAAAGGGAATATTTTATTGGTCGTATATTCGTCTTTTGTGCGCGATTAAGTATTATGCATAATATAGGGTATACTAAAGCTGATCACTTTATATACTTGTAGAGGGGTATGATTTAATCTTTATGGTTATCTGATACACCTGAGTATATCAAAGTATAACTTTGATAGTTACTCGAGAAGAGAAATTCAAGATCCAATGGATCGCTCAGCATAAATTTGGAAAACATTCCACTTTGCTATTTCATAGAATTAATTCTTGATTAATCATTTGAATATCGTAGAAAACCTTTAAAGCGTTACACTCTTTCATTATCAGATTATTGTTGCATAGAATGTGAGAAGACTTGCTATTGATTTCTATACCTTTATTATGTCTTAACTTGTGGGGAAAACTTGTTGCTCACCCTTGCTAAATAAAACTTTTCAGCTAGGGACGACGTTGCAGAAGGTGCTGCAAAGAAGAACAAAGGAAAAGGCATAGTTATAAATTAGTTATGATGAACAATAATATTACTATGTTGTATTGTATTGTAAACTCTTTTTGTATATCTAAGGGGTAGTGGACCTGGGACTTATGTATTAACAATCTATGTTAATGACTTATGTATTCCTATTTCTATATAAATAGGTAGTTAGATGTTATTTTATTGTGGATCGTGAACACCAAACTCTGGGGTCAGGTAACCCGAATTTGGGGGTATCACAAATCGAGAATGAAATATGATGTGATTAAATAAAGATTATTATGACAACCTAGTTGTGGTGAATGAAAGGAGCAATGATTAGTAGGCTGTAATTTCAAGGATGAATAATTTTAGAAAAAGTGGGTAAATATATGTACTTTTTGTGCAATAGTGATTCCGGGGACGGAATCCTTATAAGGGGGAAGAATGTGACATCTCAAAAATTTAGAAGATCTCGAATGATTAAATTGAAGATTAAAAGAATAAAACCTAGAGTAGAAATAGAGGAATGATTTAAATTTTTTAAAGAAGAACCTATATGGTTTACTATTTGAATATAATTGAGAAAATAAAGGTTACAAAAATTCAAAACCTAGAATGAAATTATATTTGGAAGTATGTTAAGAATAAGGTGTTATGCTACCTTTAATTTTATGTGAATTAATGAAAGAAATTATGAGAATGATTGAAATTTTGAAAAGAAATAAATAAATTATGAATGTAGAAAATTTATTAAGGAAATAAATTTCAATAAAGAGATATTACAAGGATAAAGTGAATGTGTGTGTGTGTGTGTGTGTGTGTGTGTGTGTATATATATATATATATATATATATATATATATATATATAGTGATGTGCTATATATTTTAGCAAGAGGAATGATAATGATAAATACTTTGTAACTTATGTGAAGTATGTATATGATTAAATAAATAAATATATTAAGTATATATATTTATTTATTATATAAAGAAAAATTAATTAAAAAAGTTATATAACCTAATTATAAATTAGGTATTGGAATTAAATAACCTAAATGATTATCTTTATTTAGTGGTCCTAATATTTAATTATATACTAGTGACCTAATCTAAGAGATTTGTGGATCATGTCTCCACCTACTAAATTAATTTGTATGAATATGTGGGTAAAGGAATATGAATATTATGTGTTTATTTTTATTTGTTTATTATATAAACAAATAAAAGAAACTAAGGTAACCTAATTGTATATTAGGAATGAAAAATTTTGAATAACTTAAGAGTTATGGTATAGAAAAATAATGGTATTTAAAATATATATACTAATTCCAAGAGATTTATTTTATACATCTCAATTAATTAATTTTATAACCAAATTAAAACAAGTCTAATTGGGTTAAGAAATTAATTGTACATAAGTAAGGATTTAAATTACAATTGAGTGAATGGAAACCCTAATTAAATAATTAGGGTTTGATAAAATTAAAAGTGTAATGTTAATTTACATGGTCCAAAGAATTATTTAGGAAGCCCAAAAGAATTAATTAGGAGCCCAAATCTTTAACCCAATTAAACTAGGAGGGATTTTATAGTCATTTGACTAAGTAAATTTATTAAATAAAAATGGCCCAAACTTAGCCCAATGGAATAGGGACTTTTTGGACATTTAGTGAGCTAAATAAAGAAATAAAAACAAAATAAAAATGTGGAGAATAAGGAGGCCACATGGCCGGCTAGTGAGAGGAAGAAGAAAGGGCCACATAGCCGGATTTTTGAGGAAGAGAAAAGGGGTATGGGTGTAATGGTTTCATCCATTAATTCATTACCAACTCTCTTCCTCTCTCCTAAAAATCATTTAACTAAAGATAAAGTAAAGAAAGAGACTTTGTTCTCTTCATTCACACCCCATAGTCGGTCACTTAGAGGGAGAAAAGGAAAGAGAAGGTTTCCATTAAAGGAAGGAAGAAGAGAGAGCTTTGCAAAGCTACCAAGCTTCATAATCAAACCTAGGAAGAAGAAGAAAGAAGATCATAAGCAAATGTATAAAAATCTATCTATAAACTAGTTATTCCTTCTAGTTAATTTGTTTTGATGAAATAAGGATAAAGTGTTTATAAACTCAAAAACTTTGGATTTATTTGTTGATGAGTGTTTTATGTTTGGATATACCCATATTGGATGTTGATTTGTTTAGAAATCAAAAGAAAAGAAAATTAGTTTTTCTATTGTAGAAAACCAGAATTTTTATGTACTTTGGATGTTCACCGTCTTTGATCTACTTCTTCTTTTTGTGATCCGTCAAAGAGGGGTGCTAGATATGTAAATTAACTACTAAACCCAAGTGGTAACACTCAAAAATATTGAGTTCTGAATCCGTAGTGGCTGTTTTAGCCAAAACAAGTTCGTTTTTAGAAAAAGAAACAAACTATTTTTAGCTAGTCACTGCCAGGGGCAGTTTTTTTTTTTAAATTCAAAAATTTTGGAAAACTTTGGGATGATAATATGATGAGTTATCTTTCAAACCCAAGTGGAATCACTAAAAATGGAGTTGTAGATTTCTGTATGGATTGTTTTTGACAATGTAGGCAAAAGTAGAAATTTCAAAAAATAAATTGCCCAAGATTTTGTAAGGGCAGTTTCGAAAACTTAATTAATGAAATAATTCCGACCTTTTGGGATATGAAAATATATGATATAAAGTAGCTCCTGTCCATAAATGAGCTCATTCCGACTTAAATTGACCATGTTATGGTCATTTTAATTTTTGGGATTTTTTGACTAAAATGACTATAACCGGAGTTATATAACTTTAATGGGCAAGAAATTTAAACCGGAGGATCACGTTAATATGTGTAAGATTATGCCAAGAGATTGGAGTTTTCGGAGTTGAGCATGATGGGGATAATTTCTTAAGCTACGAACTAGAAATAATTTTTGAAAAATATTAAAGGGAGTTGAAAAATTACAAAAATTTTTGTGTGTGTATGGAATATATGTATATATGTTTGGCCAAAGGAGACAAAAATAATAAGTTGACTTAATATTTTCGTGAAAAGAATTAAAGAATTCAGTTTGCTGGATTGCAAATCAGTTGAATCTAGTTTGCTAGTTGGTAGTCAGTTCAATCCAGGCTTACTGGATTGGAAGTCAGTTGAATCCAGGCTTGCTGGATTGGTAGTCAGTTGAATCCATTCTTGCTGGATTGGAAGTCAGTTGAATCCAGGCTTACTGGATTAGAAGTTAGTTTGAATCCAGTTTGCTGGATTGATTTAGGTTACTGGATTAGTCAATCTAGGTTACTAGATTAGTCAATCCAGGTTGTTGGATTTGTATGTTAGAATAATCCAGATTATAGATTTAGTATTCTGCTTGCTGGATTATAGAAAAGAACTTATAATATGTAAGATTTAATGTTAAATCATAATGTATATGATATAGTGATTGAAAAATTATCAAAGGACGATAATAATAATGATGTTTTAAGGTGTAATCTAATATTTGATGATGTGGTTAAGTGTCAGCTAATTTGTTGATAGAGTAATGGTATTATGAGCTAACATATATGTTATGTTAATTGAAAGATCAATCTTATAATTGATAGGTCTTTCATGAGAGATCAAATTTGATTACTTAGCTGTAATCAGTGGTACATGCAAGTTTCCCTAACTCAAACTTGAGTTGTATGTTCAAAGTATGTTAGTGAATAATTATTGTTGATTATTCACATCTACACTGATTATTGATTCGCACTTAGTGCATGTTGCATATGTTCATCAGGTATGAAAGGCTGGCCACCTTCATTACCCTATGGTTCAGTTAAAGTGTTCATAGTCATTGTTAACCACCAAACATTATTGATTCAGTCATTCAATTATTGAAACTTGATTCATGTTATTTCATAATTATTATATTGTTGAAAACTTGAAAGCTTATTCTTTCTTTTCAATCATCACATATCTTCATTGTACTTAAAACTTACTGGGAAAATTTGTTGCTCACCCTTGCTATATCATGATAATATTTTTAGATATATCCGAAGGCTTGAATAAAGGCAAAGGCAAAGGAAAATTACAGAATTGGACTACTTTGTGATAAGTAGGTTTTATACCTACTTATTGGTTGTAACTCACTAGAATTTTGCTAAACTCAAGTATTTTTGGTATATTTTATTTGCTTTTTTTTGTTTGTTTTGCAGTGTGCATAGTTGGAACTCCTAAAGCATGGTATTGTATGGAATTGGGATGGAAATGGATATGGCAAGACAAGGCATGGTGGCTTATACAAGAATGAAGTTGGCAACTAGACTAAAACAAGTGAGGGGGACAACATTTAAAGGATTATTGAAGTGGTTAAGTGAAGAAGAAAAGAAATGAAGAAGAAGTGAACATCAACAATCCAGCAGAATACAGCAACCAGCATCAGTGCGGCCGCGCTGCCTTATAGGCCAGACACGGCGCGCCCGCGCCATAGGTAGGCCAGACGTAGACAAGTCCTCAGCGCGCCCGCGCCCATCTAATGCAAGAACTTGGCGCGCCCGTGCAAAGCACATGACACCTGCACTTACAGCGCGCCCGCGCCCGCGCCCGAATAACACTGCAATACCGCGCGGCCGCGTCAGTCACATTTAATTTTAAAACACTGACTTTTTAATTTGAAATGTTGGAGTGTGTTTGCTATCTTTAGATATTTTTGTTGGTTTCCAAAGACGTATTATTCAGTTATTATTACTATTATTAGGGCTTCATAGTCTAGAGAGATTCCATATCCTTTCTATACTATTTTGGGCTTCTCTCTCTAGATTGATCATTTGTAAAGACTGGGTTTTAATTTTGTTAATGAATGTGGACCTGAACTAGATTGGAATCAACTTTGAAGCAGGGTTTATCATATTTGATTTTCCTTATATCTGTTGCTTTCATTTCTTATTTTCAGTGCTTGGCTTCAATCCCATAATGGCTGTTGATTTAGAAATGAACTAACTTCTATTATGGGATTCTAATGGAGTTTAGTGTGTAGTGCATATTTGTATGCCTATTTGTAATGCTTGAATGTTTGATATTGGATTGCCTAACATGGTTGTGCTAAAATATTGAAAGCTTGATCACCATTCACAATAATTACTTTTATGGAATTGGAAAAGGAAATATAAGTACTGATTAGACCAAGTTGACATAGGTTCATGAGACTTATTTGTGTTAGCTTTTGTGATTCGTGACCTGGATAGGCATATACCGATTCGCCATGTGTAGTCATTTAGAGACCTTGTGCTAAAATTATTGTTGCTTTTAATTCACATATATATATATATATATATATATATATATATATATATATATATATATATATATATATATATATAGTGGGTTAGGTAATTTTGATGCTTACATGAATTCTATAATTTGTGGATTTTGTGTGAATTGGACATAGTACATCGAAAGATGGTTATGTTTAATTTTTGTGCTCTCGACTAGCCGTCCATATTAAGTAATTAGACTTAACAAGAGTTATGCATTTTAGATAAAGCATTAAATGATATTAGGATACCATATCTCTCCAATTTGATTACCTGACTTTTAGTAATTAGTATTTTTGTATTGATAATTTGTTTAGATATAAATTACTTGTTAATTGATAGTTTGAGCATACAAAAATAGTGATAAGGTTGTTGCATGGTAGCATAGATTTATTCACCTTTCTCCGTGGGATCAATACTTTCTTACTCTGTACTACTTGTTGTATAATTGCATGAGTTAGAGTCCATTTTGTTAAACCAAAAAGGACGCAACACTATGCAGTTAAAATTGTAAAAGTATTTAATGCAAATGGCATTGTAAATCTGTTAAGATATTGAAGGTATGTATTAAGTTAAGGTTACAGAAGTTGGGGATTATGTTGTAAAGACTTATTGTATAAATAATTTATATTTATATCTTCTGCAATAGTTATAGAAATGATGTATCGTAACGTACTAGATATACGGTAAAAAGTACCTAGATTTGGGTACGTTATAAAAGTAATAATTCTATCAAAGCATCAAAGATCAAGAGTGTAATTAGGGTTTATACTTTTCTAGAACAAAATTTGATTTCTACTCTTTGATTTTGATCTTGCTATTGCTGGAGCTTAATATGGTGTGTATTATAAGTGTCTAGGTTACAAAAATTTATGGGTTTGGCCAGATATGAGGCCTCTATTTATAGGAATAAGGAAGCTAGGGTTTTATGGTCTTTTTTTATTTCTTGCTTCCACAAATATCTTGCTATTGAACTTGTGCTGCTATGACCAGGTGTTTAGTGCTCAGATGAGGTTGGGATGAGTTTGGTGGTGGTGGCACATGCCTGTGAGCTACTTCACTTAATTAGTAAGCTTAATCTTGCCCTAATTCACACTAATTAAGACTAGGGTTTTTGTTTTTGCATTTAGGATAACTTAATGAAGTTATTAACACCTAAATTAAGTTTAGTAATCATAATTAGGGTTTAAGATATCCTAATTAGGGTTAGAGTTATAAAATTAGGGTTAAGGTTTATAGTTTAGGATTTAGGGTTTCCTAATTAGGTATTAGGGTTTTCTAAATTAGGTTTTACACATATCTAAACAAAGCACGATAAAGCGTTTTGTCAGTGTAAGTATGACAAAGCAGCTTGTCAAAACAAATATACCGAAAAGTCTGAATACAAAAGAAATTTTTTATGCACGACCTGTCAAGCACGACATTTTTCAAAGAAAAATTTATTTGACCTAATTCTTCAATAGTGTATATAATAACACAATACGAATTCAGAATGAAGAGATTTTTATTAATATGCACATAATTTACATAAATAAATCTTATTAGAGTTTTAGAATATCACAAGCATCTGGTCTGAAAGTAAGTCGCCATCAACCAAATAGTCAAAATAAGGCGTCTGCTAGCAGTCAGACCGCTCTACACACATTATGTAAGGACCGAGATTTTTACATGAGTATATATGTAAATTTTTATGAATAATTTTTTTTTTAGAAAGTACTTGAACCATATAAGTGAATATGTAAATTAAGTAAGATAGTTAACTTATTTATTTTAAGTTAACTAAGATGAATACTTAATCAATTTGATTAAGGATGAGTAAGATACGTTATGTTAAAAATTAAAATAGCTTGAATGTTAGCATTTATTATTAAATTAAAAAGATTTACAATCTTTAAGTAATTAATTATTGTTATGAATATGAGAGTATTTATAACTTATTAAGCCAATTAAGGCTATTAAGCTAATACACTAGTGGAACATGTTATGACTTAATGTGAATTATGTACGTGATTGAATAAATATACATTATATAATGTGTATATATTTATTCTGTATATAAAGGAAATTAAAAATAAAGTTATGTAATCTAATATATATATTTGGTATGGTAATTAAATTACCTAAGGTTCTAATATGAAATAATGTTAGTATTTAAAATATATACTAACCCTAAAGAGATTTATTTTACTATCTCAATTTATTAATTTTTATAACTTAATTTAAGCAAGTCTAATTGGGTTATAAAATATAATGTACAAGAGTAATGATTTAAATTCCAAATGTGTGGAATGAAAATCCTAATTTTAAAAAAATTTAGGGTAAGATAAAATTGAAGTTAATTTTTCTATGACCCAAAGAATTAATTTAAAAGCCCAAGACATCAAATAAAAGCCCAAGCTTAGCCCAATTGAAGGGGGGTATTTTGGACATTTAGTATACTAAATAAGCATTAAAAGAAAACAAAACTTGGAGGATATTAAGGCCACTTGGCCGGCAATATGAGGAGGGGAAAAGGGGGATCATTTCATCATTTCCAAGCTCCACATGTTGCAAAAAATATTTGTCCACAACTAGCTAGGTGTCATTTCTTTTATGAAGGTGGGGGGAATATGAATATATATATATATATATATATATATATATATATATATATATATATATATATATATATATCTTATATCTATGCATTATTTCCAACAAAAATCTAATCCTTTCTCTTTCATCTTTTATTTTATTATTTTCTTATTTTAACTACTAAAGCAAAGCTAGAGAGAGAGAAGTCGGTGGGGAAAAGGAGAAGAGGAAGAGGGAGTTTCACCATTGTTGCACCCTAAGTTCATCTCATACTTTGGAAGAGAAAGAAGAGTCGCCCAAAAATCAAGGTATAATCTCTAAGTTTAAAGCTTTTATTTCCATTTCTTTTGTTTGTTTAATGGAATATGGAGTTTGTGTTTTTCAACTTGAAAACTATAGATTCGTATGATTTATAGTGTGTCATGTTTAGATCTAACATATATGAGTGTTAGAAAGTGAATCAAAAGGAGAGAAAAGAAACTAGTTTTTTAAAAGTTAGAAAATCTTAGTTTTCTCTTCCTTTGATCAACTACCGTTTTTGATCTACACCTCCTTTTTGTGATCCATCAAAGAGAGGTGCTAGATATGTAAGTTAACTACTAAACACAAGTGGTAGCACTCAAAAATGTTGAGATCTCAGTCCGTAGTGGCTGTTTTAGCAAAAATAGTTTCGTTTTTGCAAAGAGAAACAAACTGTTTTTGGCCAGTCATTGCTAGGGGCATGTTTGTCATTTTTCTAACATTTTATGTAACAACCCGATATTTTCTATATAAATAAATCAGAAATTTTGTGTATAATTTTTTTTAAGGATGAGGATTTGTACAAGATAATGTGTATATGTAATTATGTGGTAAATAAAAATATATTTATTACATAAATATTTGCAATAAAGTTATTTTAGAATTATTGATTTTTATAAAGTATATTTTTATAATAATTAATTTTATAGTAGAAATGTTTTTATTAACTATTTTCCACGAAAATATATTCATATATTATTTAAATAATATATGAAGTGATTTTTAGAATAAATATAATAATTATTTTATTATATGAATTTTTGAACATATTATTAAGTTAATTATTTTACCTTAATTATTAAGGTTAAATATGATAAATAAATCAGATATGGAATCCAAACCCTAATTTTGGATTATTATCAAGGAATGAGAATAACAATGTAATATTAATTATATTTTAATTTTTCAGTGCTATATATATGTACTGTATGTTCGTATTGAGAATGGGTGGTCAATTATGGTGTTTAATTTCAAAACTCTTATATTAATTGGTTAAACCCTAATTTTGCTAGGGAAAACCCTAATTTGAAAATCAATTGTGGGTTTAAGACGGTTATTTAATTGTGTTATATACTTTATGTTAAGTGATTAATTAGGTAAATCCTAATTATAATTTAGAAACCCTAATTAATTTTTAGAAAACCCTAAGATATTATAAAACCCTAATTTTCTATTAAAAATCCTAATTTTAATTAGTATGTTTTAATTAAAATTTTGCTACACTAAAATTTTTAAATTTTTAAACCCTAGTAATTATTTGGAAAACTTTAATATGTAAAATCTAGTGAATAAATCATAGATTCAAGTGTCATGGACAAGAATACCATTAAATTATTTTGTTAGTTTACTAAAATACCCTTTTTGGATAGGTTTTTTGCAAATCTTATCCATATCTCATATCTTGCAAGTCATCATTTCCCTAACCTAGATATGGGCTACAACACCAGCACATCAGCTCTAGCTTATCCAAATTCATTGCATACATGTAGTATAAATAGATTAAGAGAGAGAAAGAATGCATTTGTTAGCCATTTTTTTCAAACACTCAACCAAATTCTCTCAAGCTCAAGACCCACGAAAATATTTGGTAGACCAGTCCCCAAATCAAGCCCCATGAAATTCAGTAACAAAATCAAAGGCCAGAATCAGAAATTGGATTAAAGAAAGGAATAAAACCCTACTCAAAAATCTGTCCAATTTTCTGTTGTTAGATGTTATGTTAGAGTGTTAGAATATGTTCTTAGTAGTGTATAATGATGATCTGGGTTGATAGATGTTAGATCCATAACATCTATAGGCTCGGATTTGAGTTTTTGCAAAATGTGGAAAAACTTGGTTCTGTGGTCTAACAACGAATGTCAGTGGCCACATATCCTTGATCGTTTATGGTTTGTGTTATTTTTAAGTTGTTATTGGTAGTCTGTAATGTTGTCTTTAATTTTCAAAAAGAATCGAGGTCATTTGATGGGTATATTGTTAGTTATTAACGATCAAATACCGTTGACCGAGCTTGACCAAAGAGTTTTTGGGTAACCCAGAAACTCAAAATCAGTGCCTGACAAGATTTTATCAAGCCATGATCTGTTAGTTGTTTCTTGTTTTGATTCTGTTCTTGTAACCATGTTGTAGTGTGTTAGTTTAACTCCAGAACACTGCTATTAGAACACCTAAACATGAAACCGGATTATTACAGTGGCCGGTCAAACCAGGCAGGAGGATCACAACATACGCTTTCTGGGTAACCCAGAAAGCTTATGAGTGTGAGTTCTGACGGGGTTTGACCGGATCATATCTGCTTGATCTGTTGTTGTTATTGTGATATAATGTGATAGATCTACTCTATTACATGTTGGCTACACACTACAACTTTTAAATCACTAAAACATCACTTAGATCACAAGTTATGGAAGCCCAAATATGAGCAGTCGAACTGTTCTTCATTTCTGGGTAACCCAGAAAATGAAGAACATCTCTGACAGCTTGTTCATGGGCCTAGATCTCTTTGGTTATGTGATGTATGAACATGTTTGTCATTTGATCTTGTAGTCTTGCATTAGTTCTACATGATATGCCTAATAGCATTCCTAGAATCACAACACCCACCGAATCATTGTTGGTCAAACGTGGTACCTGGCAAACCGGCTATGAAGTTTTGGGTTTGGCCAAGAGCATGAAGAACACCTATAGCGACGGTTCTGTCGCTATAGGTGGTCTTTAGCGACATATAATATATTATTTTCCAGAAATTAATAAATAAATAGAAAACAATAGTTTTTAATTATTAAAAATACCAAATAAATTATTAAAAATTATTTTAAATTCTAAAAATTAGTTTTTAATTATTTTTAATATATTTCATAAATATTTCATATTTTTAGAATATTAAAAGTATTTAATTTATTTAATTATTATATTAAATAAATTATTTAAAAATGATTTTAATACTTAAAAAATCATTTAAAATTATATTATGATATAAGAAAATATTTTAAGTTATTTTTAATGACTTTTAATATTTTGTGATAAATTTCATTAATAAATTAATATTAATGATAATTAAGTTATTTACTAAATGAATTAAATAAATTAATTAAAAATGATTTTAATATATTAAATATCATTTTAAATAATAATAAGGTATTTAAAAATATTTTAAGTTATAAAATATAACTTTTAATATTTAAAGATAAATTTCATTAATTAATTATTATTAATGATATTTAAGTTATTTAATAATTATATTAAATAATTTAGTTTAAAAATAATTTTTATAATCATTTTAAATGAAAATAAAGTGTTTAAAGATATTTTAAGTTATAAAACATAACTTTTAATATTTAAAGAATAATTTCATTAATAATTAAATATTAATGATTATTAAGTTATTACTAATGATATTAAATTTATTTAATAATTATATTAAATAAATAGTTTATAAATGGTTTTATTAATTTAAAAATCATGAAAAAGGGATATAAATGAATTAAAAATATTTTAAGTTATACTTAATGACTTTTAATATTTTGATAACTGAAACATTAATACTTTAATATTAATGATAATTATTTAAAAATAATTTTAAATGTTTTAAAAATTATTTAAGGGTAATATAAATACTTTAAAAATATTCTAAATTATTATAAATAACTTTAATATTTTGGCAGTGGTTTCATTAATAGTTTAATATTAATTAAATATTAATGATAATAGAATTGTTTAGTATTTAAATCATTTAATAATGATTCCGAGGTTTGAAAATTCATGATAAATTATAATAAATGTTTTAAAATTATTATAAGTCATTTAAAAATAATATGACTGATACTAAGTTACAGTACAGAGTCTTAGACTCGATCATTACCCGATAAAGCTGTCGGTACACCGATATGTTTCAGAAATTGATCTGGACTTAGATAATTTGATTAGATATGTGATTATTTATGATTCAATGGTTATTAAACATATGCCAATGTAATTAGGGTATGTGCTGACTGCAATAAGCAGTGCTATGTGTTATAGTATATTGTTCTAATCGAACGAACGATCTTATTAATGATAGGTCGTGAGATAAGCGATAAAACTAAGTTGCATATTGTAAGCAGCGCATCAGGCAAGTATCTTATCTTTGCATTTTCTCTATGCAATGGACATGAGTAAGAATATTTATGAATTATATTATTACTGTACAGAATATTAACTTTATATTATATACGCTCATTGATTATCAACATGTTATTATATGATAATTCAGATTTATATTCTGTTCGTTAATTTCCATAAATGGTTATACAAGTGTCCCCACTTGGATAATCATTGTATTTAATCATATGTTGATATACCTTTGTCAATTACCCGTATATGTATATGTTGAATTATAGATTATTGTTGAACAAGATAAAACCTTTGATTTGGAACCCAGACAGATATGAACATCCCGATCAAGGAAAAACTTTTATGCGCCCAAGGCGGATAGAGTGAACGACACCCTCGTTCTTGCATGTAGTATTGATCAATGCAGGGTACAACGGGCTGATCACCCCCGTGCCCGTAAGCTATGATGGTTTACAGATGAAGTTCTGTTTAACCTTTTCGAAAATAAAAATAATGTTCATAGTATGTAAATTTAACCCTATTTATAGTCATTGCGTAGTTTCAAAAATTTGAAAGAGGATTGTTATGTTATTATTATCATTGGTACAGATTTCTTCATAACTATTGAATTGTTGTAGAAGGGTAGTATAAAGAAAATATTTAAATTCTTTCAGCTTATATATATATAACTGCTATTACTTGCTGGGCACTCAAATGCTCATCCTTGCTTAATTTAAATATTTTCAGCTAAGTGTGAAGAACCAGAGAGCTCATGCAGAAATAAAGGAAAAGGAAAGCTAACCAAATAAGATTTTGTGGTAGTTTATGTATTAGTTTGATATTATTAAGACAAGTATGATATTAATTATCTATCATGGGTTGTAATGAATGGATTAAAGGTTGCATACTTGGGAGCTAGACTCTGATAATCATGTAAATTAAGTTGACTTTTATATTATTATTGTTATTATTATTATTAGTATTATTCCGCTCATAGAAATGATATCGTGAAGTACCGAGTTCGAGTTTCAAGTACCTGGATTTGGGGGCGTCACATTTTAAAATTTTAGAAAATTTTGGGATGATAATATGGTGAGTTATCTTTCAAACCCAAGTGGAATCACAGAAAAAGGAGTTGTAGATTTCTGTATAGACTATTTTTGGCAAAGTAGGCAAAAGATGAAAATCTCAAAAATAAACTGCCCAAGATTTTGCAAGGGCAGTTTCACCCCTTTAATTTTTGAAATAAATTTCTGCCTTTTGGGGCATGAAAATATATGATATAAAGTAGCTCCTGTCCAAAAATGAGCTCATTCCGACTTAAATTGACCAAGTTATGATTATTTTAATATTTGGGTTTTTTTGATAAAAACTGCTATAACCGGAGTTCTGTAACTCTGATGGCCACAAAATTTAAACTGGAGAGTCACGTTAAAATGTGTAAGTTTATGACAAGAGATGGGAATTTCTAGAGTTTAGCGTGATAGGGCTGATTTCTTAAGCTACGAGCTAAAAATGATTTTTGAAAAATACTAAAGGGAGTTGAAAATTTTCATAAAATTTTTTTTGTGTATGTGATATATGTATATATGTTTGGAAAAATGATAGAAAAAAATAAATTAATTTGGTATTTTCGTGAAAAGAATTAATAAATCCAGCTTGCTGGATTGAAAATTAGATGAATCCAGTTTGCTGGATTACAATTTAGTTTGCTGGATTGCAATCTGGTTTGCTGGATTGGTCGTCTGGTTGCTGGATTAGTCTATCAGGATAATCCAAGTTACTGGATTTGTGTGTCTATAGAATCCAGGTTGATGAATTGGTCTATTTGGATAATTCAGGTTGCTAGATTGGTCGATTTGAATAATCCAGGCTGCTGGATTATTATTTGACTTATTAGATTTTGAAGAAGAACTTATAAATTGAAAGAGTAAGTATTAAGTCTTTATGTATATGGTTTAGTGATTGAAATACTATCAAAGGATAATAATATTATTAAAGATTTAAGTTGTTTAATTATGTGATTACATGTTAGATAAATTATTATGGAATAATGATAAAATAAGTGAGATATGTGGTGCTAATTGATAGATCGATCTTATTAATGACAGGTCTTACAAAAAAGTTAACTTAAATTGTGTAGCAGTAGTCAACGAATCATGTATGTTCCCTAACTCAAACTCGAGTTATTATTTTTTAGCATAGTAGTGGATAATTATTGTTGATTATTCCACATCTAAGATTTTTATTGAATATTCGCATGTATTGTAAGTTCTCTAACTCAAACTCAAGTTATTAATTTTAAAACATGATTAGTGAATAATTATTGATAGTTATTCACATCTATAATGATTATTGTTATTCACACATAATGTAATTGATTCTTGTTCTATTATTGGAACTATTTACAATTCATATCTCAGCTATTTGTTTTGGTTAGACTAATATTTGTTAAAGCATGGAACGTTCTATTTATTATGAACTGATTTATTTTTGGAAGATCAATGCCAGTGATTTCAGCTAGATCAATATTGATATTATATGTTGAAATCATAGTATTGCTTTGATAGCAATCCAAATCGTATTGTTGTGGTACGGACTCATGATGTAAGACTGAGATGAACAAACTTTGTTGTCGTAAAACAACCCATGCACTATTATTGAGTATTATGCATAATATATGGTACAAAGGAGTTGGCCACTCTAGGTACTTACAGAGGAGTATAGTTTAGTTTTTATAACTAACTTATATTCCTGAGGTAATTTGGTTTTAATAACTAATGATTCCTCTATTAGTTCATGATCCTTTTGTGATCACTCAGCATGAAATCTGGGAATATCCCACTTTATTGAATATTATTGCAGTATTGTTAATTCTTCTTATTCCCTTGAATATGATTAAATCTTTGAAATAATTTTACTCTTCCATCCTTGAAATGTTATATAGCATGAACTTTAAGAAAGTCTTTGTTATTGAAAATGAATTATTCTTTAGCTAATTCGAAATCCTTTGATTATTGTTAGAGTTCTATAAATGTTAGACTATTATATATATATATATATATATATATATATATATATATATATATATATATATATGATATCCTTTGTTGAATACTTTAATTTGCTGAGCAAACTCGTTGCTCACCCTTGTTTAAACAAAACATTTCAGCTAAGGCCGAGGAAGCAAACGGTTCTAAAGGGGACAAATGTAACGCCCCAGAAAAATCAGATTTTTGAGAATTAAATTTTTATTTGATTATGTCTATTAAATGAATTTAATTGATTATTTATGGGAGTAAGCTAATTAAAGGTCGTTCTATGACCTAAACATGTCGAAACGTCGTAGTATTTTGGCTACGTGATAAAATTAAAGTGTTTGAATTTTCAAGACTAAAATAAATGCTTTCCGAGAAATTTTCTGAAAAATACTATTCACGCATTTCTGCTCGGGAATTATTTTTGAACTTTCGAGGAATACGTAACAATAGAATATCGAGATGAGATGGAATATCAAATAATATTTCAGTTATGGCAAATGCAGTTTTTCACCTGCGGACTTAAAACCTAACGATTAGGGAACGTGATTTCCGAGAAGGAATTTAAATGCGTATAATGAATAAAGCGATGATCATATAATACGTAGGTATTGTACGAGGTAATGAATACGAGTATGATACGAAGTATTATACGAGTATGTATGAGTAATAGTATGTCGTATGTTGAATAAATATACGAGTTAGTATACGAGATTAATACGTAAATTATACGTTATAAGGCTTTAAGCCAAATGTAATGGACTTGTAGGATTGAATAGGAAGTTGTAAAGTTCAACTAGAATAATGATAAAGCCCAATGCTTATTAATGACCAAGCCCATGTGTTTGTTAAAGGCAAGCCCAAAAGTATAAGTTAAGTTAGTTAAGCTAATTAAATGTAAAGCCCAAAGTAAGTATCCATTGGGTAAGCATGAACCATGGGGCAACCCATGGGTGATCCAAAGTAATGAGAAAGTTTACTTGATGGCTAAGTAAGTGTGGTGACCAAGTAGACTTAATGGCCAAGTGTTTTGGGGAGCAAGTTAACTTAATAACTAAGTAAGGAATAGTAAGGAGGTGATTAAGGAGGTGGGTTGGATTAATGACCCTTTTGCCCTAACTTAGGATGTCCTATAAATAGAATAGGTGATAGCTCATTTGTTGGTTGTTTTCTTTTCATCCAACACATTACAACTTATAAGGTGCTTATTGGCTTGAGAGAAAAAGCAAGAAAAGTAAGAGTTAGTCTTTCTTAATCTAAGAAGCAAGAAGGAAGAACAAAGCTTAAACCAAGTGATCATCAAGGGTAAGAACTTAAACCATGATTCTCTTTCTCTTCCATTGTTAGAGAAGTGAGTAGTGGTAGAACATGTATGCTAAGAAGGAGTAAGAATGATGAATCAAAGGACTTAAGTCTTAATAAGCCGTGAATAAGCACTACGTTCATATGTAAGTTATGAAATAATGAAGAACTAGTAAGACTTATAACATATTTACATTAATGAAGTTAGTATGATAACAAGAAGCAACAATAATGGTTAGAAGTCATGAACTATCATAAGTCATGAGAAATAGAAACATAAGTAGTTCTATTTTTATAAGTTATAAACTCATGAGAAATTATTAAGAACTTATTATGAATATAAGTAAATAAAGTATGTATATCAAGATGTTGGTATGATTGATGAATCCATTTGAAACGAAGAACGAATTTTAAGTAACGAAGTTTTGGCGGAATTCACGAGTTTGGACGATAATCGTCAAATTCGTGAAATTCTCGAAATGGAAGTCGAATTTTGATATTGAGCTTGGAAACGTTGGTTTTCAATGGAGTCAAGTCTTATTTGGCATTATAGAGTTGTGGACTCGAGAATGACCGAATTCTGACTTAGAATGAAGAAACGAGCTGTTAACGCCAAGTTTCGTCTGCGCGTCCAATCACAGAATCCACGCGCTGAAACCTGCACAATAACAGATCACACAGAAACTTGACGGCCGTGCCACCGGGGGATAGCTCCAGTGTGAGAATAAGTACAGGCCGTTTACAAGGTTTAACAATGGAGGTTATGTGTTTAGTGCTCAAAGTAAGTATTACCTGTTAATTGTAACCTTAGCCTTGTGTTTATAGAGCTCCCACCACCTTAGTATCCTTCTCCGGGTTGGAATAGGACTCCCAAATATGGTAGTTACCTATATTCGGGTCCAACACAATCTCCTTGAAAGGTGCAAGTAGAAGCCCTTTCCAACACTACCTTTGGAGCTGCCTTGTTAATATACGATTAGGGTTAGAACCCTTAACCACGTAATCCCCTTATCAATCCCAACTCTACATGTGGGCTGCTCAATCACCCGGGCCCAACCCCACATACAGCATAAGACACCAATTCTGGGTCTCGGCCCAAAGGTCCCGAGGACCTGACCTAGAACTCCCCTATCTCCATCTGATCCCGGCCTAAAGGGCTCGGGTCCCAAACCCGACCTCCTATATACCTTCGATCATATAGGCCTGGGCTCTTTGGCTCCGGCCCAGGTCTTCAGCCGACACGGGGGTCGGTCAAACACTCCTGAACATTTTCCCCCAGTCTCTTGTTATAAGATATTTATGACATGGGACTTGAAAGGACATGAATTTGGATAGTCATGCCATAATGATGAGCTGTCTCGGGAACCCAAGAGGTTTCTTCCTGGTTAACGAGCTGGTACACGTTTCCCTAGGGCTGGACCCCACCCAACATAAATAGCCACCCTTGAAAACTGTGTCAGACCTGCTATATAAACCCCCATTAGTCCTTCACTGTCACTTTTTCGAGCCTTCAACATTTCACATCTCTCTGAAAATTTTTCGGCAAGGGCGACTTCCGGCGAGATACCTATTTCTCCAGATTTCTATATTTCCTACCGGTTTCTTTCTAAAAACTCACCTCTGTGCTTCATTCACTTTTGAATCGCACCAAATGGCTGATTCTAGCACTCCTCCTCCCATGGTGGCGACTTTAACCAGAACTGCCACCCTCACCTCCGGCGACCTGGTCCAGGTCGAGCTACCAACGGCTCCGGCCGACATCCCCATTGAGAATGCTGATACCCGAATTCGCCGTCTCTATGCTTCCGAGACCGATTATGCCGTTATCAACACCGAGTCGTCCATCACCCAATCCCGGTTGTCCGACATTCAAGCCGTATTCAATATTCCTCAAGAGTGTAAGATTCGAGTGGCTGAGCCAAATGAGAGGATGTACTGGCATCCCGAATGGGGCTGGATGGTCGTCCATCTCTATGCCTTGAGGTATGGGGTTCGGTTCCCCCTTCACGAATTTATTTTCTCCTTCCTCTACCTGGTCGGGATTGGGTTCTCACAATTGTCCCCGAACTCCTACATCTAACTGATCAGCTTCATTGCCCTGTGCCAGAAAGCTGGCATCACTCTGGGTTTGGACTTTTTCTTTATCCTATTTTCTGTCGGTCGATCGAAAGAACCCAGCCTACGCCATCTGAACCGCGTACCAGGCCAAGCCACCTTCGTGAAGACCCCCTCCAGCAACAAAGGATGGCATTCACAGTGGTTCTTTATGAGGGGAGCCGACCTTAACCTCCTACCGAACTGGGCCTGTCCTGAAGATTAGCCCTTGAAAGTGACTAAGTTCCCGAAGGGTCGCTCCGTTGCCTTCAAGAAGTTTTACTCACTGTTGAAACAGACAAGTTGGGGTCTGGGGATCGTGTCCAACGAATCTTGGCTCTACGAGCATGGCTGTAAGTAAAAATCTCAAGATCTTTTTCTTACGCTCCCGACCCCCTACTGCCTTTTTATTAAACTCTTTATCTTCTGGTGAAGTGACTATCTTCAAGCCCGATGAGGCTGACACGGCTTTGATCCCACTGCCGGTCGTTATAAAACCCATCCACCTTCCTGCAGCTGACGACTCCCCCGAGGACGAGGCCATTCCTCTCGCTGAACTGTGCGTTGGCTCTTCTACAGGCCCCCTTATCGCCTCGTCCAAAGTTGAACCTTCCGTAATGAATGTGTTGAAGATGAAAGGGGCTGACAAGATGGCCTTGCTAAAAAAGTCCAAGAAGTCTTCTGTTCGAATCCCCCCCAAGGTCGTTTTGTCAGCCCCACCTAAGCCAACTCCACCTCCTGCCGCCATAATGACATTGGACGAGGATTCAGAAGATACAGAGGATCGGCCTCTCGAACCTCCTCTAAAGAAACCTAGTCTGATCGAAGGCCCTACCCCTGTTGATGCTGTGGTCGGCCCGGTCCCTGAAATAACTCCAACTTCCAAGGCCAATTCTTCACAAGGGTCACCGACTACCTGTTGGCCAAAGGGTCTGTTGGACAAATTCCCCTTTCACTTGTTTGACCACTTCAAACTTTCTGGCGATGAAGAGAGGTTCAAGAACTATTCTCCTGAGGAGTTTCTGGTGACCTATATCAGAGCTCAGACCCAGGTACTCCCGACTAGATTTTAAATATTTTTCCCTTGTCGCTATTTCGCGTTTTGCCTATCTGATGTTTCTTTTGTGTTCAGGCCAACGCCATCCTTGCTCGGGCTATCCCCTCCCTCGCTCGATCCACTAAGGAAGAAAATTAATTGAAGAGCAATGTGTTGCTTCTCGAAGCTGAGCTACGGGGTCGTGATTCGAAACTGAAGAGGGAGAGGGATTTGCACGCCGATACCCGTAACAAGGTGATGAAGGCTGATCGCCGGATTGCCGAACTCGAAAAGCAACATTCTTTACTTCAACAAGAGTTCGTCGGTCTCGATGGTCATGCCAAGAAGTTGGTGTAGGATAAAGAACGCCTGGCCGAAGACAATAAGGCCTTGGTGGGGAATCTTGAGGCCATCGAGGAGAAGTTTATTGGGGTTCATTCTCAGTTGAGGACTCTGATCCAAACGAACAACACCTTGGTGGCCGAACAGGCCATCCTCAAACAAGCTGCCATCAAGGAATACGAAGAATCGCCTGTTTTGACTGATAAGATCATGACCCAGTTTGCTGAAGGGGTCAAAGCTTATCGGGAGAAAGCGAGAGCGAAGCTTGTTGATGCTGGCCTGGATTCCTCGATCCTTGATTCTTTCGATGAGGAGTCCGAGGCTGAAGCTGATGATGGTCTACCTTAGTTCTCACTAGTATCTGTTTTTCATACTTGTAATTTTTCTTTTCTTAGTTTAGTAATTTATCCGATCAGTTAGAACGATGGTGTATGTACCTGAAGTCTGTCTGATCGGAAATTGTAAAACGCTATGAATATGAATGAAGTGAAAAATTATTTTAAGTTGTTATCTCTATCGGTTATACTTTATCGATCAGTTATACTTGTGGTTTTTACCAATCAGTTAAGTTCTTTCGGACTATCTGATCGTTTTATGCTCGAAGCTTATCTGATCGGATGAGTGAATTTGTCAATCAGTTATACTCGTGACCTTTTCTAATCAGTTAGGTCTCTCCTGACTGTCTGATCATTTTATGTCCGAAGCGTGTCTGATTGGTAAAGCAGCGCAAATTCAAATGAAGTACAAGTATTTCTCGAAGAGAAGTTTTTATTTCATTGATAAATTGCATAGATTACATAAATAGAGGGGAGAATAGACGTGCATTTACTGGTAATATTTTCTAAGCCTTCCAGCATGCCATGTATTCTTTACCTCCGATCCATCCATAGCCCAAAGCCGGTAAGTCCCTGGCTTCGGCACTTCCACTACTTCGTAAGGCCCCTCCCAATTTGGCATTAGCTTGCCTATGTTCTGGGGGGTGGATGCCTCCGACTCCCGAAGCACCATGTCTCCTACCTCAAATCTCCTCAGCTTCACCTTCTGATTGTAATGTCGAGCTATTATTGGTCGATAAATGGCTAACCTCAACATAGCAGAGTCCCGAGCTTCATCTAATAGATCCAAATTCGTTTTCAGGCCTTCATCATTGTATAGTTCTTTATACTGACTGACCCAAAGAGTGGGGGACCCAATCTCGACTGGTATGAGTGCATCGGTCCCGTAATCCAGACGGAAAGGAGAATCTCTAGTGGTTGTCCTCGGAGTTGTCTGATATGCCCACAAAACACTAAGTAGTTCCTCAAGCCATCATCCCTTCAACTCATCCAATCTTCTTTTTATTCCGCTGAGTAAGGTTCGGTTGGTTACTTCTACTTGACCGTTTGATTGAGGGTGAGCAACTGAAGTCTTCCGATGCTGAATTCCCAATTCTTTCAGGAAACTTTCAAATTTTGAACCCACGAACTGTCTTCTATTATCCGAGACTACTGCCATTGGGATACCGAACCGATACACTACTCCTTCTTTTAGAAATTTTAGGCATTCTTGTTCGGTGATCTTCTATAGTGGTTTGGCTTCTACCCACTTCGTCATGTAGTCGATAGCCACTATTACAAAACTGACTTGCCCCTTGGCCTTTGGCAGAGGCCCTAGGATGTCGATTCCCCATATTGTGAAGGGAATCGGGGATAAAACCGAGTAGAGCTCTTCGGGCGGTTGATGTGGGATATTGTTGTTCAACTGACACTTGGGACACCTTCTAACGAATTCCTTTGCCGCTGCATAGATAGTCGGCCAGTAATACCCCTGCCTCAAAATCTTGTGTGCCAGTGACTTGGCTCCCATATGATCTCCACAAATTCCTTCGTGTACCACCCGAAGTGTATAGTCTGCCTCTGATGGTGTTAAGCACTTGAGCAACGGAGAACTGAAAGCCCTTCGATACAGATCTCCATCGATAAGTACAAAGTTTGAACTTTTGTATTTGATCTTCCTTGCTAGAATGCGATCTGAGGGCAACACCCCGTCGGCCAGGTAGGAGATGTACGACGTAAGCCAACAGTCCATCCTATCAATACATAGTACCTCTTCCTTTAGGACACTTGGCTGCTCCAATACTTCTAGATATACCGATCCACTGAAAGAACTTGCTTCTGTCGTTGCCAGTCGGGCCAAGGAATCTACCACTGTGTTTTCAGATCGATCCACTCCCTGACCGCTGACCGAGCTGAAGTATGTCAGTTTATTCTTCGTTTTGGCTAAATACTTCGTCATTCTTGCCCCCCGGGCCTCATACTCCCCCGAAATCTGTTTGACGACCAACTGTGAATCACTGTAGATGACCAAGTTTTGTACCTCAAGGCTTCGGGCTAACTTTAGCCCGGCTAGGATGGCCTCGTACTCTGCTTCGTTGTTGATTGCTTTAAACTAGAACCGAATTGCTTGTTGGACTTTAAACCCTTCGGGACTTGTCAGTATGACCCCGACACCACTGGTATCCGAGGTTGATGAGCCATCAACATATAGTGTCCATGAATTCCTCACGTACCGCATTTTGGTCACCAACTCCACATCCGGTTCTGAGAACGAGCATTCCACGACGAAGTCTAGTAGTGCCTATCCTTTGATTGCTGTTCGGGGTTGATATTCCAATGCAAACTGTGTCAGTTCCATTTCCTAGGCTGCCAATCTCCCCGAAACTTCTGGCCGATGTAGAATTTTCTTCAACGGCTGATTCGTGTATACCACCACCACCCGGCCCTGGAAATAATGCCTAAGTTTCCTGCTTGCTATGATCAAAGCATAGGTGAATTTTTCCAGGTTTGGGTATCGAATTTCGGCGTCTCGAAGCACATGGCTAATGTAGTATACTGGGAACTGATTTCCCCCTTTGTCTCAAACAAATGTTGCTCCCACTGCCATCGAGCTTGCTGCCAAATATAGATATAAAGGTTCCGAAGGGATCGGTTTCATCAGCAGTGGTGCTGAGGACAAATATTGTTTGATCCCTTGGAATGCATTCTCGCATTCCGATGTTCATTGAAAGCTTTTCTCGTTCTTGGGTCCTTTTAAGGTGTCAAAAAATGGTAGGCATCTTTCAGCCAACTTGGAGACGAACCTTCGAAGGGCCGCGATCCGACCTGTCAGTCTCTGCACATCCTTGTAAGACTTCAGGGATCTCATGTCCAGGACTGCCTAGATTTTTTCTAGGTTAGCTTCTATTCCCCTTTTGCTGACTAAATACCCGAGGAATTTTCCCGATCCCAATCCGAACGTACATTTAGTCGGGTTCAACCTCAGCTTGTGTCTTCTTACTGTTTCGAAATAGTTCTCTAGATCCTCAAGATGGTCACGGACTGACATGCTTTTTACGATCATGTCGTCTACGTAGACCTCCATACTTCTCCCTAATTATTTCGTGAACACCAAATTCATCATCCGCTGATAAGTTGCCCCGACATTCAATAGCCCGAAGGTCATTTTCCTGTACGCGTAGATTGCCCGATGTGTGATGAAACTGGTCTTCGGGATATCTTCCTTACTCATTGAAATTTGGTGGTATCCTGAGAATGTATCCATGAAACTCAACATACCGTATCCCGAAGTGGCGTCGATCAATTGATCTATGTTGGGAAAAGGGTAGAAATCCTTCGGACATGCCTTGTTCAAATCTGTGTAGTAGATGCATAACCTCCACTTCCCGTTCTGCTTCTGGACCAATACCACATTTGCCAACCACTCAGGGTAATCAATCTCAAAGATGAATTCGGCCTCCAGAAGATTGGCAATCTTTTCATCGATTATTTTTTGCCTTTCTGGGACGAAAATTCTTCGCTTTTGTATAACTGGTTTCTTACTCGGGTCTACGTGTAGTCTGTGTTGGGCCACTGATTCACTTACCCCGGGCATACCACTCGGTTCCCATGCGAAGATATCGGCATAGACTTGGAGTAATTCTATCAATCCGGTCCTGAAAGGTTCTGCTAGCCCTGACCCGATCTTGATCAATTTTTCTTTCTTCCCTGGCACCAGCTCTATATCCTCGGTTTCTTCAGCAGGAAGAGCGAGCAGTTCTGTACTGCCCTCAGTGAATGGCTTGATCTCAATGGCCATTGTCTGTTTCTGCTACTGACCCCGACCCCTGAAGAAATCAAGCTGTTCCGATAGCACCTTCGGGCTATGTCTAAATCTCCCTTTACCTCCCCGATCCCGTTCGGTGTTGGAAACTTAATTTTGAAGTGGGGTTTGGACGTGACTGCTTGCCGGGCTGCCAAGGTTGGTCTCCCGAGGATAGCATTATATGCCAGACAATTGTATGCCGAACGTTCACGAACGTTTATCGTTTTCGTTAAAATGAACTAAAAAGTGAATTTTCAGGTAACAGATTCAAAATTGTAAAATTCTTACATGAACACGTAGAACGTATAATTTGTGAACCGTAGGCTTTTGAACTAGTCAATTTAGACTTTTAACGAAGAAGTTACAAGCCCGGGAATTTCACTAAGTAGAAAATCTGTCAAATTTTTCTAAGGCACAGAGTCTGCGCCGCAGCGCGACTCAAAGAAGAAAGGCACGCGCCATAGCGCGAGGCCGAAACCATGGCACACTGTTAGTTGGCGCCGCAGCACGGCTTGCAATGCTAAGATTCACGTCGCAGCGTCGAGTCTGGTCTGTAGCCTCTAAAGTGTGGCGCTGCAGCGCGGCTTAACAAGAGGAAGCTGGCACCGCAGCGCCAGCCTTAAGGATTTCATAGTAAGGAAAGTTTATAAGTGAAGCAAGAACATTAATTGATTAGTAATGAACTAAAGAGTAATGTATCATCATTAAGGATGTTATAAACCTTATGTATGTCACTAAAGGTTGAAGGAAAGATTAATTGAATGTAAGTTATTAATAATAAAACGATGAACGATAATAAGCCGTAAGGGCAGATAAATACTTGAAACGAGTTTTGTTAAAGAAATAAGTATGATTAAGTATATGACATGAAAGATAGTTAATTGATGATGAGTTAATTAACTTAAAGTAGTATCTTCGATGATAACAATAACGTTGAGAGTTACAACTAAAAGTTGTTGAATATTACGTGAACGGGAACGGTATGCAATAAGTGTACTTAACCAATAACAATCGAATTTTGATTAATAACGTAAGAACGATAGTAAGCCGTGAGGATGGATGATTAACTCGAAATGAGTGGTATTAATGAAGTAAATTCACTTAAGACATAGAAGAGAAAAAAGTTGGTAAGAACGATATAAACGGCAAGCCAGAACCAATAATAACAAATCTAATGCAAGATTAGATTGAGAAGAAGGGTAAGATTCATTAGGAACCATATATGTTCATTCATGACCTAATGTGGTATGTTATGTGGTTATGTGTTATATAGACTATAAATACTCAAAGGGAAAGAAATTTTTACTGTAGCAGACGCTGAAGGCAAGTTTTTCTAAACGCTTGTCTAATCTTTGTGTTAGCCAGGTTTTCAATGGTTCATGTTATGAGATGCATGAATGGTTTTAAAGATATGGTTGATGCCAACTTTAACTCTGTTAGACTAATCTTGAAGAGTTGATTGATTTATTCACAAGTCTTTCAATATAGAATTGATAATGCTATCCTACGCCAATTGTTTGGTACGGATTCAAGGTAAGCCTGAGTATGAATAAACAAATGTATTTCACATCGATTATTCGATGGGCACGCGAGGTTGTCAAAACTTAAACGTACATACGTTTAAAGGATGTAGTGTTGATCAACTTAGAGTACTATAGGCTGATCACCAAGACGTGTTTTGTAAGATATGTCGGACTTACGGACTTAGTGTCGGGTTGTCCTTTCTAAATAAAGAATGAAATGCTCATGGTCTTGGACCAGAATTGATGTTTTACTGAGTATTGTCATTGTAAAACGTTTTGAAGGAAAAAAAGTGCTATTTTGAATTATCGATAGTACTTCATAGCTATTGTTCAGTTATTGAAGATATACGGTTCCTATGTTTCAAGCATGTCGTTTAAATGAAATTGTTGTACTTGGTGAGCTTGTTATGCTCACTCTTGCTTGAACTATATGAAGGCAGCTAAGACCAAACGGACCAAAGGATCCGACAAGGATAAAAGGGAAGGCTAAGGCAAACCCGTAGATTACCTATATAATAGAATAGGTTTGTAATGATAATATTTGATATTATGACAAGAACAAATGTAACGGTTATAAAGAACCTGGGGAATGGTAATATTATTTTAAAATATATATAAGACATATTCGTTCTTTTGAGGCTTTTCAATTGAATGTTTGTGTGAACTGTAGCACCGTGTAGCACCATCTATCGAGTTAGAAGATACCCGAATTTGGGGGCGTCACAACAAAGGCAAAGGCAAGGCTCAAGAGTAGTTATTATCGATGTTTAATGATTATGTTACATTATATAGATTAATTATTGTAAACCTTTTGAATAGCTAAAGATATGTAAGTTATGTTAAGTTTAGATAACCTGGGAAGACGATATACTTATGTTTTAAAGTATGTTTTTATTAAGGACATGTAATGAATGATGTTTTTCATTGAAGAATGGATAGTTAGATGTGATTTGTATGATGGACCGTGAGCACCAAATCTGAGGTTACGGAACCCAAATTTGGGGGTGTCACAAGTTGGTATCAAAGTTGTAAGGTATAAACCATAAGTAGGGGAAAAGCTTTAGGAATATAACCATAAGAAAGATAGAGAAAAACTCATTTAGAGTTCTAAGTGATGGATTGGGAAAATTAATCAATAGTAAGATATATGGACACTTAGTGTTTAGGGATTGTGGTTGTTGGTGATGTAGTAATTAAGTTATTTAAAATTGATTGTAGGATGTCAGGAGATGATGGGAATGCCATTAGCTGAGGTGTCAGCTCAAAGTAAGTCAGTTGAAGAAATTTTAAGAGACGAACCTATGCTGCATCTGGGAAGCGATCATGACGAGTATTCCGAAATGGAGCTGAACGAAGAGGAAGAAGTAGATTCCAAAGAAACTAAGGTGGACTCATAAATAAAGGCATAAGATGGAGAAAAAGACAGAATAGTAATCGAAAAAGGTCAAGTATCTGCGGAAGTTCAAGAACTAAGGAGTAAGGTGTTTCTCTTGGAGAAATTATGGAAGACGAAAAGGGCATTGCGCGAGATGATAAAAGAACGAAATGATCTGAAGGCACAAGTTGATAGAATGAGGGTTGAATGTAGTGGATCATCTGAAGAGGTAAGCAAGAAAAAAAATGTGTAACAATCAAGAATTTTATTTATAATTTCAAATATTTATTGAATTAAATAAATATTTTTAATTGATGTATTTGTTGTTTAGTAGATATTTGTTGGATTATTTATTAGTAAGTAAATAATTCACGAGTTATAGAAATTAACTTAATTAAGATAAAAGAGTGATGAATTAAATTTATGAGATAATACTCTAATTTAACTTAATAACTAAATTAGAGAGTTGTTAAGGATTATATAGTTTGTTAGAATGTTGTTTTAATTTAATTTAGTAATTAAAGTGATGTGTTAATTTATTAAGTAAAATTATAATGAAATTATAATTTTGTGGTAATTAGTTTTGTTTATTTAATTAAGATTGGATATGAAAATCCAAGTAAATAATGTAGGACAATAAACTATAGTATAAATGATTTATTAAAATAAATTAAAGTAGTTTTAAATTGATTTACCAAACAAGGCTTAAAAATATTAAGTCTTTATTTTAAAAGTATTTTACCAAACAAAGCCTTATGACTTTCGAAATTGAATTTGAATTAAAAATAAAATAAAAATATATTAAATTTTTATAACTGATATATAATTATTATATTTAATAAAACGTCGGTTTTAGAAGTTTAGATTTTGTGCGTTGCCTTTATTCTATGTTACGTAAAAGAGTTGGCCCAAGCTTGAGAGAAGAGAAGAAGGGAGAGTTTACAGAGAAGAACTTGAGAGAAAGAGAGAGCTTGAGAAAGGAGAGAAAGATTTCTGTGATTCTAAGCAATTCTTTGTGTTTTAGCAAGGATTACCAAGCAATTGAAGGTATACTTCTAAAACCTTAATATTATGTTCTACGTTCACACGTTTCAAATTTTCTATAAATTCAAATTAGATGATTTGTTAAAATATCAACTGATTAATTGTGTTTATTAGTAAGTTTGTGATGTTAGAGTTAGCATCTAGACAAGGAATTAGTGTGCTAATTACATTCAAAAGAAAGAAAAATGTTTATAGTGTATATGGTTATGTATATGGCTTGTGAAAGTACGACAATTGGTAGTTAGTTTGTGAACTAAACTGTAAATTAACTCTAGAATATGTTAATACGATAAGAAATGAAAAGAACGCAAGTTGAATGAATCAATTTGGTTAAAAAGCGAATTCGTAGTGAATGAATTCGCTAAACATGTTAAAACATGAAAGTTTAGTATGAACATGAGTTTTGGGTCATGATTTAGGCTAGTTAGTGTTTTTATAAATTGTTATACTTCTAGTATGTTGTAGTTCTATGAATTACGAATCCATAGAATTGAAAATACACTAAATTGGATGTGTATAACTCAAGTTATGAAGATTAGAAGGAGAAAAGGTTCAAAAATCGCGAGAATAGTGAACTTCAGAGTCCCGTTTCTGCTAACGGGCGCAGCTATGCTATGCCCTAAGTCATTTGGGGTGCAGCTGCCCTGCAGGGCACAGTTGCGCTATGCCCAAGGCTTAATTGGGTGCAGTTGCGCCCAAAGTGTGTCAGGTGTCACTATTTTGACCTATTTTAGTAAAATGGTTATAACTTTTTCATATGAACTCCGATTAAGGTGATTCAAGATGATCCAGAATGACGACGAATAGACTTACAACTTTTACACTTTAAGTTATTTAATTAGAGGTCGGGAATAGGGATCAAAATGGTCATCTTTAGAACTATTGTATTTTTAGAGGCAATCGGAGGGCGTCGGGCATGCACGTATACAAGTGTAGTACTCTTGACGATAAAAGATGTTGTTCTAAGTTATAAAATATGAATGTTAATAAACATAATGATGCTTAAAATTAATGAATAATGTATTAGATAAGTTGTATAATCATGCTAAGCATACACAAGAGAGACAAATCGGGCGTGTGACGAATAAACATTGAAACGCCGTAACAAATGTTAATGAACGTAAAAAGTGTTTTAAGTCAAATGAAATGAATATTATAAGATATGGAATGGGGTGAATATAAAACCAATAAATAGTCCTAGCAAGACTTAAACACTTGAATGAACTTCGAGTATGACCTAAGAAGTAATATTGTTAGATGTATGTCAAAAGTTAACACAATCAAATTGAACATTGTGTATTGATTAATAAGAAGGGTTATTAGATATAGAGTAAAGTTTACATTATAACTACTATGCATTGCTATGTGACTAATAGTTAATGTGTATGATTATATAATTGTGTAGGGCACGTGAAGTGTAGATAACTGTAAGTTGTTAAACTGTTATTGGTAAACAACGATCAAGGCAAGTCTTTAAGTTCCTATTTACTATGTGAACTTGATGATGAACTGTTTTAAATCTTTATTACAAAGAGCATGATTTGTTATATATAGGTTGAAATTATGAAACATTAAAGTCAATTTATGACTACGTTGATTGAGTAATGAATGCTGATCGAGTAAGGAACTCAATCTTTATACTTGTTATATGAAATGCAACTTGTATGTTATGTTAGGCCAATGTTTATGAGATATATGTTGAGCATGTTATTATGTGCTACGTGATGCATGAAAACTGTTAGATTTTGCTGGGCTTTCGAGCTCAACCTTGCAAATAACCACATTTACAGGTTAAAGATTCAAGGTAAAGTTATGTGCTGCTTGAAATACATGAATCAGATGTGATACTTGAAGATTTATACACTTTAGCTGAGTTATTATTATTTGAACAATGTTTAAGGTTCCAAATAATGTATTAATGTTGAATTGTAATATCGTTTTGCGATGTAAACTCTCGTAGTATTAAAATGATTCTGAGATATTTAGATGTAAAGGTTGAAAGTTTTGGGAACGAGAATAGTTTGTAATAGAAAGTTTTAATTATTCACATTTTATTAAGTTTAACATCAAATAATGATGTAAAAATCAGAAGTTTGATGTGTTATTAACTACCGAAGTCGATAATTTAATTGTATGAAATTTGGGGTCGTTATAGTTGGTATCAAAGCTGATAGGTTAGAAACCTTAGGTAAGAGTACCTTAGGCTATAACCTTAGAGAAGAGAGGTGAAGATAGTGAACAAATAAGCTCAGATAAAGTTTGAACAATAAGAAGTAATTTAAGAAATTTATAAAGAAGGGATTAAAACATGCGTGAGAGGATTCAAAGAAGAATCTCGCGGAGTTATAAGGAATATGAATGTGGGATTACCCAACTCTAATAATAAAGATGTAAGGTGATAATAAATAGATAATGTCTGTAAGAAGAGAATGATAAAGAAGTTAAGAATAAAAAGTTATATTTAAGTATGGTACAATCGTACTCTTTAATAGTTGATGTATTGTATATGGGCTAAATGATTCCTTCATAGAGGGGAGGTATATATGAACTAGTAACTCGAAAGCTAGTTTGTTGGTTGTTTGTGGGAAACCACTCAGCGTACCATATTGAAACTATTAGAGACTCAATGTGTTCCAAGTATAGAAAATGGATACGTATAATGAAAATGTGGAACTCGAATGAAATGTTGAGCAATGTAAATGAAGTTAGAAATTCTTAAAGGGAGAATTGTTATATAAACAAGAAAATTCAAAGAAGAATCTTGAAGAGATATAAAGATAACAAATGGGAGTTACCTAAGTCCAATAGCCAAGATAACGAATAATGATGAATAGACAAAGTCTGTAAGAATAAAAGCATAAATGAGATCGTAAATGATGAAAAAAGGAAAGAAAAAGGATCGTAAAACAAAACGATCACGAGTTAAGAAAAGACTTTTAAGGGAGATGATTATAGAATAAGATCATGACGTGATGCTATGAAGATAATGTACGATGATATATTACGAGATAAACTCACGAGAAGTTATAGATAATGTGATACGAGGAATTCGTATTGAGCAAGTTAAGGGCAAGTTTTTAAGAGTAAGGTAATGTTAGGTGGGGATTTCAATTGAGGACTCATATGGTGACTAAGTTGTACAAACCTTTGTATGGGCAGAGATTTTGTACATATACTTGGTTTATCACATTGATAATCATTAGAATGTCGGTGTCGCGCTATCAATGTATATGTGGTGGAAAGGTGATTCTTTTCTCAAGTGTATATTTGATAGCTAGAGGCTTTTAAAGTTAGGATAGACGATATTAAGATTAGGTACGGTTCTTAAAACTAATGCATCTGGTAAGTTTGTGACTCATAATAATATGGTATGTTTTGAACCTCTCAGCGAATGGAAGCCTATGGTCTGACTAGGATAAGTTCTTAAACTCATATTATTGTGGCAAGTTCTTGAACTTCCAAAGTGTGGTAAGTTTAATGAACTATACCGGGGTATAGATAAGTTGTGAATAAGGAATTAAGGATTATAAGAATAGATAGAATTGTTAAGCAATTGATCAGTATAGAAAGTGGGGTTGGTGGTGGAGGCATAGATTTTTCAAATCTTCTAGCTTTGCTATATTTTTGAAATTTATTAACTTCGTGTTAGTGTTTACACTTCTATTTGTCTTAAAAGACATTAAATTAAATGATGGAACCAATGAGTTTTAAAAACAATACCGTTATCCGTATGTCTATGCTAATTGTTTCGGCAAGACAAAAATGATTTAAAAATATCAAAATGTAGTTTGTTTGTTTTTTCGTAGTCATTAAGGCATCACTAAATATGATGCTGATTTGACAAACGAGGAAGTCATCAATACAATTGAACCTGGTGTTAGATGTGATCATAAGATCGTCAGCCCACTATGGTATGATGTAGCATGACAAAGTCATATAATGATTGAATCCTCAACGTACTATCGAGATAGTATAGTATCATGTCATCATAAAAGGATTTTTGGTTTTCTTTAAACTAAGAAAGATATGCCATATGAATTGGATAAAATAATTTGGATTGATGTTCGAATTGTTGATAAAAGTCTATGCTATTTGATTCAGCTAGACAAATATTGAAAGATGTCTATGCAGTTTAAGCATTTTTTAAGAAGTTATGTCAAACCAAATTGTTTTGGTGCGGATTTAGATGTTGAAAAGCTGAGATGAACAACCCTTTTATAAGGGATTACACGTAAGCGTTTAGATGTTTGTGCACAATACATTGTACGAAGGGTTTAACACCCTAAGTATGAGGAGTCCCTACAGTTATGACTGTTTAGGTTAAAGTTGAAAGATTACTTGTAACATTGGACATATTTTACGCTAGGCGTTTAGATACTTGTGTGCAATACAACGTATGAAGGGCTTAACACCCTAAGTACAGGAGTCCCTACAGTCTAATAACTGTTTAGGTTTAAGTTGAAATAAATACTTATAACCGTGGACGTAGTTTAAGGTCTTATGACCCATTGGCATGATTCGAGAATCTTTTAAATTCTTGAGTTGTTCATACTGCTTCCCAATTATTGAATAATTGTGGAAGATTCTTGCTATTCTAAAAGGCAAATGTGGTAATAATGATATTCCTTAGAAAGAAGTAAGTCGTAGAATGCAACACTAAATGATGAATATATTGAATAAGTGAGAAAAAAAATTTTGAAATGAGAAGGAGATGAGTTATCAAAGAATAATATAAACTTTTAATAGAAAAATTAATAATTGTAGAAAGATCTTTGTGGAAAGAAAGTGGTTATAGAACCCAATGAATGAATAAAGTATTAACGTAAAATCTATTTTGATAGATTGAATGAATGAAGATTAATAAATAAAAATTCGAGGATGAAAATGTGATATCCCGAGTGTTTATAAGTTGAATAAAGGATAATGGATGGGTTAAAGAATGTATAATACTCAGAAAATAGTTAAGTCTAAGTAAATGTTATGAGGAACATAAAATATAAAGCCTATATTAAGGTCATGTGTTGAAGTTATTCAACAAAGAGATTTGATGAAAACCTGAGTAAGGTAGGGTTTCTGTGATTCCGAGGACGGAATCCTTATAAGGAGGGGAAAATGTGACGAATGAATTGTTTGAGTTGTGATTCTGGGGACAGAATCCTTGTGAGGGGGGAAGAATGTAATAATCCAGAATTTTATTTATAATTTCAAATATTTATTGAATTGAATAAATATTTTTAATTGATGTGCTTGTTGTTTAGTAGATATTTGTTAGATTATTTATTAGTAAGTAAATAATTCATGAGTTATAGAAATTAACTTAATTAAGATTAAAGAGTGATGAATTAAATTTATGAGATAATACTCTAATTTAACTTAATAACTAAATCAGAGAGTTGTTAAGGATTATATGGTTTGTTAGAATGTTGTTTTAATTTAATTTAGTAATTAAAGTGATGTGTTAATTTATTAAGTAAAATTATAATGAAATTATAAATTTGTGGTAATTAGTTTTGTTTATTTAATTAAGATTGGATATGGAAATCCAAGTAAATAATGTGAGACAATAAACTATAGTATAAATGATTTATTGAAATAAATTAAAGTAGTTTTAAATGTATTTACCAAACAAGGCTTAAAAATATTAAGTCTTTATTTAAAAAGTGTTTTGCCAAACAAAGCCTTATGACTTTTGAAATTGAATTTGAATTAAAAATAAAATAAAAATATATTAAATTTTTATAACTAATATATAATTATTATATTTAATAAAACATTGGTTTTAGCCGTTTGGGTTTTGTGCGTTGGCTTTATTCTATGTTACATAAAAGAGTTGGCCTAAGCCTGAGAAAAGAGAAGAAGGGAGAGTTTACAGAGAAGAATTTGAGAGAAAGAGAGAGCTTGAGAAAGGGGAGAAAGATTTCTGTGATTCTAAGCAATTCTCTATGTTTTAGCAAGGATTACAAAGTAATTGAAGGTATACTTCTAAAACCTTAATATTATGTTTTATGTTCACAAGTTTCAAATTTTCTGTAAATTCAAATTAGATGATTTGTTGAAATATCAACTGATTAATTGTGATTATTAGTAAGTTTGTGATGTTAGAGTTAGCATCTAGACAAGGAATTAGTGTGCTAATTACATTCAAAAGAAAGAAAAATGTTTATAGTGTATATGGTTATGTATATGGCTCGTGAAAGTACAAAAATTGGTAGTTGTTTTGTGAACTAAACTGTAAATTGAGTCTAGAATATGTTAATACGATAAAAAACATAAAGAACGCAAGTTGAATGAATCAATTTGGTTAAGAAACGAATTCGTAGTGAATGACTTCGCTAAACATGTTAAAACATGAAAGTTTAGTATGAACATGAGTTTTGGGTCAATATTTAGGCTAGTTAGTATTTCTGTAAATTGTTATACTTCTTGTATGTTATAGTTCTATGAATTACGAATTCATAAAATCGAAAACAGACTAAATTAGATGTGTATAACTCAAGTTATGAAAATTAGAAGGAGAAAAGGTTCAAAAATCGCGAGAACATTGAACTTCAGAGTCCCATTTCTGCTAACGGGCGCAGCTGCGCAATGCCCTAAGTCATTTGGAGCGCAGCTGTGCTGTGCCCAAGGCTTAATTGGGTGCAGTTGCATCCAAAGTGTGTCAGGTGTGACTGTTTTGACCTGTTTTAGTAAAATAGCCATAACCTTTTCATACGAACTCCGATTAAGGCGATTCAAGATGATCCAGAACGAGGACGAATAGACCTACAATTTTTGTTCTTTAAGTTTTTTAATTTAGGTCGAGAACAGGGGTCAAAATGGTTATCGTTAGGACTATTATATTTTCGGAGGCAATAGGAGGGCGTCGGGCATGCACGTATGCAAGTGTAGTGCTCTTGACGATAAAAGATGTTGTTCTAAGTTATAAAACATGAATGTTAGTAAACATAATGATGCTTCACATTAATAAATGATGTATTAGATAAGTTGTATAAGCATGCTAAACATACACAAGAGAGACAAATCGGGCGTGTGACGAATGAACGTCGAAACGCCGTAACAAATGTTAATGAACGTAAAAAGTGTTTTAAGTCAAATGAAATGAATATTATAAGATATGGAATGGGGTGAATATAAAACCAATAAGTAGTCCTAGCACGACTTAAACACTTGAATGAACGTAAAAAGGATTTTAAGTCAAATGAAATAAATATTATAAGATATGGAATGGGGTGAATATAAAACTAATAAGTAGTCCTAGCAAGACTTAAATACTTGAATGAACTTCAAGTATGACCTAAGAAGTAATATTATGAGATGTAAGTCAAAAGTTAACACAATCAAATTGAACATTGTGTATTGATTAATATGAAGGGTTATCAGATATAGAGTAAAGTTTACATTACAACTACTATACACTGCTATGTGACTAATAATTAATGTGTATGATTATATAATTGTGTAGGGCACGTGAAGTGCAGATAACTGTAAGCTGTTAAACTGTTATTGGTAAACAATGATAAGACAAGTCTTTTAGTTCCTATTTGCTAAGTGAACTTAATGATGAACTGTTTTAAATCTTTATTGCAAAGAGCATGATATGTTATATATATGTTGAAAGTATGAAACATTAAAGTCAATTTATGACTACGGTGATTGACTAATGAATGTTGATCGACTAAGGAACTCAATCTTTATACGTGTTATATGAAATACAACATGTATGTTATGTTAGTCCAATATTTATGAGATATATGTTGAGCATGTTATTATGTGCTACGTGATGCATGAAAATTGTTAGATTTTGTTGGGCTTTCGAGCTCAACCTTGCAAATAACCACTTTTCCAGGTTAAAGATTCAAGATAAAGTTATGTGCTACTTGAATTACATGAATCAGATGTGATATTTGAAGATTTATACACTTTGGATGAGATATTATTATTTGAACCATGTTTAAGGTTCTGAATAATGTATTAATGTTGAATTGTTATATCGTTTTGCGATATAAACTCTTGTAGTATTAAAATGATTTTGAGATATTTAGATGTAAAGGTTGAAAGTTTTGGGAACGAGAATAGTTTGTAATAGAAAGTTATAATTATTCCACATTTTATTAAGTTTAACATCGAATAATGATGTAAAAATCAGAAGTTAGACGTGTTATTAATGACCGAAGTCGATAATTGAATTGTATGAAATTTAGGGTCATTACAGAAGGGCCATGATAATAAAAGAAAAAGGAACAACGACAGTGACAATAATGCAAGGAATTCTAATTCAAAGAAGAAACAAGTGTGTGGTAAATGCGAAAAGAACCATTTGAGGGAATGTGTGAAGGGTGAAAATGTGTGTTACAATTATGGTCAAGAATGACATATTTCGCCAAATTGTCCTAAGCCAAAGAAATGAGGATATTTTTTATGTGGTGGAATGGGTCACAGGTTCAAAAAGTGTCCTAAGAAGAAGGCAAGTGAAGGGAGTGGACCGCAAAAAGGTTAAGCATGAGCAGTAGGACTTTTCAGGAGTAAGATGATATGTTAAGAATGTAATATCATAAACGATGAGTAAGTATATGTAAATATATATCTATATGAATGTAATCCTTTTTTTGTATGAATTTTAAGATAATGTTTGTAAATCTCAACTTTTTGTATAAAGTTGTAGTAGTGAATCATGACTTTTGTCACAAGGGGATATTAAATGATTATAGAAATATGAGTTATATACTGAAAAGTACTATGTACTAATTGGATGAATATGAATGTAATTGAAATGATATGATTATATGTGTGATTAAGTAAATAAATTTTGAGAATTCAAAATATTAAGATGTTTATTTAATGGATTCGTTGATTCAGAAAGCTGAATTCGTTAATCCAGTAGGCTAAAATTGGTCTGAGTTTAAAAATTTTTGTGTTAAATTCTTATTATATTACTAATAATATGTGGCATAAAGAAAAAGTATTAATTTAAGTCTTTATTTCATCGGATAATGTCGTCAAGACGATAAAATCATAACTAAAGGGAGAAACGGTCTGGGAATAATGAAGGAGATCAAGCAGATCCAATGCAGAACTTCGTAGACATGCTAGCTCAAGCCATGCAAACTAGAGCCCCAGCAGCAAGAAATTAACAAGATAATCGATTGGCAAACTTTAAAGATTTTAATGCGATAGGACCGCTGGAATTCAAGGGAACCACTGACCCTATAGAAGCCCAGACATGGTTAAAGGAGATGGAGAAAGTTTTTGTTATTGCTAGAGTAGCGTAGGAGCAAAAGACATATTTTACTACTTATTTGATGAAGGGTGAGGCGAATTACTAGTGGGAGACAAACCAGGTTAGAGCTGGAACAGTAGTAATAACCTGGACAAGGTTTAAGGAAATATTTTTTGAGAATTATTTCTCACCTAGTATGCAAGCAAGAATGGAGGTAAACTACTTAGAGTTGAAGTAGGAGAATATGTCGGTTGCAGAATACACCGCCAAATTCAACAAACTAGCAAGATTCGCTCCGCATCAAGTGGACACTAAGGTACGCAAGGCACGGAGGTTTGAGAATGGATTGAAGCTAGGGAAGTCATGAAGGTACCTCCAAAGTACGAGAAGTCAAGCTAAGCATGCTTATGCACGATTATGAAATGTTCAAGCTCGAAAAAGATGAAACCATTAAGCTAGCTCAAGCAAGATTTCTAGTCCTTATAAACTCCTTGAAATTGTTGGACAAGACTATTCCTCAAAGTGAGATCAACCGTAAGTTACTTCGGGCTATGCCCAGAAGGTTTGCTTCTAAAATCACTACTCTTCAAGATTCGGCTACCATTTCTTCCATGAACACTTTAACTCTATTTAGTGAATTAGATGAATATGAACAAAAGTTAAAGAGATATGATGATGAGGAGGAAACTCCTCGAAGAAAGGTCTTAGCTCTTACTGCAGATAATGAGGAGGAGCTTGATGATGACTCAGATGAAGAAATAGACATGATGTCAAGAAGACTCAAGGGGCTACTACAAAGGAAGAACAAGAGAATAAACACTTTCAATTCAAATAAGTTCAAAGGAAAGCAAACTGAAGAGATATGCTTCGAATGTGGACGTCCTGGTCACTTCAAGAATGATTGTTTTCAATTAACGAACAAAAGGAAAACAAACTTCAAAGACAACAAAAAGAACAAAGTCCTTGTTACTTGGAGTGATGAGGAATCCAAAGTGGAGATCGATGCTAAAGATGAGATAGCTCAAGTATACTTTATGGGAATTGAAGGTGACTCTAATCAGGTATCTCTTAATGAACTAAATTTATTAAAGCAAGAAAATAAGAAGTTAAAAGAAAGAATGAATGCTTGAAAGGTTTAGTTAATACATTAATGAGTGAAGTAGATTCACTAATAGATGAAAAGAAAGAAATTGAAAAAGAGTCATCATGTAAAGATGAAAAGATTTTGAATGCAAAAAATGACTACTTAGACAATTTTAACAAAATAATTTTCAACAAAGTTAACCATCTAAACAAGGAAATTGAAAACTTGACTAATAAACTAAAAATGAGAGATGTATGTATTGATGCATTTAGTAATGAATCTCATTGTACGACTATTCCAATTAATGAACTGCAAAAGGAAAATGAGTCACTAAAATCAACACTTGCAAAAATTGTTCAAGGAGAAGAGAATCTTGCTGTATGTTGGGAAAACAAAGACCTAGTTTCTAAAAATAAGGAATCAGCTATAATCCCACTTGCAAAAAGAGAGATATAAAAATGTTAAAATCAAAATCAAGTTTTAGACTAAATTTTTGTTCTCCTTTCACAACTTGTAAACATTGTGGTATTAAGGGTCATTTAGATATAAATTATTTTAAGAAACAAAACAAGGTTAAAAAGGTGTGGATTAAAAAGGGTGATTTACTTGCTACTAACATAAGCAGACCCAAAAAGATATTGGTACCAAAATGATGAATTATTCTTTCTTGACATATATGTTTAAAGGCAAGAGTTTCATCTCAAAAATAGATTCTTGATAGCGGATGTTCTCGTCACATGACAGGTGATAAATCAAAGTTTATGGCACTATATATCAAGAAGAAGAATGGAACAGTCATGTTTGGAGACAATAGAACCTGCGAAATAATCGAAAAAGGTAAAATTGGTAATGGGAAGATAAGTATAAATAATGTTCACCTTGTTAACGGTCTTGAATTTAATTTAATTAGTATCAGTCAATTAATGGATAATGGCCATCAAGTTAATTTTGAAAAAGATAAATGCACAATATTTCATGGTACTAACAATACTACTTTAGTTACATAAAGAGAAGGAAATATATATGCTATTGATTTTGAGCAACGGGATGAAGAACTATGTTTTACTTCAGTACAAGATGAAGCTTATATATGACATAAGAGGATGGGACATGTTCATATGTATCTAATCAAAAAGCTATCTATAAGGAGTCTTGTAAAAGGACTGCCAAAAATTAGGAGTCTTGTAAGAACTTCTTTTACGGCAAAGAATATGGTATCAACTTCCTCTCCCTTGCAATTACTTCATCTTGGTTTATTCGGACCAGAGAGACATTCTACTATTAATGGTAACTTTTATGCATTTGTAATAGTTGATGATTTTTCCAGATACACATGGGTATTATTTTTGAGAACTAAGGATGAAGTATTTAAAGAGTTTGAAAAATTAATAAGGAATCTTGAAACAAAGTATAGCTACAAACTCATTAGAATTAGAAGTGATCATGGTACTGAATTTTAAAAAGATTTCATAACTTTTTGTGATCAAAGAGGTATTAGCCATTGAATTTTTAGCTCCAAGGACTCCTCAACAAAACAAGGTGGTGGAAAGGAAGAATAGGACTCTACAAGAGACGGCAAGAACTCTACTGCAGGAAAGTAAGCTTCCAAAGAAATTTTGGGCCGAAACAGTAAGTACATCATGTTATGTTTTAAATAGAGTACTCATTCGTCCTATTATTTTGAAAACACCTTATGAGCTTTTAAATAATAAAATTACAAACATAAGTTATTTCAAAGTATTTGGTTCTAAATGTGTCATCTTAAATACAAGTGATAATTTGGGAAAATTTGATGCTAAGTCGTATAAAGCAATATTCATTGGCTATTCTCAAAATAGTAAGGCTTATCGTATTTTCAATATTAAACAATCATGTGTAAAAGAGTATGTTCATATCACTTTCAATGAGACTAACAATGATCTTCCAAAATAAAGTGAAGATGATGTAGGAAATTTGGAGACAGTCAAGATTTTAGCAAACCGAAAAGAACAAAATAGGAGACCGAATGAATAGTTTCAGGAAACTATAATTGATGACCAACATGAACGTGAACCTAAAAATTTTCAAGATGTTGAAGATGAGTCTCATGATCAAGAGGAAGTTATACATGATATCCAAATGCCAAGAACAGCTAGATATATCAAGAATCATCCTCTGAAAAATATCATTGGAGATATCAACAAAGGTATAACCACATGAAGAGGTTTACAAAATCATTGTGCAGTCTCTGCATTTTTGTCACAGGTTGAGCCAAAGAATGCAAAGACATGATGGTTGGGGTTTCTTGGGAAGCGTAAGTGTATAGAAGTGTATATACATGCATCCATCTCTTTTATTTGACTCTCTATCCTTCTCAATTCTCTTCACATCTCAAATTTCTTTTTTAACTTTCTTTCTCTCTCACTTTATACTAATCTTCTCTGTCTGTCTTTTCAAACCTCAAACACCAAGAACCCGGACACACAAGCATTCGATAATCGATTCTGACGATGATCCGATGTTGGTGCCTCCTCAATCATTTACCAGACCTTCTCGCAAATAAAGAAAAATGAAAAATGCTATATCTGTAGAACCTGAGTCTTTGGACTCTTCATCTTCTGACGAATCAACCTTGAGTCCATCCTTGCTGAAATCACCAGGACCCTCTCGACGACGGAAGTCAACGATCCCATCGTGTAAGCCCGAGTTTACACCACCACCGATTTTGGTAAACCTTATCATCTCCTCTGACCTTCCTGAAAATTTATTTCGTAGTAATGCTTATGAGGTACGGTTTAAGAATGTTATTTTTCCAAAATAATTTTTTTATGAAAAATCTGTTGATCAAATCTGCTATCAGGAGTCTCCTCTGAAAATTTTATTTGAATCATGTGGTATTTCTTCCATGATTTTTCCTCCCTCAGTTGCATATCCTAGACTAGTTTAGCAGTTTTATACTAATTTAGAATGTCATGGGGATTTCTACACATCTTTTGTTAAAGGAAAATCACTATATTTCACTGTCATGGATTTTGGTAACATTCTAAACATTCCATTCACGGGTGTCTGTCCATTTACTCAAAAGGGGCTGTCCATTCTCCTTTTACTCCTTTGGAACAATTACAGATTGTCAATGATAATCCTCTGATGAATGATGTTTTTACTCCCAAAACAGTGGATGTTTCTCCTCTTGCTGGTGTGCTTCATCATCTGATTAGGTATAATCTTTTGCCCCGCTTAGGTGGAGGTGTTGATTTTACCTATCAGGATTTGATAATAGTTGCTATGCTTTTGAAAGGTGTGTCTATTAATCTGTCTCAAATGTTGCTACATCAAATTATGAGTTATTTGAGAAAAATAAAAACATGTCCACCTTATAGTGCGAGTCTCACCACTTTCTTTAATCATTTTAAAATTTCCTTTGATAATAAAATTTCTGTTGTTGTGACTGATTCACTCGGTGTTAGTACTCTAAAAGTGTCTCGTATTGCTTTAACTGACGGTTAGTTTGTCCGTATTACTTCTGATAATCCTATTCCTTCCATATCAATTCCATCTTCCCCTATTTTGCAACCTACTCAGTCTTCTTCTGAGATTGTTGAAATGTTGAAAATTATTATTGGTAATCAAGAAAAAATGCAACATGAGATGTATGGCCTTAACAATCGTACGTCTGTGTTCGAGAAAGGCAAACTGCCTTTGGGTGCTCCTGAAATTAATAAGCTTTATCAGAATCTTAAGGATGAATTTATTGATTTACAAGCTGGGTTTGAATTGTAAACCACTGCTTTGGCAGAGGTCATGCAACGAAAACTAAACAGAAATGCTTGTCAATTGAGTCAGGAAATCAAGTTTGTAAGCAATCAGGTTGGCGAGTTGGCTGAGTTCACGGCTCTGGGTTTCAACGACGTAGGCTCTAAGTTACATATGCAGCGTAAGCACTCTTCTGTTACGGAATGGGTTCATTGTAACTAGCTAGCCGAGTATATTGGTGATTTCCTTGGCGTACCCATGCCACATGCGACTTTCATTCCCCGTCCTCCTCAATTTATGTGACATCCCAAATTTTTAAGAATTAATAAATGAGAATTTAATAAATAAAATTCTTATTTTAAGATGCTTAAGTACATGTATGAGATTAAGTAAATATATATTTTGAATATGTATGTTTATGGATTGTGTGGAGTGTAATGAAAGAAACTATATAACCTAATATATTATATATTGGGAATGAAGATTAAATAACCGAAGAGTTATAGCTATTTAAAAAGCATAGTGTTTGATCTATGTGATTTATGTGGCACGTCTGAACATATTAAATTATGTTGAGAAATATATAGAATCAATATGAGAGATAAATGAATAGCAATCTTATGGGATTGTATATATTTGTTGATAAACAAATAATAGAAAGTATTGTAAATTAATCTTTATATATTATGTATGAGGATTAATAATAACGAATGAAGTGTAGTAGTATAATAACGTGAGAAATTTATTTTGGTATATCTCGGTTATTATTTATTTTTAACTTAATTAAAGAAAGTTTAATTTAGTTATATAAATAAATAGTTATTTAAATTCCAAATTTAGTGGGATAGAAATCCTAATTAAATATTAGGATAAGATAAATATGTGCGTGAATTATGTTATTTCATAACCCAAAAAGGATTTAATTAAATGAATAATAAGGAATGGAAAAATAATAATAATAATAATAATAATAATAATAATAATAATAATAATAATAATAATAATAATAATAATAATAATATATGTATTTCATTTTGCTCTCCATCTCTAACTCTCGGATAAACCGAAGAAAGGAGAGAGAGACGGAGAGAGAGCGAGAGAGAGGGAGAGGGAGAGAGAGAGGGAAGGCTTGGGCATGGATGGAGGAAGAAGAAAGCATAGGAAGGTAACCATAGAAGAAGTTCTATGGAAGGAAAGAAAGAAAAATGAAGAACAAAGGTATAAAACTCAAACTTTGTCCATTTTTGTTGTATTTTAATTTGGATCTAGTGTTGGGTTGTTGATTATTGGACTTGATAATGGGAAATCTTCATAATATATGATGATTCATGGTTAGATCTAGAGGTTTTATGGGTTATTAAGCTTGGGTTTTAGAAATAATCTCTAAAAAAACTCAAAATCTGTCATTTTCCTCTTTGATGCTCAGATCCGTATAGTGGGTATGGTTGAATTTTTTTTTATTTTCTTATATGTTGTAATATTATGAGTTAGGAGTTCATAGAACTTGAAATCATCTTATTTGGATGTGTAAAACTCAAAATATGAAAATCGGTAGGAGATTGGGTCTGAAAGTCGCGACTGGGCTGGTGCGGGCGCGCGCGGGCGTGCGCGGGCGCGCGGCGTGGGCACGCGGCGGCTGACTTTGGCTGGACGACGCGATTTTGACATCCAAAACTAAAACGAGCATAACTTTTGCATACGAAGTCCAAATTGAGCAATTCAAGATGTTTTGGAAAGCTTAAAGATAGTACTGCAACTTAGTTTAATAAAAATTAAAATTTGAGATTTTGGGCAAAGGTTAAAATGGGCAGTTTTTGAAATTATTACTCAACCGGATGCGAACGAAAGGTATCGAGCTTGCGTTTTATGAACCTTAAAGCATTCCGAACCTACTAATCACCGTTTTAAGTATTACAAGGTGTGAATCTTGAATAGTAAAGTAAGGATTACCCATTATGGGTCGTATTTTTAAAAAAAAGGTTTAAATACTTAACTACATGTAAGTATAACTTGAAGAAGTAAAGCGAAAGCTTGATTAAGGTTTATTTAATTTATTTAGATTAATCTAATGTACATCCAAAATGATGTGGAGACATATGAAAAGGACTTAGCTACATGTTAAGTATTAATAGGAAAGATTAGGAGATGTGGAGTAGAGTTTACATTACAATTACTATGTGTTGTTGTGTGACTAATAGTTGATATGCGTGATTATATAATTGTGTAGGGCACGTGAAGTGCAGATAACTGTAAGCTGTTAATCTATTGTTGGTAAACAACGATCAAGGCAAGTCTTTCGGTTCCTATTTTCTACGTGGACTTGATGAACTGTTTTAAATTGCATGATATGTTATACATGTCGAAATCATGAAATGTTAAAGTCAATATATGACTGCATTGTTTTGGCTAAGTAATGATGATTGAGTAAGGAACTCAATCTTTATATTTGCTATGTGAGTTAAAAGCATGTATGCCATGTTACTTTAATGAGTTGTATATCGAGCATGTTATTATGTGCTATGTGATGCATGAAAACTGTTAGACTTTGCTGGGCTGTCGAGCTCACTCTTGCAAATAACCACTTTTGCAGGTACAAACTTTAAGGTAAAGATATGTGCTAAGTGAGTTATAGAGATCTATATTCACGAAGATTACTTATGTTCTATGAGAAATGTATTTCCTATCTTAAATGTAACATGTTGTTAAATTGTAAGTTGAGCTATCCAATGTATATGGATATTTAGTTATGATGTAAGACTTTGTATAGTCAGTTTATTGTAATGATTCATGGCATTTGATTTGAATCGAAGAGATGTAATGTAAAGGTTACGATTTAGGGCAAGACAGAAGGAGATGTACAAAAATTTTAATTATTCCGCAATTTTAGTGATTTTTAATATCGAATAATGATGTAAAATTAGAGATTTAATGTATGGTTAACGACCGAAGTCGAGAATTAAGTTGTATAAATTTTGGGGTCGTTACAGTTGGTATCAAAGCAGATAGGTTAGAAACCTTAGGCAAGAGTACTTTAGGCTATAACCTTAGAGAAAAGAGGTGAAAATAAGGAACGAATAAGCTCAAATAGAGTTTGAACAATAAGGGATTAAAGCTTGCGTGAAATGATTCAAAGAAGAATCTCGCAGAGTTATAAGGAATGTGAATGTGGGGTTACCTAACTCCAGGATGTAAGGTGATAATAAATAGACAATGTCTATAAAAAAAAGAATGATAAAGAAGTTAAGAATAGAGAGTTATATTTAAGTATGGTGCAATTGTACTCTTTAGTAGTTGATGTATGGTATCTGGGCTAAACGATTCCTTCATAGAGTGGAGGTATATACGAACTAGCAACTCGAAACCTAGTTTGTTGGTTGTTTGTAGGAAACCACTCAGCGTACCATATTGAAACTGTTAGAGACTCGATGTATACCAAGTGTAGAAAGTGGATACGTATGATGAAAGTGTAGAACTTGAATTAAATGTTGAGCAATGTAAATGAAGTTAGAAATTCTTAAAGGAAGAATTGTTATATAAAAAAGAAGATTTAAAGAAGAATCTTGAAGAGATATAAAGATAAAAAAAAGCCAAGATAGCGAATAATGTCGTAAATGATGAAAAAGAGAAAGAAAGAGGATCGTAAAACAAAACGATCATGAGTTAAGAAAAGAATTTTAAGGGAGATGATTATAGAATAAGATCACGACGTGGTCTGTTTAAGTTATAAAAGAAAGATGGTCTATAATGTTTGAATAATTATAGCTTAATGCTATGAAGATGAAGTACTATAAAAAAATACGAGATAACTCATGAGGAGTTATAGATGATATGATACGAGAAATTCGTATCGAGCAAAGAGCAAGTTATAAGCAAGATAAAGTTAGGTGGGATTTCAATTGAGGACTCATGTGATGGCTGAGTTGTACAAACCTTTGTATGGACGAGGGTTTTGTGCTTGCACTCAGTTTATCACATTGATAATCATTGGAATGTTTGTGTCGCGCTATTTGATATATGCCTGTTGAGAAGGTGATTCTTTTCTCATGTGTATAACAGATAGGTAGAGTCTAGTTAGAGAATATTATAATATTAAGTGCGAGTTCTTAAAACTCATACTTATAGTAGGTTCGTGACTCATAATTATATGGTATGTTTTTGAACCCCTCAGCGAATGGACGCCTATGGTCTGACTAGGATAAGTTCTTAAACTCATATGATTGTGGCAAGTTCCTGAACTCATAACGTGTGGTAAGTTTGACGAACTGGGTATAGATAAGTGTAAATGGAGTATTGAGGATGATAGGAATAGATAGACTAATTAAGCAATGGATCATTATAGAAAGTGGAGTTGATGGTGGAAGCATAGGTATTCTAAATCTACTAGCTATGCTAGACTTTAGAAATTTATTGACTTCGTGCTAATGTTTACACTTCTATTTTCTTGAAAAACATTAGATCAAATGATGGAACCAATGAGTTTTAACAACAATACTGTTATTCGTATGTCTAAGCTAATTGCTTCGGCTAGACAAAAATGATTTGCAATATATCAAAATATATTTTATATCATTAATGCATCATGTAACCTGGTGCAAAGATGATAAAAACGATGGAGTCATCAATACAGTATTACCTAGTGTTGGATGTGATCTAAGGATCGTCAGCTCACTATGGTATGATGTAGTATGATAAAATCACCAAATGACGGAATCCTCAACGGACTGTAAATACAGTGCGGTATCATTACGTCATAAAAAGATTTTTGAGATTTCTTTGAGATATTAGAATACATATGTATTATTGTATGTATATGTATATTTTGGTTGATGTCCGAATTGTTGTAGAGGTCTATGCTATTTTATTCAGCTAGACAAATATTGAAAGATGTTCATGAAATTCAAACGTTCATTGAAAAGTTATGCCAAACCAAATTGTGTTGGTGCGGATTCAGATGTTGAAAAGCTGAGATGAACAACCCTAATATTAGGGGTTACGCTTAGTTTATACTTTGCGCTGAAATATTTGTGCACAATACATGTACGAAGGATTGATCCCCCTAAGTACTTTGGAGTCCTTATAGTCTTATGACTGTTAAAGTTAAAGTTGAAAGATTACTTATAACTGTAGACATGGTTCGTGGTCATTAGACCCTCAGTTGAATGCTTGCACTCTAAATTCTGAGATGAACAACTCTTTTATCAGAGGTTACGCTTAGTTTATACTTTGCGCTGAAATGTTTGTGCACAATATATTGTACGAAGGGCTTAACACCCTAAGTACGGAGGTCCATATAGTCGTATGACTGTTAAAGGTTCAAGTCAAGATATACTTGACAACCTGGGGACGTAGTTCAAGGTCTTGTGACCCTCAGCATGATTTGGAATCTTTTAAATTTCTGAGTTATTCATACTACTTCCTAATTATTGAACAATTGTGGAAGATTCTTGAAATTCTAAAAGGTGAATGTGGTAAGGATGACGTTCCTTTGAAAGAAGTAAGTCGTAGAATGCGACATTTAATGATGAGTATATGGAATAAGTGAGAAAAGAAATTTTGAAATGAGAAGGAGATGAGTTATCAAAGAATAATGTAAATCTCTTAATAGAAAAGTTTAATAATTTAAGAAAGATCTTTGTGGAAAGAGGTGGTTATAAAACCCAATGAATGAATAAAGTATTAACGTAAAATCTATTTTGATAGAATGAATAAATAAATATTAATAAATAAAATTTCGAGGACGAAATTCGTAGAAGAAGGGGTGAATGTAATATCCCGAGTGTTTATGATAACGATCCTTAGAAAAAAAATAAAAATAAAAATAAAAAATAAAAATGAAAAGTTGTTGAAGAAATGAATGAAGTATATATATATATATGTGTAAACTTGTTTTGCTAAGTTAACATGTTGAAGTTATTCAACGATATTTGTGAAAGAGATTTGTGAAAACTGAGTAAGGGAGGTTTCGTTGATTTCGAGAACGAAATCCTTATAAGGAGGGAAGGATGTGACATCCCAAATTTTTAAGAATTAATAAATGAGACTTTAATAAATAAAATTCTTATTTTAAGATGCTTAAGTACATGTATGAGATTAAGTAAATATATATTTTGAATATGTATGTTTATGGATTGTGTGGAGTGTAATGAAAGAAACTATATAACCTAATATATTATATATTGGGAATGAAGATTAAATAACCGAAGAGTTATAGCTATTTAAAAAGCATAGTGTTTGATATATGTGATTTATGTGGCATGTCTGAACATATTAAATTATGTTGAGAAATATATAGAATCAATATGAGAGATAAATGAACAGCAATCTTATGGGATTGTATATATTTGTTGATAAACAAATAATAGAAAGTATTGTAAATTAATCTTTATATATTATGTATGAGGATTAATAATAACGAATGAAGTGTAGTAGTATAATAACGTGAGAAATTTATTTTGGTATATCTCGGTTATTATTTATTTTTAACTTAATTAAAGAAAGTTTAATTTAGTTATATAAATAAATAGTTATTTAAATTCCAAATTTAGTGGGATAGAAATCCTAATTAAATATTAGGATAAGATAAAATGTGCGTGAATTATGTTATTTCATAACCCAAAAAGAATTTAATTAAATGAATAATAAGGAATGGAAAAATAATAATAATAATAATAATAATAATAATAATAATAATATATGTATTTCATTTTGCTCTCCATCTCTCACTCTCGGATAAACCGAAGAAAGGAGAGAGAGACGGAGAGAAAGCGAGAGAGAGGGAGAGGGAGAGAGAGAGAGGGAAGGCTTGGGCATGGATGGAGGAAGAAGAAAGCATAGGAAGGTAACCATGGAAGGAAAGAAAGAAAAATGAAGAACAAAGGTATAAAACTCAAACTTTATCCATTTTTGTTGTATTTTAATTTGGATCTAGTGTTGGGTTGTTGATTATTGGACTTGATAATGGGAAATCTTCATAATATATGATGATTCATGGTTAGATCTAGAGGTTTTATGGGTTATTAAGCTTGGGTTTTAGAAATAATCTCTAAAAAAACTCAAAATCTGTCATTTTCCTCTTTGATGCTCAGATCCGTATAGTGGGTATGGTTGAATTTTTTTTTATTTTCTTATATGTTGTAATATTATGAGTTAGGAGTTCATAGAACTTGAAATCATCTTATTTGGATGTGTAAAACTCAAAATATGAAAATCGGTAGGAGATTGGGTCTGAAAATCGCGACTGGGCTGGTGAGGGCGCGCGCGGGCATGCCCGGGCGCGCGGCGTGGGCATGCAGCGGCTGACTTTGGCTGGGCAACGCGATTTTGACATCCAAAACTAAAACGAGCATAACTTTTGCATACGAAGTCCAAATTGAGCAATTCAAGATGTTTTGGAAAGCTTAAAGATAGTACTACAACTTAATTTAATAAAAATTAAAATTTGAGATTTTGGGCAAAGGTTAAAATGGGCAGTTTTTGAAATTGTTGCTCAACCGGATGCGAACGAAAGGTGTCGAGCTTGCGTTTTATGAACCTTAAAGCATTCCGAACCTACTAATCACCGTTTTAAGTATTACAAGGTGTGAATCTTGAATAGTGAAGTAAGGAATACCCATTATGGGTCGTATTTTAAAAAAAGGTTTAAATACTTAACTACATGTAAGTATAACTTGAAGAAGTAAAGCGAAAGCTTGATTAAGGTTTATTTAATTTATTTAGATTAATCTAATGTACATCCAAAATGATGTGGAGACATATGAAAAGGACTTAGCTACATGTTAAGTATTAATAGGAAAGATTAGGAGATGTGGAGTAGAGTTTACATTACAATTACTATGTGTTGTTGTGTGACTAATAGTTGATATGCGTGATTATATAATTGTGTAGGGCACGTGAAGTGCAGATAACTGTAAGCTGTTAATCTATTGTTGGTAAACAACGATCAAGGCAAGTCTTTCGGTTCCTATTTTCTACGTGGACTTGATGAACTGTTTTAAATTGCATGATATGTTATACATGTCGAAATCATGAAATGTTAAAATCAATATATGACTGCATTGTTTTGGCTAAGTAATGATGATTGAGTAAGGAACTCAATCTTTATATTTGCTATGTGAGTTAAAAGCATGTATGCCATGTTACTTTAATGAGTTGTATATCGAGCATGTTATTATGTGCTATGTGATGCATGAAAACTGTTAGACTTTGCTGGGCTATCGAGCTCACTCTTGCAAATAACCACTTTTGCAGGTACAAACTTTAAGGTAAAGATATGTGCTAAGTGAGTTATAGAGATCTATATTCACGAAGATTACTTATGTTCTATGAGAAATGTATTTCCTATCTTAAATGTAACATGTTGTTGAATTGTAAGTTGAGCTATCCAATGTATATGGATATTTAGTTATGATATAAGACTTTGTATAGTCAGTTTGTTGTAATGATTCATGACATTTGATTTGAATCGAAGAGATGTAATGTAAAGGTTACGATTTATGGCAAGACAAAAGGAGATGTATAAAAATTTTAATTATTCCGCAATTTTAGTGATTTTTAATATCGAATAATGATGTAAAATTAGAGATTTAATGTATGGTTAACGATCGAAGTCGAGAATTAAGTTGTATAAATTTTGGGGTCGTTACAATTTACTGCTGATCTTACCCTTGCTGAAAAGATTCACCGTGCCATTCATTGCATTTACTTCACACAGAGGGCTGCTCAGCATGCAGCAGTGGTAGATCTCGATTGATGGTTATTTCCCTTTTTGTTTGATGACAAAGGGGGAGAATTTTATGGTTATGTGTTTACTATTTTTGGGTTTTGGTAAACTGAAAAGACTTATTATTGTTGGTTTGGTTTTTGGCTTGGTGCTTCACAAACTTATTATTTTGAATCTTAACAATGTTTTTAAAACTGATAATATCTGATATGTTAACAGTTGATATTTGATGTATGTTGAACTAACATGATTGAAGGTGACAAGATACACTAAAAAATGAATTTCAGTTAGATTAATATTATGTTAAGATTCCTAAAATGATATTATATTGCATTTCATAAGATTTAGGGGGAGCTAATTATATTGTATGCATGGTTTTAGGGGGAGCTAATGGGAAATTAAAATTTTTAGGTTGTGATCATCAAAAAGGGGGAGAATGTTGACTTAGTCATATTTAATCCTTAAGTTTTGATGATGAATTGTTCATATGCTAAATTGTTTTATGGCATTTCAGGTATCTGATGATAAAGAAAATTGGTAGGATATTCATGGTTGAAGAGTTTTTCTTTACTAGGAAACAAAGTGTAAGGTCAATTGCATAATAATTGATTTTTCATTTAAAGTCTCTAGGACATTTTTATGTGTGCATTTAACATGATTAAACATTTATGCATGCTTAAAAGAGAAAATAAAATAATAATTGTTTTTATTGTCCGGAATTTATAAAATTAATTGTTAACACATATAGGTACTTTTATAACTCTGTGGTTACTTAGACAGAGTATTCTAAGTGAGACAACCTTGTATGCATATACACGTGTTATACGAATTTATTGTATAATCTTTTATTGTGCTTCTTGGAAGTTGTTGAGTGTGTGATGGCATGATGATGATTACATTCAACTAAGTGGGTTACTTGAATAGGGCATCAGAAATCACATATCTTGGGAAATACACTTTCTCATATTACGAGACTAACACTCCTATGCTTAATTATTTCAAACGCAGTATCCTATGCTTTATTTTCGGAAGTGATATATCCTATAAAGAGAGCATTACTTGTGGCGGCAAATATTAATAGTCTTATTTGATATAGGAGACTTGGTATATGTATAAAACAGTTTTTATATCAATGGATTACCTTCGAAAGAGTCCAACAAACATCCATTCTTATAACTGAAGATTTATTGGAGATTGCTTCTCAACAGGAATTCTTTTAACGCTACTTATCTTGTAAATTCTGTTGGCAACGTAAATAATTGTTTTATAATGGGACTTTATATGCAACGGTAATAATTGGGCTATATAAATCGTATTTCATGTATGGAATAAGGAACGACTAACAAAATACTATTTGTATTAATTATTGATATTATCAAGCAACTTGATTTAATTGGTGCAACTTTGACCAGCTGAGCAATTATATTTTTGATATCCTTTTAGCTGGTAATTAGTAAGATTGAATTGATTATCTTTCTGTGCTAATTGATCATTGCATTTAGTTTGATCGAGTCTTTAATTGTTAAATTGATTATTCTTGCATTGATCATAGACCTCTCTATATTTGTATTTAATTTTCTATTTAGACTAAGTGCAGTCTAAAGGTGTTAATCCTGGTAGATTAGAGAAAAGGTTTACAAATAGGTTCAAGGAAGCAAATGTGCTTAAGAAGTGCATAGGTGCACAAGGAGCAAGAGTGCTCAAGAGAAAATAATTGTTATTAATTGTTGTAAGAATCTGTTTTGTAATCAGTGTTTATTTATAAAGAAATAAATAAAGTGAGTCTCCAATACTTGTTGGTATTGGACGTGGATTAGGCTACTATTATAAAGGGTAGTAGTTGAACCACGTAAAAAATTCTTGGTGGTCATTTAATTATTTGTGCTTAATTTTATTGATAACAATAATTAAGGTTAATATAATAAGTTACTATATAAAAAAGATTTTATAAAACTTAAGTTATATTTGATTATTTCAGCATACTAAATTCTAAGGTATTTAAACAGTTTTTGTAATTAAGGAAACCGAGTTATTATTTCAGTAAGTTGAAATAAGAAAAAGTTTTGAAGTAAAATAAAAATCGACCATAGTTGTTCGAACACATATTCAACCCCCCCCCCACCTTCTAAGTGTGCCTATTTAAATTTCAATAATGTTTTGATAAATCGCGTAAAAGGCAAATTTCTTAACTTACTGTAATGTTATAATTGAGCAAGTTTCCTAACTTCATTCAAATTATTGAATTGAATGCAAGTTTATGTTTTTGTACAAGTAGATTATATTTGTACAAGTTGTTGAGCTATGAATTGTGCTGATTGCCAATATCTGCACTTACGTGCTTTTATGTAAGAAATGTTATGTTATTGAACTATTTGCGCTGTTACAGTTCTATTGATGCATGAATTATGTTATGATTAAGTTCATGCTAATTGTTTTAGATGGACACATGTTAAAGTGTTATGTGGAAATAAACACAGGTTATGTTATGATATTGATGTAGACACTGTTGGTGTCAAAACTTAAGATTTAAGAAAGCTAAAAGGTAAAAGTCGGTAGGACTAGTTAATAGAGATCACAATGTTTAAGAATGATATAGATTTAAGTTATTACTATTTATTCGAACTGCTTCTCAACTATTGTTTCGTTGACGAAGTTTTTAAAGAATGTTGAATTAGTTTTTGATTTTGTTGTTTATTCAACTATTATAACATGCTAGGCAATTAAATGCTCACTCTTGCAAAACTCTAAAACTTTTGCAGCTAAAGTGGATGAACTTGATTAGTCAAGTGATATTAAGCGAAAGAAATTTATTAAAGAAGAAGGCTTAGAGGATTACATATTGTATTATAATAGTTGCTGAAATTGTAATATTTTTATGATGTATCATTCATTAATGTTATAATTTTATGTTGTAAAGGTCTTAGAACTTGGGATTAGCAATGATTTGATGTAATACGATATTAATTACATTCATGTCTTAAGAATATGCCAGATGGGTAGTACCGTGACACACCGAACTCGGGTTTTAAGATAAATCGGGTTTTGGGGGTGTTACACTTCCCCCTCCCCCTCGGGCCTCATAATACCCCAAAATTTGTTTGACAACTAACAGAGAGTCGCTGAAGATTAACAACCTCTGCACCTTAAGACTCTTCGCTAACTGAAGTCATGTTAGAATTACTTCATACTCTGTCTCATTATTGGTTGCTTTAAACTCGAAGCGAATTGCCTGCTGTACTTTGAATCCCTTTGGACTAGTTAATAACTCCAACCCCACTAACATCCGAAGTTGAAGAACCATCCACATACAATATCCACAAAAGCTTAATATGTAACATTCCATAATTTTAAAGTGTGATATTAAATATTTATTGATTTATTTAAGTATTTAATGGATATGTTATTGTTGAATAAATAATTGTTCAATTTGAGTGATATAGTTTATTTAATTATTTGTTGAATAAATAATTAAATATTAAATATTAAATATTTATTGGCAATATTAAATATTTATTGAATTATATGGCAAGTTGAATTGATGTGATTTAATTAATTATTTGTTGAGTAAATAATTAAGGAGCTAAATAAATTAATTATTATGAGATTTTATAATAATGGAGTTTAATTTAATAAGCTAGAGAGCTTATAATGATTTTAAATAAATAATAATATTTAAATGAGAAATTGTAGTTTGAAATATTAGTTGATTAAATGAAATTATAATTGTAAAAAGAATTATAATTGTTTATGTGTTAAAGTAATTTAGTAGATTAATGTTTAATTGATTTATTAATTTAATAAAGGTGTGACTAATAACCTTGCTATAAAGGAGTTATTAAAATAAATTAAAAAAAATAGTTTAATTTAGTTTTGTCAAACAAGGCTTAATGCATAATAAGTCTTTAATCTATTAGGATTTTAGCAAACAAGGTATAAGGATTAATCTATTATATTTTAATTCAATTTACCAAACAAGGAGTAAGGATTAATAGGTTATTTTTATTAAGCTTAACCAAACAAGCCTTATGGCTTTTGATTTTCAAAATAAAAATAACTGATGTCAGTTATGTGAGAGTTATATTATATATTTAATATATACATTATATCTTATACGTTATATTATAATACGTAAGATAGAGGAGAGAGGTTAGAGAGAAAGAAAGAAAAACTCAGAGGAAGAAGAGAGAAGAAGAAGAAGAACACAGAGAGAAAATTGAGAGCAAGTGAGTGTTTTAACAGGTTTTGGAGAAAAGAATTTGGAGAAAAAGATAGTTATCATCTTCCTAATCCAAGGTAGGAGCTCAATCTCTTTCTCTAAAAGTTTCATGTTTTTCTTCTTCACAAAAAGTTCTCTGTAAAATATTTTATGGGATGAATTGTTGATATACATGTATAACTTAGTATGGTACTTGATTATATAGTTATTTTATGAGTTTATGCATGATTATAAGGATTTTTAATTCATGTATATATGTGTTTTGTGGAAGAAATATATCACAGTGTTCATATGAAATATATATATGAGTATGGCTATTTTAAAATAGAAATAAAGGTTTTAATTGTTGTTAAATTGATAAATTGATTATAAGAATTGCTAGAGTATGAAAAATCATAATCATGATGCTTGGAAATTTATGTTTTGATTGAATAACAAAATCTCAGTGTTGAATTTTATGGAAAATATCAAAAAATGGTGTTTTTGCCTAAAACATTAAAATTGGGTGTTGTATAATAGATGTTTGTGCTAATTGATGGATAGAAACATGCTAGGAGTACTCACAATATGTTTATATGATGGCTATATGCAATTTTCATGATAATCAGTCTATTAGATTCGAGCTTTTTGGCCAATTTGGCTTTTTCTTTCATGGTTGCCGAAGCTGTCAGTCGACGCTGACAGTTTGCGCCGCGGCGCGGCCCAGCAGTTCATTGCTGGCGCCGCAGCGCCATCACCATGACGTAAGCACGGCTTGTTACACAATCACTGCGCCGCAGCGCCGGCTCATAGTATAATTGCTGCGCCGCAGCGTCGACTCAGCGCCGCAGCGCGAGCCACAGTACAAACTGTGGCGCCGTGGCGCGGCTTGGCAGAACTGTCTGACAGTTTTGTTTAAATGTACAAAACTTGAAAATAAATGTTATGTGTTTATCATAATAATGTTAAATGATAATTTCAGTATTATTAGACTATGAACTATCATGTTATTAAGTATTATCTACTTGAAAAATAATTGATTATGTGAATGGGTAATTCAACCCATATGATGAATGTAATTGTTTATATAAATGTACAATGTTGGTTAGGACTAATTATGTCAATATGACATATGTTTAGGGTATCAATTCAAGTGGTAAAAGTGTAGCTTGTGCTAAAGGCAAGTTTTCTAAACCTACCTTTTACATTGAGCAAGTTTCTAAGCCTTAACTTTTGATATTTAGCAAGTTCTTTATTGTATAAGTTTTCTAATCATTGGTGTTATTGAACTAATTATTGTTTCAATTTCGATTATCATATAATGGTGTAAATTTATTTGGAGCAAGTTATTCTTGTACTTAACTTGTGGTTTAGCATGTACAATTATATACATGTTGTGGATGTTTATTATTCAATTAACCTTGTCTTATTATTGTTCAAGCAAGGTAGGTTATAATTATTCAAATTGTATGCTATTAGATTATCCCTAAAGCATGATGTCAATTTATAAACATCAATTAAACTATGATTATTCCATAGTATACAGTTATGTCGTTTGTAATCAACTAAACCTTAGTTGATTACCGTTGAATTCTAAATTACCCCATGATGTATCCAAACCAAACTCACTTTGGTACGGACTTGTATTCTAAATACTGAGAAGAACAACTCTTTTATAAGAGGTTACGCTTAGCGTTGAAATGATTGTGCACAATACATTGTACGAAGGGTTGATCCCCCTAAGTACGTGAAGTTATGACTGTTAAAGTTTAAGTTGAAAAATTACTTTTAACTGTGGACATGATTCGCGGTCATTAGACCCTCAGTAAAGGTTAAAGCTTTCCAAAAGTTAATAGAATATATTGTTAAATTCTATTGAGCTTAATATTGACAAATGATGTAAAAGTTTAATGATTTAATTATTGTTATTCCAAGTGGGCCTTGTTTGCTCACTCTTGCCTGTAAAATTTCTTACAGCTAAGGTTGAAACTGGTGATGTACCTAGTACCAGTAAAGGGAAAGGAAAGATGAAGCAATGCTGAAGAATTGTAATAGTTGAATAGTTTATTTTCAGACTTGGTTTAAAGATTGTAATGAAGTTTATTTTAATTTTCCGCATGAATGATTGTTTGTAAAGGTCAGTTAACCTGGGAGATTTATTTAAGTTTATTCCTGTATGGGCAGGTTTTGTTAATCAATTTTATTATAATTGGGTAGTTAGAAATGAATGTTTTGATTACGTGAACACCAAATCCTGAGGAAATGAAGTACCGGGATTTGGGGGTGTCACAGGTTGGTATCAAAGCTTTAGGTTATGAACCTTAGGTGGGGGAAAAAAAACCTTAGGAAGTAACCTTTGAAAAGATAGTGGAGATAACTCTTATCGAGTTTTAAGAAAGAAGTAATAAAACACCTATGTGCTTATGTGTTTATAACTTATGTGCTCGCGAGTGTCGAGTAGAATGATTAATAACTAAAACTTTAAAAATTTTGTTATCAGGATGACTAATGTCGGAGAATCCAGTCAGGCTAGGGAGGAGGGACCTCAAATGCCTATATAGGAGGAGCCTCGCGACATTCAGGTAGTTTGGGAATAACTACTGCCACGGGAGTTAGCCCCGTTGGTCACAGTAGTTAAAGATGAGGAGGATGATGTGGAGACAGATGAGGAGGATGAGGAAGAAAGGATTCCACTTAACTCGATAACAGGCCGTATTTACGATGAGGTGCATGACCGCAACGTGGAACTTCAGGATACAGTTGAGGAATTGCAAGAGATAGTAGCTGAACAACAGACTGCAATGACACAGAAGGACGATGAGATCCTGGATCGTGAAGAACGACTGACTAACGCCGAGGAGAAATTAATACAGACTGAAGGAGAGAAAGAACAATTGATCGAGATGGTCGCTGAACTGGAGAGCAAGCTGAGAGAAGAAGTTGCTAAGAGGGCAAGAGCTGAAGATGCATACGAGGAAGCTTATCAACAAACTGGAAGAGCAGCGAGAGACGCGTAGGCAAAGAGGATGAAGATGGAAGAGATGGATAAAGTATTTAACACCGCAATTAATCGAGCTCAAGATCGGGTCATGGGATATCCGATTCAGTTCGAGACGCTGCCATCATTCGTGTTAGATCGCAGAACAATGTTACGAGTCATGGGGGAAGAACGTGATAGGGCTACGAAGTACCTTAATAGATCATCGTAGAAAATGTGTCGGTAATGTACGTAATAAGTATTAAATAATGTGTAAGTCCCTAGTGTTAAGTAACCATGGGATATGATAATAATGATGTTGTCCTGAAACTTTTGTAGTTCAGGAAAGGAATGTAGATAGCAGAGATGCTATTGTGTTATGTTTTCAGAAAGTTTATGAATAAATAAATGTTATTATTTTGTTCAAAGCGTTATGTGCTATGTGGGTATTTCTTTTATAGAGGCAAGTTAATTAGAAATACTTAAAGAACTTGGGTAATGGTCTAATAGATGTTTTATTTTAACAGAAAATGCCTCCCAGGCGTCAGCCAACACGACAGAGAACCACTGAAGGAACTAACAATAACGACAATGTTGATGCGAATCCCGTTCAACAACTAGTAACACTACTGACAGGAGCGTTGCAGAATCAACCTCAAAACTAAGGTACAACGTTTAAGGAATTTAAGGCGGTTGGACCACCTGAATTCCGTGGGTCCATGAATCCAGTCGAAGCACAAACCTGGATTATGGAGATAGAGAAGGTGTTCGATGTCGCTAGGGTAGGGGATGATCAGAAGACTGCTTTCGCAACGTTCATGTTGAAAGCAGAAGCTAGTTATTGGTGGCAGGCTAATAAAACTCGTGAAGGGCCAGGAGTGATGACTTGGGATAGGTTCAAGGAATTGTTTTTCGAGACCTATTTCCCGGAGAGTTCGAAGAGTCAGCTGGAAGTACAATTTCTAGAACCGAAGCAAGGGACGATGACGGTATCTGAGTATGCCGCAAAATTCAATGAATTGGCGAGGTTTGCGCCATATCAGGTTAGCACAGATGAGCGTAAGGCGAAGAGGTTTGAACAGGGACTGAAGCCATGGTTGTACAGTAGGGTTTCCCTGTTCCAATTAAAGACGTTTGCAGCAGTGATAGAGAAAGTTGTACTCGCTGAAGGTGGAGGCGAGGCGGTGACAAAATTTAACCAGGAACAAAAGAAGAAGAAGAATGAGAATGAGGTGAAGAATGGTGGTAGTAGCAGTGGAAACAACAACAAGAGGAAGTGGAATGGGAGTATGGGTACTGGAAACCAGTAAGGTAACCAGCAGAACAAAAAGTTTGAAGCATGTGCGACATGTGGAAAGTTTCACAAGGGTGCGTGCTTGATGAGAAAACGAGTTTGCTACAATTGTGGCCAGGAGGGTCACATCGGCCCAAATTGCACTCAATCAAAGAAGAATGCATGCTTCACGTGCGGATCCAAGGATCACTTTGCTCGTGAATGTCCTAAGAAGAAGGAGGGAGTGACAACCAGAAGCAAAGGAGATAACAATGGAGGTGCGTGGACTGTTACAGGACCTGCAGCATCAATCAAATCCACAGCCAGAACCTTTAACATGACTGTGCAAGATGCTGTGCAATCAAAGGATGTAGTTTCAGGTATTATCCCAATCAATGATATTGATGCATATGTATTATTTGATTCGGGTGCTACTTGCTCGTTTATATCTGATGAATTTGCTAAGAGGTTAGAATTGCCTAGAGAAGGACTGAATTTTCCTTTGAACATAGAAATTGCGAATAAGGAAATAATCCCTGTTAGATTCGTATACAAGAACTGTAGGGTGAACATTAAGAAAAATGTCTTGTTGGTAGATTTGATTCCGATTAGACTGGGGGAATTTGATGTAATTTTGGGAATGGATTGGTTGTTCAAATGCGGAGTGATAATTGACTGCCAAAAGAAGTGTGTAAACCTTATGACTCCATCAAAGGAAGTATTTTATGGTAGCAAGTCGCCTAGACAAATGAAATGTCTAACGACTATGCAGGCCAAGAAATTGTTGAGTCAAGGTTGTGTGGGCTATTTAGCTTACATGGTCGATACTCAAAAGAAGGGGGTAAAGCTGGAGGAAATACCAGTAGTGAGGGAATTCGAAGACATTTTTCCAGAGGATTTGCCAGGACTTCCGCCTGACAGAGAAATTGAGTTCGTGATCGACTTAGTACCGGGAACAGCACCGATATCGAAGGCCCCGTATAGAATGGCTCCGGTAGAAATGAAGGAACTAATGGTTCAGTTGCAAGAGCTGCTGGACAAGAAATATATTCAACCAAGCGTATCGCCGTGGGGAGCGCCAGTTTTATTTGTGAAGAAGAAGGATGGGTCAATGCGTCTTTGCGTTGATTATAGGGAGTTAAACAAAGTCACTATTAAAAACAAATACCCGTTGCCAAGAATAGATGACTTGTTTGATCAACTGAAGGGTGCTAAGTACTTTTCGAAAATAGATTTGAGAAGTGGTTATCACCAATTGAAGGTAAGAAAGGAGGATATACCACGAACGGCATTCAGAACTCGGTATGGACATTACGAGTTTCTGGTGATGCCTTTTGGTTTAACCAATGCACCTGTTGCGTTCATGGATTTGATGAACAGGGTGTTTAAACCATTTCTAGACAAGTTTGTAGTAGTATTCATTGATGACATTCTAGTGTATTCCAAAACTCAAGAAGAACACGTGGAACACTTACGTCTGACATTGGAGACACTAAGAAAGGAAAAACTGTACGCGAAGTTCTCTAAGTGCGAATTTTGGCTCGACCGTGTACAATTTTTGGGGCATGTGATTGACAAAGATGGGATCTCAGTGGATCCGTCGAAAGTGGAAGCAGTAATCAATTGGGAACAACCAAAAACACCGTCAGAAGTGAGGAGTTTCTTGGGACTGGCTGGTTATTATAGAAGATTTATTTAAGATTTTTCTAAGATAGCCACTCCGCTAACAAATTTGACAAGAAAAATTGTAAAATTCGTTTGGACGGAGAAGTGCGAAGAGAGTTTCCAAGATTTGAAGAAGAAGTTAAGTGTGGCACCTGTATTGACTTTGCCAGATAATACAGGAAATTTTGTGGTATATAGTGATGCCTCACATAAAGGGTTGGGTTGTGTTCTTATGCAGAACGGCAAAGTTATTGCCTATGCATCAAGACAATTGAAGGATTATAAGAAGGGGTATCCGACTCATGATTTGGAATTGGCTGCAGTGGTGTTTGCTCTAAAAATATGGAGACACTATCTTTATGGAGAGAAATGTGAGATCTACACAGACCACAAAAGTCTGAAGTATATTTTCACTCAGAAGGATTTGAACATGCGTCAAAGAAGGTGGATGGAATTAATAAAAGATTACGACTGTGAGATCTTTTATCATCCGGGTAAAGCGAATGTAGTTGCAGATGCTTTAAGCAGGAAAGGTCGGGAGAAGTTGATGCTGATAACAACTCAAAAGGAGCTCATTTCAGCAATGACAAAATTGGAGTTGGAAATCAAATTTCCAAAAGAATCTGGCGAACAACTATTCCAGATAGAAGCTGATCTAACTTTAGTGAACAAAGTGAAAATTGCTCAATTACAAGATGGAGAGTGCGGAAAAATCAAAGAGAATTTGGGTGAAGGCGGAGATGTAAAATACAAGGTCGATACCGAAGGTTTACTACGGTTCGATGGATGAATTTGGGTTCCAGCAGTGCTAGAGCTGAAAGAAGAAATTCTGACTGAAGCTCATAGCTCAAAGTATTCAATTCATCCAGGAAGCACGAAAATGTATCAGGATTTGCGCCGACATTTTTGGTGGCCAAATATGAAAAGAGATGTTGCTGAATGCGTAGCGAAATGCTTGACATGTCAGAGAGTAAAAGCCGAACATCAAAGACCCAGCGGATTACTCCAACCGTTAGAAATACCGGAATGGAAGTGGGAACACATCACGATGGATTTTGTGGTGGGTCTTCCAACTACTCAGAGAGGATGCGATGCGATTTGGGTAATAGTGGACAGACTGACGAAATCAGCGCATTTTTTACCAATAAAGATTAGATTCAATCTTGATCAGTTGGCAAGATTGTATATTAAGGAGATTGTTTCGAGGCACGGAGTGCCAGTATCAATTGTGTCTGATAGAGATCCGCAGTTTACATCGAATTTCTGGAAGAGACTACAAGAATGTATGGGAACACAGTTGCGAATGAGTACGGCTTATCATCCACAAACAGATGGCCAAAGCGAACGAACAATTCAGACATTGGAAGATATGCTGAGAGCATGTGTCATGGACTTTAAAGGAAGCTGCGAAGATCAACTACCATTGGTGGAATTTTCTTACAACAACAGTTATCACGCGAGCATCGGCATGCCACCTTACGAGGCATTGTACGGCAGAAAGTGCAGAACCCTACTATGTTGGGATGAAGTCGGTGAACGCCAACTGTTAGGACAAGAACTGGTACAACAAACTGCTGATGTTGTCAAACTCATCAGGACAAGACTGGTCGCAGCTCAAGACAGACAGAAAAAGTATGCTGATCAACACAGACAAGATCGTACATTTGACGTAGGAACTTTTGTATTCTTAAAAGTTTCTCCCTGGAAGGGGAAAATTCGTTTCGGTAAAAAGAGAAAGCTAAGTCCGAGGTTTATTGGACCCTTTGAAGTGCTGCGAAGAGTGGGAGAAGTGGCTTACGAGGTAGCTCTACCTCCAGTATTGGAAAATATTCATAATATTTTTCACATTTCGGTGTTACGACCTTATAAACCCGACTACAAGCATGTGATCGAGTATGAAACTTTGCAGTTCGAAAAAGATTTGACTTATGAAGAGGTCCCTATCCAGATAGTCGACAGGAAAGAACAAGTGCTCAGGAATAAAGTAATACCTTTTGTGAAGGTGATATGGAGAAACCACAACGCTGAAGAAGCTACGTGGGAACTCGAAGAGAAAATGTTGAAGGAATACCCTGAGTTATTTATTTAATCTGTGTCTTCGATTCTGGGGACAGAATCTTTGTAAGTAGGGAAGAATGTAACGAATGATTTGTTTGAATTGTGATTCTGAGGACAGAATCCTTGTAAGGAGGGAATGATGTAACATTCCATAATTTTAAAGTGTGATATTAAATATTTATTGATTTATTTAAGTATTTAATGGATATGTTATTGTTGAATAAATAATTGTTCAATTTGAGTGATGTGGTTTATTTAATTATTTGTTGAATAAATAATTAAATATTAAATATTAAATATTTATTGGCAATATTAAATATTTATTGAATTATATGGCAAGTTGAATTGATGTGATTTAATTAATTATTTGTTGAGTAAATAATTAAGGAGCTAAATAAATTAATTATTATGAGATTTTATAATAATGGAGTTTAATTTAATAAGCTAGAGAGCTTATAATGATTTTAAATAAATAATAATATTTAAATGAGAAATTGTAGTTTGAAATATTAGTTGATTAAATGAAATTATAATTGTAAAAAGAATTATAATTATTTATGTGTTAAAGTAATTTAGTAGATTAATGTTTAATTGATTTATTAATTTAATAAAGGTGTGACTAATAACCTTGCTATAGAGGAGTTATTAAAATAAATTAAAAAAATGGTTTAATTTAGATTTGTCAAACAAGGCTTAATGCATAATAAGTCTTTAATCTATTAGGATTTTAGCAAACAAGGTATAAGGATTAATCTATTATATTTTAATTCAATTTACCAAACAAGGAGTAAGGATTAATAGGTTATTTTTATTAAGCTTAACCAAACAAGCCTTATGGCTTTTGATTTTCAAAATAAAAATAACTGATGTCAGTTATGTGAGAGTTATATTATATATTTAATATATACATTATATCTTATACGTTATATTATAATACGTAAGATAGAGGAGAGAGGTTAGAGAGAAAGAAAGAAAAACTCAGAGGAAGAAGAGAGAAGAAGAAGAAGAACACAGAGAGAAAATTGAGAGCAAGTGAGTGTTTTAACAGGTTTTGGAGAAAAGAATTTGGAGAAAAAGATAGTTATCATCTTCCTAATCCAAGGTAGGAGCTCAATCTCTTTCTCTAAAAAGTTTCATGTTTTTCTTCTTCCCAAAAAGTTCTCTGTAAAATATTTTATGGGATGAATTGTTAATATACATGTATAACTTAGTATGGTACTTGATTATATAGTTATTTTATGAGTTTATGCATGATTATAGAGATTTTTAATTCATGTATATATGTGTTTTGTGGAAGAAATATATCACAGTGTTCATATGAAATATATATATATGAGTATGGCTATTTTAAAATAGAAATTAAGGTTTTAATTGTTGTTAAATTGATAAATTGATTATAAGAATTGCTAGAGTATGAAAAATCATAATCATGATGCTTGAAAATTTCTGTTTTGATTGAATAACAAAATCTCAGTGTTGAATTTCATGGAAAATATCAAAAAGTGGTGTTTTTGCCTAAAACATTAAAATTGGGTGTTGTATAATTGATGTTTGTGCTAATTGATGGATAGAAACATGCTAGGAGTACTCACAATATGTTTATATGATGGCTATATGCAATTTTCATGATAATCAGTCTATTAGATTCGAGCTTTTTGGCCAATTTGGCTTTTTCTTTCATGGTTGCCGAAGCTGTCAGTCGACGCTGACAGTTCGCGCCGCGGCGCGGCCCAGCAGTTCATTGCTGGCGCCGCAGCGCCATCACCATGACGTAAGCACGGCCTGTTGCACAATCACTGCGTCGCAGCGCCGGCTCATAGTATAATCGCTGCGCCGCAGCGTCGACTCAGCGCCGCAGCGCGAGCCACAGTACAAACTGTGGCGCCGCGGCGCGGCTTGGCAGAACTGTCTGACAGTTTTGTTTAAATGTACAAAACTTGAAAATAAATGTTATGTGTTTATCATAATAATGTTAAATGATAATTTCAGTATTATTAGACTATGAACTATCATGTTATTAAGTATTATCTACTTGAAAAATAATTGATTATGTGAATGGGTAATTCAACCCATATGATGAATGTAATTGTTTATATAAATGTACAATGTTGGTTAGGACTAATTATGTCAATATGACATATGTTTAGGGTATCAATTCAAGTGGTAAAAGTGTAGCTTGTGCTAAAGGCAAGTTTTCTAAACCTACCTTTTACATTGAGCAAGTTTCTAAGCCTTAACTTTTGATATTTAGCAAGTTCTTTATTGTATAAGTTTTCTAATCATTGGTGTTATTGAACTAATTATTGTTTCAATTTCGATTATCATATAATGGTGTAAATTTATTTGGAGCAAGTTATTCTTGTACTTAACTTGTGGTTTAGCATGTACAATTATATACATGTTGTGGATGTTTATTATTCAATTAACCTTGTCTTATTATTGTTCAAGCAAGGTAGGTTATAATTATTCAAATTGTATGCTATTAGATTATCCCTAAAGCATGATGTCAATTTATAAACATCAATTAAACTATGATTATTCCATAGTATACAGTTATGTCGTTTGTAATCAACTAAACCTTAGTTGATTACCGTTGAATTCTAAATTACCCCATGATGTATCCAAACCAAACTCACTTTGGTACGGACTTGTATTCTAAATACTGAGAAGAACAACTCTTTTATAAGAGGTTACGCTTAGCGTTGAAATGATTGTGCACAATACATTGTACGAAGGGTTGATCCCCCTAAGTACGTGAAGTTATGACTGTTAAAGTTTAAGTTGAAAAATTACTTTTAACTGTGGACATGATTCGCGGTCATTAGACCCTCAGTAAAGGTTAAAGCTTTCCAAAAGTTAATAGAATATATTGTTAAATTCTATTGAGCTTAATGTTGACAAATGATGTAAAAGTTTAATGATTTAATTATTGTTATTCCAAGTGGGCCTTGTTTGCTCACTCTTGCCTGTAAAATTTTTACAGCTAAGGTTGAAACTGGTGATGTACCTAGTACCAGTAAAGGGAAAGGAAAGACGAAGCAATGCTGAAGAATTGTAATAGTTGAATAGTTTATTTTCAGACTTGGTTTAAAGTTTGTAATGAAGTTTATTTTAATTTTCCGCATGAATGATTGTTTGTAAAGGTTAGTTAACCTGGGAGATTTATTTAAGTTTATTCCTGTATGGGCAGGTTTTGTTATTCAATTTTATTATAATTGGGTAGTTAGAAATGAATGTTTTGATTACGTGAACACCAAATCCTGAGAAAATGAAGTACCGGGATTTGGGGGTGTCACATAATAGGCTGATCAACAAAGATTGAATCCACCGTTTCTCCTACCTGGTCAACAACATCAGGTTCAAAAAATGAGCACTCTACCACAAATTCAGCCAAGGCCTAATCCTTTATTGCTATCCGAGGGTGATACTCCAAGATAAACTATGTCAACCCCGTCGTCCAAGCTGCTAGCCAACCCGAGACATCTGGCTTATTTAGAATCTTCTTCAATGGTTGATTAGTATACACCACAATCAACTGACCTTGGAAGTAATGTTTAAGCTTTCGACTGGCTGTTATTAGGTCATAGCCAAACTTCTCAAGGTTCGGATATCTAGTTTCCGCATCCTGAAGAGCATGATTCACTTAGTACATCGGGTATTGTTTTCCTTTTTTCTCTCAAACTAATACCGCCCTGACCGCCAGAGAACCTGCTGCTAAATGTAAGTATAACGAACTAGCTTTACCAAAAACGGAGCTGAAAACAAGGTGTACTCTCCCAACTTTTGTAATAAAATTCGTAACTTGTGTCACCCTCTCTCCGTAAAAAGACTTTCTTATTTATAGATGTAGGGAACCCTCCTAAACTATTTAGGAATAGGGTTTTTATTTATTTAATTAGGCTACCTAATCTCATTAGGATAATTAGATTACTTATATTAATTAATTCTGAAACCCCTTTATGAATTAGTTTAATAATAATAGTAATAATAATAATAAGTCTTCGCTTATTAATTTATATTTAATATTTCTAAAATATTAAATAATAAATATTATGCTATTTAATTTATTCTATCACTATAGATTAAATTAAATACACTTAACTTATTATTACGATTATGCCATTTAATTCTTAAATAAATATTCTTTCTTTTAAGGTGTGACCCTTTAGGTTCTTCATATTAAACCGGTTGTGAATAAATCAATTAGAACAATTCTAATCTTATTTAAATAAATAAATTAAACTATTAATTTATTTAAATAAATAACATTTATTCTATAATAAGGATAAACCTCTTTAGCGATTAACGAATTTTCAAATAATATAGATTTCAACATTAATCATAAAAGAACCTTTCACTAAATAGTTACCGTACAATTCAATCCTTCCACCATACAATGTCCCAATTAAATATAAGACATGGAATTACTATCAAGTCTTATTTTATTTAATTATATGTATTTCGGTTCATAAATGCACAACTCCAAATAATGCAAATTAAAAACTGCTTTCTAATTTCATTCTACCTTGGCCAAGGATTCCTGGATTGTCATTTATCGAATCACATAAGACATTTCTCTTCTTTTACTAGAAGTAGTAAATTCTTTATTGATCATTCATTATCTCCATAAATAACTTATTACACCCAAGTATACCCTTTGATATACCCTAAGTGTCTTAATAGACATGTCAAAGTATAACTTATCATACACAAGAGACTATGATGATCTCAAGTCTAAGGACCACTTGTTCAACTATCACTTCAAGAATTCCTATTGACAGATAAGTAAAACTCCATTAGGTATTCCTTAGCGAGCCACTTTCACTGAACTTATTCTCCAATATGCATATGTGACACCCCCAAATCCGGGTACTTCATTCCCATAGGATTTGGTGCTCACTATCCAAAACAATTACATCTAACTACCCATATTCAAGGATAAAAACATAAATTAAACAACTTAAATAATAATCCTCCCCATTAAAGGGTTATATCATCTTAAAACAAATCCCAGGTAATCTAACCTTAAATTATTACATAAGTCTTCAAAATACATCATAATTAAATAGTATCATAATAGAAATTCAGTTAAGTAAATTAAAATAAGTCTTCATCATTTGGACATCTTACCCTTGCCCCTTGCTAGAAAATGGCTCATCAACTTTTTCAACTTTAGCTACAGTGTTAATTATAAGAGTGAGCAAACAAATACTCATTAATATAATGATGACAATAGCAATAACATAAGAGTAGGAAATGGATACTGAATAATAAAGAACGCGTTCTTTGAGTTAAGATTAAGAAATTAGATCAAGAGTAATATCTGAGGGTCTTAAGACCATGAACTATGTCCCGAGGTTACTAAGTATTTCTACCTCAACCTTTAATAGTCATTAGACTATACGGACCCTTTTTATTTCGTACTTAGGGGGATCAGTGATGAGTGGGATTTATACCCGCGAATTGGATATTTTATGACTTAAACAGTTGCCTATTCTCGTAGATTTTATATGATTATAGTGTTATTGTGCTTAATCGATGCAATGCAGGGCTTATCAGCTATTTTCTGACATTCAGAGGCAAAATAATCATTTTCTATATAGTGGCACCGCAACGCCATTGCCCAGTGTTAGTCTCACGCTGCAGCGCCACCTCTTGATTCTTGCTGACGTGAGCCTCGCGCCACAGCACCACTTATCCTGTACTATCTCGCGCCGCAGCGTGAGATCGAGTTTTTCCAAACTAATGTGGCGCTGCAGCACCACCCATAGGCTTATTGTTCGCGCCGCGGCGCCACCTCCGGTGCCCAGGCAGAGAAGGCCTTGGTTTAACCTAGCTAGAAGGAAAGAGACATATATAACATAAGCAAACCTCTGCATCAGGAGAGACATCCTATATCATATTTTCACATAGTTTTAGCTTAGATTAGTTTTCTCTTTTCTTTTGTACTTTTTCTCTCTAGTTCTTAGTGGATGTCTGTAAATATAGATTAGGTAGATTAGGGAGAAGTCTATATTTCTTTGGAGTGACACGAGTAGTGAGCAACATGGATTGGAAAGCTTGAAAGGAGCGGATTGCTTGGAGACCGAAAGGCTTTGACAGAGTTCTTCTTATCCATTTATTTCCTCTATTTGGTTTAATAGCTATGAACTGAATATTTGCTCAAAGGTTATAATGGAACCCTTTGTTAGTTAAATTGACTGTCTCTCTCTCTTTAGTTGGCACCATATGATTTGGTTTAATATATGTGTGCTTAATGATTCTCGCTAAGACATTAGTGATAACTTTTTGTAATCTGCATGATATCGACAGAAGGAATGTAGATTTACACCTAAATATATTGGCATGTGGTTGTGGGTTTCGACTGCATAAGTTGTGCGTAGAATAGACATATCTATGTGTGCCACGTACGACCTAATTAAGAACTTATGCTTAAATCCTTGTTATGATTAATTCGCATAGACATGTGTAGGATTGCATCTAGCTTGGACGTTCTTTTCTGTTTTATTCCCTTTTGGGTGGATCTGGAGAGGATATGTTCGTGCATACCTTGACAGAGGTGCATAAGCACTTGTGTGTTCTCGGTCGACAAATTGTCGTGACCATTAAGACCAAAGAGAGAAGGGTAGCTAGTTTGATGAAGCATAGCACGCCAGGTGTTCGACAGAATGCCTGTGTGGGGTGAAGTTGTGACCTTAGCTTGTAATTCCTTAGATTACCATTCGTTATCCATTTACTTGCTTTGTTAATTAGTTTTAAATAGGTTAATCACACTTCCATTTACTATTATTCGAATAAGACTTTAGCGATTCAAAGTCGGTACTTGGTAAATATTAGTCATAGTTACTCGTGGGTACGACACACTTCTTATCACTGTATTACTTGTTAGATCGCGTATACTTGCGCGTGTTTAGTAATCGGTTTTCCGACCAACAATCAGCCCTTCGTACCATGTATTGTGCACAAACATCTAAACGCTAACGTGTATATAATCACCTATATTAGGTTTGTTCATCTCAGTTTGACTTTAGGATTTCCGTACTAAAGAAAGTTTAGTTTGGATTAGCTTAACAGTGGTTCTAGAATTTTAGAACACTTATCAACTATAGACTAGTCAAATCAATAATGATTTATTAGCCATTCGAAGGTTCAACACGATAATATAAGATTGAACAATGATATTTAAATTAAAAATGGAATGTCAATAATATACAATCGAATAAACATTATATATCCAAAGTATTACATCCAAAAGAGTTAGAAAATCTTATTTGGAACAATGAACTTGAACAATTTATGCTTTAAATAGCAAGAAACAAAGTTAGAAACTTGTATAACGATATTGATTTAGTAATATGAAACTTGCTCAATGTAAACGAATTAGGATTCAAGAACTTGCATAGTGGTAAACAAAATAGGGGCAAGAAACTTGCCCAATATAAAAATAAGGTTTAGGAACTTGCCTCGTGCGTAAGCTGTAAGACCCCAAATTTTATGAAATGAAAGTATTCAATTTTCTTATAATTATTATTCTATTTAATAAATGGTTAAATTGTTGAAGGGTTAAAGTTAAGGGTGATATGTGAAAATTTTTCAAAGTAAGCAAGTGGTTATAAAATATTCATTTTTGTCGGGAAATATTCGCTTGGTCATGGAATATTCTTTTTGTCGGGGAATATCCGTACGACGACACCATCATTGGTGGACTTCACAATGGAATAACTATCGGAGTTAGAAAACGACAGAAATATCTTTTTATAAAAATAACGGCGAAAGTTTTACCGTTAAACTGTTGAAATACCCGGTGGTAAAAGTACAGTAATACGCGTAGTTGCATAGTAGCATACGGTATTGATTATTGATGCTTATGTAAGAAGTCACTCAGTTTATTCAATTATTGCTACAGTAGTTGCTGCATAATATCTCTCATATTATTGATTCAATTATTGTCACAGTATCATTTGCATAATATTTTATATTACTAAATCAATAATTGAGACGACAAAGTTATTCATATTATTATTTGCAATATTGACGATGTCTAGAAAGTTATGTCGAGGAGAGGTTTGATCACCTAATTGCGCGCCAATAGGGAGAAATCCTTATCGAAAAGCCCCCTCTTTCCTAGGAATGATCTGGTTGTTAAATATTATGCGTTATAATATTAATGATGAATAATTGTTAATAGATTAAAAATGTGTTTATTAAAGATAAGTGATTTGTGGTAAATATTTATTTAATTTTTGATATAAATAGAGGGGTTTGTTATGAGATATTTATTATAAGTTTGACTTATTATTCCATGAGGAGATATGCTAATTTTTCAGGCCGTTGGTTGAAGTTATAATAGTAAATCAATATGGATCGTTGGTTGAAGATATAATAGTAAATCAATATAGACTACTTGTGGAAAGTTATAATAGTAAATCAATATGGATCGCTGGTTTAAAGTTTTAATAGTAAATCAGTATGGACCGTTGCTTTAAGTTTTAATAGTAAATCAATATGGACCGTCCGTTTAAAAGTGAATTAATCTGGGCCATTCATGAATTAGTTACTATTCAATCATTTTTTCTATAAATAGAAGCTCATTCCTTCATTATTTCTTACGAATTCACTGAAACTCTAGAGAGAGAAACTATAGAGAGAAAGAAAAGGAGTATTCTGCTACTACCCTACTTCAGTATTCAATCTTCTACTAAGGTAAGGGGTGTTATTTATTACATATTCACTTACGATATTATTTTTCGTATTCGTAAGAAATATTATCTTCGTTCAATATTCGTAAGGGATATTATTTGTTGTATTCGTAAAGGGTATTATTTCTTTCAAATTCACAAAGAGAGTTATTTTCTTTCAATACTCGTAAGGGTTGTTAATCCATTCTTTATTATTCTGTGGGAATAACATGTCTACGCGGACTACCGCATGCATGGTGAAATCTTTTGTTATTTCATTCTTTATTATTCTGTGGGAATAACCTGTCTACATGGTGAAATCTTTTGTTATTCCATTCTTTATTATTCTGTTTGAATAACCTGTCTACGTGGACTACCGCATGCATGGTGAAATCCTTTTGTTATTTCATTCTTTATTATTATGTGGGAATAACCTGTCTACGCGGACTACCGCATGCCTGGTGAATAACCCTTTGTATTCAATTGTTATTAAATTATGGAAATGATCTGTCTACGCGGACTACCGCATGACAGGTGAAAATCTATTTGCAGTTTCGTATATTATTTCTTTTCATATTCTTAAATCTAAACTTACTATGGTAAGTATTGCTTCTATAATTCCTGAAATTAGTGGAATATCCTTGAGTTTTGCGCTTCATCCAGTATCGTTTCATTGGAATATTTATCTGAACTTTCTTATTAAATATTAATATTTTCACCAGGGGTACTATTCACAAGTTACTATTCACTCAAATATTATTCACCCGAGGATTTGTGGTACTTTTCATACCGAGTTACTATTCATGGGTTACTATTCATGTGTTACTATTCACAAGGTACTATTCACCCGGAGTACTATTCATGACAAAACTTGATTTCTTTTCGGTCCAAATCACTTTTGATACAATATTATTCTTGAATTTTAATCCACAAAACAGCATCATGTTGACAATTTGGACATTATTGAATTCTTAATAAATTAAATTATAAATATTTAAAAATTTATCCTTTGCTTTCTGTTAATTAAATTCTTATATCATTGTCATCATCCTCATGCTTATATTGTGATAAAAGTCATCTGTGGCTTACGTGCATAGATGTACTATTGATTGGTATGATTATGACCAGGGATTATTCGGTATAATCATGAACGTAATGTTACAAATGATAAGGTAAAAGTCCTCATTGGCCTGTAGTGTATTGATGGACAGTTGTTGGTATGATCATAACCATTGATGAAAACACAAATATCCTTGGTCCGTAGTGCATGGATAATTCGTGGTCGTAATACTAATGAATATCCTTGGCCGTAGTGCAGGAATGATTCGATGATGTGGATTAATTATTAAGCTGAGTCTCGGTGATAAAATTGATGATAAACTTTTTAAATCATAGAAGATAGTAGATATCATGCTCGACTTGACTCTTCTAATGGATTGCTTGTTCCGCTGCAGTTAAACTTGATGTTTATTATATTTTTATCAGTTTAATATTGTTGAAGGCTAACGATAATTTATCCTGCATTATCTTGGTCATAATATTTCTTACTGGGCTAGTTGAGCTCACCCTTTGCTTTCATTGTTCTGTTCAGGAAATGAAAATATAGCTTAGACTAGTCAGGGAACATAGTAATGGTCCGAGATGGTGCATTAGTAGTCCTCACTATTCTGTGAAATAGTGTGATAATATTTATAATGAGGACTCCATTGAGTGTGGATATTTTCTAGAAGGCAATATTCTTGTTTAAACTCTCAGCTATATTTTGTCGTATTTTACACGACAGTTGTATAATTAAGTTTGTAGTTGTATTCTATACCATGTATTTGGTGACTCGTAATGGGTGATGTATACCTATTTTGGGGGCATCGCATAAGCTATACAATTATAACACACGTTCGTCAAATACCCTACATATACCATTAGAATTAAAATATCAATTTGTTATACTAACATTAACCTTATAGGTTCAATTCACCATCTTAGTTAAGTTATAACCTTTAACTTAAGGTCTAACCATATTGGTCAACCATATACCACGACTGTGAAAACTCACTAACACATAATGTAAAGCTTTAGCATTCAATTCTCATCTCTAACTCTTATAAACATCTTGTTTCAATCATTATATAACTTGTTATGTAATAACTTACAATCTTCATATTCATTATTACAATGCACTACAATCTGTTATTACATCATATAATATGATTAACATCTTTTTATGTTCAAAAGATTAGGTTACGATTGTATACTATGGACTTGAAAAGAGAGAAAAAAACAAATTGTTTTGCTCAGGGTAGGGCACAGCTACGCTACCCCAAGTCCTGGCACCGGTGCAGCTGCGCTAGTGGTCAAAACCCAAAATGCTCAACAAGCGCAGCTACACCGTTTCTGCCTTTGGTACCGACGCAGCTGCGCCTGTACGTAGACAGAAACTGCAGTTGCATACCCTGTTTCACAATTCATCCTCAAGCAACCCAATTTCTCCAACTTAACAGAAATTTATCAAACCTAAAAGCAATAAACTTACTAACAACATCACTAAGCATACATATTACACTTCTAACAACAAAAACAACCAAATTTAAAGGATTAAAATCATGATTTTGTTGTTTTCTCTAATTTTAACATATTTAGCGAATTTTATCACCAAAACTTCGTTTCTTAACAAAATTATACCATTATACACGCATTGTTTTTGTTTCTTGACATATTAACACAATCCATAATCAATTTACAGATTATAATAAGAATTGCGTATCAATTCTAGTCTCAAATAAGCCACTTTCATATATATATATATATATATATATATATATATATATATATATATATATATAACACTGTAAACTTGAATTTCCAACTGAAAACAAAATTTCATGAATTCGATTACTGCGAATTGATAACTATCATATTATACGCATATAATCAACATCTTAAACATTAATCCGTCAAGAAATCCAAACCACAGATAATAGATTTTGAAATACTAGAACTTGGAATTAGGAATTAGATTATTACCATTAGTCCTTTGTTTATACCAACAAAGATGATGATTACAAGGTTTGACAAAACCTTCTTCTTCCCCTTGATTCCCAATTCACAGAGAATTCTCAATTTCCTCTCTAGCTCTCTCTCAATTTCTTCCTCTGTTTCTCTCTGTGTTTCTAACTTAGTCTTACGATAATACGTATAGAAAATAAACTGATATAGCCACTACGCGCAACTTAAAACATCAGGTACAAAACCCAAAGGCTTTATTAGTTATAATATGCCAAAGGCCACAAGGCCATGTTTGGCTTGTACACCAAAACTCCCCCTTTCATTTATTTTTATATCTTTCTTATAATATGGTTCTATTGTCACATTTTAATTTAATCAATTTTAATCAAGTCAAATTTACACTTCTCTTATAATTATAATTATATTTATGCTTAACAAATTATTTCACATCTAATTGAATTAACTTCATAAATCAAATTAACATTTTCCTTATAATTATAATTTCCATAATAAATTATAATTTTATTCAACAAACTAAGAAATCTCTAATTTAATTAGTAAATTAAATTAGAACAACATTATAATTATTTAATAATTCATTTAATTTAATTATCTTATTAAATTAAATCTTCAAATCATAAAATTATTATTCATTAATTTAATTATTATAACACACTTTAACTAAATTATTACACAACAATTTCATTAATATTTATTTATCTCAATAAATAAATCAATTCAAATATTTATTTAACACAATAAATATGTTTATATTACACATAAAATTCTCACTTGTTACATCATCTACATACTTGCTTTAGTGTCTCCACACAAATGATTATGAGATCGATCATCCTCATCCGTTGAGCAAGCAATGATGTACCAATCTATCCAGATTCACTTATCTCCTTTTTAGTAATCCAATGATTGAGAACATTTTAGTTTTTAAGTTATCTAAGAATTTAAATCTCATTAACATGATTCTAAAACCATTGCTTAAAACTATGGATTTATCACATATTATTAAAACAACACCATGTAGATAAGTAAATGTCTTTAGTAAATAAATACTTTTATTAATAAATAAAATAAGATTATTTACAAAGTATATGCTTTATCTATTAGGTTTGTATATAGCGTGATAATGCAATCAAATTACATAAAAGGTGCAGAAGCGCGATAAAACGGAATTTAAAAATTTTTCATATAAACCATCACCATGATCATACTTTGTGCATAATTATCAATCAATAGAAAAGAGATGGAGATCAGATTCATACCCTTGTAGAAACAAGCTTCCTTATGTACGAGTTGTGACGCCCCAAAATCCAGTCTAATTTCACACCCAGATTCCGTACATCACGGTCCCATCTCATTCCAAACTTACATCATTATATAGCTAAATATAACAACATACATTCTCAAATCCCAGGTTCTAATACCTTATAACCTCGTTCATTACAAATAATGATAATTACATTATTCTTTACATATTACAAGAGTGACTTTCATTCGCCACCAATTATACATAAAAGTTCATTAAACTAGTCTATAGTTTAATTAACCTATTCTAAATTACAAGTCTTAGCTTGATCTTTACACTCATTCATATACTGAATGACACTTCGTCTGGATACCGATCAGCTTGATCTTTACAGGATCCTTAAGTTCTTTCTAACATCGGTCGCTGAAAATATTTTTATTTAAAGCAAGTGTGAGCATTCAATTGCTCAGCAAGTCATAGCAGTTGAATAAACAGCATCAAGAATTTAACATTTCTTTAAAACTTCAATAACCGAACAAAGGTTATGAAGCACCTTAAATAATAGGAATAATTCAGATTCCTATCATTTTAAAACATTAGTCACATTAACTTTGAAATACTTTCTTTCTTATACCTTTTTCATACACATTTTATCTGACTAGAACAATTAGCACAGACTTAACAATAATGGTTCATGTATAAATAGAACATTTTCATATTGAACAGTTCAATCACAGAAAAGTTTATCTCATAGAAACACCGAAGTGTTAAAATTATGGCGAAAGACCTCATACATTCTACTAGCTTGTACAAACATCACACATTTGCACATAGATAAAACTTCTCAAGTTCAACATCTGAGAAAGGTTAAGAAAGTAACATTCATTTAAAATATGAATGAAGTTTGGAAACTTGCCTTATGCACAGCTACAACTTACAGTTTACACTGAACTATTCATTCCAATCCCTATATAACACATAAGGAAATAACATGTACACCAATTAGTCATATACTTGACTTACGCATTGGTTTAAACTTAACTCTATTATTTATGGTTCGTGTTTATAACCTAAGTTCACGTAACCCTCCTTCTTTATCGTTTTACGGCGTTACGACATACGGAGAAGTCTTAACTCAAATGATCATCATCTTTGATGATTTATATTCTTATCTTCTTCTTATAATTTTTCTAGGACTTAGCACGCATCGAGTCTGTACTAGTATTCCATATGGTACTCTAAGTGGTTTCCCACAAACAAATAATAAACTAGTTTCCCGTCTCACCTACACTATCTTTCACAGCGAGTTGGATCGATTGCTAGTTCGTATATACCTCCGCTTTCTAAAGAAATTATTTATTCCAGCTCCCATATATCAACCATTAAAGATTATGATTGTACCACAACCTAAACTTAACTTAACTTATCTGAATCATTAAAGCTATAATGTTCATTAATTTGATTTCCCATTCCTTATGGCTTTCTGGCAACTAAATGTCATACCTCGGGATTTATTCCTTATCGTCTAAGTCATACATTCTTTTGTATACCTAGAACGATCATTCAATGCTAATACTATTTGTTCTTAGCTTTAAGCATTTTATATTACCTTATTCATATCTTATAACGTTCGGTTCATTCGACTAGGAATGTTATCCAAGTCATAATCATAAACTCGGCTTCTTAAAGTTATATGTTATTATCATTAATTCAGTTTCTTCACCGTTCACAAGTTTAATCATTAGTCTTCATTACCTTACAGTCAAATCATACACAGTGTGTAGGTTCTGCTCGTTTAATATTAGCGTACACTCAACCCTTACGTTGACTAAAGAGTTTAACGCTTGCGTTCATTCTAACATTCTCTATCTGAATCACACTCGAACTTTCATTAATCTTACTATCGTTCGTTACGGCTTTCTTGATAATTCATATCTTACTTACTACATTCGTCAACATCTAAGTCATACCACCAATGTATACTTAGAACGTTCTCCTGACATGAATACAATTCACGAGGATCATTTACGTATTCTGCATTCACATTGTTCATCTCTTAATTTCTCATTCAACCTTTATTTAAGGTTTTAATCACTCTCCTTCGTTATCCATTAAATGAACATTACGTTCATCATCCTTTCTTAATGTCAAAGCCATACGGTTCGTGGTATGCTAAGACCGACCGTTCATCATATCTACGTTGCTCTTACATTCTTTGTTTTTTAATCTCGTTCAATCTTTCCATTCAACCTTTACTAAAGGATTAAATCACTTGATTAAGTGTTACATTATGTGAACTATATGTTCATTATCTTTTCTTACACTTCCCCCAAGAGTTGAGAAGTTAAAAGCTATTCTCTTGGATTTTCCCTGCACTGGCGCTGCAGTGCCGGTCCCCTTTGTTATTGGTGGCACTACAGCGCAAGTCTCATGTAACTCTTGTTGCGCCCCTAAAACCGGGTATCTTCCAACCTGATAGATGGTGCTATACTGTACAACATTTATACATTCATTCAATTGAATAGTCTCAAAGAACGAATATAACTTCTATATATTAAAGTAATATTTATAATTTCCCAGGTTCTATACCCATTACAAAGGTTCTTTATCATAATATTAGTTACATTACAACAATATACCTATAATATTACAAGAAAACTTAACAATCTACCTTAGCTTTTCCTTTATCCCTTTTTGATCCTCCGGGACGTTCAGTCTTAGCTGCATTCATATGGTTCAAGCAGGAGTGAGCATGGCTAGCTCAGCAAGTATAACAATTTAATAACAACATGCTTGACACATACGAATCGTATATCTTCAATAACTGAACAATAGTTATGAAGTACTATTGATAATTCAAAATAGCACTTCATCTTTTCTTTCAAAATGTGTTACAATAACAACAAGATTTAGTAAAGCATTCACCCCGGTCAGAGACCTCAAGTATTCCTTCTTTATTTGAAAAAGGACAACCCGAAACGAATTCCGTAAGCCCGATATTACTTACGAGCACTTCTAGGTGATCAGCCTATTGTACTCTATGTTGATCAACACTACATCCATTAAATGTATGTACGTTTAATCATTTGGCAACCTCACATGCCTGTCGTTTTACCGACAAAACATTTGTTTAACATTTCAATCTTCTTTTGAAAACCATATCAAGTAGTTGACAAAAGACAACAACATTTAATAATACAAGAGTAGATTATCAAGTTTAGCCAAAGGAATTGGCTTTAACCTCAATACACCTCAATCCATGCGAAAGAATACATGAATCTTAAACTTGTTCAGATTGAACTGAAACAAGAGTTAGAATACTTGCCTTTAGCGTCTACTACCGTATATTAACTTTATGTTTAAGTCTTTCAAGTCCCTACAGTACATGATCACATAATAACTTACATTAGGTCACATATAATCAAGTATGTATACGACTATATCTTACCTTTCTTCTCAATCTAATTGTGTATTAGATTCAGTTACTATTCGTTCCGATTTATCATTACCATTGCATTTACCCCTGACTAGGATATCTTAACCTTTACATTACATTCCTTAAGGTTTAACAAAGTTTAATAATGTTACATTATCGTCCTTAAGTTATGTTTACTTTCCATCAATTTAGGTTTTCTTTTCTTTGTACATAGAAACCTTTCTTTCTATCTTTGTTCTGAGACTGGCGCTGCGGCGCCGGTCCTATACTTACTTCTCACTCTGCGGCGCGAGTTCTTATGTAATGGGCTGCACTGCGGCGCCACTCTTCAGAAGGTCTTGTATTGTGCATGGCGCTGGGGCGCCGGTCATTTGCCTGGGGTTGGCGCCGCGGCGCCAACTCTGTGCACCAGAAAAAAATTTCAGTTTTGAAATTTTTCGAACTTCCCGAACGCATTACTTCTTCGTTATAAGTCCGAATTGGCTCGTTCAAAAGCCTACGGTTCAAAAATTACCTAATCTACATGATCATCCAAGAATTTTATCTATTTGACTTTTTTTGCTAAAAAGTCCCCTATTGGTTCATTTTTAACGAAAACGATAAACGTTCGTGAACGTTCAACGCTCGTTTCTTCGTTCTAAGTCGGAATCTGGTCATTTTCGAGTCCACAACTCTTAAATGCCAAACATGACTTAACTCCATTGTAAAGCAATAATTCCGTGATCAAACACAAAATTTGACTTCCATTCCGAGAATTTTTCGAATTCGACGATTGTCGTCTAATCGTGCAATTTTCGGCAAATCTTCCTTCTTATGATTTGTTCAACATTACAAGTGAAGTATATTCTTCATGTGAACATCTCAACATACTTATGTTCATTGTTGGATTTTAACTTATTCTTCATGAGCTTATAACTTGTCAATTTATAAACTACTTAAGATTTCATTGTTAATGACTTATGACAATTTAAGTTTCTTAAACATCATTTCTTATATGTTCTCAACATAAAACTCAACTTAGGTATACATGATACACATGATCATATAAATTCCTTTATCTTCATATCAATTCTCTTAATAACCTCCTTATAAGTTCATATTATTTTCTCATAAGTTATAACTTATGTTAGCTTAAATGACTTATTGCCAACTTAATTGGCTTAAGTTCATTACTTACACATTTATGTTTCTTAATCCAACTTTTCTTATCAACCTATCATGGTAGAGATAGAAGATAATTGAATTAGAAATCTTACTTTTGTTGTCTTGGTAAAGTAGCTTGCTTCTTCTTCTTACTTATGGAATGACTTATTGCTAGCTTATTCTCTTTAACACTTAAGCACTTTGGATTATTTGAACAACCAACAAAATGACTTCCAAGCTCTTCTATTCATAGACTTTCCAAAGTTAAGTTATTTTAGTCTTTAAAACATCCCACCTCCTTACTATTCATTACTTGGCTAGCACAACTTTAATCCTACACTTGGTCATTAATTAAAAGTCTAGGTCAATACTCCTACTTGATCATCACACTTACTTGATCACCACCTCACTTGGTCACCACACATTCTTGGTCATCACTTATCTTGGTCATCACACATTTACCATATTAATATGGTTTTGCCCCATGGGTCAACCAATTCATTTTAATCTAGCTTGGGCTTGGATTTATAAATCCTTTGGGCTTTGCATTAATAACTCTCATTGGTTTATTAATTTATGTTTGGGCCCTAACCCTTTAATTCACTTGGCTTTATACAAAATCCTAGCCAATCCTTTCAAGTCCATTAACATTACTTTAGTACATATACTTATAGTTTATGCATTATTCTTGTATTCTAATTCCTATAGAATTTGTATACCGTTTTTCATCCTTCATACAAACTCTTATAATACTTCGTATTATACTCATTTCCATTTCTTTGTACAATACATAAGTATCATACCATTAGTACATATTCATTACTATTTCGCCTTCCTTGACGTTTATAAATTAAGTCCATAAGAGAAATATCGTTTTTTTCCATAACTAGATTTTTATTACATAATCCATCTCACCTTATTATTCCATCATTACGTATTTCTCGAAAATCTAAAATTATATCCCGAGCAAATACCGATGAATAGTGTTTTTCAAAAAATTTCTCGAAAAACTTTTATTTTCATCTTGAAAATTCAAACACTTTAATTCATCCACATAGCTCAAATATTACGACATTCCAACGTCACTAGGTTATATAACGACAACCATCTTGATACACATAGGATAAGATTTTATTATTATTTAAATTAATAAAATCATTTTACAATAAGATCCGAATTTCTCGGTCGTTACATTCTTCCCCCTTATAAAGATTCTGTCCCCAGAATCTCGTCTTACTTTAATCAAATAGATGTGGAAAATATTTCTTCATCTTTTCTTCTAGTTCCCACGTTGCTTCTTCAGCATCGTGGTTCCTCCATAATACCTTCACTGATGGTATTACCTTGTTCCTCAGAACTTGTTCCTTTCTATCAATGATTTCCATCGGCAACTCTTCATACGTTAAGTCTTTCTCGATATGAATTGGCTCATACTCGATTACATGCTTATAGTCCAGCTTATATGGATGTAATACAGATACGTGAAACACGTTATGTATTCGTTCTAGGTCTGGAGGTAATGCTATCATATAAGCTACCTCTCCCACCCGTTTTAACACCTCAAAAGGTCCTACAAACCTTGGACTTAACTTTCCTTTCTTTCCAAAACGTATCTTTCCTTTTCAAGGAGATACTTTTAGAAACACATACGAACCCACTTCAAACTCTCGACTTAGTCTATGCGAGTCCGCATACTTTTTCTGTCTGTCATGAGCTGTGACGAGACGCATCTGAATTAACTTTACCACCTCCGCTGTTTTCTGCACCAATTCTGGTCCTAGCATACGGTGTTCTCCCACCTCATCCCAACACAAAGGTGTTCTGCATTTTCTCCCATACAGAGCTTCATAAGGCGGCATACCTATGCTTGCATGATAACTATTGTTATACGCAAACTCTACTAGTGGTAGGTGATCATCCCAACTACCCTTGAAATCCATGACGTAAGACCTCAACATGTCTTCTAACGTCTGAATTGTTCTCTCGCTCTGCCCATCAGTCTGAGGATGATAAGCCGTGCTTTACTTCAGCTGTGTTCCCAACTGCTCTTGCAAACTCCTCCAAAAGTTCGATGTGAATCGTGGATCACGATCTGACACAATTGATACCGGTACTCCATGTCTGGAAATGATTTCCTTAACATAAAGTTTAGCTAATTGGTCTAAGTTATACTTGACCCTTATTGGCAAAAAGTGAGCCGACTTCGTCAACCGGTCCACTATTACCCAGATTGAATCGTACCCTTTTTGTGTTGTCGGAAGTCCCACCACGAAGTCCATCGTGATATGCTCCCACTTCCATTCTGGAATCTCCAATGACTGTAATAAGCCACTGGGTCGTTGATGTTCGGCCTTAACTTTTTGACAAGTCAAGAACCTACTCACATACTCTGCTATTTCTCTTTTCATGTTCGGCCACCAAAAACTTTGTCGAAGGTCTTGATACATCTTAGTGCTACCAGGTTGTATCGAGTACCTCGAATTATGGGCTTCTTGTAACACTTTCTCCTTTAATTCCGTCTCATTCGGAACCCAAATTCTTCCCTCAAATCTTAATAATCCTTCATTATCAAGACTATACTTAGCATCTTCCTTCTCGGATAACCTCTTCTTCATTTGATTACACTTGTCTGTTGTGAGTTGTACTTCCTTGACTCTTTCTACGATGGTAGACTGCATCTCCGTCGCAAATAGTCTCTGCTCCGCCTCAACTGGCAACTTTACCTCTAATTCCATCCTAGCCATTTCTGTTATTAACTCATTTTGAGCCGTTAACATAGACAACTTTTCCCGACCCTTCCTACTTAAGGCGTCGGCAACTACATTGGCTTTTCCAGGGTGATACATGATTTCACAATCATAATTCTTTATCAACTCTAGCCATCTCCTCTGTCTCATATTCAACTCCTTCTGAGTGAAGATATACTTTAGACTTTTATGGTCCGTATATATCTCACATTTTTCCCCATAAAGATAATGTCTCCATATCTTTAGGGCAAATACTACTGTGGCCAGTTCCAGATCATGAGTAGGATAAACTTTCTCATAATCCTTCAACTGCCGTGACGCATACGCAATGACTTTGCCATGTTGCATAAGCACACAACCAAGTCCTCTATGCGAAGCATCACTGTATACTACGAAATTTCCTGCGTCATCAGGCAACGACAAAACAGGCGCTTCACTTAATCTTTTCTTCAGTTCTTGAAAACTGTCTTCACATTTATCTGTCCATACATATTTCACCGTCTTCCTTGTCAAATTAGTCAACGGAGTAGCTATCTTCGAAAAATCTTGGATAAATCTTCGATAGTACCCTGCTAACCCTAGAAAACTCCGCACCTCAGTCGGCGTTTTTGGCTGTTCCCAATTCATCACTGCTTCCACCTTCGCTGGATCTACTGAAATCCCCTCTTGGTCAATGACATGACCTAAAAATTGCACCTTTTCCAGCCAAAATTCACATTTGGTGAATTTCGCATATAGCTTCTCCTTCCTTAGTGTTTCCAACACTAATCTTAAGTGTTCAGCAAGATCTTCTGGCGTCTTAGAATAGACTAGAATATCATCGATAAACACTACGACGAACTTGTCCAAATATGGTTTGAACACTATGTTTATCATATCCGTAAATGTAGCTGATGCATTCGTCAACCCAAATGACATCACCAGAAACTCGTAATGACCATAACGAGTCCTAAATGTCGTCTTTGGTACATCCTCCTTCCTAACTTTCAACTGATGATACCCCGTCCGCAAATCTATTTTAGAAAAATACTTTGCCCCTTTTAATTGATCAAAGAGATCATCGATCCTGGGCAATGGGTATTTATTCTTTATCGTTAACTTGTTCAACTCCCGATAGTCAATACAAAGCCTTAACGATCCGTCTTTCTTCTTGACAAACAACACTGGTGCCCCCCACGGCGAAACACTTGGTTGAATGTACTTTATATCCAATAGTTCTTGTAACTGAACCATTAGTTCTTTCATTTCCATAGGCGCCATACGATACGGTGCCCTTGAGACTGGTGCCGCTCCTGGCACAACGTCTATCACAAATTCGATCTCCCTATCCGGCGGTAACCCCGGTAACTCACTTGGAAATACATCCATGAACTCATTTACTATAGGTATTTGTTCCATAGTTGCTCCCACTCTCTGGGTATCCACAACATGGCATAGGTAACCTACGCAATCCTTCCTTAATAATTTTCTAGTTTGTGTCATCGTAAGGCAACACGGACGTCCCGGCAACTTATTACCGTAAAATACTACCGAAGGTTGCTTCAACGAATTGATTCTCACACATTTCTTTTGGCAATCTATAATTTCTCTATGATTAATTAACCAATCCATTCCGAGAATTACGTCGAATTCTCCTAACTTTATCGGTATTAAATCTACCGATAACTTACAACCCTGTACCTCTACGCAACAACTCCTATGAATATTTTCAACAGGAATTATCTCCTCATTTGCTACCTTAATGTTCAAAGGTATAGGTAATTTTTCGGGAAATAATTCTAGTCGTCTAGCAAAATCACATGCTATAAATGAACAAGTAGCACCCGAATCAAAAAGCACGTATGCATTTATGTTATTGATCGGAATAATACCTGCAACTACCTCCCCTGATGCCACCGCATCCTGGACCGTCATATTAAAGGTTCGGGCCATTGATTTCCCCGGCTGGGCTGGACCACTAATAGCTAACTTCCCTCTATTAGTTCCCTTATTCCCTTCTGTCCCCTTTTTCGGGCAATTCTTTGCTATGTGGTCAGTTGATCCACATACAAAACATCCTTTTTTTTTCTTCAGATTTGGACAGTTAGGCGAAATGTGCCCTTCCTGTCCACAATTATAACATACTGCCTTTCCTTTGAGACAGACTCCTAAGTGAGTCTTCCCGCAGGTTTTACAGGCCTCCATCCTTCTCTTAGAATCCCCTTATTTTACTCCAGCATTCCCAGAGTTAAAGACCTTCCTCTTTTGACCGTTGCCACTTCCACTGGCTCCCTCGGTCTTGGATCCTCCATCACCCTTGCCCTTGTTTTTCTTATCCTTGTGGTACTGGCTAAGAGCCTCATTCCCACCTTCGGCAATGATTGCCTTTTCTAGTATGGTTCCAAAGGAAGTACTTTGGAACACCGAGATTCGGCTATAGAGCAAGGGTTTCAAACCTTGCTCAAACCTTCTAGCCTTTCTCACTTCAGTGTCCACTTGATGTGGAGCGAATCGTGCCAGTTCATTAAACTTGGTAGCATACTGGGGAACTGTCATATCCCCTTGTTTCAATTCAAGAAACCTCATTTCTATCATTCCTTGCATACTCGTGGGAAAATAGTTCTCGAAGAAAATCTCCTTAAACCTTTCCTACGTTAGATTTCCTATATCGGCCCTAGCCTGGTTTGCCTCCCACCAGAAGTTGGCCTCTCCTTTCATCAAATAGGTTGCAAAGGCAACCTTTTGACCCTCCTTAACATTTACTATTACAAATGCTTTCTCGATTTTTTTTACCCAAGTCTGGGCTTTTATAGGATCCGTAGTTCCTTTGAACTCCGGTGGACCTACACTTTTAAAATCCTTAAAAGTAGTAGCTCGTACTACTCCAGGAATCACAGGTATATTAGCCCTCGTTCTATTAAATGCAGCCGTTAAAAGATTAAAGAATTCCTGCATTGGATTAACCGGACCACCTTCCGGTTGGTTAACATTAGCGTCTTGATTTTGTTGTCTCCTTCTTGGCGGCATTTTGTTGTTAAGAAAACAACACAACATTATTACTTTATTCTTGTTGGTTTGTTATTATTTATAATAAAACAATAACTCATACTCATTACTCAATATTTTCCAAGAAAAGACTTATATTGATTCATAACTTGTAGTATAACACTACATTGTTTACATTACTCAGCCTTAGCTGATTACATTACCGTCCCGCAATTACTTCAAAAATTGGGATTTACAAAAGACTACCCTTTGTTTATACAAAAGAGGGTTTTACGTCACTACTAGATATATAATATTTACATATCTAAGCTACTCCAGCTATTGCTAGATTACATCTGCCGTAAGGCATTATCAAAGTCTGCTCTGGCCAAACCGGCAACAACATCTCTACTGATGGTATGACGGGTCTGTCCTACTTCTATCTGATATCCAGCTAACTGCTGCTGGAAATCTACATGAGAACTCCTATGTATATAGAACATCCTCTCCAACTTCCACTGTTTAGTCTTTAGCTCCTGTTTGAGCTCAAAGACTTCTTCTTTTAAATCTCGGACCTTGTCCATAGCTAGGACTCTATCATTGTGCTCCTCTTCCCACATTTCTATCCAATACTGACATAAACAATGCCTTCATTGATTCTCCCGTAGACAATTCCTCTGTAGGTGGAACCTGATCAAAGGACATCACGTCCACCTCCTCCTCTATCATGCCATCAAATATAGACATATAGTCTAAATCGTCTGAGTCTCCGGACTCAATTGTCACCACTTCTGGTTCTACGGCTACAGGATTTGGTAGTATCTCTACCCGATTAACCGAATCCTCGCTCACTACATGTATATCTCTATACATATCATTTTCTCCTGACATCTACAATAAAACAATATAGTTTGATTAGTACACGTCAGTGAAATAATAGAAACACATAACATAATATAATGCATTTTATAGGGTTACATTCCATCTTTTACTTCTTTATTCTTTCTTAAGGTTATGACTTAAGGTTCTATTTTCCCCCTTAAGTTTTATAACCTAGGCTTTGATACCAACTTGTAGCGCCCCCAAATCCGGGTATCTTCCAACCCGACAGATGGTGCTATACTGTACAACATTTATATATTCATCCAATTGAATAGTCTCAAAGAACGAATATAACTTCTATATACTAAAGTAATATTTACAATTTTTCAGGTTCTATACCCATTACAAAGGTTCTTTGTCATAATATCAGTTACATTACAACAATAGACCTATACTATTACAAGACAGCTTAACAATCTGCCTTAGCTTTTCCTTTATCCCTTTTTGATCCTTCGGGACGTTCAGTCTTAGCTGCATTCATATGGTTCAAGCAAGAGTGAGCATGGCTAGATCAGCAAGTATAACAATTTAATAACAACATGCTTGACACATACGAATCGTATATCTTCAATAACTGAACAATAGTTATGAAGTACTATTGATAATTCAAAATAGCACTTCATCTTTTCTTTCAAAATGTGTTACAATAACAACAAGATTTAGTAAAACATTCACCCCGGTCAGAGACCTCGAGTATTCCTTCTTTATTTGAAAAAGGACAACCCGGAACGAATTCTGTAAGCCCGATATTACTTACGAGCACTTCTAGGTGATCAGCCTATTGTACTCTATGTTGATCAACACTACATCCATTAAACGTATGTACGTTTAATCATTTGGCAACCTCACGTGCCTGTCGTTTTACCGACAAAACATTTGTTTAACATTTCAATCTTCTTTTGAAAACCATATCAAGTAGTTGACAAAAGACAGCAACATTTGATAATACAAGAGTAGATTATCAAGTTTAGCCAAAGGAATTGGCTTTAACCTCAACGCACCTCAATCCATGCGAAAGAATACACGAATCTTAAACTTGTTCAGATTGAACTGAAACAAGAGTTAGAATACTTGCCTTTAGCGTCTGCTACCGTATATTAACTTTATGTTTAAGTCTTTCAAGTCCCTACAGTACATGATCACATAATGCCTTACATTAGGTCACATATAATCAAGTATGTATACGACTATATCTTACATTCTTCTCAATCTAATTGTGTATTAGATTCAGTTACTATTCGTTCCGGTTTATCATTACCATTGCATTTACCCCTGACTAGGATATCTTAACCTTTACATTACATTCCTTAAGGTTTAACAAAGTTTAATAATGTTACATTATCGTCCTTAAGTTATGTTTACTTTCCATCAATTTAGGTTTTCTTTTCTTTGTACATAGAAACCTTTCTTTTTATCTTTGTTCTAAGACTGGCGCTGCGGCACCGGTCCTATACTTACTTCTCGCGCTGCGGCGCGAGCCTTATCCTAGCATGTCCCGGACTTGGCGCTGGGTGCAAGTCCTTATGTAATGGGCCGCACTGCGGCGCCACTCTCCAGAAGGTCTTGTACTGTGCATGGCGCTGGGGCGCCGGTCATTTGCCTGGGGTTGGCGTCGCGGCGCCAACTCTGTGCACCAGAAAAAAATTGCAGTTTTGAAATTTTTCGAACTTCCCGGACGTATAACTTCTTCGTTATAAGTCCGAATTGGCTTGTTCAAAAGCCTATGGTTCACAAATTACCTAATCAACATGATCATCAGAGAATTTTATCTATTTGACTTTGTTAGCTAAAAATTCCCCTATTAGTTCATTTTTAACGAAAACAATAAATGTTCGTGAACGTTCAACGCTCGTTTCTTCGTTCTAAGACGAAATCCGGTCATTTTTGAGTCCGCAACTCTTAAATGCCAAATATGACTTAACTCCATTGTAAAGCAATAATTCTGTGATCAAACACAAAATTTGACTTCCATTCTGAGAATTTTACGAATTCGACAATTGTCGTCCAATCGTGCAATTTTCGGTAAATCTTCCTTCTTATGATTTGTTCAACATTACAAGTGAAGTCTATTCTTCATGTGAACATCTCAACATATGTATGTTCATTGTTGGATTTTAACTTATTCTTCATGAGCTTATAACTTGTCAATTTATAAACTACTTAAGATTTCATTGTTAATGACTTATGACAATTTAAGTTTCTTAAACATCATTTCTTATATGTTCTCAACATAAAACTCAACTTAGGTATACATGATACACATGATCATATAAATTCCTTTATCTTCATATCAATTCTCTTAATAACCTCCTTATAAGTTCATATTATTTTCTCATAAGTTATAACTTATGTTAGCTTAAATGACTTATTGCCAACTTAATTGGCTTAAGTTCATTACTTACACATTTATGTTTCTTAATCCAACTTTTCTTATCAACCTATCATGGTAGAGATAGAAGATAATTGAATTAGAAATCTTACTTTTGTTGTCTTGGTAAGGTAGCTTGCTTCTTCTTCTTACTTATGGAATGACTTATTGCTAGCTTATTCTCTCTAACACTTAAGCACTTTAGATTATTTGAACAACCAACAAAATGACTTGCAAGCTCTTCTATTTACAGACTTTCCAAAGTTAGGGTATTTTAGTCTTTAAAACATGCCACCTCCTTACTATGCATTACTTGGCTAGCACAACTTTAATCCTACACTTGGTCATTAATTTAAAGTCTTGGTCAATACTCCTACTTGATCATCACACTTACTTGATCACCACCTCACTTGGTCACCACACATTCTTGGTCATCACTTATCTTGGTCATCACACATTTACCATATTAATATGGTTTTGCCCCATGGGTCAACCAATTCATTTTAATCTAGCTTGAGCTTGGATTTATAAATCCTTTGGGCTTTGCATTAATAACTCTAATTGGTTTATTAATTTATGTTTGGGCCTTAACCCTTTAATTCACTTGGCTTTATACAAAATCCTAGCCAATCCTTTCAAGTCCATTAACATTACTTTAGTACATATACTTATAGTTTATGCATTATTCTTGTATTCTAATTCCTATAGAATTTGTATACCGTTTTTCATCTTTCATACAAGCTCGTATAATACTTCGTATTATACTCATTTCCATTTCTTTGTACAATACATAAGTATCATACCATTAGTACATATTCATTACTATTTCGCCTTCCTTAACGTTTATAAATTAAGTCCACAAGCGAAATATCATTTTTTTTCCATAACTAGATTTTTATTACATAATCCATCTCACCTTATTATTCCATCTTTACGTATTTCTCGGAAATCCAAAATTATATCCCGAGCAAATACCGATGAATAGTGTTTTTCGAAAAATTTCTCGAAAAACTTTTATTTTCATCTTGAAAATTCAAACACTTTAATTCATCCACATAGCTCAAATACTATGACATTCCAACGTCACTAGGTTATATAACGACAACCATCTTGATACACATAGGATAAGATTTTATTATTATTTAAATTAATAAAATCATTTTACAATAAGATCCGAATTTCTCGGTCGTTACAACTCTTGCCCGGAGCTGGTGCTGTCGTGCCTCCTTTCCAGCTTTGGCCGGCTTTGCAGCTCCAGGCCAAAAATCCAGTTTTTCCAGCATTTTTTCTAAGTGTTGGAAAGCGTACGAATCGCCTTACTTTACAATCTCGTAACTTCTTCGTTATAACTCGGAACGAGGTCATTCCAAAGCCATTTTCTTCCTTATCTTACGTACTCAGATTTCCCCTGGACATAATTTCATTCTTAATCCATTAACAAGGCTTTCCATTAGCTCATATCTTATCGCTCGTTTGTTTTACGTTATTAATGTTCTTCGTTCATTCGTACGTAATTCGGTCATCCGAACTAGGAATTCATTCATTCTTGAGTCCACAACTAATGTTTTCTATATTTTCTTATGTTCTTAGGAAACCCTATAGATTTAGGCTCATTTACATACTTTCTACTTTTCACTCGTCTTTTACGAAATTTTTGCCATAACTTTGTTATAGCTAAGTTCATTCTGTTCTTCATGAACGTTTTGAATATTCCTAACTAAGAAATAAGCATCTAACTTATATGTGATGGTTTTAAACTTGTCCATTAACAAAAATTTCTAATTACGATAGTTTTTAATTTGTCCATCAACAACGTTGTTCTTGTTCTTCGTTCGTTCTTTATTTTTAATCGATATTTTGATTACAATTTCACTTTTTTTTTAGAATTTGGTGTTATAAAAAACCATTCCTTACTTATTTCACCGAATCGTTCATATGATTCATTCGGATCATTCAAATTCATTAAGCAAATCATACTCTCTTAAGAAAGCTTTTAAGAAATTTATAAACTAAACGTCTAATTCTAATTTCTTCGTTTTCTCATGATTTCAACCATATAAAAATCATTATTAACATCTTTTACTTCTATTCTCATTAAGCTACATGATTTCATATAAAACTTAAAGAAATTTTATATTAAACTAGGTTTTAGGATTACCTTTCTTCTTTAATCTTCTTCCGTTGGACAATGTTTGCACTCGGGATAACTTTTTCTCTTCCTTTCCCTCCTCATCCGACTTCTCTCTCTCTCAAGTGTTGGTGATTTTTAAAATCACCAACGAATGAGCTAAGGCTTATTTATATAGAAATCCAAGGCTAGGGGAAAAATAGTCATTTCGCCCCCAAAGTTACTATTCCCACCTCCTTACTATTCACAAAGCTTCTCTTGGAAGCTTAATGCTTCCGTCTTATGGAATTCATCTGACAGTTCAAAAAACTGTGATTCTCGGAATCCAAATATTTTTGGATATTTCGTCTTTCTTTTACAAATTAACTTTTACACATTCTTTGAAACTTTTTAAAAACTTAAAAACACTTTTTGATAATAAGTGTTTTCCTTCACATTTTTTCCTAACATAGTTAAACGAATGAAAAGTACATAACAGTACTTTTCGTCGTTTTTATTTCATCCAATTTTTGCACATTTTTTGAGAAAAATGTTTATCGGCTGACGTAACTTTTCATGATATATTATTGTCAAATATTTTGACGGAATGTCATTTCGACATAACGATCTCTCGGAAAGACTTAGGTTATTCAAACCCTAACCCTTAGGGTTTCGTCTGGTAAATAGTTCTTATTTCGTCTTTTTCCTCAGAAATATTTTTGTTCCCGAAAAATTTTTATTTTCCTCTTGAAAATTCTTACTCGTTCAGTCTAGCTCGAAGCCAAAATCCTCCCGTCTTATAATCATCCTAGATTCTAGAACGATTAATAAACACATAGCACAAAATATTATTAATAAAAAAGTCATTTTATTAATAACTAATTCTTTAAACTTAAATTCTGGACAATCCGATTTTTTGGGTTGTCACATTCTTCCCACCTTAAAAAAATTCCGTCCTCGAAATTTCTAAAACCACACCCATAACCGGATGCTTTATTCTTACAACCTTTCACAAAGGTTTAATCTTACTTCTTCTCTTTCTTATAACCATCCTTTTCCTATTGATCATCTGTTGACATAATCGTCATTAGTTAAATCTCAAGTCGAACTATGCTTTCAATCTCTCCGGTCATCACATTCACCCCTTCTTCACAGAATTTCATCCTCAAAATTTTAGCTTACTATTCTCTCAACTTTTCTTCAAAGAAGTTCTTACCTTTCAAACATTCCCTAACCTTCACAACTTATCAAGAATTATGAAGTAGAAGAAATAAATAGAAATATAAAGATTCCTTTAAAACATTTCACACTATTGCTGAGAGGTCTCATAGACTATGATCCCTTACTAGGTTTTACAATATTTCATCATAAACTATTCTTACTTACCCAGTACGTTTACAATCACAAAGAAGGTAAACCACCTTTTTCGGTAAATTAGGTGATCAACCTATTCCCATATCTCAGTGTTTGTTCTCCTCAGACTTATTCATCACATTTCGTACTAAAGCAATTTGGTTTGGCACAACTTCTCAAAGAAAGCTCGATTTTCTTATAACATGACATACCATTTGTCTAGTCAAATCAAATAGCTTAGACCATACCAATAAATTGGACATCAACTTGAAACATTCGTTTAGTCAAATCAATTGACATCAACTACTCTATAAATTCTTTCACAATACTTCAAAACGTTTTATAACGTCATGATACCGTACTTTTCACATTACATTGAGGACTTCGTCAATTTATGATTACATCATACTACATCCTACCATAGTGGGTTGATGATACTATAATCACATCCAACACTAGGTTTAATGCATTGATAACTCCATCTTTGCATCAAATACATTGATGATATAAATTCATTTTGAAATTTTAAATCAATTTCTGTCTAGCCGAAATAATTAGCATAGACATACAAAGAATAGTTCTTATAAAATTCATTGATTACAAAAATTGAACCAATACATTTCTTTTCAAAATTCATATATAAGCACGATTTTAATAAAACTTCGAAATCTATCATAGCCAGATAACTTGGAATATCCTTTTTCTTCATCTTCCTTCATTGTCTTACTTGCGATAATACTTAATTTTTTCTAGCACCTTAAATGCTAAGTCTACTGAAAATAACTCGTTTTCAGTCTAAACATTCATATACCTTAGTATAGTATGTCAACTTACCATACTTTATGTGTTTAGGAACTTTCCACAACCATATGTGTTTAAGAACTTATCTTCGCAATATGTAATCCAAGAAAAAATCAAGGACTATCCACACGCTCAGGGCTCAGAAACATAGCATATAACTATGAGTCACAAACTTTACATAAGTATAAGTTTCAAGAACTCGCACCTATGTTAACATTCTCTACCTATAAAATATATACACGAGAAAAGAATCACCTTCTCGCCATATACATATTAATAGCGCGACGTTATTATTTCAATGATTATCACTATAATAAACTGAGTGGTTGTTACCCCAAGCACAAACTCCAGCCCATAACAAAAGTTTGTACAACTCAGCTATCACATGAGTACACCAATTAAAATTTCACAACATTCTAACTTCCTCTTACCTCAATACGAACTTTCTTTAATTCGTATGTTATCCTTTACAACTCTTCCGAGTTATTCTTCCCGTACTAATTCATAGTGTCATTCATGTATAACATTAGCTATAAATCATCCATCGTTTAACAGAACATCTGTTATTACGATTAAATATGATCACATGGTGATCTTCTTCCTTAATCGTTTAACTCAAAGATCTTCTTATTCTTCTCTCTATAATTATAGCCTTAGGTACTCATACCTAAGGTTTATAACCTATCAGCTCTGATACCACTTTGTGACGCCCTGAAATTTAGTCTACTTTTACACCCGAATTTTGTACGTCACGGTCCCATCTTTTTCCAAACATACATCATTATATAGCTAAATATAACAACATACATTCTCAAATCCCAGGTTCTAATACCTTATAACCTCGTTCATTACAAATAATGATAATTATATTATTTTTTACATCTTACAAGAGTGACTTTAATCCGCCACCTGATGGGTGAGGTTTATACCTGCCAATCGGATCCTTTATTGCTTAAGAAGTTGTTTATTCTTCGTTAGTTATATAACTTTTATATTATTTTGTTATTATTTTTCTAAATCTTTGTGTTGTAGGGCTTATTAGGTCATTTCCAGCTTTACAGGGGTAAAAATGTCATTTTTTCCATACCGGCGCTGCAGCACCCATGCCAGGCTTAAAACTGGTGCTGCAGCGCCACTTACTGACTAGTTATGTTGAGTCAGCGCTGCAGCGCCATTCCAAGGCTAAAACTTGGCGCTGCAGCGCCGGCTCCGGTGCCCAGGTAGAAATTAGGTCTTAATGACTTAAAAAGTGAAGGAAACATTTGTTATTATCATTAAGCAGCCTCCATCATCTGTGGAAGCAAGTTTAGGAGTAGTTCTTTAAGCTTTTTAGTTTAGAAGGGAAGGAAGTTAGCCTTCAAGGAAGAAAAGCTCATTGCATCCTTCATAGCTCGGACTCTACACGGAGAAGAGAAGACTTGGAGCCAGAAAACTTCACAAAATGAGTTTTCTTTATCCAAATCTTTCATTCATTTGTGTATTTTTGAGCATGATGAACACTTTGAAAATGTTTATTAGTCCCATAGTTATGAACTAATTATATTTCTAGAATTGAAATGTAACCTAATATTTAGCTTAATTAACTTTCTCTCCTACTTATTATAATGAATCATTATGGAATGGGTTGTTGTATTTCTTGCTTATTTATTGATTGCTTGACAAAGGAATTGATATAGATATTAATGGATATTAAAAAATGGATGTTAATATCTAACCCTAAAATACAACAACACTTGTTATGACAATGCCTATGGGAATGTGAGCATATTTTGCATAATAGAATAGACATATCTCTATTTGCCTTGTGTAACCATTGAGATTAAGCTTAATGACTAGTCTAGTTATTTTCACCATAGAAATATTGTGATTCATCTTGCTAAGGGATGTGCATTTGACCGTCGAAAAAGGCTTATGTGTACTTACTGTTCACAGTTGGTCATTCCTATAATTTGTTAGTAAAGTGGAGAGTTAAGAGATTAGGTGATGCATTAGGGGAGTTGTAATCCTAGCTTGACTTATTTATGCAACTCACTCTCTTAATTTACTATTTTAAGCATATAGTTTTTAAATAAGATCGTATTGTTCCAATTTTAGTATTTGACTAGCTTTAACACTTTGTCCTAGTGGGTACGACACTCATCTTATCACTGTATTATTTGTTAGACCGCGTATACTTACACGTGTTTTAGTGATCGTGAAAACGAACAAAAAGTTGGCGCCGTTACCGGGGACTTAGTAGTATTTGTTTATCAATATTAATACTAATTCACTACGATCTTAATTTGAAATGATATATCTGTTTAATCTTATACTAAGGTAGTCTCAACTGTGTATGCCACCTCGAAAGGTTCGGAATATAATACCTTATGATCCCGAGGTAGACAGAACGTATAGACGACTGAGAAGAGAAAAAGCTCGGGACATACCTACTCCTGTTATTATGGCTGAGGAGATTCAAAAATCTTTAAGCGAGTCTATCATGCCCCATATCGTAGATTTACAAGCGAGCATTCTGAGGCCTGCGATCCAAGCTAACAACTTCGAGATTATGACAACCCGAATTTTCATAAATTATTAAATAAGAATTTAATAATTAAAATTCTTATTATGAGCTGTATATATTTTGAATTATGTGTTTTGGTGTGAAGAAATTAAATTTTTATGAGATTTAATAGTTGATTAAACTATTAAAGGAAATAAAAGAAATTAGTCACGATAAGGAATTTGGTGGCAAGGAGAATTAACCCTATAAATATTGGGTAATTTAAATTAAGTTGAAACTATATTATAATTAAATGAATTATTATAATGTTATTTTAAATTGATTTTGTAATTAAATTGTTGTGTTAATTTATTAAATAAAATTATAATTATAATAAAAATTATAATTTTATTGTATTGGTTTATGTGGTAAATTGATTTAATAAATTGTTATTAGATTTAATCTAATTTGAATATGGAAATTTATTTAAATAAAGTGTGACAATAAACTATATTATAAATGACTTATGAAAATAAATTAAAAGAGTTTTAATTTGGTTTTACCAAACAAAGCCTTAGAGCTTTTGAAATTCTTATTTTAATCTTCTTTTGCCAAACAAGGCTTACGGAATGATTAAGTCATTATTTTAATTGATTTTGCCAAACAAAGTCTTATGGCTTTTGATTTTAAAAAACTATAACTGACATCAGTTATATATATATATATATATATATATATATATATATATATATATATATATATATATATATACGTATTATATTATACGTTATATTTTCTAAGTTATGTAAGTTAGAAAATAGAGGAAGAATAGAGAAGAAGAGAAAGAAGAGAAAATAGAGAAGAAAGAAAGAAAAGAGAGAAGGAAGAAGAGAAAATTCTTTGTGAGTTGAGAATTTAGAAGAAGTAGTTGTTGTAATCATCTTCTAGCAAAGGTATAAGCCTACTTTTCTTATTTCTAGTTTTCTTCTAAAGTTCTAGTTTTCTATTGTATGAAAAGTTCTCTATAAAGTTATATGGGTAGTAATTGTGATTATATATTTGGTATATATAATAATTTATAGATAAATTGTTTTCATATGTTTAGTATATGATTTAGAGTAGTTTACTTCATGTAAATATGCTATATATGGAGAAAGTTATTTAACAATGAAATATATATTAATATGGCTAATTTTGAAGTCAAAATTGATGTTTAATTCATAGTATAATGTATAAATTGGCTACTGAATGTTAAAATAAATGAAGAAACGAAAACAAAGTAATTGAAACTAATTGTTTTAGTTGTAAAACGAATTCGTAGTGAATGAATTCGCTAAACATGTGAAAACATGAAAGTTTAGTATGAACATGTGTTTTGGGATAAGATTTAGGTTGGTTAATATTTTTGCAAATTGTTATAATTCTAGTATGTTGTAGTTCTTTGAATTACAAATCCATAGAGTCGAAAACAGACTGATTTGGGTGTGTATAACTCAAGTTATGAAGGTTGGAAGGACAAATGGTCAAAAATTCGTAAGAACAGTAAAATTGGAAAAAAAAATGCGTACCTTACTGTTAAGGGACCCTACAGTGCGGTCCCTAGGGCTATTTGAGGCGCTGCAGCGCCGGAATAGTAATCGGGGCCGGACAGTTTTGACCTCTTGTAGTAAAACGACCATAACGTTTTAATACGGACTCCGATTAAGATGATTCAAGACGATCTGGAACGAGGACGAGTAGACCTACAACTTTTGTTCTTTAAGTGTTTCAATTTGAGGTCGAGAACAGGGGTAGACATGGTCATTTATGGGACCAATATGTATTTAGAGGCAATCCGAGGGCGTCGGGCATGCACGTATGCAAGTGTAGTGCTCCTGATGATAACAGATGTTGTCCTAAGTTATAAAATATGAATATTAGTAAATATAATGATGCTTAACATTAATAAGTGATGCATTAGATAAGTTTTATAAGCATACTAAGCACACACAAGAGAGATGAATCGGGCGTGTGACGAATGAACGTCGAAATGCCGTGACAAGTGTTAATGAACGTAAAAAGTGTATTAAGTCAAATGAAATGAATATTATAAGATATGAAATTGGGTTAATAAAAAATCAATATTGATTCCTAGCAAGACTTAAACACTTGAATGAACTTCGAGTTTGACTAAGAAGAAATATAGTGAGATATAAGTCTAAAGTTAACACAATCAAATTGAACATTGTGTATTGATTAATAGGAAGGGTTATAGGTTGTAGATTAAAGTTTATATTATAACTACTATGCATTGCTATGTAACTAATAGTTGATGTGCATGATTATATAATTGTGTAGGGCACGTGAAGTGCAGATAGCTGTAAGCTATTAAACTATTATTAGTAAACAACGATCAAGGCAAGTCTTTCAGTTCCTATTTGTTATGTGAACTTGATGATGAATTGTTTTAAATATTTGTTGCAAAGAGCATGATGTGTTCTATATATATTGAATGTATGAGACGTTAAAGTCAATTTATGACTACGTTGATTGAAGAATGGATGTTGATTGAGTAAGGAACTCAATCTTTATACTTGTTATATGAACTGCAGCATGTATTTTATGTTAGTCAAATGTTTTGAGATGTATGTTGAGCATGTTATTATGTGCTATGTGATACATGAAAACTGTTAGATTTTGCTCGGCTGTCAAGCTCAACCTTGCAAATAACCACTTTTGCAAGTTAAAGATTCAAGGTAAAGTTATGTGCTATTTGAAAGACATGAATCAGATGTGATACTTGAAGATTTATACACTTTAGCTGAGTTATTATTACCTGAACCATGTTTAAGGTTCCGAATAATGTATGATATTTAATAGATGTTGAGTTATAAAGTTTAAGTTTTGTTTGTTGTACAAAAGGGTATTGAACCTGGATGTAAGTTTTAGTTATTTACTCTGATAAGGTGAGTAATAAGTTAAGTATGGTTCAAAGGTAGGTAAAGATAAAGGTTTTGAGAAATGTACTTGATAAATCACAACAATTATGTAACAATAAACTGTAAAGTTTGAGTTATCTAATATGTAAAGGTTATCGGATTGAAATGCAAGATTCTATATAATAACTTTGATGAAGCGAATCATAAAATAACTTGATTCAGAGATGTGTATATGATAAAGGTTTTTATTTAGGGAACTAAAGTAAAAAGACATAAAAGTTCAAATTATTCTGCGTTTTAGTAAGTTTAACATCGAATAATGGTGTAAAATCAGAGGTTAGACGTATTATTAAAGACCGAAGTCGATAGTTGAATTGTATGAATTTTGGGGTCGTTACAGTTGGTATCAAAGCCGATAGGTTAGAAACCTTAGGTAAGAGTACCTTAGGCCATAACCTTAGAGAAGAGATGTGAAGATGATAAAGAATAAGTTCAGATAGAGTTTGAACAATAAGAAGTAATTTAAGAAATTTATAAAGAAGGGATTATAACATGCGTGAGAGGATTCAAAGAAAAATCTCGCAGAGTTATAAGGAATATGAATGTGGGGTTACCCAACTCCAATAATAAGGATGTAAGGTGATAATAAATAGACAATGTCTATAAAAAGATAATGATATAGAAGTTAAGAATAAAAAGTTATATTTAAGTATGGTACAATCGTACTATTTAATAGTTGATATATGGTATCTGGGCTAAATGATTCCTTCATAGAGCGGAGGTATATATGAACTAGCAACTCGAAACCTAGTTTGTTAGTTGTTTGTGGGAAACCACTCAGCGTACCATATTGAAACTATTAAAGACTCGATGTGTACCAAGTATAGAAAATGGATACGTATGATGAAAATGTGGAACTCGAATGAAATGTTGAGCAATGTTAAATGAAATTAGAAATTCTTAAAGGAAGAATTGTTATATAAACAAGAAAATTCAAAGAAGAATCTTGAAGAGATATAAAGATAAGAAATGGGAGTTACTGAACTCCAATAGCCAAGATAACGAATAATGATGAATAGGCAAAGTATGTAAGATTAAAAGCATAAATGAATCGTAAATGGTGAAAAAGAAAAGAAAGAGGATCGTAAAACAAAACGATCACGAGTTAAGAAAAGAATTTTAAGGGAGATGATTATACAATAAGATCACGGCGTGATCTGTTTAAGTTATAAAAGAAAGATGGTATGTAATGTTTGAATAATTATAGCTTGAAGATATGAAGATAATGTACTATGATATAGTACGAGATAAACTCACGACGAGTTATAGATAATGTGATACAAGAAATTCGTATTGAGCAAGTTAAGGGCAATTTAAGAGTAAGGTAATGTTAGGTGGGATTTCAATTAAGGACTCATATGGTGACTAAGTTGTACAAACCTTTTTATGGGCAGAGATTTTGTTCATGTACTTGGTTTATCACATTGATAATCATTGGAATGTCGGTGTTACGCAATCAATGTATATATGTTGGAAAGGTGATTCTTTTCTCATGTGTATATTTGATAGTTAGAGGCTTTTAAGGTTAGGTTAGACGATATTAAGATTAGGTACGGTTCTTAAAACTAATGCACATGGTAAGTTTGTGAATCATAATAATATGGTATGTTTTGAACTCCTCAGCGAATGGACGCCTATAGTCTGACTAGGATAAGTTCTTAAACTCATATTATTATGGCAAGTTCCTGAACTTTCAATGTGTAGTAAGTTTGATGAACTATACTAAGGGTATAGGAAGATTGTAAGTTGAAATACAAGAATATTTAGTATAAGAGCATTGGTGGTGCTAAAAATAAAAAGAATTAGTTAGTAATGAGGTAATGGAGTAAAGATTAAAATTGATGGAGAAAATTAGATATTCCAAATCTTCTACCTTTGCTAGATTTTTGAAATTTATTAACTTCGTGCTGATGTTTTCACTTCTGTTTCTAGAAAAACATTGGATCAAATAATGGAACCAATGAGTTTTAAAAAATAATATTGTTATTCGTATTTATATGCTAATTGTTTCGGCTAGATAAAAATGATTTAAAAATATCAAAATGTATTTATTTTTCGTTGTCATTAAGGCATCACTAAACATGATGTTGATATGACAAACGAGGAAGTCATCAATGTAATTGAACATGGTGTTGGATGTGATCATAGGATCGTCAACCCACTATGGTATGATGTAGCATGACGAAGTCATATAATGACTGAATTCTCAACGTACAATTAAAATAGTATGGTATCTTGACCATCATAAAAATTATTTTTGGTTTTCTTTAAACTAAGAAAAATATGCCACATGAATTGGCTAAAACTATGAATTGTTGTTAGAAGTCTATGCTATTTGATTCAGCTAGACAAATATTGAAAGATGTTTATGCAGTTCAAGTGTTTCTTGAGAAGTTATGCCAAACCAAATTATTTTGGTACGGATTCAAATGTTGAGAAGCTGAGGTGAATAGTCCTTTTATAGGGGATTATATTACGCGTAAGCATTAAAATATTTGTGTACAAAACATTGTACAAATGGCTGATCCCCCTGAGTACGAGAAGAAAGGTTCATATAGTCTTATGACGGTTAAAGGTTCGAGTCGAGATACTTGATAACCTGGGGACATTGTTCAAGGTCTTGTGACACCTCGGCAAGATTTGAGAATCTTTTAAAGTCCTAAGTTATTCATGCTGCTTCCCAATTATTGAGCAATTGTGGAAGATTCTTGTTGAAGGTTGAATGTGGCAATGAGAATATTCCTTAGAAAAGAGTAATTTGTGAAAACACGATATGTGATGATGAGTAAATTGAGAAAACTATAATAGTTCCAAGGAAGAAATAAAATTCTAAAAAGAGAATGGATTAAGTTATCTAAGAAAAAAAATGTGATATTCGTAGAAGAGAAAGATGTGAAGTATGCGATGATAGATCCTTAGAGGAGGAATTTGGTCATAGAACCAAATGAATGAATAAAGTATTAACGTAAAATCTATTTTGATAGATTGAATGAATAAAGATTAATAAATAAAATTTCGAGGACAAAATTCTTAGTAGAAAAGGTGAATGTAATATCCCGAGTGTTTATGATAACTATCCTTAGAAAAGGAAATGAATGGGTTAAAGAATATATAATACTCAAAATATAATTGAGTTCAAGTGAAAGTTATGAAATAAAACCTAGAATTTGTTGAAGAAATGAATGTAGTAGGAAATATAAAACCTATATTAAGGTAAAGTGTTGAAGTTATTCAACGATAAATTTTTTAATTTTTTTTAAAGAGATTTGATGAAAACCTGAGTAAGGTAGGGTTTCGGTGATTCCGAGGACGGAATCCTTATAAGGGAAGAAGAATGTGATAACCCGAATTTTCATAAATTATTAAAAAAGAATTTTTTTTTAATTAAAATTCTTATTATGAGATGTACATATTTTGAATTATGTGTTTTTGTGTGAAGAAATTAATTTTTTGTGAGATTTAATAGTTGATTACACTATTAAAGAAAATAAAAGAAATTAGTCATGATAAGGAATTTGGTGGCAATGGAAATTAACCCTATAAATATTGGGTAATTTAAATTAAGTTGAAACTATATTATGATTAAATGAATTATTATAATATTATTTTAATTTGATTTTATAATTAAAGTGATGTGTTAATTTATTAAATAAAATTATAATTATAATGAAAAATATAATTTTATTGTATTGGTTTATGTGGTAAATTGATTTAATAAATTGTTAGTAGATTTAATCTAATTTGAATATGGGAATCTATTTAAATAAAGTGTGACAATAAACTATATTATAAATGACTTATGAAAATAAATTAAAAGAGTTTTAATTTGGTTTTACAAAACAAAGTCATAGAGCTTTTGAAATTCTTATTTTAATCTTGTCTTGCCAAACAAGGCTTAAGGAATGATTAAGTCATTATTTTAATTAGTTTTACCAAACAAAGCCTTATGGCTTTTAATTTTTAAAAACTATAATTGACATCAGTTATATATATATATATATATATATATATATATATATATATATATATATATATATATATATATATATATATTAATACATATTCTATTATACGTTATATTTTCTAAGTTACATAAGTTAGAAAAGAGAGGAAGAACAAAAAAGAAGAGATAAGAAAGAAAGAAAGAAAGAAAGAAAGAAAAGAGAGAAGAAAGAAGAGAAAATTCTCTATGAGTTAAGAATTTAGATGAAGTAGTAGTTGTTATCATCTTCTAGCAAATGTATAACCCTACTTTTCTTATTTTTAGTTTTCTATTGTATGAAAAGTTCTCTGTAAAAGTTATATGGGTAGTAATTATGATTATATATTTGGTATATATAATAATTTGTAGATAAATTGTTTTCATATATTTAGTATATGATTTAGAGTAGTTTACTTCATGTAAATATGATATATACGGAGAAAGTTATTTAACAGTATATATATATATATATATATATATATATATATATATATATATATATATATATTGCTTATTTTGAAGTCAAAATTGATGTTTAATTCATAGTATAATGCATAAATTGGCTATTGATTGTGAAAATACATGAAGAAACGAAAACAAAGTAATTAAAAATAATTGTTTTGGTTGTAAAATGATTTCGTAGTGAATGAATTCGCTAAACATGTTAAAACATGAAAGTTTAGTATGAACATGTGTTTTGGGTCAAGATTTAGGTTAATTAATATTTCTGTAAATTGTTACAATTCTAGTATGTTGTAGTTCTTTGAATTACGAATACATAGAGTCGAAAACAGACTGATTTGGGTGTGTATAACTCAAGTTATGAAGGTTGGAAGGAGAAATGGTCAAAAATTCGTAAGAACAGTAAAACTGGAAAAAAAATGTGTACCTTACTGTTAAGGGACCCTGCAGCGCGGCCCCCAGGGCTAATTGAGGCGCTGCAGCGTCGGAATAGTAATCGGGGCCGGACAGTTTTGACCTCCTGCAGTAAAACGGCCATAACGTTTTAATACGGACTCCGATTAAGGTGATTTAAGATGATATGGAACGAGGACGAGTAGACCTACAACTTTCGTTCTTTAAGTGTTTCAATTTGAGGTCGGGAACAGGGGTAAACATGGTCATTTATGGGACCGATATGTATTTGGAGGAAATCAGAGGGCGTCGGGCATGCACGTATGCAAGTGTAGTGCTCCTGACGATAAAAGATGTTGTCCTAAGTTATAAAACATAAATATTAGTAAATATAATGATGCTTAACATTAATAAGTGATGTATTAGATAAGTTGTATAAGCATACTAAGCACACACAAGAGAGACGAATCGGGCGTGTGACGAATGAACGTCGAAACGCCGTGATAAGTGTTAATGAACGTAAAAAGTGTATTAAGTCAAATAAAATGAATATTATAAGATATGAAATGGGGCTAATATAAAACCAATAATGATTCCTAGCAAGAATTAAATACTTGAATGAAGTTCGAGTTTGACTAAGAAGAAATATAGTGAGATATAATTCTAAAGTTAACACAATCAAATTAAACATTATGTATTGATTAAAAGGAAGGGTTATAGGATGTAGATTAAAGTTTATATTACAACTACTATGCGTTGTTATGTGACTAATAGTTGATGTGCATAATTATATAATTGTGTAGGGCACGTGAAGTGCAGATAGCTGTAAGTTATTAAACTATTATTGGTAAACAACGATCAAGGCAAGTCTTTCAGTTTCTATTTGTTATGCGAACTTGATGATGAACTATTTTAAATATTTATTGCAAAGAGCATGATGTGTTCTATATATATTGAATGTATGAAACGTTAAAGTCAATTTATAACTACGTTGATTGAATAATGGATGTTGATTGTGTGACAAGCCGAGAATTTAGAAAATTTATAAAATTTTTATTAATTGATTTAAGGTGCAAAATTAGAACCTAGACAGAAAATAAGTGTATGCGTTTGATATTTTTGAGATGGAATTTTGAGGATTTCAAAATTCTGTGAAGGATTTAGGTGAATTATTCAGGATTAAGGGAATAAGCTTTTATGTTCTGTGTATATGGTATTATATGTACGCATGATCTGGTTAAGGGTCAAGGGTTGACCAGATAAATGATATCTGTGACAAACCCTAGGTATATATTTAGAACGTCCACGTTCAGTTAGAAAATTTTTACGATCTATAAGGAACCCTAGAAACCGGTTCTGAAACCCTAAGTTAAGTTCTGAAGATTTTTAAAACCCTAATATATGATTTTGACCCTAATTGCTTAATAAGTGAGTTTAATTAGGAAATATTAATCCTAATTAGCAATATTTAAATTTTGATTAAGGAATTTTAATATAATTAGAAAATTCTAATTATAATTTAGAAATATTAATTTTCTATTTTAAAACCGAAATTGGAAAATCTTGAAAATTAAATTTGCAAAAACCTAAGAGTTTAAAACCTAAACCCTAAATGGCTCAAACCCTAAACCCTAACCAAACCCTAAGGGTTTGGGCTAATTGATACAAATGCCATTAAATTAAAAGGAAAAAGACCAAAGTGTCCTTTTCTTACACATTAAGTAAAAGATATGTCCAAATCTTGGTGACTCATCTATTTAGATATACAACATGTCCTTAAATCTATTCCAAATCTGATTTTGGGCCACCTATACCCACTAGATACAATGAATCAAACAAATAAAAAAATTAAAGTATGAAAAAGTCTACTTTATTTTTCATTTTCTCCAAACACATTCTCTCACTAGAAATTCGAGATTTAGAAAGAGAGAGAGAGAGAGAGAGAGAGAGAGAGAGAGAGAGAAGCTAAGCCTTAATCATCTCTTAGCTTTCCATAGTCAGATTCAAGGATCAGAAATCAAAAATCCAAGTTTTAAAGGTATAAAAGCCCTAACTTAGAAATCCTTAGATCTGATGTTGAATGTTGTTGTTTGTTGGTTAAAGTTATGTTAGAGGGTGTCATATGATGATCTGGGTTGCCAAAACCTAGATCCATATCATATTGATGCTCGAATTTAAAGATTTCTCAAATCTGGAAATCTGGAAAATTAGTGACAGTCAAATGTCAGACCTCATAGATCGGTGTGTGTTTGCTGTTTTATGTGTTTTATGTTTTTCTTATGTTCTCTGACATGAGGGCTTGGATGTAAAACTGGAATCACGCTCGGATCAAGTCTAGATCGTCGGTTATACTTGGTCAAACAGCGTTGACCGTTCACGGAAAATGTTTCTGGGTAACCCAGATTGTTCAGAGATGGTCTGACAAGATATTTGAGGCTTCTGATTTTGCTTATCGTTGATGTTTAGGTCATGTTGTTGTGATAGAACTGTATACTGACATATTGTCTATCGATTCATGCTTTTAAAATATCTATATCCATAACAGAAGTGAATCGGTGGCCAGTCAAACAACCGTTGACCAAACTGTTCAAGAACATTTTTGGAAAACCAAGAAATGTTCAAGAACAGTCCGGACCCCTACTTTGACCATGCCAGATCATGAATATTTGATGTCGTTAGGTTGTTTTAGTGATATGGTCATGTACCCAGACATTAGTACTACAATATTGAACCTCAAGATCACTTAAACATAATACAGAAAGAAATGATTCAAGGCTTCAAAGTGGTACCTTCGAACTGCTTGAGTTTCTGGGCAGCCCAGAAACTCAAGAACAGGTCTGACAACGAATTGGGTAGCTTAGATCTTGCTGTGATATTATGTAATAGCCATGAAACTGGATTCTATTTGTAGTTCTACACTTATACTACAATCTTAATGGAACTTAGAAGCCCAGAATCATCAAGAACCTACTTAAATCACCGGTCAAACGTAGTACCTTGTAGCCTGACATGAAGCTCAGGACCAGCCTCAAGAACACCTATAGCGATGGGTATGTCGCTATAGGGCCCTTTTTGCGACAGTTTATTTAGAAAATTAATTATTTTAATTAATAAATAGATAAAAATGGATATTAATTATTAAAAATACATAATAAATTAGGAAAAATTATTTTAAATTCTGAAAATTAGTTTTTAATTATTTTGAGTATATTTCAAAAATATTTAATATTTTTGGAATATAAAAAAAATATTTATTTATTTAATTACAATATTAAATAAATTATTTAAAAATAGTTTTAAATACATGAAAAATCATGAAAAATAATATTATGGTGTACTAAAATATTTTAAGTTAATTTCAGTGACTTTTAATATTTTGTGATAAATTTCATTAATAAATAAATATTAATGATAATTAGTTTATTTAATGAATATATTAAATAAATTATGAAAAAAAATAGAATTAATGATTTATAAATCATATAAAAATGATTTAAGTGTTATAAAAATATTTTAAGTTATAAAATATAACTTTTGATATTTTGTCATGAAAATATTAATATTTTAATATTAATAGAAATTATCGAATAATAAATTTAACTGTTTAAAAATCATATAAATATGATTTTAAAGTATTAAAAATACCTTGTGATATTATAAATATATTATAATATTATAACATGAAATTCATTAATATTTGATAATAAATAAATATTAATGATAATAGAATATTTGGGTATTTAATTCATTTAAATATGAGTTTAATGATTTAAAAATCTTGATAAATAGTAATAATTATCTGAAAATTATTAAGAGCTTATGAAAAATAATTTGACTGTTATTAAAATTATCTAAGATAATTGTTAGGTGTTAAGACAGAGTTTAATTGAACTTAGACTCGATAAAAGTTCGGCTAGACCGTCGGGATGTTAGATTTGTGTCGGGTTAAAGTCAGACGGCAATAGTTTGACTTGATACCGAGTCTTATATGTGTTATAGAATGATAGGGTTATGTGTTTAGGTTATTTTAATTACTGTGATGATATTATTCTAATTTGTATATCGATATTATTTATATATTAGGTCTTCGACCAGACAAAGCTTATTAAATTGCGTAGCAATAATCAATGGTTCACGCAAGTTTATTTTTATTTAACTCTACTAAGAGTGTTTCATTCGGATAAGTTTATGGTTAATCATTGTTGGTTGCCATGAATTGTACTATGGACATATTGTATGTATAAGTCAGGTATGAAAGGCTGATCACCTTCATTACCAGTTGGTCCAGATATATTTGTTCATGTTTAATACTTGTTCAGTCAAAAGTTTGTTCCTGCTAGTTCATAATTATATTGTTGAATTATAGCCAGCTTATTATTCAGACTCTTTCAATCATGATATGTCTTAATAAATTTAAACTTGCTGGGCAACTTTCATGCTCACCCTTACTATATCATGATTTAACATTACAAATTAAGGCGAAAACGTCAGATACAGGAAAAAGATAATGCCAAGTTCATCTTGGGATAAAATGTGCAGCTAATTTGTAATAGTATAGTTTGATATATATGTTATATGTTAGATAGTTTATGAATTGTATATAAGTTAAGGTTACTTGATTTTGGGAAAATAATGTGTACGTTTATTGCATAAATAATTTATGTTTATATCTTCCGCAAATAGTGATAGAATGATTGTACCGAATCCGAAGTGATTTGGGACCCGAATTCGGGGCTCTCATAGTTGGTATCAGAGCTGTTGGTTATAAACCTTAGGTAGGGTTACCTAAGACTAATAATTGCAGTGATTAGGGTAAGTATAAAGTCAAATAGAGTTAGTGTGTTGGTAAGATTCAAAGACGGATCTCGGCGAGTTATAAGATACAGAGTTCCCTAACTCTGATAATAAAGTTGAACAGTAGTGGTGAATAGATGGAGTCTAAAAGACTAATAGTACAGGGATAGGAGATCGAAAAATAAAACAATTATAGAATAGAAATGGATTGTATTATATACGATGAGATCACCTCGTGATCTGATATGGATTAAGCGAATGATAGCTAAGTTTGCGGCAAGAATATTGTGTGTCAGTGGTACTATGAATTGGTACAGATTCAGGAAAGGTTTATGAATACGGATTAAATGAAATTCGTATTGAGAAGAGAGTAGGTTTAGGTAGGGATTCAATTGAGGACTCGTGTCAGTAGCTGAGTTGTATGATTCCTTGTTATGGGTGGGGAATTGTACTTGGTGTAAAAATCACTTAGTTTCTGGCACAGATAATCATTGAAATATTTGTGTCGCGTTATTTTTTATATGCATGTTAAGAGGGTGATTCCTTTCTCATGTGTATAACAGATAGATAGGTTATAGGTAGAGAGTATAAGGTTAAGTACGAGTTCTTAAAACTCATACTTATGGTATGTTCGTGACTCATAATTATATGAAATGTTTATGAACCCCTCAACGAATGGACGCCAAAGGTCTGTCTAGGACAAGGTCTTAAACTCATAAGATTGTGGCAAGTTCCTGAACTCATAAGTGTGGTAAGTTTGACGAACTGGGTACAGTTTTGTGTGAATGAAGTAATAAGGATAATAGGAATAGATAGACTGTTTAAGCAAATGATTATTAGTGGAGACATAGGTTTTCCAAAATTCCTAGCTATGCTAGACCTTGAACTTTTTGGACATCAAGCTAAATACGCACCATGTGCTTTTTAAAAAAATATGTAGACTCGTAATCATTTTTGAAACGGTTTAAAGTATAGTATATGCTACTTGTTTCAGCTAGACGAAGATGATTTGAAATATCAAAATTTATTTTACTTATCAATTATGTACCATGTAACCTGGTGCAGAGATGATAAAAAGTTGATAGAGTTGTAAATACAGGATTACTTAGTGTTGAATGGATCCAAAATCATTGTTCCACTATAGTATGATGTGTTATGACAAAGTCATATAATGACGGCATCCTCAAACGGACTGTTAATACAGTATGGCATCATGACGGCATTCTCAAAAATGTTTTCAAAAATTTTAATTTGCCAACGGGGTTTGGCTACACCTAAATAATTCGATTAAATTGAATTATTGATATAAGTCTACGCTATTCGATTCAGCTAGACTAATGTTATAAAAACTCTAAGTGTTCATTGAAAGAAATTTCCCGAACCAAATTGTTTTGGTGCGGAATCCATTAAGACTGAGGTAGAAGTTTATGAGCCCAAGGCGAATACGAGAAACAGATCAGACCAGAAGTACTTTATAAGTACAGGTCATATCGGGCTAATTACCCACTATGTCCGTAACTTAAGACGGTTAGCGGATGAATTTCCATATAACCTTTGAGAAAATGACAGACAATAGTCTTTAAAACCCCTCAACACAATTTTAAAATTTTTACTCTGGTGACGAATGTATTGAGTAGCATGTGATGATGAGAATGAACGATGTATGGTGAATGGTGTATGGTGTAAGGTGTAAGGTAAATTTTGGGGAAGAAATTTTTAGAAGAAGGGGTGAATGTGACAACCCGAGAATTTAGAAAATTTTTAAAATTTTTATTAATTAATTTAAGGTGCAAAATTAGAACCTAGACAGAAAATAAGTGTATGCGTTTGATATTTTTGAGATGGAATTTTGAGGATTCCAAAATTCTGTGAAGAATTTAGGTGAATTATTCAGGATTAAGGGAATAAGCATTTATGTTCTGTGTATATGGTATTATATGTGTGCATGATGTGGTTAAGGGTCAAAGGTTGACCAGATAAATGATATCTGTGACAAACCCTAGGTATATATTTAGAACGTCCAAGTTCAGTTAGAAAATTTTTACGATCTATAAGGAACCCTAGAAACCGGTTCTGAAACCCTAAGTTCAGTTCCGAGGATTTTTAAAACCCTAATATATGATTTTGACCCTAATTGCTTAATAAGCGAGTTTAATTAGGAAATATTAATCCTAATTAGCAATATTTAAATTTTGATTAAGGAATTTTAATATAATTAGAAAATTCTAATTATAATTTAGAAATATTAATTTTCTATTTTAAAACCGAAATTGGAAAATCTTGGAAATTAAATTTGCAAAATCCTAAGGGTTTAAAACCTAAATCCTAAATGGCTCAAATCCTAAACCCTAACCAAACCATTAACCCTAAGGGTTTGGGCTAATTGATACAAATGCCATTAAATTAAAAGGAAAAAGACCAAAGTGTCCTTTTCTTACACATTAAGTAAAAGATATGTCCAAATCTTGGTGACTCATCTATTTAGATATACAACATGTCCTTAAATCTATTCCAAATCTGATTTTGGGCCACCTATACCCACTAGATACAATGAATCAAACAAATAAAAAAAATTAAAGTAAGCAAAAGTCTACTTTATTTTTCATTTTCTCCAAACACATTCTCTCACTAGAAATTCAAAATTTAGAAAGAGAGAGAGAGAGAGAATCTAAGCCTTAATCATCTCTTAGCTTTCCATAGTCAGATTCAAGGATCAGAAATCAAAAATCCAAGTTATAAAGGTATAAAAACCCTAACTTAGAAATCCTTAGATCTGATGTTGAATGTTGTTGTTTGTTGGTTAAAGTTATGTTAGAGGGTGTCATATGATGATATGGGTTGCCAAAACCTAGATCCATATCATATTGATGCTCGAATTTAAAGATTTCTCAAATCTGGAAATCTGGAAAATTAGTGTATGAAAGTCAAATGTCAGACCTCATAGATCGGTGTGTGTTTGCTGTTTTATGTGTTTTATATTTTGGTTATGTTCTCTGACATGAGGGCTTGGATCTGAAACAGGAATCAGGCTCGGATCAAGTCTAGATAGTCGGTTATACTCGGTCAAACAGCGTTGACCGTTCACGAAAAATGTTTCTGGGTAACCCAGATTGTTCAGAGATGGTCTGACAAGATATTTGAGGCTTCTGATTTTGCTTATCGTTGATGTTTAGGTCATGTTGCTGTAATAGAACTGTATACTGACATATTGTCTATCGATTCATGCTTTTAAAATATCTATATTCATAACAGAAGTTAATCAGTGGCCAGTCAAACAACCGTTGACCAAACTATTCAAGAACATTTCTGGAAAACCCAGAAATGTTCAAGAACAGTCCGGACCTCTACTTTGACCATGCCAGATCATGAATATTTGATGTTGTTAGGTTGTTTTAGTGATATGGTCATGTACCCAGAGATTAGTACTATAATATTGAACCTCAAGATCACTTAAACATAATACAGAAAGAAATGATTCAAGGCTTCAAAGTGGTACCTTTGAACTGCTTGAGTTTCTGGGCAGCCCAGAAACTCAAGAACAGGTCTGACAATGAATTGGGCAGCTTAGATCTTGCTGTGATGTTATGTAATAGCCATGAAACTGGATTCTATTTGTAGTTCTACACTTATACTACAATCTTAATGCAACTTAGAAGCCCAGAATCATCTAGAACCTACTTAAATCACCGGTCAAACGTAGTACCTTTTAGTCTGACATGAAGCTCAAGAACACCTATAGCGACGGGTCTGTCGCTATAGGGCCCTTTTTGCGACAGTTTATTTAGAAAATTAATTATTTTAATTAATAAATAGATAAAAATGGATATTAATTATTAAAAATACATAATAAATTAGGAAAAATTATTTTAAAGTCCGAAAATTAGTTTTTAATTATTTTAAGTATATTTCAAAAATATTTAATATTTTTGGAATATATAAAAATATTTATTTATTTAATTACAATATTAAATAAATTATTTAAAAATAGTTTTAAATACATGAAAAATCATGAAAAAAAATATTATGGTATAATAAAATATTTTAAGTTATTTTCAGTGACTTTTAATATTTTGTGATGAATTTCATTAATAAATAAATATTAATGATAATTAGTTTATTTAATGAATATATTAAATAAATTATGGAAAAAATGGAATTAATTATTTATAAATCATATAAAAATGATTTAAGTGTTATAAAAATATTTTAAGTTATAAAATATAACTTTTGATATTTTGTCATGAAAATATTAATATTTTAATATTAATAGCAATTATCGGATAATGAATTTAACTGTTTAAAAATCATATAAATATGATTTTAAAGTATTAAAAATACCTTGTGATATTATTAATATATTATAATATTATAACATGAAATTCATTAATATTTGATAATAAATAAATATTAATGATAATAGAATATTTGGGTATTTAATTCATTTAAATACGAGTTTAATGATTTAAAAATCTTGATAAATAGTAATAATTATCTAAAAATTAGTACGAGCTTATGAAAAATATTTTGACTGTTATTAAAATTATCTGAGATAATTGTTAGGTGTTAAGACAGAGTTTAATTGAACTTAGACTCGATAAAAGTCCGACTAGACCGTCGGGATGTTAGATTTGTGTCGGGTTAAACTCAGACGGCAATAGTTTGACTTGATACTGAGTCTTATATGTGTTATAGACTGATAGGGTTATGTGTTTAGGTTATTTTAATTACTGTGATGATATTATTCTAATTTGTATATCGATATTATCTATATATTAGGTCTTCGACCAGACAAAGCTTATTAAATTGCGTAGCGGTAATCAACAGTTCAGGCAAGTTTATTTTTACTTAACGCTACTAAGAGTGTTTCATTCGGATAAGCTTATGGTTAATCATTGTTGGTTGCCATGAATTGTACTCTGGACATATTGCATGTATAAGTCAGGTATGAAAGGCTGATCACCTTCATTACCAGTTGGTCTAGATATATTTGTTCATGTTTAATACTTGTTCAGTCAAAAGTTTGTTCCTGCTAGTTCATAATTATATTTTTGAATTATAGCCAGCTTATTATTCAGACTCTTTCAATCATGATATGTCTTAATAAATTTAAACTTGCTAGGCAACTTTCATGCTCACCTTTGCTATATCATGATTTAACATTGCAGATTAAGGCGAAAACGTCGGATACAGGAAAAGGATAATGCCAAGTTCAGCTTGGGAAAAATGTGTAGCTAATTTGTAATAGTATATATATGTTATATGTTAGATAGTTTATGAATTGTGTATACGTTAAGGTTACTTAATTTTGGGAAAATAATGTTTACGTTTATTGTATAAACAATTTATGTTTATATCTTCCGCAAATAGTGATAGAATGATTGTACCGAAGCCGCGGTGATTTGAGTAAGGAAATCAATCTTTGTACTTGTTATATGAACTGCAGCATGTATGTTACGTTAGTCCAATATTTATGAGATGTATGTTGAGCATGTTATTATGTGATATGTGATGCATAAAAACTGTTAGATTTTGCTGGACTGTCAAGCTCAACCTTGTAAATAACCACTTTTGCAGGTTAAAGATTTAAGGTAAAGTTATGTGCAAATTGAAAGACATGAATCAGATGTGATACTTGAAGATTTATACACTTTAGCTAAGTTATTATTATTTGAACCATGTTTAAGGTTCCGAATAATGTATGATGTTTAATAGATGTTTAGTTATAAAGTTTAAGTATTATTTGTAACCTGGATGTAAGTTTTAGTTATTAACTCTGATAAGGTGAGTAATACGCTAAGTATGGTTCAAAGGTAGGTAAAAATAAAGGTTTTGAGAAATGTACTTGATAAATCAAAATAATTATGTGACAATAAACTGTAAAGTTTGAGTTATCTAATATGTAAAGGTTATCGAATCGAAATGTAAGATTCTATATAATAACTTTAATGGAGCGAATCATAAAATAACTTGATTCATAGATGTGTATATGATAAAGGTTTTGATTCAGGGAACTAAAGTAAAAAGACAGAAAAGTTTAAATTATTCCGCGTTTTAGTAAGTTTAACATCGAATAATGATGTAAAATCAGAAGTTAGACGTATTATTAACGACCGAAGTCGATAGTTGAATTGTATGAATTTTGGGGTCGTTACAGAGATCAAGTCGGGCACCATTCAAATGATCCAAAATAATGTTCAGTTTGGAGGATTGCCTAATGATGACTCGAACGACCATTTGATCAATTTCTTGGAAATCTGCGATACATTTAAATGCAATGGAGTGTTCGATGATGCCATCAGACTCCGACTATTCCCATTCACTCTGCAGGACAAGGCCAAGAGTTGGTTGCATTCACTTCCGCTAGGCTCCATCACCACATGGGCTGACTTGGCTCAAAAATTCATGGCAAAGTTCTTTCCGTCCGCAAAAATTCCAAGGCTCAGACATGACATTACATCTTTAGTCCAATTTGTATCCGAGTCTCTGTACGACTCGTGGGAGCAATTTAAGGATTTACTAAGAAGATGCCCCCGCCATGGATTTCCAGAATGGCTTCCCATTCAGACCTTTTATAATGGTTTATTTGGGACTACTCATTCAAGTATAGATGTCGCATCTGGTGGGGCCTTCATGTCAAAATAACATGCAGATGGATATGACTTGGCGGAGACAATGGCTGCCAACAATTACCAATGGCCCAACGAGAGGCAAGCACCTAGAAGAGTGCCAAGGGTGTATGAAGTTGATTCAGTCACGACACTAGCTGCTCAGGTTGCTGCTCTAACCAAAAGACTAAACACCATGGGAGTGCGATCACTGCAAAATGTGTAAAGTGTTGTGGTGCCATGTAAACTATTTATATGGAGCCACCCAACTAATCAGTGCGCGATAAGCCCTGAATCAGTTTAATTTGTTTCAAACTACGGGCGGCAACAAAATTCTAATTTCCCCACTCACTACCATCCTGGACTAAGAAATCATCTGAATTTCTCCTGGAGCAACACTAATAGCAACCAAGCACACCCATCTACCACCAGACCAAATTATTCAAATCCTCCTTGTTTTCAAAACCAGAACCAATACCAACAACATCCATAAAGTTCTTACCAATTGTAATGCCTCAGAAAATTCTATGTAATACGCTGCTATTATAATGTCAAATTTTGCGTATGAATTTTTTTTTATAATGTGACTTCTCATTGTGACAAAACTATTATTTACTTAATAGTTTATTAAGTATCTTGAATTATGAAGGGTAAAGAAATGATGTACTATCATGAATTATTTAAGACTACATGGAATCGTCATTTTAATGATATATGTGCTAACTATTGTTGCTAGCCAAAAGAGAATATAATAGATAAAAATTCTATGTGTTTTAAATTTAACAAGAGTCAATATTAAAATATTAGACCATACTAAGTATGCTTGCAAATGTGTTGCATTGCCTTTTTGAGAATTTAGACCCATACTTTATTTTCCTAAATTGGGCCAACCCACGTATATGCTTGCAAGCCTTTTATTATTTTGTATAAGGGGCTATTACATATCTAATATGTGTGAATTATATTTTGCTAGCCCAACAGACTAAAAACATCTCAGTTCATTCTCCATGTTCAATTGCTAGGCCAAAGTAGCAATCTAAAGCCAGCTTTCCTTAGCTTCATGTAACAGCCCAAATGGGGAGGTAGAGAATAGGACTTATAAAACAGTTCAATTATTAAGATTAGTTTAGTTAGTTAGTTCTTGGTTAGCTTGATTAGTTTAGCTAGCAGACAACCAGCAGGTAAGACAAACCTGCAGAGGATAAGGCATAGCAGGTGAGCTATAGCTGATAGAGTGGCTGAGTAGGGGCCGGCTAGGGGCCAATTCAGTAGGACTGAGATAAGAAGATACTTCAAGCTCAGCTATATAACTCCATGTCCCACCCCTTAACTGACTTCCCAAGACTCTAGCACAGTAAGAAAGAAAAAGAGAACCGACTGATAGTGAGATTAGAAGAGTTCGGCTAGAGAAAGAAAAGGAATTGAGCAGCAATCAATTGCAACCTCTAAGCTACTAAGGTAATCTTTTCAATCCTCTTTCCATTCCATTTTCGTGCCACTAGTGCTCTGTTATGGCCAAATGGCCTGGAATAGACACAAGGGGTTGTTGTGTTATTTTTGAAATCGCTAGGTTGATTGTTTAGGATTAAATTAGCTATCATGATGTTGTTGTTTTGTTATGACTGCATATGAGTGTTATCTATAGTATGTGATACCAATAAGAGTAGTAGGCATGCCTAAAATTATGATCAACATGGTAAAGTAGAGACTGCACCCCAACTGCTTGATGAAATGCTTATGAGAGGGCTGTTGGTGTCAACTGTGTTGAATACGAGTACAGTCAAGTCTAATCATATGTCAATAATCTATATTGAAATTCTAAAGATACCAATGTGTTTAAAGGTCAGTTTTTAGCCTTAGCATGAGATAATTATAACTTATTATTTGAATGACATGCTTAGAAGGTCTAAGTGAGCATTTTGTGTTAATGTTCTGACTATTGCATTATTAATGCTTAACATGGCTGTGTGAGTATAGAATTATATGATTCTTGATTGAGCCATTTAAACCAAACAAGCCTTATACACTTAGGTTGAGCTATTAAACTACTTAACATAAACTAGAATTTCATTAGGAAAGGGGATGTTCTTATAAGAAGATCATGGACTAAGTAATTGTTTATTGTTGGACTGTTTATTTCAAACTGTTAGTATAGTTATATTAAAGTACTAACTGAAAAATGGTGCAGCCAATAATTAAGATTTCATGAAATTAAAGCTTTGTGGTTATATATGTTAAAGTGATAAATGTGCTCTTTGAATGAGAATTATAAACTAGGCTAAAACTGCTATAATGGCAAAAATAGTATGGATGGGAAGGGAGTCAAAAATGGTGGTTAAACTCTAACATAAAATGTAGCTATGCTTCAAGTACACTCTATGCCTATGTATAACATGTATTGGTGTAACACTTGAGCAAAACAAAGTAAAAAGGGACTAAAATGGTGAGCTCTATGCTAACTGTTATTAGAGGCTTGGCTAGTAATTTGTTTCTAACATGGTAAGTATACCATAACACGATATCTATAACTCCAAACAACTAATGCTAACCCTTGTGAAGCTTAAATATGTTGGTTTTCAATAAACAAAAATCAGTCCTTGTGACTATTATTAGGAGTTTTCTTATGATGATCATGCCTTGCTTCTAATATATTTATTATAGGCAGTCCTTATTTCCATGTACCTAATCATGTTACCTTGGTACCTAGATGCTTTTAAAATCATACTACCTTGTATTAAATTAAGGCCTATGAGGTGTTGTTTTAAACCAAAACTAGAAGCCTTTTATATAGGCTCTTTAAATTGTGACCATAGATTATATAGCATGTACATAATGTGATAATCCTTGTGTTGAAAACTTAAAGATTGTTATTGTAATAAACTGGACTGGTATGATGCGCTATACTACTTTGGACTGAAATGGTGTGTCTTTGTCAAACTATTTTGGAAGCCTATCTTTGGAATAATGATACCTTGTCTGTAGGTTTTTAAATCATGAATATATATAGTATATAACCAGTGCATAATGATATAACACTTGTGATTAAGAGTTTGAAGAGCTGTTTTCTATTTTTGAGTCATGCTACTGCTAAAAGATTAAGTGACTGCTATACTATGGTTGTGCTATACTGATTGTCATTACCAACTCTTGTTAAGTTTTGTTAATGCTTCGCTTAAGCACAAGGAGATAGGTTTGTTGTGGTGCTATAAGGTGACTTAATGGAATTGTAGAGCAAGAAAATAGCTATGACACCAGTAATTCTAGACTGTGCACACCACATGCTCGACGAAAGTCCCAAATGGACTGCTTAAATTAAAAGTCAGGTATTAGACACAAACAAGGCTGGAATTGATTCAGGTATTACATATGTTGTTAATTAGCAAGTCAAGCCTCTTAGAATGAAATGAAATGCAGTCTTAAGTCAAGGTGAAGAATTAATAAAATTAGCATGACAAGCTTTGTTCTGGGGCAGTCTATTAAGACAGTCACCATTGTGTTATAGGTCTAAAAATACTTGTATGTGCTAGACATAATTTGTGTAAAACCAAGCTTGTGTTACAAAAGTTTTATAACTTTTAGAACTACTCTCTTATGGGAAATAGGATGGGGGAGGCAGGGCTGCTGCCTAATGGCAGCAGCAGGAACCATTTTTTTTGCAACTGGGCTTACTTCCTTTTGGTCTTCTGTTAGCTGCAGTAAGTAAGATAAATAGATTTTTAAAGGGGTAGCAAAGTTGGAAATCAAAGGAGCAAGCTACTGTCCAAGGACAGTAGCTGTTACCAACAAACAATAGGCAACTGGTTTTCTCTTAGCAGACCAATATGGTGAAACTACAGATTCCAGCTGTTAACTAACTTGAAACTTAATCAAAGGAGAGTCATGGAGCTGCTAAGGCAATTTGGAAGCTAAACTAACTAGACAAAAATAAAAACTAACCATCAAGAATGGTTAAGATATATCCATGGCAAAACTTCTATCTAGTATGTCTAAGCAAAGCAAAAAGGAAAGCTATAAACTAAACAAGGCCAAAATAAAGGGGGCTGCTGCCTATGAGCAGTAGCAGCTGATGACATGTGACTGCTAAAGCAGTCTAGGTAACCATTTTGGTTGAGAATTAAAATTTTTAAGAAGCTAATCATCATGTATAGCTTGAGTATGTGTTGAAAACATATATGTAGACTTTATAATATGTTTACAAATTGAGAATGAAAATGTGATAAAGAGGGAATCATAGGGCTGCTAGCAGTTAGCTATAATAGGTAACCTCAACTAACTGCTAATGTAGTGTTGAGCTTGTTAGACCTAGTTGAAGCTAAGGTCAATTAAAATTGTATTGAATCCCTCATTTTCAAACCTAAATAACTATTAATAATACTAATAGGCAATTAAGCACCTTCTATAAATGGTCCAAAAATTGTCCAATAGGGTGAACTTATATGAATTATATATGATAGCTAACTTGAGAGTGAAAATATGATAAAAAGGGGTCAAAACCCAATCAATGCTTGGTAAACCTAAAGGAGTGCTAGAACTAGTTCTAACTAGATATAATTCAAGTGTTGGAATGAACCGAAGTGGGTAGAATTGAAATTGTCAATAATTGAACAAAGCTAGTGAACTCAAGAAAACATGAACCCTTAATTTCTAAATCATGAATAAGATGTAAATGATAACTTTAATGTGATTCCTATTACATGTTATAAGCATGTCGAACCCCATCAAAGAGAAAAAATGTCTATTGTGAAAGCATGGATGAGATATTTGAAAAATGTATCAAATGTAGGAATTTAACTATAACCATGATCAGTGAAACTACCTGATATGTGAACTTACAAACTATATGACTTGGCTATGTGGCTAACATGCTTGATTAATGCAAATAATAATTGTAATTTGATTCATATTACTTGTTGTAAGCATATCAAACTCCATTAAAGAGAAGACTGACTAATGTGAAAACATGGATGGGATATTTGAAATATATATAAAATATTAGAATCTAACTACAAACTTGACCACTGAATTATGTGATGTGTGAACATACATAAGCTATATAACTTGGCTAATTGGCTAATAGGCTTGTAAATACAAATAAATTATGTAGGCTCTATGAGAACATATTAAGCTGAATCTTATGAATAGTCTACAAACGAGGCAAGTTTCTAACTCTTACTCTTTATTGAGCAAGTATTCTACAATGGACAGGTTCTCTTATTTCTGAACCGTCTCTCCTTATTTATGAATAATATAAGGTTAAATAGCCTTTTTTTTCTAATCAGCTTCAAAAGAATAGTATATCGAACTTTTCTCTCTTAAATGAATTTACATTGAAAGTATGTCAATACCATTACTTCGGTTAGACAACTGTTGAGATATAATTGATATTATTCATGAAATTATCAGTTAATATTTTCCAAACCATTTTATTGTTGTACGGATTCTTATATAATGATGTGAACGAATAACCCTTTAATATGGGCATATTGAACTGGACATATGATTCCAAAGGACATGTAAAGTGTCATTAGACTGTTAAGTTGTGTACAACATAGGGTACTTAGGCTAATCCCCTAAAGTACGAGTCTAGGATATAAAACAGCTTTTATAACTCTTTGTATCCATGGATTGTAGTATTATTACTGTCAATTCTAGTACAGAGTTCACTGGTCATTTGACCTTACAGCATGCTAAAGCCTGATTTTTAGACTCTCACTTTTAAAGAATTATCTTGTTCGGTATCTATTGCATTGTATCCTCATTGTTATAATATTTCTATTCCATTATATTTAGCTGCTTATTTCCTTGTTGAGCAAGCTTGTTGCTCACCCTTACGTTAAATATAATATTTTCAGCTAAAAATGAGGTTGTTGGTCCATCTGGGAAAGACAAAGGAAAGGGCAAAGTTGTAGAATACTCCTTTATTAAGCACCTATGCTTATTTGAATTTAAGAAATGAATGTAATAAGTATTGTTAGCACTATATTGTGTAATAATATTCGATTTATAAGTTATTGGGATTTAAGTTCGATGTTTATGTAATATAAGACAGTTTTTCTTTTAGTATAAATGGTATATTAGTATCATGAGCACCAAACCCGAGTTAAAGATAACCCGGATTTGGGGGCGTCACAAGTTGGTATCAAAGCTGTTAGGTTATAAACCTTAGGGGGGAAAGCACCTTAGGATTATGACCTAAAGAGAAATTGTTAAACTCATTTCGAGTATAATAGATGAATTCCGGGAATTCATTAAAGAAAATAAAAAGTTTAAATGTAATTACTTGATAATGTTGTATAGAAACTTATTAAGTTTGTTAATATGTTTTATAGATGCCTGAGATAGCCGAATCAAGTAGGGTCAAGGAAGAGATAAAACAGGAAAAGCCAGTGGAGCAGATGGGGGCTTCCTCCGAAGAACCTTTCATAGAAGAGGTTGATGCTCTAATGGAATTGACCTTTAAGAATTTTGAGCTAGAGAACCGAGTCCAAGACTTAAAAGGGGAGAAAGAAGAACAACAAGCTTCTATAGAGTTGTTTAAGTCCCTAGTCGTGCACACAATAGTGAAAAATATAGAGATGGGCCATGCACTCTATGGCACTGCCTTCCAGAAAGAGCCCTGAGACAAGAGAATGTGATCCTCAGGCACAAGATAGAAGTGCTAAAGGCTGACCAGATGTGGGCTGAACAACAAAGGGATAGGGCCTTAGGCAGAGTCTACGAGTTAGAAACTGAGGTCAGGGGTAGAGATGCCAAGATGGATAAAATGGACTATGTGTTTGAATCTGCATTTGGACGTTAGAAGCATAGGGTGCAACTACACCCTGGGGATGAAGGTGGAAGCGAGTTAGTCCTGACTCGAAAACGGATGCTGGACATCGGGGATGAGGAGCTTCGCAGTGCCAAAAGGTGAGGCATGCTTCTCCAGTAGTCTGATTGAGTTTTTACGATGTGACTGTTTGGTATAAGTATTTTACTATTATGTCTTTATTAGTTAGATGTACCCCTCTTTTGTATACTAAGGGGATGATACTTTTGGAGCCTAACTTTTGTAGATAAGGGTAATTTAAATGTAAATCCTGACTATATGTAGTCAAGAAGGGATTAAGATGTTTTAGGTCGTATGCAACAAGATGTAATGTGCTTGGCACAACTTTAAAAAAAAGTATATAAACATGAATGTTTTTTGTTATAGAAGAATCTGTATATTTGATACAATGTGCATTATTATATCGATTAAATGATAAAAATATAAAACTTATATTATACAGAAAATGCCACCAAGATGGAGAGGAAAAGGAAGAAGAAGACTTGGGGCACCAACCCCATCAACTCAAGAGGAGTCTGTGAATAACTCGGTAGGACCTGAAAATCCTATGCAGCAGTTTATTGACTTATTAACTCAAGCACTTCAAGGGAGGAATGTCGCACCACACGTAAACCCCAACCCTCCTGAAGGTCATTTGACTACCTTTAAAGATTTTAAAGCAGTAGGACCCCCAGAATTCAAGGGAACCAATAATCTGATAGAAGCCCAAGCTTGGGTAAATGAAATAGAAAAGGTCTTTGAAGTTGTCCGAGTTGCTAAGAATCAAAAGACAACTTTCGCCACGTTCATGCTGAAAAGGGAGGCAAGCTACTGGTGGGGGGCCAACAAAAATAGAGTTGGAGTAGGAGTCGTGACGTGGGATAGGTTTAAAAACTATTTTTCAAAGCCTACTTTTCCCGTATCATGAAAAATAAGATAGAAGTCGAATTTCTCGAACTTAAACAAGGAAGTATGACTGTACCTGATTATGCTGCAAAATTTAATGAACTATCGAGATTTGCACCGCATCAGGTTGACACTGAAGAACGGAAGGCTCAGAGATTTGAACAAGGACTGAAGCCGGTACTTTTCAACAAGGTTTTGATGTTTCAAATAAATATGTTTACTGGCATACTGGAAAAAGCCATAATCTCTGAAGAAGGAACTGACACACTGGCCAAATTTCACCAAGAAAATAAGACTAAGAAGATAGCTGGAGGACCTCAAGAGGGAACCAGTAGGGGAAATACTTTTAACAAAAGGAAGTGGAACAATAAGGGCAACAAATTTGGCAATAAGCAGGGAGAACCAAGAAGGAAGATAGAAGCGTGTAAAAAGTGTGGAAAAAATCATCTCGGAATCTGTATGAAGGGGAAGACGGTCTGTTACAAATATGGGCAGGAGGGCCACATCTCTCCTAACTATACCAACCAAAAGAAGAGTCAAGGATGCTTTGTATATGGAGCTGCAGATCACCAGATCAAGAATTGTCCAAAGAAAGGAAACAACGATGGGAAGCTGACAATCGGGGGACCAACCCCATCCAATCGACCAACTGCGAGGACATTCAATATGACAGTACATGATGCAGTGGCATCAAAGGAGGTGGTGTCAGGTATCATTTCCGTCAATAACATTAATTCCTTTATACTATTTGATTCGGGTGCTACCTGTTCCTTTATATCTGAAGAATTTGCTCAACGGTTAGAATTAACTCCCGAAAGATTTAGTCATCCTTTGAACATAGAAGTTGCAAATAAAGAAGTTATTCCCGTGAATCATGTCCATAAAAATTATAGTATGGATATACGGGGTCATAATTTTATAGTGAATTTAATTCCCATCCGATTAGGTGAATTCGACGTGATACTATGAATGGATTGGTTATATAACCATGGGGCAGTAATTGATTGCCAAAAGAAATGCATAAACCTTTAGACTCCTAGTAAGTTAGAAATTATGTTTTATGGTAGCAAACCGCTGAGATAGTCATGTTGTTTGACGATGATGCAGGCCAAGAAGCTGTTAAGAAAATGGTGTGTTGGTTATTTAGCCCATGTAGTTGACACCCAAAGAATGGAATCGAAAATAGAATAAATACCAATAGTAAGGGAATTCCTGGATGTATTTCCAAATGATTTGCCAGGGTTACCACCATATCAGGAGATCGAATTCGTGATAGACTTAGTGCCTGGCACAAACCCAATTTCAAAAGCTCCATACCGAATAGCTCCGGTAGAGATGAAAGAACTAATGATTCAGTTATAGGAATTATTAGATAAAAAGTACATTCAACTGAGCGTGTCTCCCTGGGGAGTACCTATGCTATTTGTTAAAAAGAAGGATGGATCCTTACGACTGTGTATCGATTATAGAGAATTGAACAAAGTCACAACAAAAATAAGTATCCCTTACCAAGAATTGATGATCTTTTTTGATCAACTGAAGGGAGCTCGTTATTTTTCCAAGATAGATTTGCGTACGGGTTATCACCAATTGAAAGTGAGGAATGAAGACGTACTAAAGACCGCATTAAGGACTCGTTACGGTCACTATGAGTTCTTAGTGATGTCATTTGGACTGACTAATACACTGGCATCATTCATGGATTTAATGAACCGGGTATTCAAACCTTACTTAGATAAATTTGTAGTGGTATTCATTGACGATGTCTTGATCTATTCGAAGACTCGAGAGGATCATGCTGAACATCTGAAGATGGTATTAGAAATCTTGAGAAGAGAAAAGTTGTATGCAAAGTTTTCAAAATACGAGTTTTGGTTGGAAAGAGTACAATTTTTGGGACACGTGATCGACCATAAAGGGATATCAGTAGATCCGACAAAAGTGGATGCGGTAATTAACCAGGAAAGATCGAAGACACCGACTGAAATACGAAGTTTCTTAGGTCTAACAGGTTATTAACGTAGATTCATAAAAGATTTTTCAAAATTGTCAGGGCCTTTGACGAATTTGACCCGAAAAGCAGTAAAATGCATTTGGTCAAAAAAATGTGAAGAAAGTTTCCAAGAACTAAAGAAAAGATTCAGTGAAGCACCAGTGCTATCCTTGCTAGACGATACGGGTGATTTCGTTGTTTACAGCGATGTGTCACACAAAGGGCTTGGTTGCATTTTGATGCAGTATGGCAAGGTCATAGCATACGCGTCTTGCCTGTTGAAAGATTATGAGAAGGGGTATCCTATGCATGACATGGAGCTGGCAGCCGTAGTATTCACTCTAAAAATTTGGAGACACTATTTTTATGGCGAGAAATGTGAGATATACACAGACCATAAAAGTCTAAAGAATATCTTCACTCAAAAGGAATTAAACATGAGGTAGAGAAGGTGGTTAGAACTGATCAAGGACTATGATTGTGAAATTTTGTATCATCCCAAAAAAGCTAACGTAGTCGCCGACGCTCTAAGCCGAAAGGGAAGAAAAAAATTAGAGACACTGACAAATCAGGATGAACTTGTGACGCCCCCAAATCCAGGTTACCTGACCCCCGAGTTTGGTGTTCACGATCCACAATATAATAACATCTAACTACCCATTCATATAGAAATAGTAATATTTACAATCATACCCTTTAGATATACAAAAAGGGTTTACACAACAACATAATATTAATAATGTTCATTATTCTAATTTATCACTATGTCTTTTCCTTTGTTCTTCTTCACAGCACCTTCTGCAACTTCGTCCCTAGCTGAAAAGTTTTATTTAGCAAGGGTAAGCAACAAGTTTGTCCTGCAAGTTAAGACATACTATAAAGGTATAGAAATCAATATCAAGTCTTCTCACATTCTCCACAACAATATTCTAATAATGAAAGAGTACAACGCTTTCAAGGTTTTCTACGATATTCAAATGAATAATCAAGAATTTATTCTATGAAACAGCAAAGTGGAATGTTTTCTAGATTTATGCTGAGCGATCTGTTGGATCTTGAACTTCTCTTCTCGGGTATATATTAAAGTTTTACTTTGACATATACGCAGGTGTATCAGATAACCATAAAGATTAAATCATACCCCTCTGCAAGTACTTAGAGCCGGCCAACTTCTTGTACCCTATATTATGCATAATACTTAAGTCGCGCGCAATGGTCGAATATACGACTAAAAGTGTTCCCTTTATATAAAAGGTTGTTCTTCTCAGTCTCAGAATCAAGATTTGATTTAACAACGAAATTCAATGATTTCAATTTCTATTTACTTATCGATCTAGCCGAAATTATTAGCATCGATCTATCAATAACAATTGAATTATCTTCTCGAATCTATCAAGTTCTAACAAATGTTCGTCTAGCCAGAATAATTAGCTAAGACATTTCTCAACATAATTTGACAATAAACAGGAATTATCTGTATTGTCAATATTAGCTTCTACGGATATGAATATCCAACAACAGTTATTCTACGAATGTATATTTTACGAATCAGTAATTCAATTTGAATTATTAAACATGACCTAACTGCGAATAATCAACAATAAATTTTTGGATGTGGTATAATCAGGAATAATTAACCACTATAATATTTAAACAATATTAACTCAAGGTTGAGTTAGGAAACTTGCCTCTTCCGCTATTTACAGCTACACAATAAACTTATCTGCGTTTGAAAGACCTATAACCAAAAATATCGGTCTCACAATTAGCTCAATATTTTATAACACTATAATTCACAGTCAATTTGTCTCCTAGGCACATTACCACATAGCCACATTTGTGTTTATAACCTATATAAACACTTATCAAGTCTAACTAGTTCAGTCTGGTTGGACTTCAGTTCATTCTCGGTGTTCTGGTCACTCTAGCAGATAATTAACACATTGATTATTAATTATACTTGGTCTCTAAGCTTCAATATTATTTTAGATAAGTCAATTATCATTAACAATATTTTTTGGAAGCTTTTAATAATTTATAAACAATTATTATAATTTATAATAATTTTTTAAACACTTAAATCATTTTTAAATGATTTAATTATCAAATAATCTTAATATCATTAATATTTAATAATATAAAAATATTAATGTTATATTTGCCAAAATATTAAAGTTATTGTTAATAACTTAAAATATTTTTAAACCGTCAATATTCTACTTAAATGATTTTTAAAATAATTAAAATTATTTTTAAATCATCACCATTAATATTTAAATATTAATGAAATTATTATCAAAATATTAAAAGTAAATAATTATAACTTAAAATATTTTTAAAATATTTTTCTCATTTTTAAATGATTTTTAAATCAATAAAAATCATTTTTAATTCATTTATATAATTTAATAATTAAATAAATCTAATATCATTAATATTAATTTATTAATGAGAATTCTCGAAAAACATAGAAATATATATTTTATAATTCAAAATATTTTCTAACACATTATTCTTAGTTAAAATGATTTTTGAATCATTAAAATCATTTTTAACTTATTTATTTAATTTAATAATTAAATAAATCTAATATCATTACTATTAAATTATCAATGAAAATTCTTCAAAAATATTAAACGTTTTATTTTATAACTCAAAATATTTTTAAATATATTTTTCTTATTTAAAATGATTTTTCATAATATTGAATTATTTTTCTCTAATTTATTTAATATACTAATTAAATAATTTAAATATCATTTTTATTCAAATAATTAATATTATTAATGAAAAATATCCCAAATAATTAAAAGTTATTTTTTAGAATTTAAAATGATTTTTAAAACCATTTTTGTAATTTTTATAATTTATTTTCTATTTTTAAGCATTTTTCAGAATATTCAAAAAATAAAATAATTAAACCGTCGCCGTAGCCCTTTAACGATACTAAGCGTCGCTGTTGGTGTTCTTGAGCTCAAGAACACTGACAGTCGGCTTCACAGGAGCCTTACTTTGACCATTTATAATTGTTTGTTCTTGCTTGATCTGTTCAATCTAAAACTTAGATCTTGTAGTGTTTATGTAACAACACAATTATAACTAACAATCTGAGCTAAACATCAACACACTTTAAAGATTCAAGCCACCAAAGTCGCTGTCAGGGTGTTCCTGGGTTTTTTGGGTAACCCAGAAACCCAGGCAGTTGCATGTGGTCACTTTCTAGGCCAATTACTTAGGTGTTCTTGTCATCAAATAGGTTGGTTATTGATCTAAACAGGTAGTACTTATGACAAAGAACAACGAAATAACATGATCACAGTCAAACTATAACACAACCACCAGATTTAATCTGGTCAAACCTTGTCAGACAGCTTGTTCTTCATGTTTCTGGAAAATCCCAAAAATGTAAATCAGTGCAAGTGGCCTACTTTGACCACTTGCTACGATCGATATATTGATTGTTTATGGGATCTTAAGGCGTGGGTATACAGTCCATATTACCAGCTACAACATGTTCATAACAACAACATCAAATCACTTAATCCCTGACAGATCTGGGCTTCGAGAAATGTTGTCAGACTCAGTTTCATACTTTATGGGTTACCCAGATTTATACTCGGTCATGGTCGGTCAACCGACTTTGACCGATTATAACTCACAATCTATACATCTGATGGCTGTACTACCACTTCCAGATTAAAGACAACATAACAAGCTACAGATCCAAAACTTAAAACAACTTAAATCATAAACACATAAAAATCTAGAGCGACTGACATTTGCTTGTCAAGCTATTTTAGAGTTCAAGAACAGTTTTGAAAAAAATCACTTTTTACCCATTTTGATGTTATGGATCTATGGTAGATCATCATAGATCGCCATAAAACATCCTTTAGCAATATTCTAAACACATAAACACAAAATCTTTCTTAGCATTTAAGATCAAAAGGGCTTAGGGCTTTATACCTTTCTTGTCCAATGTTTGATCTCAACTCTCCAGATCTGACCTTGGTGTTCTAAGAGCTATTAATGGAACTGATTCACTTAACGAATTCGGAGGTTAGGAGAGAGAAAAAGTTTGTTGAGTGTTTGATAGCAAAATGAGCAAAAGTTAAGACTTTCTCTCCCTTTAATCCTTTAAATTAGATACATTGAATGTATGTAATGCAAGGTGTCCCCCTAGATTAGATTTGGCTGAGATAAGAGTCAAAAAGGCTAGCTTTAGTTGGTGAACAACTAAAAGTAGTGGCCATTTTTACAAGTAACCTTACTAAAAAATGTAAAAAGGGTATTTTTGTCATTTACAAAATAATTTTAAGAGCATTCTTGCCATTTGCCACACCCTTAGGGTTTAACCCTAAGGTTCTAAACCTTAGGTTTTACACCCTCAGTTTTCTAGAATTTTCTAAATTAGGATTTTAAAATAAAAAATTAAAATTTCAAAAATATAATCAGGGTTTTAAATAAAAATTAATATTTCTAAAGTATAATTAGGGTTTCCTAATAATATTAACGTTTAATAAATACATTTGGCTTGCCAATTAGGATTAGGGTTTCCTAATTAGGATTTAGGATTCCCAATTTTAAAATTAGGGTTTACCGGCATACGATTAAGGTTTCTAACTGCGCGTTAGGATTTTTAATCTTGAGATTAGGGTTTCTAATCCCTTATTAGGGTTTACTAATATTATACACTGCCCGATCAATTATTGATCAATAAATCTCTTCGGTACAAACACATACTCATTAATATAATTATTTTAATTATATTTTTTATCGAATCCCTATCCGAGCTTAGGGTTAGGGTTTCTAAAGCTGTTAAGCACAACTCTACTCTAATTTTATTAGTCAATACACAAATTGACCTTCTCGAGACTCGTATCACAGATACTTGTCGCAAAATTGATAATCAATATTAATATTAAAAAAATCGTAAAATTTTGAATATTCGAAATCCCGAGTTATCACATTCACCCCTCCTTAAAAGGATTCCGTCCTCGGAATCACCGCTTTCTTATTCTCTACAATCTTTTAAAGTTGTATCATCAATTCAACACAATATTAAATTGTGTTTCAAATTCTAACCCGTGACTTGAATCTATACAAGAAAATAGTTCACAGCAATATCTAACAAAGGTTACTTGCGTAATTAAATTTCTAAACGAAATTATTACCTGTTGCCACCTCCTGAGTAGCCACTGCATCCTGTGCCGTCATGTTGAATGTACGGGGTGTAGGTCTTCCTGGCTGTGCAGGTCCTCGAATTGCCAAGGTTCCACCACCGGGTCCCTTGTTGACACTTTCCTTCTCCACATTCTTCTTCGGACAATTTCGAACCAAATGATCAGTCGATCCGCATGCAAAGCAACCTTGTATCTTCTTCAGACTGGGACAATTGGGCGACATGTGCCCCTCTTGTCTGCAGTTGTAACAAACTCCCTTCTTCTTCAGACAAACTCCTGTATGGTTCTTTCCACAAGTTTCACATGGCTCCCTCCCTTACTTATTTCCTTCTGTCTTGCCACCCGATTGGATATTCTCACTCCACTTTCTCTTATTCGGGTTACTACCACCACTGCTTCCACCATCGCTTGTCTTCTTCTTCTTTTCGTGATGAAATCGAGATGTAGCTTCGCTCCCTCCTTCAGTAATTAACGCTTTCTCCATCAAAGTCACGAACGTATTGATCTGCAATACCGCCACCATGTTGAATATCCCCGGCTTCAGTCCGTTCTTGAATCTTCTCGCCTTTCTTACTTTTGTGTCCGCCTGATGAGGTGCAAATCTCACTAGCTCGTTGAATTTGGCAGCATATTCTAATACCTACATGTTCTCCTTCTTTAGTTCTAAGAATTTGACTTCCATCCTGGATTGCATACTTGGTTAGAAGTAGTTCTCAAAGAACAACTCCTTGAATCTTGTCCATGTCACTATGGTTGTACCAGCTCTCGCCTGATTCGTCTCCCACCAGTAATTAGCTTCTCCCTTCATCAAGTATGTTGCAAAAGCCGTCTTTTGCTCTTCTGCCACACGCACAATGATGAATGTTTTCTCCATCTCCTTTACCCAAGTTTGGGCTTCAATTGGATCTATAGTCCCTTTGAATTCAGGCAGTCCTACCGTTTTAAATTCTTTGAAATTAGCCAATATGTCGGGTGGTTGATTCATTGCTCTTCCTCTTGCAGCTGGAGCTCTATTCTCCATAGCTTGGGCTAACATATCCGCAAAGTTTTGCATTGGGTCAGCTTGACCTCCTTTGTTATTCACTGACTGTTCTTCTCGTTGGTTTCGATTCTGTCGTCTAGGCGGCATGATCTGATTTAAATAAAAATCTTGCATTAATTCTCTTGCTCTATACAAATTCTTAACACAATAAGAATTCAATACATAATTGTCATATATAAACGAATATTTATTTAAATAATTCATAGCACATTTAGTACTTAACACATATTAATATCCCTTTTTAAATCATATCTGGATTTAACAACACAACTTTACACAAAAAGTTACAATTCTCCGTTCACACATAGTTATTACCAGTTCGTCAAACTTACCACACTTATGAGTTCAGGAACTTGCCACAATTATATTAGTGTATGAACTTATCCTAGTCAGACCTTTGGCGTCCATTCGCTGAGGGGTTCAGAACATTTTATATAATCATGAGTCATTAACTTACCATAAGTATGAATTTTAAGAACACACAAATTAATCTTAATCTTATATTCATATAGAAAATAAGGATTTCATTCATAAAACATATATATTTACATATGTTTAAACATCATTCTCGATATTACAATACTTAATATCAAAAGCTTCTACCAAAAGATACTAACGCTCAAACTTAAGCTATCTATTGACCACTCCCTTCACCAGTCTTCTTGTTAGGACACTTGTTGAATCTGTGACCCATTCTCCCACATGAGAAACACTTCCTCATATTCGGCTTAGGACAATGCAAAGAAATATGTCCTTCCTGCTTACAGTTGAAACAGACATTCTTCCACATCATGCATTCTCCCACGTGAGGCTTCCCACACTTGCTGCAAGCTTGCCTCTTCTTCGGGTTTGAATCTTCAGAGATGTCACTGACTTTTTCCCTCTTTCTCTTAGCCTTTCCCTTCTTGTTGGTTCCTTCAGACGATCCACCACCTTCAGTCTTCATCCTTTCCACTTACGCCTTCAGCTCGTTCCGTTATTCAGTCATTTCGTGTAACGCTCGCTCTGTCTTCCACAACTCCTCTAAAAGAAATACTTTACTTCGGAGTTCTTGGACTTCTACAGATAGCTGATCTTGTTCTCCAACTTTGATCTTATTCTTTAACTCTACCTTAGCTTCTTTAGACTCCGCCTCCTCATCAGTACTCAGATACATCTTGGGATAATCATCATGATCACTCCCGAGATTGACCATGGGTTCATCTTTTCCTACTTCTTCAACTGACTCGCTCTGTGCTGGCACCTCGGCTACTGGCACTAGTGCGACAGCCACTGGCATCTCCGTACTCATCTTATCTTCTCCCGACATCCTACAATCAATTTAAACAACTTGGTTAGTATTTCACCAGTACAAACTTCTCACACTATGAGTCCACATATCTCACTATCGATACACTTCTGCAATTCCTCACTTAGTACTCTAAATGAGTATTCTTTATCTCGCTCATGGTTATAATCCTAGGGTTTTTCCCCACCCCACTTAAGGTTTATAACCTACAGCTTTGATACCAACCTGTGACGCCCCCAAATCCGGGTTACCTGACCCCCGAGTTTGGTGTTCACGATCCACAATATAATAACATCTAACTACCCATTCATATAGAAATAGTAATACATAAGTCATTAACAAAGATTGTTAATACATTAGTCCCAGGTTCTCTAACCTTAACATTACAATCATACCCTTTAGATATACAAAAAGGGTTTACACAACAACATAATATTAATAATGTTCATTATTCTAATTTATCACTATGCCTTTTCCTTTGTTCTTCTTCACAGCACCTTCTGCAACTTCGTCCCTAGCTGAAAAGTTTTATTTAGCAAGGGTGAGCAACAAGTTTGCCTCGTAAGTTAAGACATACAATAAAGATATAGAAATCAATATCAAGTCTTCTCACATTCTCCACAACAATAATCTGATAATGAAATAGTACAACGCTTTCAAGGTTTTCTACGATATTCAAATGAATAATCAAGAATTTATTCTACAAAATAGCAAATTTGAATGTTTTCCAGATTTATGCTAAGCGGTCTGTTGAATCTTGAACTTCTCTTCTCGGGTATTTATTAAAGTTTTACTTTGATATATACGCAGGTGTATCAGATAACCATAAAGATTAAATCATACCCCTCTGCAAGTACTTAAAGCCGACCAACTCCTTGTACCCTATATTATGCATAATACTTAAGTCGCGCGCAATGGTCGAATATACGACTAAAAGTATTCCCTTTATATAAAAGGTTGTTCTTCTTAGTCTCAGAATCAAGATTTGATTTAACAACAAAATTCAATGATTTCAATTTCTATTTACTTATCGATCTAGCCGAAATAATTGACATCGATCTGTCAATAACAATTGAATTCTCTTCTCTAATATATCAAGTTCTAATAAATGTTCGTCTAGCCAGAATAATTAGCTAAGACATTTCTCAACATAATTTGACAATAAACAGGAATTATCTGTATTGTCAATATTAGCTTCTACGGATATGAATATCCAACAACAGTTATTCTATGAATGTATATTTTACGAATCAGTAATTCAATTTGAATTATTAAACATGACCTAACTGCGAATAATCAACAATAAATTCTTGGATGTGGTATAATCAGCAATAATTAACCACTATAATATTTAAACAATATTAACTCAAGGTTGAGTTAGGAAACTTGCTTCTTCCGCTGTTTACAGCTACACAATAAACTTATCTGCGTTTAAAAGACCTATAACCAATAATATCGGTCTCACAATTAGCACAATATTTTATAACACGTAACACTGTAATTTACAGTCAATCTGTCTCCTAGGCACATTACCACAGTCATATTAGTGCTTATAACCTATATAAACACTTATTAAGTCTAACTAGTTCGGCCTGGTTGGACTTCGGTTCATTCTCGGTGTTCTGGTCACTCTAGCCGATAATTAACACATTGATTATCAATTAAACTTGGTATCTAAGCTTTAGTATTATTTTAGATAAGTCAATTATCATTAACAATATTTTTCGGAAGCTTTTAATAATTTATAAACAATTATTATAATTTACAATAATTTTTCAAACACTTAAATCATTTTTAAATGATTTAATTATCAAATAATCTTAGTATCATTAATATTTAATAAAATAAAAATATTAATGTTATACTTGCCAAAATATTGAAGTTATTGTTAATAACTTAAAATATTTTTAAATCGTCAATATTCTACTTAAATAATTTTTAAATAATTAAAATTATTTTTAAATCATCACCATTAATATTTAAATATTAATGAAATTATTATCAAAATATTAAAAGTAATTAATTATAACTTAAAATATTTTTCTCATTTTTAAATGATTTTTAAATCAATAAAAATCATTTTTAATTCATTTATATAATTTAATAATTAAATAAATCTAATATCATTAATATTAATTTATTAATGAGAATTCTCCAAAAACATAGAAATATATATTTTATAATTCAAAATATTTTCTAACATATTATTCTTAGTTAAAATGATTTTTGAATCATTAAAATCATTTTTAACTTATTTATTTAATTTAATAATTAAATAAATCTAATATCATTACTATTAAATTATCAATGAAAATTCTTCAAAAATATTAAGCGTTTTATTTTATAACTCAAAATATTTTTAAATATATTTTTCTTATTTAAAATAATTTTTCATAATATTAAATTATTTTTCTCTAATTTATTTAATATACTAATTAAATAATTTAAATATCATTTTTATTCAAATAATTAATATTATTAATGAAAAATATCCCAAATAATTAAAAGTTATTTTTTAGAATTTAAAATGATTTTTAAAACCATTTTTGTAATTTTTATAATTTATTTTCTATTTTCAAGCATTTTTCAGAATATTCAAAAAATAAAATAATTAAACCGTCGCCGTAGCCCTTTAACGATACTAAGCGTCGCTGTTGGTGTTCTTGAGCTCAAGAACACTGACAGCCGGCTTCACAGGAGCCTTACTTTGACCATTTATAATTGTTTGTTCTTGCTTGATATGTTCAATCTAAAACTTAGATCTTGTAGTGTTTATGTAACAACACAATTATAACTAACAATCTGAGCTAAACATCAACACACTTTAAAGATTCAAGCCACCAAAGTCGCTGTCAGGGTGTTCCTGGGTTTTCTGGGTAACCCAGAAACCCAGGCAGTTGCATGTGGTCACTTTCTAGGCCAATTACTTAGGTGTTCTTGTCATCAAATAGGTTGGTTATTGATCTAAACAGGTAGTACTTATGACAAAGAACAACGAAATAACATGATCACAGTCAAACTATAACACAACCACCAGATTTAATCTGGTCAAACCTTGTCAGACAGCTTGTTCTTCATGTTTCTGGAAAATCCCAAAAATGTAAATCAGTGCAAGTGGCCTACTTTGACCACTTGTTACGATCGATATATTGATTGTTTATGGGATCTTAAGGCGTGGGTATACAGTCCATATTACCAGCTACAACATGTTCATAACAACAACATCAAATCACTTAATCCCTGACAGATCTGGGCTTCGAGAAATGTTGTCAGACTCAGTTTCATACTTTATGGGTTACCCAGATTTATACTCGGTCATGGTCGGTCAACCGACTTTGACCGATTATAACTCACAATCTATACATCTGATGGTTGTACTACCACTTCCAGATTAAAGACAACATAACAAGCTACAGATCCAAAACTTAAAACAACTTAAATCATAAACACATAAAAATCTAGAGCGACTGACATTTGCTTGTCAAGCTATTTTAGAGTTCAAGAACAGTTTTGAAAAAAATCACTTTTTACCCATTTTGATGTTATGGATCTATGGTAGATCATCATAGATCGCCATAAAACATCCTTTAGCAATATTCTAAACACATAAACACAAAATCTTTCTTAGCATTTAAGATCAAAAGGGCTTAGGGCTTTATACCTTTCTTGTCCAATGTTTGATCTCAACTCTCCAGATCTGACCTTGGTGTTCTAAGAGCTATTAATGGAACTGATTCACTTAAGGAATTCGGAGGTTAGGAGAGAGAAAAAGTTTGTTGAGTGTTTGATAGCAAAATGAGCAAAAGTTAAGACTTTCTCTCCCTTTAATCCTTTAAATTAGATACATTGAATGTATGTAATGTAAGGTGTCCCCCTAGATTAGATTTGGCTGAGATAAGAGTCAAAAAGGCTAGCTTTAGTTGGTGAACAACTAAAAGTAGTGGCCATTTTTACAAGTAACCTTACTAAAAAATGTAAAAAGGGTATTTTTGTCATTTACAAAATAATTTTAAGAGCATTCTTGCCATTTGCCACACCCTTAGGGTTTAACCCTAAGATTCTAAACCTTAGGTTTTACACCCTCAGTTTTCTAGAATTTTCTAAATTAGGATTTTAAAATAAAAAATTAAAATTTCAAAAATATAATTAGGGTTTTAAATAGAAATTAATATTTCTAAAGTATAATTAGGGTTTCCTAATTATATTAACGTTTAATAAACACATTTGGCTTGCCAATTAAGATTAGGGTTTCCTAATTAGGGTTTAGGATTCCTAATTTTAAAATTAGGGTTTATCGGCATACGATTTGGGCTTCTAACTGCGCGTTAGGATTTTTAATCTTGAGATTAGGGTTTCTAATCCCTTATTAGGGTTTACTAATATTATACCCTACCCGATCAATTATTGATCAATAAATCTCTTCGGTACAAACACATACTCATTAATATAATTATTTTAATTATATTTTCTATCGAATCCCTATCCGAGCTTAGGGTTAGGGTTTCTAAAGCTGTTAAGCACAACTCTACTCCAATTTTATTAGTCAATACACAAATTGACCTTCTCGAGACTCGTATCACAGATACTTGTCATAAAATTGATAATCAATATTAATATTAAAATAAAAAAATAAAAAAAAATTCGTAAAATTTTGAATATTCGAAATCCCGGGTTATCACAGAACTCATCAGAGAAATGGAGAAAATGGAAATCGAGGTGAAATATCTGAGAGAGTTGAAAGAGAAACTGTTAAATTTGGAGACTCGTCCAGTTTTGTTGGGCAAAGTAAAAGAAGCCTAGGATCAAGATGAGGAATGCAAAAAGGTGAAGAGACAGGTAGAGGAAGGAGGGACTACCAAGTTCAAAATAGATAAAGAAGGATTATTACGATTTAAGGGAAGAGTGTGGGTACCAGTAGTACCATACCTAAAAGAAGAAATCTTGCAAGAAGCACACAATTCAAATTTCTCAATTCACCCGGGCAGCACAAAGATATATCAAGACCTTCGACAGTACTTTTGGTGGCCCAATTTGAAAAGAGAGGTGGCAGAATACGTCAGTAGGTGCCTAACCTGTCAAAGAGTGAAAGCTGAGCATCAGAGACCAAGTGGATTGCTACAACCGTTAGAGATTCCAGAATGGAAATGGGAGCACATAACTATGGATTTTGTTGTGGGACTTCCAACTACATAAAAAGGCTTCGACGCTATATGGGCCATCGTGGATCGGTTGACAAATCAGCGCATTTCTTACCAATTAAGATCAGATTTAATCTAGATCAATTGGCTAGACTATACATTAAAGAGATTGTATCAAGACATGGCATTCCATTATCAATCGTATCCGATCGAGATCCGCGATTGACATCCAATTTCTGGCAAAGTCTACAAGAACGTATGGGGACACAGTTGAAATTAAATACGGAATATCACCCTCAAACTGACGGCCAAAGTGAAATAACAATTCAGACACTGGAAGATATGCTGAGAGCATGCGTCATGGATTTTAAGGGCAATTGGGATGATCACCTACCATTGGTCGAGTTTGCGTATAATAATAGTTATCACGCAAGTATAGGATGCCGCCCTACGAGGCATTGTACGGAAGAAAATACAGAACCCCACTCTATTAGGATGAGGTAAGAGAACGTAAACTGTTGGGACTAGAAATGGTTCAACAAACGGCAGAAATTGTCCGAGTAATACGAACAAGATTGGTAGCAGCTCAAGACAGGCAAAAGAAGTATGCAGATCTGCATCGCCAAAAGAGAGATCACTACTACGAAACAGTAAATAGATAACGTGAAAAAAACGTTGTGGTTTCAATCAGAAAAACGTCGTGGTTAAGTGTGTCATCTATTTGACACCCTTACACAATGTTTTTAAAACGTTGTAGTTAGACACATTATACAACGTTTTTTAAGGAAAAAAACGTTGTAGATTTGTTTTCTATAAATTAACATATGCTTGAAAATGTTGTAGAAAGTATGATTCCACAACATTTTATGGCTAAAAATGTTGTAGAAAGTATGATTCCACAACATTTTTAAAATGTTGTAGATAAAAAAAAGAAAAAAAATTTGTGGTTCACCTACATTACCAATGCACCTGTAATATGCTAATGCCATGATATATTGCTAAAAGGTGTAAATTCTCATTTAAATTTAAAGTCAAAATGTATCAACCATTCAAAATATATTCCAATAATACCATTCGTTTACAGTTTCAAATTACTACATCCATAAAATATATACCAAACTATCCATATATGCATCTCAAATTGACTTTTCAATATAAATTACTACTGTATTGAATTATGAATTTGATTACATGCATTCACAAAATAAACCAAACTATCCATAAAATTAAGCTACTACCTAAGTATGCGCAAAAAAACCTAGGTTCTCCCAAAATACGTACATTTATCTAACCCTGTACATATCCACCGTTAACTCGAGGCTCTACATGTAGCTGCTCACATACGTTGCCCACTCATCCCGTACTTCGTCTATTTGTTCTTGCATGTACGTTAATCCATTTGCCTTATCCCACTAAAATAAAAGAATTAAAAGTAGTACAACTTTAGATGCTAGTTTTTGATACTCCATATAACTTTGGAACAGTTTTCTTGGCTAGCAATATTCTTCTAGCAGTATCCAGAAGAGCTGACCACCTGCATATCATGATGGGGGAGAATTTGAGAGAATAAGAGAGAACAGCAAATTCAGATTGAAATATTAATAGAGGACATATAGAGAATTTGAAAAGAGAATAAAATCCAAAGTAACATGAGAATTGATCACAAATTTATCTATATATATATATGCATATACCAAAACTTTCACATCTGGGTAATATAGCTATGAATATAAGCAATAAAGAAGAAAATAAAGTCAGGATTATCACATAATAGGCTTCCTAGAAGAGCCAAAGGAGATTCCTATTCTAAGTTACCTACTAAGTGATGATTTATTAAAATATTTAATTAAATTTGCTGTAATAACATCCAAATGGTAGAAAATGATAGAAGATACCTCAAATTCTACATATGCCTTCACAGAAACTCATCTGCATGTTTCTATTTATCTGCCTGTTTCATATCAGAGTACATAGCATGCATATAACATTTGCTATTGATATCAGATACAATAGCTTGAGAAAACAATGGATAATAAATGGAATGCAGTTGAAATTAAGAACATGAAGATGGTAGAAAAGAGGATATTATCATTGAATGACTATGAACCTGGTTACTGTAGACCAGCATTCAGATTGTAAGAGCATCAACTGTAGTTACAACTGATCAAATGATTCCATATTTACAATGCTTAAATTACCAATGCAGTCTGTTTCATGTTTTCATTACCTTGTGCAATTTTCAAGTACTTCAAGCTACAGTTTTATCATTTTGTTTGTCAATAGAATTTGATATTACTGTGTGGTTCCATGAGTACTTTAAGCTGCAGTATTCAACGATTTATCTGCCTGTTTCTGATTATCTACTGATCTGGATGCTCCAGATTGTACATCAGCTGATGATAATTGAAAATCTGAACCATTTACTAATGAACCACCTTTTGGTTATACATGTCCTGTATCAGATTTATGTGATGCAATTTCTGCTCTTTCCAATCTCCCATCAACATGTTTTGTTCTTAATATCGGGTCTTTGAAGGAATTCCCGAGATCGGAATGCTGAGCTGTGGCAACAATTCTTCCTCCAGTGGGTTCATTTAGAGAAAGGTTTACGCCTGAACCATTTTGTGATGGAGCTATATTACCACATAATGACTTCGACGAAACTGAGGGTACATGCTTTAAATAAAGATGTCCCATACCAAATTCTTCATCTGTAATCCATAATGCCTACAAATATAGGAAACACATCAAAATATTGTAACAATGAAATAATAAGTCAGTGTGAAAATACTTAATATTAACATTTTACTTAATATTAACATTTTACTTATCAAGTTTAAGGGTAAATACTTAATATTAACATTTTACTTATCAAGTTTAAGGGTAAATACTTAATATTAACTTGAAATTTTTACAATAGTATCTCGATATTTGTTCAAATAAACATAACTTAATATAAAAAATATATTGGTATTGATGCAGGACATACCATTCCAGCAGGTTGGGCAGTTATGGTCTGTCCTCCAGCTATGCCCTTAAATCCTTCCAAATACGAAAACCTCCTTAACTTTAATCCACGGAGATGGGAGGTAAGTCGAGGATCTCACACAATCATGTGCTCTATATATAAATTCAGCACCTGCAAGAGTTTTGAGTAAAAACCTGTTACCTACGGCTCACTAACACAAAAAAAAAAGACAGAAACTGACTGAAATGCTTAAAGTTTCAATCTTTATTCAATAATCCTTGAAATTTTGAATCAAATGATAAGCTTGTGAATGTGAAAAGAATAAACCACAATGAACAAGGAAAACAAACCAGAAGACCCAATTTATGCCCCAACTTCTAAACCAGTATAAAATATCACTACAGTGTATAAGAATCATAAACTATAGACTTCAAATAAAAATACAACTGACCTCATCATCACTGTCATAGAGACAGCGTCTCAACAAAATAAAAATGTATATTAGTAGCTTATAACCAAACCTAAATTGATTAAATATCATTAAGATTAAATATAACAGTGTTATAAAAATCATTAAGATTAAATATAACAGTGTTATAAAAAGTGGCATGCCAAGATGAAGAATTGCTTTACAGCATTCGGAAACAATATAATGCAGCTCAACAAGTCTCTCTTCAGGACAATCACAATGTTGAGGTGAGATTCGATTAAAAAGGTAAATATGCATGTATTTGGTCTAAAGAAAAAAAAAAGAAAAGAAACAGGTAGTAGTGCAGAAACAAAGCTGGTGTACTGTCAACAACATGTAATGCGAGTAGGTTAGCTTCTTCTTCTAACAGTTGGGCTCTTTCTACATCAGCGTTAAGGACACATTGCAAGGCTGATGTATCATCACCAACAACTTCTTGCTCCACATGTAATATAAAAAATGGCATGCATAGAAGGAAAGCTGTTTTTCCTGTACCATTCCTTCCAACAAGGCCTGTGAAAACAGAGACACCACTATATAATGCATTACAAAATATAGATACCAAACAGCCATTATCAATACTAGAAAATAGATGACCTCAACAAGTAAAAGATGAATGTAGAAAATAAAAGAGCACTCAACAGGTTATGTATTCCTTCGGTGTCTGCTAAAGGCCACGATAATTACATTTATGCAAACAATACTGAGAATTACTATACTTTACACTTAGGTATTATAATCTGAATGAGTTTGATTCACACATATTGATCTGCAACACTGGACTAATTGAGGAACATGCTCCAACATGTGCGTAAGGTGGCATCTGTCTTAATTAAGTTCGATTCTTAAGAAATGGAAACTAAAACAGGTAGGTTCCTACTTCCCAGTACTTACTTTTAGACCTCTAGTAAAGATAAAAATAGTCTTCACACAACAGAACTGTAGCAGATATATTTACGAACTCTGACAAAATAAACCATGGCTGAAATATACTAGTATGTTAAATTAATATTACAAGACAACTCAGAATGCCAAAGCATCTATGATGTAGTATAGATGGTAAACCAGCATGAGTTACTAGTGGCTTAGCATACCAAGCCAGTGTGAAAATAAATGCAATACCTATACTAGAGCACCTAATATTTATCAATATGGTCAACCATCACCTGTTACTAGTTGCTGGAAATGCAAAATGCTATGAAATAGAAAAGATAATATAGATCCATTGAAATATTAATGGCTTCATTTCCTAGGAGTCTCCTTTAATATTTTGTGCAGCTTATAGCCTATAGGAGAGAAGAACAGAATTTAGATGAAATTAGCCTCACCATAGTGCTGCCCAAAAGAAAGTGTGACAATGTCGTCGAATATTAGATCAAGACCACCAACAGATACATTAAAGTTTTCCATATGGATATCCCTGATAGCTGGCCCCTCAACAATATTGTCATGATTGACAGATACAACAGGCATTCCAGCTTTGGCTGCTTCCATTTCTGCTAAATACATTTGGTATTGCATCTGTCCAAAAGATATTATTCAAATAAGAACTACACTAAACTCAAAACTGTGCCAAGAACAATACCACTAATTAATTATGAAACAAAATTGTAACCCCTAAGTAAGAACATCTATAGACAGTGGGTTAAATTTTGACGCAATCATGTTAACCACTATCAATACAATTTCATTGGGTCATTACAAATTTAGTAACCAATTAAGCGAACTCACGCCTTATGCTAAAATTCATTATTTCCTTTACCTCTCTTTGACGCTCCTCCTTTCTCTTTCTTCTTTCAAGCTTTAATTTGTCATGTTCAGATAGCAAAGGACCATCCAACACCTCAGGCTTCTTCTTTGGAGCCTTCTCTTCATCCATCCCATCATACATTCTCAAAGGCATTGCAAGGCTTCTTACTGTTGGAGCAGCTTTAACTAATCCATGCCTTTCAAATTTATCACAAAGTTTAGTACATACCTACAGGAAAATTTAACGACCAATGATCACTTCAAACGTATAGGCCATGTTTAATATTTATAACATGAGAATTGCTATTTAAAAAAATTGTAATAATCTTAGTTGGCTGCATCCATTGCTCAAATATGATAACAAAATTATTGACAGCTCTATTAATGGTTATCAAACCAAAATATCATCACTGAGAACGTAAAAGAAGATTCTTTCTGATTTTTAAACCCTAAGAAAATAGATAGATAATTGCAAATTCATGAAGCCGAAAGTATAATTGATTAAAATAAGTGAATGAATAGATATGGAGTTCATACTGCACGACATTCTGTACTATCAGTAACGCAGCCGAAATTGACTATAAGCTCTCCCAAGGCATCAAAAACACCTTCACCTTCCTCACCGAAATTAAAGTCTTCATCGGCGAGGACATTAACGATGTAATCTATGATTGGCTGATCCACTTCTAGGATTCGCCGGCCAATTACTTTGTGCACAACTGAACTTGCTACTTCGGTCATTTTCTTCCCCTTCGTTTATGATTAGGTTGGCAAGGAAGAGAAAATGAGAAGTCTGTGTAGCAGTGGCAACAGCTAGTCATCGATTTTGTTTACAGACCTTTTTCTGTGATTTCTCCGAATAGGGTTTTAAAAATGTCAACTGACAAAGAAGGGATTTAAATTCGCCATTTTTCTTAACATTGCTATGCTTCTTTCCCATTTTTCATGCGAACCAGAAAAAAAAAGAGAAAAAGAGAGATTTGCGAACTCACAGGAGGATACCCATTTTGTAATCAGGTTTTGTAATCAGTTAATGGAGTTAGGGTTTGAGACTTTGAAAAGGAGAAGGGAACAAATGAAGACGTCCGTGTTTTTTTTTTCTTACCCGACCCCAGGCACATACCTCCGTGTTTTTCTTCCCTCCGTGTTTTTTATATACATAACGTTTTCTTTAAAAAAAATTATAATCTTAAATAGATAACGTTTTTTCATATGTATCTATAACATTTTGTTAAAAAATGTTATGAAAAAAAAACACCACAAAGTTTTTATAAAAAATGTTATGGTTTAAGTGTTGTCTATTTACTACTTTGTACTAGTGGATTTTGAAATAGGGTCATTTGTGTTTTTAAAAGTTTCTCCCTGGAAGGGAAAAATCAGATTTGGAAAAAAGGGAAAACTGAGTCCAAGATTCATAGGGGCTTTTGAAGTACTGAAGCAAATAGGTGAGGTGGCTTATGAGGTGGCTTTACCTCCGAAATTAGGGCACATTCATAACATATTTCACGTATCGGTACTATGGCCTTATAAACAAGATCACAGGCATGTAATTCACTATGAACCTATTTAGGTTGAAAAAGATCTAACCTATGAAGAAGTTCCTATTCAAATCATTGGCAGGAAAGAACAAGTTTTAAGAAACAAAATAATACCTTCTGTGAATGTGATATGGAGGACCCACAGTGTTGAAGAAACTACGTGGGAACTCGCAAAAAAGATGAAGAAAAATTACCCCCATCTTTTTGAGTAACCTTGTATTTGTGATTCCGAGGATGGAATCTTTATAAGGAGGGGAGAATGTAATGCCTCAGAAAATTCTATGTAATACTCTGCTATTATAATGTCAAATTTCGCGTATGAATTTTTTTTAATATTTTATGATGTTACTTCTCATTGTGACAAAACTATTATTTACTTAATAGTTTATTAAGTATCTTGAATTATGAAGGGTAAAGAAATGATGTACTATCATTAATTATTTAAGACTACATGGAATCGTCATTTTAATGATATATATGCTAACTATTGTTGCTAGCCAAAAGAGAATATAATAGATAAAAATTCTATGTGTTTTAAATTTAACAAGAGTCCATATTAAAATATTGGGCCATGCTAAGTACGCTTGCAAATGTGTTGCATTGCCTTTTTGAGAATTTAGACCCATACTTTATTTTCCTAAATTGGGCCAACCCAAGTATATGCTTGCAAGCCTTTTATTATTTTTTATAAGGGGCTATTACTTATCTAATATGTGTGAATTATATTTTGCTAGCCCAACAGACTAAAAATATCTCAGTCCATTCTCCTTGTTCAATTGTTAGGCCCAACTAGCAATCTAAAGCCAGCCTTCCTTAGCTTCATGTAACAGCCCAAATGGGGAGGTAGAGAATAGGACTTATAAAACAGTTCAGTTATTAAGATTAGTTTAGTTAGTTAGTTCTTGGTTAACTTGATTAGTTTAGCTAGCAGACAACCAGCAGGTAAGACAGGCCTGTAGAGGATAAGGCATAGCAGGTGACCTATGGCTGATAGAGTGGCTGAGTAGGGGCCGGCTAGGGGTCAACTTAGTAGGACTGAGATAAGAAAATACTTTAAGCACAGCTATATAACTCCATGTCCAACCCCTTAACTGACTTCCCAAGACTCTAGCACAGTAAGAAAGAAAAAGAGACCCGACTGATAGTGAGATTAGAAGATTTCGGCTAGAGAAAGAAAAGGAATTGAGCAGCAATCAATTGCAGCCTCTAAGCTACTAAGGTAATCTTTTCAATCCTCTTTCCATTCCATTTTCGTGCCACTAGTGCTCTGTTATGGCCAAATGGCCTGGAATAGACACAAGGGGCAGTTGTGTTATTTTTGAAATTGCTAGGTTGATTGTTTAGGATTAAATTAGCTATCATGATGTTGTTGTTTTGTTATGACTGCATATGAGTGTTATCTATAGTATGTGATACCAATAAGAGTAGCAGGCATGCCTAAAATTATGATCAACATGGTAAAGTAGAGACTGCACCCCAACTGCTTGATGAAATGCTTATGAGAGGGCTGTTGGTGTCAACTGTGTTGAATACGAGTACAGTCAAGTCTAATCATATGTCAATAATCTATATTAAAATTCTAAAGATACCAATGTGTTTAAAGGTCAGTTTTTAGCCTTAGCATGAGATAATTATAACTTATTATTTGAATGACATGCTTAGAAGGTCTAAGTGAGCATTTTGTGTTAATGTTCTGACTATTGCATTATTAATGCTTAACATGGCTGTGTGAGTATAGAATTATATGATTCTTGATTGAGCCATTTAAACCAAACAAGCCTTACACATTTAGGTTGAGCTATTAAACTACTTAACATAAACTAGAATTTCAATAGGAAAGGGGATGTTCTTATAAGAAGATCATGGACTAAGTAATTATTTATTGTTGGACTGTTTATTTCAAACTGTTAGTATAGTTATATTAAAGTACTAACTGAAAAATGGTGCAGCCAATAATTAAGATTTCATGAAATTAAAGCTTTATGGTTATATATGTTAAAGTGATAAATGTGCTCTTTGAATGAGAATTATAAACTAGGCTAAAACTGCTATAATGGCAAAAACAGTATGGATGGGAAGGGAGTCAAAAATGGTGGTTAAACTCTAACATAAAATGTAGCTATGCTTCAAGTACACTCTATGCCTATGTATAACATGTATTGGTGTAACACTTGAGCAAAACAAAGTAAAAAGGGACTAAAATGGTGAGCTCTATGCTAACTGTTATTAGAGGCTTGGCTAGTAATTTGTTTCTAACATGGTAAGTATACCATAACATGATATCTATAACTCCAAACAACTAATGCTAACCCTTGTGAAGCTTAAATATGTTGGTTTTCAATAAACAAAAATCAATCCTTGTAACTGTTATTGGGAGTTTTCTTATGATGATCATGCCTTGCTTCTAATATATTTATTATAGGTCATCCTTGTTTCCATGTACCTAATCATGTTACCTTGGTACCTAGATGTTTTTCAAATCATACTACCTTGTATTAAATTAAGGCCTACGAGGTGTTGTTTTAAACCAAAACTAGAAGCCTTTTATATAGGCTCTTTAAATCATGAACATAGATTATATAGCATGTATATGATGTGATAATCCTTGTGTTGAAAACTTAAAGATTGTTATTGTAATAAACTGGACTGGTATGTTGTGCTATACTACTTTGGACTGAAATGGTGTGACAGCCCCAAATCCAGGTCCCAAATCACTGCGGATCTGGTATAATCATTCTATAACTATTGCGGAAGATATAAACATAAATTGTTTATACATTACATTACACACTATTTTCCCAAGGTCGAGTAACATTAACTTAATACACAATTCATAACTTATTTGACTTACAACAACATTAATATATAATACTTATACAAATTTAGCTGCACACATATACTAAAGCTAGGACTGTCTTTGACCTTTTCTTGTATCCGACGCATTCGTCTTAATCTGCAATGTTTATCATGATATAGCAAGGGTGAGCATATGTTTGCCCAGCAAGTATAAGTTTATTTAAGGATATATCATGATTGAAATAGTTTAAATAATAAGTTGGCTATAATTCAACAATATAGTTGTGAATTAGCACGAACAAATTTTCTGACTAAACAAGCATTTAACTGAACAAATATATCTGGACCAAATGGTAATGAAGGTGATCAGCCTTTCATACCTGACTTATACACACAATATGTACATAGTACAATTCTACAATTCTTAGACATGGCAATCAGCAATGGTTAACCACAAATATAATTGAATAATACAACTCGAGGTCGAGTTAAAAAAAACTTGCCTGAACCGTTGATTACCGTTACGCAATTTATTAAGCTTTGTCTGAACCTAATATAAATAATTCTGATCTACACATTAGAATAATATCATCACAATATTTAAAATAACCTAGACACATTATCACATAACCCTATCAGTCTATAACACACATACGACTTAAACTCAAGTCAAACTTTTACAGTCTGAGTCGAGTTCGGTACACTTCTAACATCCCGGCGGTCTAGTCAGACAAAATTTTTGAGTTTAAGTTCAATTAAACTTTGTCTAAACACTTAACCATTATCTAAGATAATTTATTATCAGTCAAAATATTTTTCATAAGCCCGTGATAATTTTCAGATAATTATCATCATTTATCAAGATTTTTCAATCATTAATATCGTATGTATATGAATTAAATACCACAATATTCAATTATCATTAATATTTATTTATTATCAAATATTAATGAAATATATGTCATAATATTATAACATATTTATAATATCTCAAAGTATTTTTTTTAATACTTTATTATTTCCTTTAAATGTTTTTAAAGTAATTAAAAACATTATTCAATAATTGTTATTAATATAAATACCACATTATTCTCTTTATCATTAATATTTATTTAATATCAAATATTAATGAAAATCATAACATAATATTATAATATATTTATATTATATCAAAGTATTTTTAATACCTTAAAATCACTTTTATATGATTTTTAAACAATTAAATTCATTATCCGATAATTGTTATTAATATTAAAATATTAATATTTTCATGACAAAATATCAAAAGTTGTATTTTATTATTTAAAATATTTTTATAACACTTAAATCATTTTTATATGATTTTTAAATCATTAATCCTATTTTTCAATAATTTATTTAATATATTTATTAAATAAATTAATTATCATTAATATTAATTAATTAGTAAAATTCATCACATAATATTAAAAGTTATTGAAAATAACTCAAAATATTTTCTAACACCATAATATAATTTTTCATGATTTTTCAAGTATTAAAATTATTTTTAAATAATTTATTTAATATTATAATTAAATAAATTAAATACCTTTTATATTCTAAAAATATTAAATATTTATGAAATATACTCAAAATAACAAAAAAACTAATTTTTAGACTTTAAAATATTTTTTAGAAATTTATTTTATATTTTTAATAATTAAAAATTAATTTTCTCTAATTATTTAATAAAATAATTAATTTTCAAAAATTATATGTCGCTAAAGGACCCTATAGCGACTAAACTGTCCCTATAGGTGTTCTTGAGCTGTTCTTGAACTTGCCCAGAAATGCATGACAGTTAACAAGATAGATGGTTTGACCTTCATTTGATCTTAGCTCTTAGTGTTTTCTGGGCAGTCTATGGCATCAAATGTATAGTATATATGTAATACTACTATTACAAACTGATTGCATGACCAAATAATAACTTAACTGAGAGATCTAAACTCTCAAAATACTTGTCAGAAGCTGTTCTTCATTTCTGGGTTTTCCAGAAATGAAGAACAGTCCGAGTTGTCCACTTGTGATCTTAATAACTTGCATCCTGAGTTTGGTTTGTACGATATAAAAGTTCAATCATGAAGTAAAGATGTCAAGGTACATGTGTACAACCTTAAACCAGTTTATCATCAACACATTAAACAGATCTAGGGCGGTCAAACTAGGCCACAACAACTATTCTTGAACATTTCTGAAAAACCCATAAATGTTCATCGACAGATTGTCAACCCAGGTTTGACCTGGTATAACTTTGATTCCGTTAAGCATTTAGGTGATATAAAATCTTATATATGTAGTCCATATGATAGACTAAAACATCAATACAACAACTTGCCCCAAAAATTAAACCATAGCAAGATCTAGGGTCTCAAAAATGACTGTCAGACCATTCCGGGTTTCTGCGCTGCCCAGAAACCAGTTGGTCAATGTCGGTCAATGCACTTTGACCTCCTATATCTTTCAATAGACATACGATCTGACTCTGATTTCAGTTTTAGATCATAGTCGACATGTCAAAGAACAAATCTATAACTTAAAACACACTAAACAACTAACAGATAAAGATCTAGTGGCCCTGACATTAGGCTGTCATGCCTTATTTTTCCACTTTTCTAGATTTTTATAAACTTAATTTTTGAGCACTTTGATGTTATGGATCTGGGATCTAACAACCCAGATCACTAAATGACACCTTATAACATATTTCTAAACAACAAATCATAATATCAAACATCAGATCAAAGGATTTCGAAATTTAGGGTTTTTTATACCTTTCTAGCTTGGATTTTGATTTCTGATCCTTGTTTCTGATCATGGAGAGTTATGCGATGATATGAGTTTAACTTCTCACTCCCTTTCACTCTCATTCCTGAAAATCTAGAGAGAGAAAGGTCTTGGTTATTTTTAAAAGTCAAGTGAGCCTTTTCTCTTTCTTAAATCTATATAAGATTTGATTCAATGCATTTTGCTAGCTATGATGGCTGATACAAGAGATAATAGGCACATGCTATGGCTAGGGTGGTTCACCAACTTATTTAGGGCTAGATCTACAAGCAACATAATAAATAATGCACAAAGGGCATTTTGGTCTTTTTGATTTTTATTTTAATGGCAACATGGAATTTTGTTACAACCCTTAGGGTTTAGGTTTTAACTCTTAGGGTTTAGGGTTTAACCCTTTAGGTTTTAAAAATAATTCTAGAATTTTTAATTTAGGTTTTCAAAAATAAAAATTAATATTTCTAAATTATAATTAGGATTCTATAATTATATTAAAATTTCCTAATCATAATTTCAATCATGCTAATTAGGATTAATAATTCCTAATTAAATTTGCTAATTTAGCAATTAGGGTCATAATTGGTCATTAGGGTTTATAACCCACGAATTAGGATTTTAAATAGAAAAATCATGTTTTTCTAATTTAGAAATTAGGTTACCTAATTAGATTAGGGTTTTCTAATTACTTATAACTTAAAAATTAGGATTAAGGTTTCCTAATTAACATTAAAATTGTTAAATTAACAATTAGGTTTTCCCTAACTATAAATTAGGGTTTCTAAGCTAAAAATTAGGGTTTTTCTAACTTTAAAATTAGGATTTTCTAAATATTTATTAGAATTTCCCTAATTAGGTTATTATTGATAACATTTAAACCTTATACTAGCACCTGCATTCCTAAATTAGGATTTTCAACTTCTGAATTAGGGTTTCAAATTCTCAGTACTGAAATTAGGGTTTTCAGAACCGGTTTTAGGGTTTCTTATAATTCGTAAGAATTTTCTAACTGAACGTTTACGTTCTTAATATATACCTAGGGTTTGACATTGATAAAATTTATATGGTCAAACCTTGGCCCTTAACCACATTCTAAACACATAAATGACCATATACACAAAACATATTCATGTATACACTTAATCCTGAATAATTCATCAAAAGAAATTTTAAATTCACAAAATTCCTTACCAAAAATCTCAAATCCATTCACTTATTTTCTATCTAGGTTTATTATTTAACCTTAATTCAATATTTTAATATTTTATAAATATTCAAATTCTCGGGTTGTCACATTCACCTCTTCTTCTAAAAATTTTGTCCCCGAAATTTACCTTACACCATACACCATTCACCATTCCTTCTCATCATCACATGCTACCCAATACATCACTCATAAGAGTAAAAATTTTCAAATTGTGTTGAGGAGTCATATAGACTATTGCCTGTCATTTTTGCAAAGGTTTTATGGAAGTTCATCCGCAAACCGTCATAACTAACGGACATAGTAGATAATTAGCCAGGTATGCCCTGTACTTATTAAGTACTGCTGGTCAACTCTATTTCTCGTCACTGCCATAGGCACATAAAGTTTACCTCAGTCTTATTGGATTCCGCACCAAAATAATTTGGTTCGGGAATATTTCAAAGAACGCTTAGAATTTTCATAAACGTTGGTCTAGCTGAATCGAATAGCATAGACTCATATCAATAATTCAATTCAATCGAATTATTTAAGTGTAGCCAAACCCCGTTGGCAATTAAAATTTTTGAAAATATTTTTGAGAATGACGTCATGATGTCGTACTGTATTAACAGTCCGTTTGAGGATGCCGTTATCTAGTGACTTTGTCATAATACATCATACAATAGTGGAATAACGATGTTAGATCAAAATCAACACTAAGTATTCCTGCATTTGCAACTCCATCAACTTTTTATCATCTCTGCACTAGGTTACATGGTACATAAGCGATAAATAAAATATATTTTGATATTTCAAATTATTTGCGTCTAGCCGAAATAAGCAGCATAGACTATACTTTAAACCGTTCCAAAAATTATTACGAGTATATATATATATATATATATATATATCAAAAGCACAAAGTGCGTTTTTAGCTTGATGTCAAAATTTCGAAGTCTAGCATAGCTAGGAATTTTGGAAAACTTATGTCTCCACTAATGATCAATCGCTGAATCCGTCTATCTGTTCCTATAATCCTCAAAATTCCTTTCACACATAACTATTCCCAGTTCATCAAACCACACTCATGAGTTCAAGAACTTTCCATAATCATATGAGTTTAAGAACTTACCCTAGTCAGACCTTTGGCGTCCATTCGCTGAGGGGTTCATAAACATTTCATATAACTATGATTCACGAACATACCATAAGTATGAGTTTTAAGAACTCGTACTTAACCTTATATTCTTTACCTATAACCTATCTATTTGTTATATACATGAGAAAGGAATCACCCTCTTAACATGCATATAGCAAATAGCGCGACACAAACATTTCAATGATTATCAGTGTCAGAAACTAAGTGGTTGTTACACCACGTATAATTCCCCGCCTATACAAGGAATCCTACAACTCAGCTGCTGACATGAGTCCTCAATTGAAATCCCCATCTAATCTTAACTCCTTTCTCAATACGAATTTGATTCAACTCGTATTCATAATCCTTTCCTGAATCTGTACCAATTCATAGCACAACTGACACACAGCAATCTTGCTGTAAACTTTTTAATCATTCGCTTGGTCCTTCTTCATACTATAACCATATCCGATCACGAGGTGATCTCATCGTATATATTACGATTCATTTATATGCCTTGATCGTTTTATTTTTCGATCTCATGTCCCTATACTTTTAGTCTTTTAGACTCTATCTGTTCACCACTATTGTTCAACTTTATTATCAGAGTTAAGAAACTCTGCATCTTATAACTCGCCGAGATTCGTCTTTGAATCTTACAAACTCACTAACTCTATGTGAGTTAGTACTTATCCTAATCACTGCAGTTATTGGTCTCAGGTATTCCTACCTAAGATTCATAACCTACAGCTTTGATAACAACTGTGACAGCCCCAAATCCGGGTCCCAAATCACCGTAGATCTGGTACAATCATTATATAACTATTACGGAAGATATAAACATAAATTGTTTATACATTACATTACACACTATTTCCCTAAGGTCGAGTAACCTTAACTTAATACACAATTCATAACTTATTTGACTTACAACAACATTAATATACAATACTTATACAAATTTAGTTGCACACATATACTAAAGCTGGAACTGTCTTTGACCTTTCCTTGTATCTGACGCATTCATCTTAATCTGCAATATTTATCATGATATAGCAAGGGTGACCATATGTTTGCCCAGCAAGTATAAGTTTATTTGAGGATATATCATGATTGAAAGAGTTTGAATAATAAGCTGGCTATAATTCAACAATATAGTTGTGAATTAGCACGAATAAATTTTCTGACTGAACAAGTATTTAACATGAACAAATATACCTGGACCGAATGGTAATGAAGGTGATCAGCCTTTCATACCTGACTTATACACGCAATATGTACGGAGTATAATTCTATAATTCTTAGACATGACAATCAGCAATGGTTAACCACAAATATAATTGAATAATATAACTCGAGGTTGAGTTAAGAAAAACTTGCCAGAACCATTGATTACCGTTACGTAATTTATTAAGCTTTGTCTGAACCTAATATAAATAATACTGATCTACGCATTAGAATAATATCATCACAGTATTTAAAATAACCTAAACTCATTATCACATAACCCTATCAGTCTATAACACACATACGACTTAAACTCAAGTCAAACTTTTACAGTCTGAGTCGAGTTCGGTACAATTCTAACATCCCGACGGTCTAGTCAGACAAAATTTTCGAGTTTAAGTTCAATTAAACTCTGTCTAAACACTTAACCATTATCTAAGATAATTTATTATCAGTCAAAATATTTTTCATAAGCCCGTGATAATTTTCAGATAATTATCATCATTTATCAAGATTTTTCAATCATTAATATCGTATGTATATAAATTAAATACCACAATATTCAATTATCATTAATATTTATTTATTATCAAATATAAATAAAATATATGTCATAATATTATAACATATTTATAATATCTCAAAGTATTTTTTTTAATACTTTATTATTTCCTTTAAATGTTTTTAAAGTAATTAAAAACATTATTCAATAATTGTTATTAATATAAATACCACATTATTCTCTTTATCATTAATATTTATTTAATATCAAATATTAATGAAAATTATAACATAATATTATAATATATTTATATTATATCAAAGTATTTTTAATACCTTAAAATCACCTTTATATTATTTTTAAACAATTAACTTCATTATCCGATAATTGCTATTAATATTAAAATATTAATATTTTCATGACAAAATATCAAAAGTTATATTTTATAACTTAAAATATTTTTATAACACTTAAATCATTTTTATATAATTTTTAAATCATTAATCATATTTTTTCATAATTTATTTAATATATTTATTAAATTAATTAATTATCATTAATATTAATTAATTATTGAAATTCATCACATAATATTAAAAGTTATTGAAAATAACTCAAAATATTTTCTAACACCATAATATAATTTTTCATGATTTTTCAAGTATTAAAATCATTTTTAAATAATTTATTTAATATTATATTTAAATAAATTAAATACCTTTTATATTCCAAAAATATTAAATATTTATGAAATATACTCAAAATAATAAAAAAACTAATTTTTGGACTTTAAAATAATTTTTAGAAATTTATTTTGTATTTTTAATAATTAAAAATTAATTTTCTCTACTTATTTAATAAAATAATTAATTTTCAAAAATTATCTGTCGCTAAAGGACCCTATAGCGACGAAACTATCGCTATAGGTGTTCTTGAGCTGTTCTTGAACTTTCCTAGAAATGCATGACAGTTAACAAGATAGATGGTTTGATCTTCCTTTGATCGTAGCTCTTAATGTTTTCTGGGCAGTCTATGGCATCAAATGTATAGTATATATGTAATACTTCTACTACAAACTGATTGCATGACCAAATAATAACTTAACTGAGAGATCTAAACTCTCAAAATACTTGTCAGAAGTTGTTCTTCATTTCTGGGTTTTCCAGAAATGAAGAACAGTCCGAGTTGTCCACTTGTGATCTTAATAACTTGCATCCTGAGCTTGCTTTGTACGATATAAAAGTTCAATCATGAAGTAGAGATGTCAAGGTACATGTATACAACCTTAAACCAGTTTATCATCAACACATTAAAGAGATCTAGGGCGGTCAAACTAGGCCACAACAACTGTTCTTGAACATTTCTGAAAAACCCATAAATGTTCATCGACAGATGGACAACCCAGGTTTGACCTGGTATAACTTTGATTCCGTTAAGCATTTAGGTGATATAAAATCTTATATATGTAGTCCATATGACAGACTACAACATCAATACAACAACTTGGCCCAAAAATTAAACCATAGCAAGATCTAGGGTCTCAAAAATGACTGTCAGACCATTCTGGGATTCTGGGCTGCCCAGAAACCAGTTGGTTAATGTCGGTCAACGCACTTTGACCTCCTATATCTTTCAATATACATACGATCTGACCCTGATTTCAGTTTTAGATCATAGTCGACATGTCAAAGAACAAATCTATAACTTAAAACACACTAAACAACTAACAGATAAAGATCTAGTGGCCCTGACATTAGGCTATCATGCCTTATTTTTCCACTTTTCTAGATTTTTATAAACTTAATTTTTGAGCACTTTGATGTTATGGATCTGGGATCTAACAACCCAGATCACTAAATGACACCTTATAACATATTTCTAAACAACAAATCATAATATCAAACATCAGATCAAAGGATTTCGAAATTTAGGGTTTTTTATACCTTTCTAGCTTGGATTTTGATTTCTGATCCTTGTTTCTGATCATGGAGAGTTATGCGATGATATGAGTTTAACTTCTCACTCCCTTTCACTCTCATTCCCGAAAATCTAGAGAGAGAAAGGTCTTGGTTATTTTTAAAAGTCAAGTGAGCCTTTTCTCTTTCTTAAATCTATATAAGATTTGATCCAATGTATTTTGCTAGCTATGATGGCTGATACAAGAGATAATAGGCACATGTTATGGTTAGGGTGGTTCACCAACTTATTTAGGGCAAGATCTACAAGCAATATAATAAATAATGCACAAAGGGCATTTTGGTCTTTTTATTTTTATTTTAATGGCAACATGGTCTTTTGCTACAACCCTTAGGGTTTAGGTTTTAACCCTTAGGGTTTAGGGTCTAACCCTTTAGGTTTTAAAAATAATTCTAGAATTTTTAATTTAGGTTTTCAAAAATAAAAATCAATATTTCTAAATTATAATTAGGATTCTATAATTATATCATAATTTCAATCATGCTAATTAGAATTAATAATTCCTAATTAAAATTACTAATTTAGTGATTAGGGTCATAATTGGTCATTAGGGTTTATAACCCACGAATTAGGATTTTAAATAGAAAAATCATGTTTTTCTAATTTAGAAATTAGGTTTCCTAATTAGATTTGGGTTTTCTAATTACTTATAACTTGAAAATTAGGATTAAGGTTTCCTAATTAACATTAAAATTGTTAAATTAACAATTAGGTTTTTTCTAATTATAAATTAGGGTTTCTAATCCAAAAATTAGGGGTTTTCTAACTTTAAAATTAGGATTTTCTAAATATTTATTAGAATTTCCCTAATTAGGTTATTATTGATAACATTTAAACCTTATACTAGCACCTGCATTCCCAAATTAGGGTTTTCAACTTCCGAATTAGGGTTTCGAATTCCCAAAACTGAAATTAGGGTTTCTAGAACCAGTTTTAGGGTTTCTTATAATTCGCAAGAATTTTCTAACTGAACGTTTATGTTCTTAATATATACCTAGGGTTTGACACTGATAAAATTTATTTGGTCAAACCTTGACCCTTAACCACATTCTGAACACATAAATGACCATATACACAAAACATATTCACGTATACACTTAATCCTGAATAATTTATTAAAAGAAATTTTAAATTCACAAAATTCCTTACCAGAAATCTCAAATCCATTTACTTATTTTCTGTCTAAGTTTATTATTTAACCTTAATTCAATATTTTAATATTTTATAAATATTCAAATTCTTGGGTTGTCACAAATGGTGAGTCTTTGTCAAACTATTTTGGAAGCCTATCTTTGGAATAATGATACATTGTATGCAGGTTTTTAAATCATGAATATATGGTATATAACCAGTACATAATGATATAACACTTGTGATTAAGAGTTTTAAGAGATGTTTTATGGTTTTGAGCCATGCTACTGCTAAAAGCTTAAGTGACTGATATACTATGGTTGTTCTATACTGACTGTCATTACCAACTCTTGTTAAGTTTTGTTAATGCTTGGCTTAGGCACAAAGAGATAGGTTGGTTGTGGTGTTATAAGGTGACCTAATGGAATTGTAGAGCAAGTAAATAGCTATTACACCAGTAATTCTAGACTGTGCACACCACATGCTCGACGAAAGTCCCAAATGGACTGCTTAAATTAAAAGTTAGGTATTAAACATAAACAAGGCTGGAATTGATTCAGGTATTACATATGTTGTTAATTAGCAAGTCAAGCCTCTTAGAATGAAATGAAATATAGTCTTAAGTCAAGGTGAAGAATTAATAAAATTAGCATGACAAGCTTTGTTCTGGGGCAGTCTATTAAGACAGTCACCATTGTGTTATAGGTCTAAAAATACTTGTATGTGTTAGACATAATTCGTGTAAAACCAAGCTTGTGTTACAAAAGTTTTATAACTTTTAGAACTACTCTCTTATGGAAAATAGGATGGGGGAGGCAGGGTTGTTGCCTAATGGCAGTAGCAGGAACTATTTTTTTTTTACAACTGGGCTTACTTCCTTTTGGTCTTCTGTTAGCTGCAGTTAGTAAGATAAATAGATTTTTAAAGGGGTAGCAAAGTAGGAAATCAAGGGAGCAAGCTACTGTCCAAGGACAGTAGTTGTTACCAACAAACAATAGGCAACTGGTTTTCTCTTAGCAGACCAATATGGTGAAACTACATATTCCAGCTGTTAACTAACTTGAGACATAATCAAAGGAGAGTCATGGAGCTGCTAAGGCAGTTTGGAAGCTGAACTAACTAGACAAAAATAAAAACTAACCATCAAGAATGGTTAAGATACATCCATGAAAAAACTTCTATCTAGTATGTTTAGGCAAAGCAAAAAGGAAAGCTATAAACTAAACAAGGCCAAAATGAAGGGGGCTGCTGGCTATGAGCAGCAGAAGTTGATGACATGTGACTGCTAAAGCAGTCTAGGTAACCATTTTGGTTGAGAATTGAAATTTTTAAGAAGCTAATCATCATGTATAGCTGGAGTATGTGTTGAAAACATATATGTAAACTGTATAATATGTTTACAAATTGAGAATGAAAATGTGATAAAGAAGGAATCATAGGGCTGCTAGCAGTTAGCTATAATAGGTAACCTCAACTAACTGCTAATGCAGTGTTGAGCTTGTTAGACCTAGTTGAAGCTAAGGTCAATTAAAATTGTATTGAATCCCTCATTTTCAAACATAAATAATTGTTAATAATACTAATAGGCAGTTAAGCACCTTCTATAAATGGTCTAAAAATTGTCCAATAGGGTGAACTTATATGAATTATATATGATAGCTAACTTGAGAGTGAAAATATGATAAAAAGTGGTCAAAACCCAATATATGCTTGGTAAACCTAAAGGAGTGCTAGAACTAATTCTAACTAGATATAATTCAAGTGTTGGAATGAACCGAAGTGGATAGAAATGAAATTGTCAAGAATTGACCAAAGCTAGTGAACTCAAGAAAACATTAACCCTTAATTTCTAAATCATGAATAAGATGTAAATGATAACTTTAATGTGATTCCTATTACATGTTATAAGCATGTCGAACCCCGTCAAAGTGAAAAATGTCTATTATGAAAGCATGGATGAGATATTTGAAAAATGTATCAAATATAGGAATTTAACTAAAACCATGATCACTGAAACTACATGATATGTGAGCTTACAAACTATATGACTTGGCTATGTGGCTAACATGCTTGATTAATGCAAATAATAATTGTAATTTGATTCCTATTACTTGTTGTAAGCATGTCGAACTCCATTAAGGAGAGGATTGACTAATGTGAAAACATGGATGAGATATTTGAAAAATGTATAAAATATAGGAATCTAACTACAAACTTGACCACTGAATTATGTGATGTGTGAACTTACACAAGCTATTTGACTTGGCTAATTGGCTAATAGGCTTGTAAATGCAAATAAATTGTGTAGGCTCTGTGAGAACATATTAAGCTGAATCTTATGAATAGTCTACAAACGAGGCAAGTTTCTAACTCTTACTTTTTATTGAGCAAGTATTCTACAATGGACAGGTTCTCTAATTTCTGAACCGTCTCTCCTTATTTATGAATAATATAAGGTTAAATAGCCTTTTTATTCCAATCAGCTTCAAAAGAATAGTATATCGAACTTTTCACTCTTAAATGAATTTACATTGAAAGTATGCCAATACCATTACTTCGGTTAGACAACTATTGAGATATAATTGATATTATTCATGAAATTATCAGTTAATGTTTTCCAAACCATTTTGTTGTGGTATGGATTCTTATATAATGCTGTGAACGAATAACCCTTTTATAGGGGCATATTGAACCGGACATATGATTCTGAAGGACATGTAAAGTGTCATTAGACTGTTATGTTGTGCACAATATAGGGTACTTTGGTTGATCCCCTAAAGTACGAGTCTAGGATATAAAACAGCTTTTATAACTGTTTGTATCCATGGATTGCAGTATTATTACTGTCAATTCTAGTACAGAGTTCACTGGTTATTTGACCTTACAGCATCTAAATCCTGATTTTTAGACTCTCACTTTTAAAGAATTATCTTGTTTGGTATCTATTGCATTGTATCCTCATTGTTATAATATTTCCGTTCCATTATATTTAGCTACTTATTTTCTTGCTGAGCAAGCTTGTTGCTCTCCCTTGCGTTAAATATAATGTTTTCAGTTAAAAATGAGGTTGTTGGTCCATCTGGGAAAGACAAAGGAAAGGGCAAAGTTGTAGAATAGTCCTTTATTAAGCACATGTGCTTATTTGAATTTAAGAAATGAATGTAATAAGTACTGTTAGCACTATATTATGTAATGATATTTGGTTTGTAAGTTATGTAAAGGTCTATAGAACCTGGGATTTAAGTTCGATGTTTATGTAATATAAGACAATTTTTCTTTTATTATGAATGGTATATTAGTATCGTGAGCACCAAACGCGAGTTAAAGATAACTCGGATTTGGGGGCGTCACACCAACCCCCACCTCAGCAGGAAAGAAAGCCCAGTTTGGAAGATCTCCTTTCGAGATATTTTGCTCAAAATAAAACTAGGAGCAATAATCAAGAGGCTTCCATCCGGAAGCTAGAAGTCCAAATGGGACAATTGGAAACTACTATAAATAGTCGTCCTCAAGGCACATTGCCAAGTGACACTGATGTCAACCCAAAATGGGATGGCAAGGATGTGACGCCCCCAAAATAGGTATACATCACCTATTCTGAGTCGCCAAATACATGGTACATAATATAAATAAAAACTTAAATATACAATATGAGTTGTGAGTTTTAATACAAATATTGTCTTCTAGACAGTATTCAAACTCAAAATAAGTCATCATTACATTTATTGTCACACTATTTCACAGAACAGTGAGGACTACTAATGCTACCATCTGGACCGTCACTCCATTCCCCGACTAGTCCCAGCTATATACTCATTTCTTGAAGAGAACAATGAAAGCAAAGGGTGAGCTCAACTAGCCCAGTAAGAAATATTATGACTAAGATAATGCAGAATAAATTATCGTTAGCCTTCAACAGTATTAAATTGATAAAATATAATAAACATCAGGTTTAACTGAAGCGGAACAAGCAATCCATTAGAAGAGTCAAGTAGAGCATGATATCTACTATCATCTATGATTTAAAAAGTTTATCAAAAGTTGTATCGCTAAGACTCAGCTTAATAAATAATCCACATCATTGAATCATCCCTGCACTATGGCTAACGATATTCATTAGTATCACGACCACAAATTATCCATGCACTACGGGCCAAGGATATTCGTGTTTTCATCAATAGTCATGATCATGCCAACAACTGTTCATCAATGCACTACGGGCCAATGAGGACTTTTACCACATCATTTGTAACATTACAGTCATGATTATACCGAATAATACCTGGTCATAATCATACCAAGTATATCTATGCACTACGGCCAAAGATGACTTTCATAACAATATAAGAATGAGGATGATGACAATGATATAAGAATTCAATTAAAAGAAAGCAAAGGATAATTTTTTAAAGATTTATAATTTAATTTATCCAGAATTCAATATTGTCCAAATTGTCAACATGATACTGCTTTGTGGAGTAAAATTCAAGAATAATATTATATCAAAAATGATTTGGACCGAAAAAAATTAATTTTTGTCATGAATAGTACCCCGGGTGAATAGTAACTGAGTGAATAGTATCTCGTGAATAGCAATTTATGAATAGTACCCCGTGAATAGTACTCCGATATGAAAAAGTTACAACTTATCAAGAATGCTCAAAATAATATTTTCATGAAAAGATACTGGATGAAGCGCAAATATCAAGGATATTCTACTAATTTCATGGAGTATAGAAGCCAAAACTTTAACAAAATGAATATAGAATTCGGAATCTGAAACGAAATAATATTACTTACACACTACAGAGTATGGAAGAAAATATTATTTCATACGAATACTGAATAAAAATAATATCCCTTACAACTGTTGAACGAAAATAATATTCCTTACGAATATTAAACGAATATAATATTCCTTACGAATATTAAAAGAATATAATATTCCTTACGAATATTAAACTAATATAATATTCCTTGCGAATATTGAACGATATAAAATTTCTTACGAATACGAAAAATAATATCGTAAGCGAAAATGAAATAAATAATACCCTTTACCTTGAAAAGAAGAGTATTCCAACTGGTATAGTGGGTATATTCTTGAAGAAAACTTTTACTATTTTCTACGCTCAAAACTTTCTAAAACTCGAAAGAAATACGCTCAATATTATAGAAGAAAAATTATCTGATTCTGGTGTGATTTTTATTTCTAACTAAGCATCTTATTTATAGGAGAATGGAAGGTTACTATTTATAAATTTTAATCACGGACGCACGGTAGAATTTATACGAATTCTTCACGGATGATTCCTTCGACCGAATTTTCTGAAAAATTTGATTTACTATGCAGCAGTATGCAATAAAATATTTTAATAAAACAAAAATTTTAAATAAAATATAATATATTATATTTATAATCTAATAAAACAAAACTTTATAATATATATATATATATATATATATATATATATATATATATATATATATATATATATATCATACCATGCCATCCACGGCATGGCATATATACATTTTCCACACACCAGCACACACATAATTTAAAAACACACACACACACACTTATATCACACACACACACATATATATATATATATATATAACCTTACTTTCATGGCAAATCCCTCCCCCCAATTTTCCACCCGTGAACTAACACCTTTCTTCTCCCCCCACCACACAAAATTTTCTTCCCACATGTGGGCCCCACCCCACATGTCACTTTTACACACATCATACTCGCACACAACACAAATATTATATATATATATATATATATATATATATATATACACTGAATAATCTTCTACCGATTATTTTGAAAAATGGGTAAATGGGGGTCTATATAATAAGAAAAATTTACGACAAATACTTCATAAAAATTCCCTCAATATTTTTAACAAAATTTATTTATAATTCGTAATATTTAACAACCAGATCGTTCCAGAAAAGAGGGGGCTTTCCGATAAGGATTTCTCCCTATTGGCGCGGAATTAGGTGACCAAACCTCTCCTCGACAGAACTTTCTAGACATCGTCAATATTGTAAATAATAATATGAATAACTGTATCGTCTCAATTATTGATTTAATAATATATAAAATATTGACAATAATTGAATCAAATAACGTGAGATACTATGCAACAATTATTGTAACAATAATTGAACAAAACTGAGTAACTTCTTACATAAACATCAATAATCAATACCGTGTGCTACTATGCAACCACGCTTATTACTGTACTTTTAACACTAGGTATTTCAACAAGTTAACGGTAAAACTTTCGCCGTTATTTTTATAAAAAAAATATTTCTGTCATTTTCTTATACCGACAATAATTCCATTGTGGGGTCCACCAATGATTGTGCCGTCGTACGAATATTCGCTGTTAAAACGAATATTCCCCGACCAATCGAATATAATATAACAACTTGCGTATTTTACAAAATTTATAAATACTACCCACAACTATAACATTATATCAAATACCTTCAATATTTTAACTGATTTACAATGCCATTTGCATTAAATACTTTTACAATTTTAACTGCATAACAATCCAATTATGTAATTTTCCTTTGCCTTTGCACATATCCGAATATTTCGTCTTAATCTGAAATGTTTATCATGATATAGCAAGGGTGAGCAACAAGTTTGCCCAACAAGTTTTAAATACAAGAAAAATATATCATGATTGAAAGAATGAATAATAAGCTGACAAACTTTCAATAATATAATAATTGTGAAAGAATATGAATCAATTTCCATAACTGAATAACCGAGTCAATAATGATGAATGGCCAATAATGAGCATGAATAAATTTAACTGAACCAAATGGTAATGAATTTGATCAACCTTTTATACCTGATGAACACACGTAACATGCACAACGTGCGAATCAATAATCAAAGATGTGGTGTAATTAACAATGATTAACCACTAGCATGCTTGAAAAATCATAACTCAAGTTTGAGTTAGAGAACTTGCTTGTACCGTCGATTATTGTTAAGCAATCTAATTTAATCTCTCATAAAAGACCTATCATTTATAACATTGATCTTTCAATTAGAATTATATACATTATCCCATAATTCAACTACTCTGTCAACAAATTAGCTAACACTTAGCCACATAATCAACTATTAGATTACTCCTTAAAACACCATTAATATTATCGTCCTTTGATAATTTTTCAATCACTAAATCATATACATTACGATTTAACACTTACTCTTTCAATTTATAAGTTCTTCTTTAAAATCTAATAAATCAAATACTAATCCAGCAACCTAAATTATCCAAATATATTAATCCAGTAACCCAGATTGCAATCCAGCAAACTGGATTCCAATTCCAACAACCAGATTGCAATTCATCAAACTAGATTCCAATTCAAGTAACTAGATGGCTAATTCAGTAAACCAAATTATAATTTAGCAAACTGGATTCAACTGATTTCCAATCCAGCAAGCCTGGATTCAAACTAATCTCTTATTTAGTAAACTATTTTCAAATTCGGCAAACTAGATTCAACAGATTTTTAATCCAGCAAGCTGGATTCAATAATTCTTTTCACGAAAATACCCAATCAACTTATTATTTTTCTATCCATTGTCCAAACATATATACATATATTCCATGCACAAAAAGAATTTTTCTGTAGTTTTTCAACTCCCTTTAGTATTTTTCAAAAATCATTTTTAGTTCGTAGCTTAAGAAATTAGCCTTATCATGCTCTACTCCAGAAATTCCCATCCCTTGGCATAATCTTACACGCATTAGCGTGAACCTTCAGTTTAAATTTTGTGGCCATCGGAGTTAAAGAACTCCGGCTATAGCCGTTTTCGTCGAAAAATTTCAAAAATTAAAATGACCATAAATTGGTCAATTTAAGTCGGAATGAGCTCATTTTTTGACATGAGCTACTTTATATCATATATTTTCGTTTCCCAAAAGGCCGAAATTTTTTTAAAAAATTAAATGGCCAAAAATGACCTTGAAAAATCTTGGGCAGTTTGTTTTTGAGATTTCACCTTTTTCCTACTTTACCAAAAATAATCAATACGGAAATCTGCAACTCCTTTTTCAGTGATTCCACTTGGGTTTGAAAGATAACTCATCATATTAGCATCCCAAATTTTTTTCAGAATTTTTGAAATTCATAAAAATGACAAAACTGCCCCTGGCTGTGACTGGCCAAAAATAGTTTGTTTCTCTTTCAAAAAAACTAGACTATTTTTGCTAAAATAGTCATTACGGACTGAGAACTCAACATTTTTGAGTGCTACCACTTAGGTTTAGTAGTTAACTTACAAATCTAGTACCCCCCCTTTGAAGGATCACAAAACAAAGTTTTAGATCTCAAGTTATAATCCCTCAAATTAGAAAAAAAAAATTAGGGTGTTCTAATTTTCAAAACATAGCTTTCATTTCCTTACTTTAGATCTAACTTTTGATACATAAAAGAGTTAGATCTAAATATAAAACAATTATTAACATGTAAATTTATAGTTTTAAAGTTTGGAACCATAGACCCAAGTTTTGATTGAGAATAATCAAAATAAAATTACATAATCTAGTTAGAGTTTATGTGTTTGCTTGTCAGCTTCCTTCTTCTTCTTCCTAAGTTTGATTTTGGGGCTAGATAGTTTACAAAACTCTTCCTCTCTCTTCCTTATGGCTGAATCGAAAATCCTAATCTCTCTCTCTCTTGGTCTTGTTAGTTTTGCTAAGTTATGAAATGAGATGAGAGAGAAATGATTGGTTGTTATTTGTTTGGTAATTGGATTTTTTTTCTTTTGATTGTAGTAACAATTTGTAGATATATTGTATATATCTATCTATTCTTACCCACATCTAGCTCCCTCTCTCTCCTTAATCATTGCAATATTACTTACTAATCTAATTACATGTGGTGGCTTCACAAACATTTGGACACCTAGCTTATTTGGTAAATATCTTTTGAACATGTGGCTTGGAAATGATGACATGCTCCACCTTTTCTCTCCACATATATGGCCGTCTATGTCTCCTCTTTTCTTCCAAGTTTTGTTTCCTTTTTAATGCTTATTTATTATACTAAATGTCCAAAATACTCCCCCCCCCTTCAAATGGGCTAAGCTTGGGCCATTTTATTTGATGTCTTGGGCTTTTAAATTAATTTTTTAGGCCATAGAAAATTAACATCTTCCAATACTTTTTCATTTTATCCTATCCTAATTATTTAATTAAAGTTTTCATTCCACACATTTGAAATTTAAATCATTACTCTTGTACATTAAATTTTATACCCCTAATAAATTGAGATAGTAAAATATATCTCTTAAATTAGTATAATTTTAAATATTATTATTCTCCCACATGCTCCTTAACAAATAGACTTAGCTTAGGCCACTTAATTTAGTGTGTTAGGCTCTCGAATTAATTTCTTGGGCTTTGAAAATTATCATAGTCCAATATTTTTAATTTTACCCTACCATAATCATTTTATTAGGTTTCCATTTACTGAATTATAATTCATATCCTTATTCATGTACACTTAATTTCTTAACCCAATTAGGCTTGCTATAATTAGGTTACAAAATTAATTAATTAATATGTATGAAATAAATCTCTTAGGATTAGTATATATTTTAAATATCATTATTCTCCCATACCATAACCATTAAGTTATTTAAATTTTTATTCCTAATATATAATTAGGTTACTTTAGTTTCTTTTATTTGTTTATATAATAAACAAATATAAACAAACACATAATATTCATATTTATTTACTCACATATTCACACAAATTAATTTAGTAGGTGGAGACATGATCTACAAATCTCTTAGATTAGGCCACTAGTATATAATTAAATACTAGGACCACTAAATAAAGATAACCATTTAGGTTATTTAACTCCAATACCTAATTTATAATTAGGTTATGTTACTTTTTATTTAATTTTTTCTTTATATAATAAATAAATATATATACTTAATATATTTATTTAATCACATACATACATCACATAAGTCAAAAAGTATTTACCCTTATCATTCCTTTTGCTAAAATATATAGCACATCACTAAATACATATATGTACATAAACATATACACATTTACTTTATCCTTATAATATCTCTTCACTTGAATTTTATTTCCTTAATAAATATCTCACATTCATAGTCTATTTCTCTCTTTTCAAAATTTAAATCATTCTCATAATTTCTTTCATTAATTCACATAAAATTAAAGGTAACATAATACCTTATTCTTAACATACTTCCAAATAAAATTTTATTCTAAGTTTTGAATTTGTGTTACCCTTATTTTCTCAATTCTATTCAATAAGTAAACCATATAGGTTTTTCTTTAAAAAATTTAAACCGTTCCTCTATTTTCACTCTAGGTTTTATTCTTTGACCTTTAATTTAATTATTCAAGATCTTATAAATTTTTGGGATGTCACATTCTTCCCCCCTATAAGGATTTCGTCCCTGGAATCACTATTGCAACAAAAGTACATATATTTAATCTCTTCTTCTAAGAATTTCATCCTTGAAATTACAGCCTACTACACCCTACTCTTTTCATTCACCAAAACTAGGTTTTCATAATAACCTTTAACCAATCATATCAGATTCTACCCGTAAACAACGAGTTCATATTATTTCATACCCATCGTCACATACTATCCAAAACATCACTCTAAAGAGTAAAAATTTTCATATCATGTTGAGGGGTCATATAGACCATGGACTTTTATTTTCAATTTTTGAAAAGGTTTATACAGAAATTCATCTCCAAACTTTCATGACTTACAGACACGGAGGGTGATCAGTCCGTTATGCCCTGTATTGATCTGATCTTGATCAATACTACATGCTGGAACAATATTTACGTTCATCATAATCGCCTTTGGAGCATAAAAGTTTCCCAATTTTGGGATGTTCACCTCAATCTTATCATAGGATTCCGCACCAAAACAATTTAGTTTGGGATAAATTTTCAAAGAATACTTTGAATTGTCATAAATATTGCTGAATCAAATAGCTTAAACTCATACTAATAATTCAAATTTCAATCGAAACATGTCTGTCCAAACCCAGTTGGCAAAAATTTACCTTTAAAATTCTAAAAATTATTTTATGATGTTATGATACCACACTGTATTTACAGTCCGTTTGAGGATTCCATCATTGTCTGACTTTGTCATACTACATCATTCCATACTGGGCTGGCGATCTTTAGATCACATCCAACTAAGTAATTTTGCATTGATAACTCCATTATTTTTATCAACTCTGCACCAGGTTACATGATGCATTAATGATATATAAAATACATTTTGATAATTAGAATCATTTTTGTCTAGCCGAAACAATTAGCATATACTTTTCTTTTAAACAGTTCAAAACCATTGAAAATCAGTTTGAGTGCTATCATACCTCAACATGTAACGATGTGCCAGTGTCCCGAAGTCCACACATACACACTTGTCACCATGTGTTGAGAATAACAAAATTCATTTTGTTAAAGGCACATCAGTGCGTATTTAGCTTGTTGTAAAAATTTTTGAAGTCTAACATAACTAGAAGATTTGGAATACCTATGCTTCCACCATCAACTTCACTTTCTATAATGATCCATTGCTTAATAATTCTATCTATTTCTATCATCCTCAATTCTCCATTCATAACTTTCCTATATCCCAGTATAGTTAATCAAACTTACCACACGTTATGAATTCAGGAACTTTTCACAATAATATGAGTTTAGGGACTTATCCTAGCAATAGGTAGTTCAAGAACCAATCAAGAACTGTCCATACTCTTAGGGGTTCAAAAACATACCATACAATTATGAGTCACAAACTTATCATAAGTATGAGTTTTAAGAACTCGCACCTAACCCTATATTCTCTACCTATCCTCTACATATCTGTTATACACATGAAAAAAGAATCACCTTCTCAACATGTATATAGCAAATAGCGCGACACAAACATTTCAATGATTATCAATACAGGAAACTAAGTGGTTGTCAAACCAAACACAATCCATTTCCCATACAAGGAATAGACCAACTCGGTCACTTAATCAATACAGGAAGCTAAGTGGTTGTTACACCAAGGACAATTCCCCGCCCATACAAAGAATTGTTCAACTTAACCACTATATCGATATAGGAAGCTAAGTGGTTCTAAAACCAAGTAAAAATTTCCCGCCCATACAAGGAATCATACAACTTAGCTGCTGACATGAGTCCTCAATTGAAATCTCTCATTATCCTAGCTTTCCCTTATTCCATACAAAATTTGTTTAATCTGTATTGCATCATCCACAATTCTTTTTTGAGTGTGCATAGTACTATTTCATAGTACAACTTACATACAGTAATTTTGCTATAAAATTTTCAATCATTTGATTGATCCTCCTTTATGCTATGACCTTATCAGATCATGTGGTGATCTCATATTATAATCGTATTCTAATACGATTCTTTTCTATGTTATGATCGTTTTGTTTTACGATCTTCTTTCCCTTCATACCTTTAGTCTTATAGACTTTATCAATTCATTACTACGGTTCATCTTTATTATCAGAGTTAGGTAACTCTGGATCTTTATTACTTGTCAAGATTCTTCTTTGAATCTTATTGACGTACTAATACCTTGCCCATATTCATCCCTTAGAATTTAAACTCTATTTGAGTTTATTCCTTTTCCTCATTCTTGCGGTTATAACCTAAGTTAACTCTACCTAAGGTTTATAACCTACAACTTTGATACCAACTGTAACGTCCCCAAATCCGGGTATCTGTTACCTCGAACCTGGTACATCATTTCTATAAGTATTGCGGAAGATATAAACACAGATTGTTTATACAATAACCTTTACACATAACTCTCAAGGTCGGTAACCTTAACTTAATACATACCTTCAATATTTTAACAGATTTACAATGCAATTTGCATTAAATACTTTTACAATTTTAACTGCATAACAGTCCAATTATGTAATTTTCCTTTGCCTTTGCCTGTATCTGAAGTTTTCGTCTTAATCTGAAATGTTTATCATGATATAGCAAGGGTGATCAACAAGTTTTCCTAACAAGTTTTAAATACAAGAAAAATATATCATGATTGAAAGAATGAATAATAAGCTGACAAACTTTCAACAATATAATAATTGTGAAAGAATATGAATCAATTTCCATAACTGAATGACTGAGTCAATAATGATGAATGGCCAATAATGAACATGAATAAATTTAACTGAACCAAATGGTAATGAAGATGATCAGTTTTTCATACCTGATGAACATACGCAACATGCACAACGTACGAATCAATAATCAAAGATGTGGTGAAATCAACAATGATTAACCACTAGCATGCTTGAAAAATCATAACTCAGGTTTGAGTTAGAGAACTTGCATGTACCGTCGATTACTATTAAGCAATCTAATTTAATCTCTCATGAAAGACCTATCATTTATAAGATTGATCTTTCAATTAGCATAATATGCATTATCCCATAATACAACTACTCTATCAACAAATTAGCTAACACTTAGCCACACAATCAACTATTAGATTACTCCTTAAAACATCATTATTATTATTGTCCTTTGATAATTTTTCAATCACTAAATCTTATACATTATGATTTAACACTTACTTTTTTATTTTATAAGTTCTTCTTTAAAATCTCATAAGTCAAATACTAATCCAATAACCTGAATTATCCAAACATATCAATCTAGCAACCCAGATTGCAATTCAACAAACCAGATTGCCAATCTAGCAAACCAAATTGCAATCCAGCAAACCGGATTCCAATTCCAGTAACCAGATTGCAATCCAACAAACTGAATTCCAATTCCAGCTACCAGATTGCAATTCAACAACTAGATGGCCAATCCAGCAAACCAAATTACAATCCAGCAAACTGGATTCAACTGATTTCCAATCCAGGAAGCTTGTATTCAAACTAATCTCATATTCAGTAAACTGTTTTCAAATCCAACAAACTGGATTCAACATATTTTCAATCCAGCAAGCTAGATTCAATAACTCTTTTCACGAAAATATCAAATCAACTTATTATTTTTCTATCAATTGTCCAAACATATATACATATATTCCATGCACAAAAAGAATTTTCCTGTAATTTTTCAACTCTCTTTAGTATTTTTCAAAAATCTTTTTTAGTTCGCAGCTTAAGAAATGACCATAACTTGGTCAATTTAAGTCGGAATGAGCTCATTTTTGGACAGGAGCTACTTTATATCATATATAATCATGTCCCAAAAGGCCGAAATTTATTTAAAAAATTAAATGGCCGAAACTGGCCTTGTAAAATCTCGAACAGTTTATTTTTGAGATTTTCACTTTTTCATACTTTGCCAAAAACAGTGCATACGGAAATTAACATCTCCTTTTACAGTGATTCCACTTGAGTTTGAAAGATAACTCATCATATTATCATCCCAAAGTTTTCCAAAATTTTTGAATGTCAAAAAAATGACGAAACTGCCCCTGGCAGTGACTGGCCAAAATTTGTTTGTTTCTCTTTCAAAAAATCTAAACTATTTTTGATAAAATAGTCACTACGGACTGAGAACTCAACATTTTTGAGTACTACCACTTGGGTTTTGTAGCTAACTTACATATCTAGAACCCCCTCTTGACGGATCGCAAAACAAAGTTGTAGATCTCAAGTTATAACACCTAAAAGTAGAAAAAAAATTATGGTGTTTTAATTTTCAAAACTTAGCTTTCATTTCCTTACTTTAGATCTAACTTTTGATACACAAAAAGGTTAGATCTAAACATAAAACACTTATTAACATGTAAATCTAGAGTTTTAAAGTTTGGAACCATAGATCCAAGTTTTGATTTAAAATAATCAAAATAAAATTACATAATCTAGTTAGAGTTTATACCTTTACTTGTGAGCTTCCTTCTTCTTCTTCCTAAGTTTGATTACGGGGCTAGATGGTTTACAAAACTCTTCCTCTCTCTTCCTTATGGCTCAACCAAAAATCCTTCTCTCTCTCTCTTGGTCTTGTTAGTTTTGCTAACACTACAAGAAATTAGGGACATAGTGAATGAAATTTTGTGAAGGAATTCATTCCCTTACATGAGTAGTTTTCCAGCGAAAGAACAGTGAAAGAAAAAATTGTAGTGACAATATATTTATTAGTGAAAGAAATGTCCTTCATAAATTAAAATTTTTCTTCGCAAAATTCACTACACAAGAATATGGGGGTTATTGTGAAGGAAAATTTGCGAAGAAATTAATTCCTTCATATTAAAACAATTTAGGGAGAGAATATTGAGAGAAAAAATTAGTAACGAAAAGTTATTATTATGAAAGAAAATATCTTTTCCAAATTAGTTTTTTCTTTCGTAAAATTGAAATGGTAAATAATATCTAATGCTTTTTTAATTAAAATTTTTGAAGATAAATTTAGTATTAATGAAATATTTTTCCTTCACAATATGTCATTAAAAAAAGGTTTTCTTGCAAGAGAGAGATAACTAGTCACTATTTTGAGAAGTATTTTTCCATCTCTCGATCCGCTTCGTGTACCCGAACCGCCACCACTTGACCAGATCTATCACCATTACTCCAGTGTTGAAGTAGCACGGCCTCCGTCCGGAGAAAGTGCCGGAATACCGCATGTTCGACCAGAAACTCTCTGTGAAATACTTGGTGAAGTTCGCGTGGCAGTATTACGGGGTTCCGGTTATCTTAGAGCCCAAGCTAGTATTCCAAAGCTTGGAAACATCATCGACAAGCATGAGATCGGAGTCTGGATAAATAACTTGCCGTACGCAAGACTCTAATAGATCAGCCAAGTAGTTTCTAGCATATTTAAGCGGCTGTTCAAGTGCTTGCCGTACCGACGTCGATATTAGGCTCCGAACAATCTCCGGATCAAAGAAATAGACCTTGAACTTCAATTGAGGGAAAGTAGATCGAACCAGGGTTTCGAGACTGGACTCTGAGACCAGGAAGTGAAAGAATATGCTCTCAGGACACATCGAATGCTATAAAATCGAGTGAACGACGACGATTGAACCTCGTAGATACTCAACATCAAGAGTAATTGCAACGTGAACGAGCGAGGGGTCACAAACGCTGATTTTCCCCAATATATTTCTGTTATTGGAACTGCATTCCTCCGCATTGTGGAATGCGGATGCTTTTCGGAAGGAAAACCGGTTGGGGGAATCGACGGACAAAATCTGACCGGGTAATCAGTGGTATCCGTCAAGTACTATTATTTTTGGGTTTTATTTGGCGCCATTATTTTATTGTTTTGTATTTATTTTTGTAGATGATTGAAAATTCTCCCGAGGTCTTCTACCGAAATCCAAATCTTAGCTTAGCTCCCTCTTTCCCCTCTTTGGCTACAGCTTCAAGCCCTAGATCTTTAAAAATCAAACCCTAAATTGAACGGTGAACAGAGGGCTCTAACCATCTTTCAAAAAGCTTATGAGGTAGATATTTTAAATCTTAACTTGAAGTCTGAGATTATATATGATATCTTACTTTTGAAACTAAACCTTACAGTAGCAGTCAAAATCTGATACTGAGAAGTTTATTGTTGGCATGACTACTTTGGTCTCCAATCACATTTGTCCTCGGAAAGAGCTGGTTTGCTAATGCCTTTGTTGTTTTAGGTTTTTTGCTACTCTAATTGCTTGTGAAAGATAGATTAATTGTTGTCCTGACAGGTGGTTGCCAAGCTTGTTGGTCTTAAAGAAACCCTTATTGGAAATAAGGCCTTTTTAGATGGGCACGACAGATGCTAAAAGAAAATGGCAGGAGTTTTCTATGTAATAAGGTTTTATGCCCTTTTTGTAAGTGACTTCCTTTGATTGTTCGCTAATCCTTGTTATCTGTGAACTTTATCTTATCCCAGGTGATATCTAAGTTAACCGGTGAGAAGGCTACTCATATTCCATATCGAGATTCAAAACTTACACGTTTGCTGCAGTCATCTCTTAGTGGCCATGGACGAGTATCCGTGAGTAACTGAGTTGTCGATTATGATTGTTATATGTCAATAATATGCATTATTTGCAACAAATAATCTACTTGATTTTAAAATATTTTACTCATTTTTTGATTTGAACGTATGTTTTTTCTACTTTGAACCTGCCTGCACGTTATTAGCACTATGACACCTGTCTCGAGCAATACTGAAGAAACACACAATACACTAAAGTTTGCACATCGTAGTAAGCATGCAGAAATCAAGGCTTCCCAAAATAAGGTGAGATAGGAATGTCATTATACATGTGAAGTGCTTCTAACTATGGGTTTAGTCTTGTAACCAGTATCCTCTCTTTTACTTATGTTTTTACTTTCAGATTATGGATGGGAAGTCTCTAATTAAGAAATATCATAAAGAAATTTCCACTTTAAAACAAGAGCTTCAACAATTAAAGCGTGGTATGATGGAGAACCCATTAATAGTGGCACCTAACCAAGAAGATCTAGTCAACTTAAAGTTGCAGGTACTTCTTGTTATGAAAAGAGATCAACTTATTAATATATATTTTTTAATTTTACTTTGTTATTAACTTTTTATTTTTATAATACTTTAAGGCTCGGTTTGAATCAAGGAATTTTTTTTTTTTTTGTATTTTACAGTGTTCGTGTGTCACTAAAAAATATGGTCAAGTTGTTTCCGGTCAACAAAAGATCCCTTCATTACACAGCTTAAATGTAAATTTGATTTTGTACGAAATATGTTCATTTCTTTTGTATTTTTTTTACTAGTGGTCAAGGTTTCTTCTTTGCCACACTGGCAGCCAAATTGTTTCCCTTCGATCATTTTATGAAGCTGGCTTAATCTACAGGGTAATAGTTGAGTGTGCTACATACGGAATTGCAGCATAATTCTTTTTGTAACTCTTAGCAACAACCAACCTAGTTCCACAATCTGTTGAAATTTTAGTTCAAGGAAGAGTATCACTAAATTAATAGAAGAATAAATGGTATAGAGAAAATCAAATTCAGGAGAAGTCCACATTTGAAACTGTTACCGGTACCATTCCAATTTACTTTTAAGATCTGAATCTGATGGATTTGTATATTGAAAAATGGTGCTATAGTAACTGATTAATGTTTGAACTGATCATGATGCTTCTTTATACAAGCAGGGAACGATGCCAATTCCAGCATCAAATTTTAGTACATATAATTTATTTTGTTCAGGAACAGTGATAGATAATAATATTTATCACCCGCGGAGCAATGATTTTTACTTGTGTGCTCAGGCTGGAATGATTGTGAGTAATATCAAATATTGTTGTCAATTTTTCTTCTGTTTACAAGAATCAGATGTTTTTGTAAAGATTTTTGTATAAAAATAATTAATAGCTTTAATTATCTATGCTGAATCTTGTAATATTTTCAATGTTTTTATTTTCTGCGCTGAATCTTGTAATTTTTTCAATGTTCTGTTGTGCTCTATATTTGTACATGTATAAGATTTCAAGCTGGAGATCCTATCAAGTTGATAGATCAGGGATAAAATTTGTTATATTTGGGCTCAGATTTGTTAATTAGTAGGACACTCCGGTTCAATTATAGGTCGACATAGTCTGCCACCACCCACCCTGCCAATCTCACGAATAATTGTTATTCTACTTTACTTGGACAGAAAATTTGCCAGAAGTACAAGTAGAAGATGCTCTCTACTAGTGTAACCCATCTGAAACTGGTTTGGATTCATTGTAAGCAGTTTCTAGTTGAATGATGTACTGGTGATGAAAGGACATCCCAACTAGATTTTATTTATTTTAGGACACGATGGGAGAGGTGAAATATGAAGCTGAGGCTAGGAAGACCTCATTTGATTTGATTGATTTGAATTATTGGATGTAGTTCTGAATCTGATTTAGTTTGATCTTTCCTTCTTACATGTATTTGTTCATGCCTGAATTTGGTATAATTTTTGAACAACTTGGACAAGTTACCTTCCACTGAATTATATTAACATGGAGTTTCTCTTATTTTCTCATGAATATTTTTGTGGACTGATGATATAATCAGATCTAATATATATATTTTTTAATACTAAACTAATTTGGCACGTTTTTCATATGCTATCTTTATGTATATTAGCTATTTGATGCATTGTACTTTTTCGTAAGCTTCCTAGGTAACATTGTTGATAATTTGTATTCTGCATGTATACGTTAGATATTTTCCTTGAGCTTGCCAATATGTTGAGCTGTTGATTGATTCATCTTTACTCAATAGGGCACCACAAGACCCACACATTACCATGTTCTGTTGGACGAGGTTGGTTTCTCAGCAGATGATGTCCAGGACCTTGTCCATTCTCTTTCTTACGTGTAAGTGTTCTCTAAGTTATTTAAACCATCATGATTAATTCGTTTGCCATGCTTAAACAGTTATTAACCATCCAGATAACTGTTTCTGCAGGTACCAGAGAAGCACAACTGCAATTTCTGTAGGTAATATTCATTTTCCGACAAGAGTGATGCTTCACATTGCTTATGTAGATGGTGTAGAGTGATCATAAAAATCTTAACGTAAACAGTTCCTTAGATAACTGATTTATTTATTTTTTGGGTTGCAAGATATCTCGCAAGATTGTAAAATTATTAATTGCAATGTTTTTGATATTTTGTTCTATTCATTTTGCTATCTTATCTCTTTCACTTTCATTGTGCAGTTGCTCCGATCTGCTATGCTCACTTCACAGCCACTCAGATGGGCCAATTTATGAAGTTTGAGGACATGTCAGAAACATCCTCAAGTTATGGTGGGTTGACATCTGCTGGGGTTGTTCCCGTCCCCCAGTTTCCACGGTTGCAGGATAAAGTGTGCAATTCAATTTTCTTTTGTTGAAGGCTTGTGGTCGTTTCCTTCTTTGTTAGAATGATATGCTTGACACTAGTTTGTATATGTTATTCCCATCTCACTTTTGTTGTGACCCTTCTCTAGTAATGGGCCATATCCTAAATCCCTGGATTCTGTAATTATGTATCCGTTGTTGGCACTTGACACTTGACCCTTTACTCTTTTAGACCTTGGCTGTTGCCTTTTTTGTAGCCTTTTGCATATATTGCTGATTTGCAATGAATTTTGATTATTTATCGATTAATTTTTTATTTATAAATTTATAATTTGTGAATGATTTTACTTGATAAATTGACATTAATGAAGAATTATTTTTCTCACTAAAATCTTTTTTAGTTAATTAGTTAGTCATCAATGAAGGATTATTTCCCTCACAAATTTGAAGATATATTTTTAATTTATAATTAGTGAAGGAAAATTTTTTCTCGTTAAATAAATCTGTTCTTCATAATATAACAATATTCCATTACCAAATAGTCTTTAAAATATTATTTGTGAAGGAAATCAATCTTTTACTAAATAACAATATTCCATTACCAAATATAATTTGTGAATAAAAAAGTTATTCACAATATATCATTCGCAAAAAATATTTAGTTACTATTTAGTGAAGGATACCCAATTACGAATAGGTCTAATGCGAGCAATCGTGTGAAGGAAATATTACTTCGCAATAAATTACTTGTGAGTGATATAGTATGTCTTGTGAAAGATTTGTCCTTCACTAGAGGTCATTTTTAATGTAGTGTAAGTTTTGAAATGAGATGAGAGAGAAATGATTAGTTGTTATTTGTTTGGTAATTGGATTTTCTTCTTCTTTTGATTGTAGTAAAAATGTATAGATATATTGTATATATCTATCTATTTTTATCCACATCTCTCTCTCTCTAATCATTGCAGTATTACTTACTAATCTAATTACAGTGGTGGCTTCATAAACATTTGGACACCTTGCTTATTTGGTAAATATCTTTTGAACATGTGGCTTTGAAATGATAACATGCTTCATCTTTTCTCACCACATATATGGTCGGCTATGTGGCCTCTTTTCTTCCAAGTTTTGTTTCGTTTTAATGCTTATTTAGTAGGATGAATTACATATTCTAGTACATTTTTAAAAATAATTACAATAACAGTACATAGATAAAATAATTACAAAAGTAATACATTTTTCCATATTTATTTACAAAATTAATACAATTGAATCTCCTTTAATCGTGGCCCACAATTCTCTCCCTTATCTCTTCCCGTTAATTATTATTTTCTTATTCAAATACATTCAAACACAGGAGACCCATTTTTTATCTTTGTTCATGTTTCTCTCTCTTTTTTCTTCATCATCTTTTTTCCTACTATAAACCAAAGTGGAGGCGGGGGCGGTGTTTGGGTTGGAGGAATCAACAGCCCAACCCCAGTTCCGGTGGTCGATTGCATGAAGGTGTATTTGGGATTTGTTTGTTTCATCTAAAGGTCTTGCATGTGGGAGATGAGGTAATGTAATGCCTGCGAAGGATGACTCAAGATATTCTGGCAAAATTTGAGACTACTGCCTTATTGTGTCATTTTGTGCTCTATTATTCGTCTGGCGTCTGCAGACAAGTCGTTTCTGGCAACATGTCTATCAAGTGATGGTGAAAGGCAGGCAGGCAGCTTTGCTTGACGGTGCATGCCGGATCACCAGTTCCGGTGGCCGGTGGCGGTGGGTCTGTATCACCTCTTCTTTTTTAATTTCTTTTATTTGGCTCAAAAAAATCTCACCAAACCCACCCTTTCCCCTTTTTTTTACTATTAGTGGCCAGTGGGGGTACTTTTATGTTTCTTCTACAAGATACACACCACCAACTTTTCTTTGCATTTCAACATACATATATAAGAAGGAAAGAATGAGTCTGGGTCTAGAATTTTATCCAGTGGGTGAGGCTGGATGCTAAGAAGTATGCAGTTACTTGTCTTGCTCAGTTTCTGTGGATGTTTTGGTCTCACTTGGCCTCCTTCCAAGATTGGTTCATGTTATAACGCCATTAGTGCATTTGGACACCAAACATTCATACCATGATAACCAAACATTCATACCAAGGTAAACAAACATTTATATCAAAGTAACCAAACCTTCATACCAAGGTAACCAAACTTTCATATCAAGGTAATCAATCCACCTCCACTTCTGCAGTTTTTTTATAGTGCAATTGGTAACCAAACCTTCGTACCAAGGTAACCAACCCTTCATACCAAGGTAACCAAACCTTCGTACAAAGGTAACCAATTCAGTTTTATTAGGTTACCAATTTATTTTGAATGTGATGCAGTTGGTAGCCACACCTTCATGCAGTTGGTAGTCAAACCTTCATACTAAGGTAATCAATTCAGTTTTATTAGGTTTCCTTCATAGTGCAGTTGGTAACCAAACATTCATATCAAGGTAACCAAACTTTCATACCAAGGTAACTAAAACTTCATACCAAGGTAACCAATCCACTTCCACACCTATAGTTTTTCATAGTGTAGTTGGTAACTAAACCTTCATACCAAGGTAACAAACCCTTCATACCAATTAGGTAACCAATCCACCTCCAAACTTGCAATTTTTTTCATAGTGTAGTTGATAGCCAAACCTTCATACCAAGGTAACCAGTTCAGTTTTATTAGGTTATCAAGTTATTTTGAATGTAACGCAGTTGGTAGCCAAACCTTCATGCAGTTGGTTGACAAACCTTCAGACCAAGGTAACCAATTAAGTTTTATTAGGTTATTGAATGTGATGCAGTTGGTAGGCAAACCTTCATACAAATGTAACCATTTCAACTTTATTAGATTACCTTCATAGTGCAGTTGGTAACCAAACCTTCATACCACGATAATCAAACCTTCATACCACGGTAATCAAACCTTCATACCAAGGTAACTGATCTTTGTTAGTGCTTGAATTCATCTTTGTTAATGCTTTACATTAGAATTATTGTTTTCTACATGTTGCTTATTTTTTTTTTAATTATGCCAGTCTGATGAATTAGAAGAAGGGGAAATCGCCATGTCTGGAGATTCCCTTATAGATGTCCAGTAATCAGGTAGTTGGAACTATGAGCGTGATGAAGGTGAAGAACTGAGGATGAACAGGTTCTGCAACCAAAAATAAAACGGAACCTGTGAAGAAGGAAATTCACGAAAAGAGTAGCGGAGGAGATGGTTACTGTGAGGGAGATTAAGATTTGAATTTTAATATTTGAATTTGAATTATTAATTTGAATTTAAATATTTGAATTTGTTTTTGTTGTTAGATCCCAAATATTTGAATTTGAATTATTAATTATGGCAGTTATTTCTCCTTGATTTTAAGTTTCCTTAATAATGTGAATTGTGTTAGTTTTGTAATTATTTTGTTGATGTACTGTTATTGTAATTACTTTCTAATTGTTGTATAGTAATGTAAAGGACCCTATTTAGTATACTAAATTTCCAAAATACCCACCCCCCTTCAAATGGGCTAAGCTTGGGCCATTTTATTTAATGTCTTGAGTTTTTAAATTAATTCTTTAGGCCATAGAAAATTAACATCTTCCAATACTTTTTTATTTTATCCTACCCTAATTATTTAATTAGAATTTCCATTCCATACATTTGGAATTTAAATCATTACTCTTGTACATTAAATTTTATACCCTAATTAGACTTGCTTAATTTAAGTTATAAAAATTAATAAATTAAGATAGTAAAATATATCTCTTAAATTAGTATAATTTTAAATATTATTATTCTCTCACATGCTCCTTAACAAATAGACTTAACTTGAGTCACTTAATTTAGTGTGTTAGGCTCTCTAATTAATTTTTTGGGCTTTAAAAATTATCACAGTCCAATACTTTTAATTTTACCATACCCTAATCGTTTAATTAGGGTTTTCATTTACTCAATTATAATTCATATCCTTATTCATGAACACTTAATTTTTTAACCTAATTAGACTTGCTATAATTAGGTTACAAAATTAATTAATTGAGATGTATGAAATAAATCTCTTGGGATTAGTATTTATTTTAAATACCATTATTCTCCCATACCATACCATTAAGTTATTCAATTTTTTATTCCTAATATATAATTATGTTATCTTAGTTTCTTTTATTTGTTTATATAATAAACAAATATAAACAAACACATAATATTCATTTACTTACATATTCACACAAATTAATTTAGTAGGTGGAGACATGATTCACATATCTCGTAGATTAGATCACAAATATATAATTAAATACTAGGACCACTAAATAAAGATAACCATTTAGGTTATTTAATTACAATACCTAATTTATAATTAGGTTATGTAACTTTCTATTTAATTTTTCTTTATATAATAAATAAATATATATACTTAATATATTTATTTATTTAATCACATACATACATCACATAAGTCAAAAAGTATTTATCCTTATCATTCCTTTTGCTAAAATATATAGCACATCACTAAATACATATATGTACATATACATATACACATTTACTTTATCCTTGTAATATCTCTTCACTTGAATTTTATTTCCTTAACAAATTTCTCACATTCATAATCTATTTCTTTCTTTTCAAAATTTAAATCATTCTCATAATTTCTTTCATTAATTCACATAAAATTTAAGGTAACATAATACCTTATTCTTAACATACTTCAAAATAAAATTTTATTCTAGGTTTTGAATTTTTGTAACCCTTATTTTCTCAATTCAATTCAAAAAGTAAACCATATAGGTTTTTCTTTAAAAATTGTAAATCGTTTCTCTATTTTCACTCTAGGTTTTATTCTTTAACCTTTAATTTAATCATTCAAGATCTTATGAATTTTTGGGATGTCATAATTATCATTCCCCCACCGCCTGCAGAAACAGAAGTTCGATAAACAATTTTTAAAGTTTTTAGAAGTGTTTAAGAAGCTTCATATCAATATTCCTTTTGCAGAGGCGTTGGAGTAAATGCCTAGCTATGTAAAATTTATGAAAGACATCTTGTCCAAATAGAGGAAGATGGGGGATTACGAGACAGTGGCACTAACGGAAGAATGTAGTGCAATTTTACAAAACAAGCTTCCACCAAAACTGAAGGATCCTGAGAGTTTCACTATACCGTGCACAATAGGGGATCAGTTCATCGGCAAAGCCCTGTGTGATTTGGGAGTGAGTATTAATCTAATTCCTCTGTCTATGTATAAAAAATTGGGGTTAAATGAGGCCAAACCTATAAGCAAGAGACCCTGCAACTGGGAGATCAAGGCGAAGGGGATCGTGGAAGATGTGCTTGTCAAAGTGGACAAGTTCATTTTCCTTGTGGATTTTATTGTCTTGGACTTCGAGGAAGATAGGGAGGTCCCGATTATCCTAGGTAGACCATTCCTGGCAACGGGAAGGACACTAATAGATGTGCAAAACGGGAAATTAACTATGAGAATTCAGGACCAGGAGGTAACATTCAATGTATTCAGGTCCATGAAGTATCCCAGTGCCTCGGAAGAATGCTTCCAGATTAATGTGATTGACAAATTGGTGCGGAAAGTATTTTCTGAAACTTACTTGTCGGACTCACTTGAGGCTACTTTGATAGGTGCTAGTAATATGGAAGAGCCTACTCATCTTAAGTGTGCTAAGTGGTTGGATGCACCCCAGAGATCGAAATAGTTCCACCGATAGTTTGAATCTCTGAATGACCAAAAAGCATCCACTTCCAAGTCACATCCCTCAATCATAGAATCGTTTGTCCGTGATCTCAAGCTCTTGCCAAACCATTTGAGGCATGCCTATTTAGGGGATTCATCCACCCTACCAGTTATTATTTTTGTATCTTTGGATAAGGCTCAAGAAGAGAAGCTACTTTAAGTTCTCAGACAGAACAAAACAGCCTTGGGGTGGTCGATTGCGGATATAAAAGGTATCAGTCCATCTTTCTGAATGCACAAAATCCTACTCGAAGATGGGTCTAAGCCTTCCATCGAACATCAGCGGCGGTTGAACCCTATTATGAAAGAGGTGGCCCGAAAAGAAATAATCAAATTGCTAGACGCGGGCATTATTTACCCATCTCAGACAGTCCCTGGGTTAGTCCCATCCAATGGGTTGCATGATGTCCATCTTTTTTGATATGGTGGAACAGACCCTCGAGGTCTTCATGGATGATTTTTCTATCTTTAAGAGCTATTTCAAAAACTGTCTACAAATTCTGACTACCGTCCTGAAAAGATGCGTAGAGATAAACCTAGTGTTGAATTGGAAGAAGTGCCATTTTATGGTAAGAGAGGGCATTATTTTGGGGAATAGGGTATCTGCTTACAGGATTGAAGTAGACATAGCAAAAATCAATGTTATCGATAATCTACCACCGCCATCATCAGTGAAAGGGGTAAGGAGTTTTATGGGGCATTTGGGATTCTACAGACGGTTCATCCAAGACTTTTCGAAAATAACCAAGCTGCTCTGTAACTTATTGGAAAAGGACAAGTCTTTCCAGTTTGACGAAGCCTGCCTAGGAGTGTTTAAATTGTTAAAGGAAAGACTCATCTCAGATCCTATAGTAGTGGCTCCTGACTGGACCATTCCATTTTAACTTATGTGTGATGCTAGTGATTTTGCTATTGGAGTAGTGTTGGGCCAACGGAGGGATAAAGTGTTTCACACAATTTACTATGCCAGTAAGACCTTGACTAATGCTCAGCTTAACTACACCACAAATGAGAAAGGGCTTCTAGCAATGGTATATGCCTTTGATAAGTTCTGCTCCTATCACATCAGAACCAAAGTTATCGTGTACACTGACCACTCAGCAATCAAATACCTTATCTCAAAGAAATATACTAAGCCAAAGTTGATTAGATGTGTCCTTCTACTCCAAGAATTTGATTTGGAGATTCGCGATAAAAAAAGAACTAAAAACCAAGTTACGGATCACTTATCGAGATTGGAAAACCCAACTCATTTGGGGAATGGTGAGACAAATATCAATGACCTCTTCCTAGATGAGAAGCTGTATGTTGTTCAAAGCGTAGCACCGTGGTATGCAGACTTCGTAAATTTTGTCGCTTGTAATGTGCTGCCCCCTAACGTGAGCTATCAACAGAGGAAGAAATTCCTAAAAGATGCAAAGCATTATCTGTGGAACGAGCCATTCTTGTTCAAACAATGTGTGGACCAAATTTTGCGAAGATGTTTGCTTGAGGAAGAAATTGAAGGTGTGCTCCTTCACTGTCATTCCTCGAACTACGGAGGGCATTTTGGTGGTCAAAGAACAGTTACAAAGGTGCTCCAATCTGGTTTCTACTGGCCGACTTTGTTTAAAGATGCTCATCTTTATGTATCACGTTGCGATAATTTCCAGAGGGTTAAACCATTTCAAAAAGGCATGAAATGCCTCTGCAAAATATTCTGGAGGTAGAACTGTTCGATGTTTGGGGAATTGATTTCATGGGCCCAATTTCATCCTCTTACAACAATCTCTATATACTAGTCGCTGTTGACTATGTCTATAAGTTGGTGGAAGCCGTTGCCTTGCCTACTAATGATGCCAAGGTCGTGCTGAATTTTTTGAGAAAGAATATATTCACCCGATTTGGTACACCTCGGGAAATAATTAGTGACGAGGGCTCACAATTTTGTAGTAAGTACTTTGAAGCCCTTCTCGTTAAATATGGGGTATCCCATAAAATTGCCACCGCCTATCATCCGCAAATAAGTGGCCAAGCGAAGGTATCAAATAGGGAAGTCAAGCGCATTCTAGAGAAGATTGTCAACCCAAATAGGAAGGATTGGTCTAAAAAGCTTGATGATGCCTTGTGGGCATACCTCACTGCCTACAAAATGCCTATCAGAATGTCTCCGTATAGGCTTGTGTATGGTAAGGCATGTCATCTCCCGGTCGAATTGGAGCACAGTGCTTATTGCGCAATTCAAAAGCTCAATTTTGATTTGGATACAGCGGGTGAGAAGAGATTGTTACAACTGAACTAATTAGACGAGTTTCGGCTCCAAGCGTATGAGAACACAAAGTTGTACAAAGAGAAGACAAAGAGATGGCACGACAAGAAGATAGTGGAAAAAGATTTTGAACCGGGCCAGAAAGTGATTCTCTTCAACTCCCGATTGAAACTGTTTCCCAAGAAGTTGAAGTCCCGATGGTCGGGGCCGTTTAAAATAGCCAAGGTATACCCTCATGGAGCAATTGAGGTCGAAGACCCAAATTCTGACAAAGCCTTCAAGGTGAATGGGTAATACCTTAAACACTACTGGTGTGGCGAGGTCGATCGTTAGAACACTTCCATCACACTAGGTGACCCGGTGTAAGACGGGGGAATAGTCAAGCCGACGACTTTAAAACAAGCGCTTGATGGGGAGGTAACCCCATCTAAGTATCAAAATTTTTCTATTTCTCTTTACTTATGTCTAGTTTACATTGCATCTTTTCTCTTTAGTTTGTTAATATAGCTTTCTGTATGTTTATTACTGTAGTTTCTTATCTAATATGCATGTTATTGTGTCTATAGTATGAAGTTAGCATGTTTATCTATTATGTTGTTATTATGTATATAGTATTTAGAGTTAAACTAGTTATCATGTGGGTTGTTATAAGTTTTTGTGTTGATTAGTATAATGGCTTATACCTGGCTTAGCTTGTGCAGGAAAGTAATCTGTCTTGGGTTGATGCAGGGACGACGCTGTGGCGCCTGTGTGTAAGCATGAATCGGTGCTGCAGCGCCATCTTTAAAGGCAAGTTCGGCAAGATAGCGCTGCAGCGCCTGTGTTGCCTTGTAAACCAGCGCTGCAGTGCCATCATCACAGGAAACCTACTGGAAATACATGTTGCAGTGCCGCTTCATGAAGAAAACTCAGCGCTGCAGCGCCGTTAGCATCTCGAGTCTACTGGAAATATACGCTGCAACACCATCTTCATGCCTATAGACAGCGCTGCAGCGCCACTTTAAAAACCAGTATTCAATACCGGCGTTGCAGCGCCAGTTTACAAAGAATTATCATCGATGTAGCGCCGTTAGTGAGTTTTAGTTGGTTAATTGATTAAGTAGGGCTATTTCAGTTTCTTTTTCTCATTTCTTCCCAAACTCTCGACAGCCTCCCCCTCCCAAACCACTAAGTAGCAAGCATATTACACACCCTGTCTTGCCCCATCCATCAACATTCATTTTGTGCTTTAACTACATCAAGGGTCAATGATTCTCACAAATTCGTCCAATCATTCTAAGGTATTTGGGTCAGTCATTTTCTTATTATTCTCTGAATGTATACTTTTGAAAGTACATCTAGTCTATTTGATCTTGGTTTGTCACTGTGTTGGGTTGCTATTGGTCTTGCTTCAAGATATATTTTGGGGAACTTGTTGTTTAGCTATCATCTAGGCTATCGTTGAAAACCCTAGTTTCAAGCCACACACATAAAGTGTTTGACGAATTACCTCAGAGAGAGTTTGTGGGCGGTGTGCTTGGTTCATTGGGAGTTCTGCTTGTGGGTGTTGCTAGAGACTAATTTTTTTTGAAATTACAACAAAGAACCAAAAGTTTAGTGTGGGCGGATCATCTTCATCCTTACCGCACTGGAATCAGACGAGGTTCAGTAGCAGGGAGGCTTCTGAGAAGTTTTATACTGTTTTGGCTAGCAAGGGCCTAGTGCTCGAGAGAGGCCTCAGGTCTGATACACGTCTTGATGGGGAGCTATTTCAAATTATCGCTGATAGGAACTGGACATATTTCACCTGCCAGCCCTTGTCCCCAGTCATTGCCCTAGTTAAGGAGTTCTATGCCAACGCCTCGGCTGAGGGGAGTTTGGAGGTGATCATAAGAAGCAAGGAAGTACGGTTTGACAAACGAACAATCAATGCTTGTTTCCAGATGCCTAATTATGACAGAGATTAACTAGCTGATGGTGTGCGCAACTATGACGCAGAAGATATAGTCAAGAGGTTATGCAAACCTGACACCACTTGGAGAATAAATGAGTACACAAGCGAGAAATCTAGTTTTGAACACACCGAGCACTCACGCTGTGGGAAGGCATGGTATAGTTTTATCTGCCATAACCTGATGCCAACCAGGCACGTCAGTAATATGACTAGAGAGAGAGCAGTGCTTCTATTTGCTATAGTCATTGATGAGTGGGTTTTATACCTACGAATCGGCCTCTAAGTCGAGCTTAAACTGTGTTAATTCTTTATTTTTATGTTTCGTTTTACTTGTTTAATGTTTTGTGTTTAGGTGTGGTGGTATGGCATTTGGTCTTAAAGGGTGGAATCATGGTGAAACTTGGCAAGAAAAGGATCTTAAATTGGACAAAATCAGAATGGATACCCGTTGGGGCGGACTTATTACACGCAAAACCCCTGCTGGGGCGGGGGTATGGGAAAGCTCAGACTCCTGTTCCTTTTGAACTATTGCAGAAGCGTGAAGGGGAGAGGTTGGCTTGGTCTGGTACTGTGATTGGCATCAAATTAAGTCAGAATACGTATCTTATGCATATAATTAACTAGAGACAACAAGGGAGAGGCATCATACAATCAATTAACATCTTTGAAGCTTAATTTTGGCAAGGGCATTGCAAGAAGGACTTGAAGAAGAATTCACGATATTTGCAAATTGAAGCAAAGGAGAAGGGTGGTTCTGGATTCATTCTTTTTCCTTAATTTAATACTTGTAATTGGGATGATGATGACTTTGATAATTTCACTTTTTAATTCATTCATTATGAACTAATTTACTTATTAGGCTTATGATGGATCTTATGGTTGAACAATGATTATGTAACCTTGAAATTCAGTTTAATAATCTATCTTTCAGTTTATCTATAGTGATTTATATTTGAATTTATGAATTGCTTAATCACCAATTTTGTGTGGAATTGTATGAAATCGAGAGATGAAATATGAATCTAGACTTGGTCATTATAGCATGTGTTCTTCAATTTTGTGAGTGAATGGAATCTTGATGTATGTTAGGGTAGAGATAGGCTTAACATCGCATGTAATCGGGTAGAGAACTTAATCTTAAATCTTCTTTGATTGTAATTCACATAGAGATATAGTGAGTTAGTTGATTAATGTGTTTAGCTTAATTCTATCTAATTTGTGGGTTTAAGTTAATATGGTATTAGTGCATCGAGAGGTGGCTAGTTCTACTTTAGTGTTCTTGATTAATTAACTAGGATAGTGAATTGAACTGGAATTAGGGTGTAATAATTAGAGTGATACTTAAAGTGAAGTTGTAAGCCCAATTCTCAATTATTTGCTTGAAATTACAGTTTTTGAGTTTGTTGATTGCTTAGTAGTTTTATGTTTTTAGTTATTCATAATTATAATCACTGAATTGGATAGTTTAATAAATTTTGGATTAATATAAAGCTGGTAATTGTTAGGATTAATTTCATACTAGTCTCTGTGGGAACGATACTCAACTTATCATTATATTACTTGTTGACTACGTACACTTGCGTCTGAACGTATATTGATTTTATCCAACAAGTTTTTGACGCCTTTGCCAGGGATTAATATAGATTTTAATATTTTTCAAAATCAGTTTAATTAGTCCAGTTTTACTTAAACATTTTTTTTCTTTTGTTTTGTTCTTTCTTGTTTCAGGTTCTTGAAGTCAGTTTATGCAAACTCGGTCTAAAAACCCAGACTTGCTTCCTTTTGAGGACGATATCGAGAAACAGTTTCAAAGGCTAAGTAAGTGGATAAATAACACTAGGGAAAGCTTTGTGAATTCTGAGACAGAAGACATAATGGCTGCAGAAGACCAGAAAGCGTTAAGAGATTTTGCTACACCTAAGGTGACTGAGCTTCAATCGAGTATCACCAGGCCAGCGATTGCTGCAAACACGTTTGAAATCAAGCCTGGAACTATTCAGATGATTCAGAATTTAGTTCAGTTTGGGGGACTAGCAAACGACGATCCGAATGAACACTTGGTCAACTTTTTGGAGATATGTGACACTTTCAGGTATAATGGGGTGTCGGATGAAGCAGTCAGGCTTCGCGTGTTCCCATTCACTTTGCGGGACAAGGCGAATAGTTGGTTACATTCTCTACCGTTGGGATCAATAACAACATGGGAAGACCTTGCTCAGAAGTTCCTGGCTAAATTTTTCCCACCAGTAAAGACTGCAAAAATGAGAAACGAGATTACCATGTTCGAACAACTACATGGAGAATCATTGTATGAGGCATGGGAAAGGTACAAGGAATTACTCAGAAAATGCCCACATCATGGACTACCCAAATGGCTGCAGATGAATACGTTTTATAATGGGTTGAATGGGAATCTCAGGACCAATATAGACGCAGCTTCATGTGGGGCATTTATGGCCAAGATTTATGAGGAGGCATATGAGTTAGTTGAAACTATGGAGGCTAATAACTACCAGTGGCCTACATCGAGGATGACACAGCCGAAGGTAGCTGGGCTTTTAGAGGTAGACGGGGTAACCGCGTTGGCAGCACAGATTGCTGCTTTATCAAAGAAAATAGATACTATGACGGGTGCACAACCACAACAGGTGGCATATGTATGCAAGCTATGTGCAGGATAACATCCTACAAAATAGTGTTCCATCAACTCAGCATCGGTTCAGTTTGTGGGCAGCTACAATAGGATTCTGCAGAATACGTATCAAAATGCCTACTATCCGAGGAATAGGAACCATCCTAACTTTTCATGGAGTAATAATCAAATTAGTAGGCTCCACGACCTTCTTATCCCCCAGGGTTCCATAATCAGCATCAACAAGTAGCTCCGCATCAAGAAAAGAAAACAGATTTAGAAGAGATGTTGATGAAATACACATCAGGAAATGAGGCAGCAATGAAAACACAAGCAGTGGCCATCAAAAATCTAGAAAATCAAATGGGGCAGCTTGCCTTAGCATTGAATAATAGACCGCAATAGACTCTACCAACTGACACAGAAAAGAATCCAAAGGGAAATCAAGAGTAGTGTCAGGCAATCACTTTGAGGAGCGGAAAACAGCTAGATGGGAAAGTTGCAGAAAATTTAGCTAAAAAGGATGACAAAGTTGATGAAAACAAAGGGGTTGAAGAGAAACAGGGGGAGGAAAAGCAAGTTGAACAGACAAAGTCAGATGACAGGCCAGTTGTGTATCCTCCAACGCCGTTTCAGTAGAGGGTCCAAAAATAGAAATTAGATAAGCAATTCGCTAAATTTTTGGAAGTTTTTAAGAAACTTTAAATAAATATTCCATTCTCAGAAGCCCTAGAACAGAGTTATGCCAAATTTATGAAGGGTATTTTTTCTAGGAAGAAAAAGTTAGAAGATTATGAAACTGTGGCTTTGACGGAGGAATGCAACGTAATTTTACAGCGAAAGTTACCACCAAAGTTAAAAGATCCGGGGAGTTTCACCATTCCTTGCACAATTGGGAGCATGGCATTCAAAAACTATTTATATGACTTGGGGGCAAGTGTGAACCTCATGCCATTATTAGTATACACCGAATTGGGTTTACCAGCTCTAAAACTGACTAATATATCTCTACAATTGGCGGATAGGTCAGTCACGTACCCGAGAGGCATAATGGAGGATATTTTGGTCAAGGTGGATAAATTCATATTTCCAGCGGACTTCATAATTCTAGATTTTGAGGAGGATAAAAATATCCCAATCATCCTAGGGAGATCGTTCTTGTCTACCGGTAGGACTCTCATCGATGTGCAAAAAGGTGAACTAACCACGAGGGTTCAAGATCAGGAAGTCAAGTTCAACGTATTAAATGCCATGAAGTTCCCTACGGATGAAGAAGAGTGTTTTCGGGTGGATGTCATCGATCAGATAGTCAATGAAAACATGGTAAAAAGTTTGACTAATGATCCATTGGAAACTACACTACTGGGGGATAAAGATTTTGATGATCTAGAGTTCGTGGATTATTTGCATATGCTGGATTCCTTGCAACGAGTTAGTAGATTCAAGGCACCATTTGAGCCATTACACATAGAAGAAAAAGCCACGGCAAGGATGAAACCTTCATTAGAGGAGCCACCTACACTTGAGTTTAAGCCACTTCCTAAACACCTCAGGTATGCATATTTAGGCAATTCTAATACTTTACCAGTTATTATTGCTTCTGCGCTTAATGAATTGCAGGAAAATAAGTTGTTGAGAGTGCCTAGAGAATACAAATCGGCTATAAGGTGGACAATAGTAGATATCAAGGGAATCAGTCCATCCTTCTGTATGCACAAAATTCTTATGGTAAAGGATGCAAATCCAATAGTGGAACAACAGAGACGGCTAAACCCGATCATGAAAGAAGTGGTGAAGAAAGAGATTCTGAAGTGGTTGGATGCTGAAATCATCTACCCAATTTCAGATAGTGCTTGGGTCAGTCCCGTTCAATGTGTGCTGAAAAAGGGAGGAATGACCGTAGTAAAGAATGATGATAATTATTTAATTCCGACGAGGACAGTGACCGGTTGTAGGCTTGGCATGGACTACAGGAAGCTGAATAAAGCAACCCGCGAAGACCACTTTCCTCTACCTTTTATCGATCAAATGTTGGATAGGTTGGCGGGGCACGAATTTTACTTCTTACTGGATGGGTATTCGGGATATAACCAGATAGTCATTGCTCCTTAAGATCAAGAGAAGACCACTTTCACATGCCCATATGACACCTTTGCATTCAGGAGAATGTCTTTTGGCTTGTGTAATGCACCCGTAACCTTCTAACGGTATATGATAGCCATCTTCTCAGACATGGTAGAGAAGAATGTGGAAGTCTTCATGGACGACTTCTCTGTATTTGGGGATAATTTTGATGTCTGTTTAGAGAACTTGGACATGGTTTTAAAGCGATGCATAGAGACGAATTTGGTGCTTAACTGGGAGAAGTGCCACTTTATGGTCGAAGAAGGAATAATTTTGGGGCACAAGGTTTCGGCGAAGGGATTAGAGGTTGATAGAGCAAAGCAGGAAACAATTAAAAATCTACCACCGCCAACTATAGTAAAGGGAATCCACAGTTTTTTGGGACATGAGGGATTCTATCAAAGATTCATTGAAGATTTCTCTAAGATTGCAAAACCTTTATGCAGTCTCTTAGAGAAAGATTCAATTTTCAAGTTTGATGAATGTCGACGTCAGGATTTTTATTTGTCTCTTTTCTATTCTTGTTCTTTTGTGTTCTCATGTTAGGTGAGATTTGTTTGAAAAAATAAGCAAAAAAGGTCCGACATGTATACGTCGACGATTGGACAATAAGAGTCACCAGTTAGTTTTTTAACTGGTTGTACCAACACAACCGAGAAAAGATTTGCACATTGACCCAGTGATGTGACACTGCTAAACGGGTCTGTGAAACCTAGATTCATTAGGGTTCGGGGACTTGCTTATGCGGAGGGAAGGTGTTAGGCACCCCCCGACATCTGTGTTGCCACGGTGACCGCCACTTTTTAAGAAACTGTTATATGAATGTGTGTGTGTGTGTGGGTCAATGTGCTGTTATTTGGAAGTAGTGCTATGCCTCGTTCACTCCTATATACAAAGGGTTTGAATTTATATAAAAATTCAGTTTTAAACAAGATATAGCAGTGATGTTTTATAAAAAAGGTTTTTCAAACCCTGTGCTCAATAGTAATTGAGGCCTTTGATACTTCTATTTTATTAAAAGTTCGGCTTGATTGCTTTTATTTTTGAGATGCAAAGCATCTTTGAGAAAATAATGTATAAAGCAGTGTTGAATTCCTCGTGGGTATGAAAATCATATGAGGAAATTCAAGCACCGTGAATAAATTTACAAGCTACTTACAGCTGAAAATGTCCGTCACGGAAACCGAATCTAGATTTAATATTCTGAATCTGTGATCATATGATTCCTAGGCTCACATGATACCGCAGTTTATATGAAAGCTGTAAGCAGTTATATATATAAAAACTATAAATATATATATATACAGACATGATCAACCACCACGAAGCACCTCCACGAGGGATCGGAAATGTAAATATATAAAAGAGGTAAATATATATACATTGACATGATCAACCACCATGAAGCACCTCCATGAGGGATCAAAAATATAAATAAAGCTGTAAAAGCGATCAACCGCCACGGAGGAAACTCCAGGAGGGACGCAATGTACAGAAAGCAATAAAACGATCAACCGCCACGAAGTAAACTCTAGGCGGGATGAAATGTAAATATATATATATATATATATATATATATATATATATATATATATATATATATATATATATATATAAGTAAATGTACCAGATATAAAATCCAGGCTCATCAAACATAGTTCGACAACAGTTCATATATATAAATGTAAACGCACTGGATGTAAAATTCAGGCTCATCGAATAGAGTTTGACACACAGTTCATATATATATATATATATATATATATATATATATATATATATATATATATATATATATGCAAGCAATTAAACGCTTCAGACATAAGTCTAGGCTCAATCGAGGCATAACTCGATAATGTTAGTCCATATATAAATATATATATATATATATATATATATATATATATATATAAGTATATATATAAAAACTAAAATAAAACTACGGATAGAAGTCCGGGCATACACACACAACACGACTCTCAACGTGAAGAATAGTGTGTGCAAAGATGAAGAGAAAGGCTTTAGAGTGTGGAAGAAGGCTTACAGTGGGCTGCCAAAGAAGAATTCTATAGCTTTAAGTGGATGAAAACTCGGCTCCCGCCGGTACAAAAGTAGCTATATATGAGCTTACAAGTGTTTAAAATGGGAAAGCACTCCGTTTAGGGGTATACAGAGCAAATTGGACAGGGCTTTCTCACCTTTTTTTCTTATAAAATGGCCACCCCAAGCCCTCTATTTATAGAGGGGGAGCCGCAGATGTACCTGCGGCTATCCGGGGTTCCCCGGGCTTCGCTGGTCCTATCGTCTCGAAGTACGTACACGCATGCAATGTGATGTCCGCTCGAACTTTCAGAACTTCAATTCGGGCTTCCGACTGAGGTGTATAAGACCTATTTTGGATAGTCGTTGTCGAGAGTTGCGCAATGACATAGGATTAGAGGTTGTACGAAGTCAGGAAGATGGGACCATGCCCTCCGATCTTCAAGCTTTAAATTCTATCCGTTATCCTACGTAATAGTCACTCGGGATTGGACTTCCTTGGTTCTTGTGGGACATTGCTGTATAGAAAATGTATGTTTGAAATGTTGAGACGGTGCGATGTGGCATCAAGGTGGCAAGATGACGACTTTGCCCCTCACCAGGGTTTTCTCCGGCTTGGGCTGATAAAGCAGACATTGCTCAGGGTTATCTCTGAGATTGGACTGTTGCATGTGTTAAAGGTCCTCAGTGTCTTCTCTGAGGTGTGCCTGTCTTCCCGGTGTTATCTCTGGGTCTTGTATTGAGTGACTCGGTGTGAGTGTCGAGTGTTTTGAAGCTGTTTGTTTGGCTTTGAAATAAGCATTTCTGGGGTTATCTCCGGAACTGTAACTACACTCCTTGGGGTTATCTCCAAGGTTAGTGCTGCTATTCCCGGTGTCGGGACTGAGACTGAATATCTCAGGGTTATCTCCGGGATAAATCGGCCTTCTCTGGTGGAATTTTTGGTATTGGAATAGCATACCTCGGGGTTATCTCCGAGGTTAGAACTGATACTCCCAGTGTGTGTTCCAGGGTTGAAATTGAACTTTCGGTAGTATCCGAACTGGATATGAGCTGTCTTCCTGGGTTATCTCTGAAAGATGAATCTGCCCTCCTGTAATGTCAGTAACAGGTGTGTAAAAAATTTTGAGTGTCTACAATGAAGATTGTAAGTCGACTTTTGAGATGTTAAAGAAAAAGTTGACTACAGCTCCAGTGATCGTCGTACCAGATTGGACTATGCCCTTTGAACTAATGTACGATGCGAGCAACTATGCAGTAGGGGTTGTTTTGGGCCAACGTCGAGAGAAGATCTTCCATGCCATATACTATACAAGTAAAACCCTTACGGATGCACAATTGAACTACACAACTATAGAAAAGGAGTTACTTGCAGTGGTATATGCCTTTGACAAATTTCGGGCGTATTTATTTGGGATAAAGGTGGTTGTTTACACAGATCACTCGACAATCCGCTATTTGATTTCAAAGAAGGATGCTAAGCCTAAACTTATCAGATGGATACTTCTCCTTCAAGAATTTGACTTAGAAATAAAGTATAGAAAAGGGACATAAAATCAAGTAGCAGACCATCTATCGAGGCTAGAAAATCCGGGTAAAGATGAAGCGGATGAACATCTATTTGGAGTTAATTCAGAATTTTTGTGATATGCAAATTTTACTAAATATTTGGTGAGCAACATCCTTCCACCTGATTTGACGCGACAACAGAAAAAGAAATTCCTACATGACGTCAAGTGGTACATGTGGGATGAGCCATACTTATTTAGACAATGCGCCGACAAGATGATTCGCAGGTGTGTGCCATACAGTGAAGTAAAGAATATATTGCACGAGTGTCATTCGTCTGCATATGGGGGACATTATGGAAGTAAGAGAATAGCAGCCAAAGTTCTTCAAGCAGGGTTCTATTGGCCTACAGTGTTTAAGGATTCCCACCAACTCATGAAAAGCTATGACAGATGTCAAAGGGTGGGCAACATCTTAAAAAGAAACGAAATGCCACTCAACACAATCATGGAAGTAGAAGTTTTTGATGTGTTGGGAATGGACTTTATGGGATCTTTTTCTCCCTCATTCAATAACTTATACATATTACTTGCGATTGATTATGTGACAAAATGGGTTGAAGCCGTAGCACTCCTCACTAACGATGCCAAAGTGGTTCTCAAGTTCTTATATAAGAATAATTTTACACGATTTGGCACACCAAGGGCAATCATAAGTGACGAGGGTAGTCACTTTTGCAATAAAGCATTCACAGCTCTCTTGGAAAAATATGGGGTAAATCATAGAGTCGCAACATCATATCACCCCCAGACGAGTGGGAAAGCCGAGGTCTCCAACAGGGAGGTGAAGAAAATTTCAGAGAAGGTAGTTAAACCGAACAAAAAAGACTGGTCTCTAAAATTAGACGACACACTATGGGCATATCGGATAGCATACAAAATGCTAATTGGGATATCTCCGTATCAGTTGGTCTATAGAAAAGCGTGTCACTTACCTATAGAGCTACAACATAAAGCCTACTGGGCAATTTAGAAACTCAACTTCGATTAAACAGCGACGGGAGAAAAGAGAGTACTTCAATTGAATGAACTTGATGAATTCCGACTACAAGCATATGAGAACTCGAAGTTGTATAAAGAAAAGGTCAAGAAATGGCACGACCAGAAAATTTTACAGAGAAAGTTCGAATCAGGGCAGTCAGTACTATTGTTCAATTCAAGACTGAGATTATTTCCCGGAAAGCTCAAATCTAGATGGTCGGGTCCATTTACTATCAAGAGGGTCTTCCCACATGGCGTTGTGGAGCTATACAGCAGAAATCCGCTCGAAACATTCAAAGTCAACGAGCAACGACTAAAGCATTATTGGGGTGGCGACTTCAACTATGATGTCTTCGCATTCACACTTGCCGGCGCGCCATGAACAGGGAGTAGTCAGGCTGAAAGACTTAAAATCAAGCGCTAATTGGGAGGCAACCCAATTTTACTTTTATTTTTAGTATTTTTTAAGCATGTTATTAAATTTTTAGTTTAGAATATAAGTTTAGTTTAATGTAAGTTTATTTCGCTATATTAAGTAGTGAGTTGAGTCATAATTTTTAGTAAATTCAACCTTCAATGTCAAAAATTTAAGTTGCTATCTTAAATTTATTATTTTATGGTGTTTCAGGTACTTGGGAAGTGCATGGATATGTGATGGATGCGAAAAATTTGACAAATCAAGTGCAATAGCAGTACACCCCCCCCCCCGTCGGGGCGGGCTTTTTACAAAGGAACCCCCGCTAGGGCGGGGGTCTTAACCCAGAAATAGTGTGCCTCCCCACTGGGCCAAACAAAATCCATAGAAACCCCCCGCCGGGGTGGGGGTCTTGGTGATAAGTGGATTTTAAATCCACGAATCGGGTTCTAATTCAAGCCTATTCGTTGTTAAAACCTTGATTTCATGTTTAGTTTTACTTGTTTATTGTTGTTTTGTGGGTAGGTGTGGTGGTGTGGCGTTTGAGCATCAAAGGAGTGCATTTGTAGCAACAATGTGGCAAGCAAAGAAGAAAACAAAGTCACTTTGTAGAAGGCATGTCCACCGAGGCGGGCGTATTTAACCTTTACACCCCCGCCGGGGCGGGTGGTCTTCATGTTGGTGTCGACGTCGGGATTTTTATTTGTCCCTTTTTGTTACCTGTTTTTTTGTGTTCTCATTTTATGTGAGATTTGTCTGAAAAAATAAGCGAAAAAGGTCCGACATGTGTAATGTCGACGATTGGACTATAAGAGTCGCCAGTTGGTTTTTTAACTAGTTGTACCAACACAACCGAGAAAAAGTTTGCACATTGACCCAGTGATGTAACACTGCTAAACGGGTCGGTGAAACCGAGATTCAACTAGGGTCCGGGGACTTGCTTATGCGAAGGGAAGGTGTTAGGCACCCCCCGACATCCGTGTTGCCACGCTGACTGCTACTTTTCAAGAAACTATTATCTGAATGTGTGTGTGTGTGTGGGTCAATGTGCTGTTATTTGGAAGTAGTGCTATGCCTCGTTTGCACCTATATACAAAGGGCTTGAATATGTGTAAAAATTCAGTTTTAAACAAGATATAGCAGCGATGTTTCGTAAAAGAGGTTTTTCAAACCATGTGCTCAATAGTAATTGAGACCTTTGATACTTCCATTTTATTCTGTATTCGGCTTGATTGATTTTATTTTACAGATGCGAGGCATCTGTATGAAAATAATGTACAAAAGGTGTTGAACTCCTCGTGGGTATGAAAACCATCTGAGGTAATTCAGACATCACAGATAAATTTACAAGCTGCTTATAGCTGAAAAGGTCCATCACGGGAACTGAGTCTAGATTCAGTGGACTGAATCTGTGATCACATGATGTCGCAATTGATATAAACGTAGTAAGCAGGTATATATATAAAAGTCATAAATAAATATATATATACAGACATGATCACCAACCATGAAGCACCTCCATGGGGGATCAGAAATGTAAATAAAGCTGTAAAAGCTATCAACCGCCACGAAGGAAACTCCAGGCGGGACGAAATGTACAGAAAGCAGTAAAAACGGTCAACCACCACGAAGTAAACTGTAGGTGGGACGAAATGTAAATATATATATATATATATATATATATATATATATATATATATATATATAAGCAATAAATGCACCGGATATAAAATCTAGGCTCATCGCACAAAGTCCGACAACAGTTAATATATATATAAGTATATATATATTAAAGCAATAAACGCACCAGATGTAAAATCCAGGCTCATCGAACAAAGTCCGACAACAGTTAATATATATATATATATATATATATATATATATATATATATATATATATATATATATATATATAGTAAAGCATTAAACGCTCCAGACCAAAGTCTAGGCTCATCGAACAGAGTTCGACACACAATTCATATATATATATATATATATATATATATATATACAAACTGAAATTAATCCACGGACCGAAGTTTGGACAAACAAACGCAACACGACTCTCAACTTAAAGAAGGGTGTGTGCAAAGATGGAGAGAAAGGCTTTAAAGTGTGTAAGAAGGCTTACATTGGGCTGCCAAAGAAGACTTATATATCTTTGAAGTAGATAAAAACTGGCTTTTGTAGGTACAAAAATAGCTATATGTGAGCTCACAGGTGTTTAAAATGGGAAAGCACTCAGTATATTGCAAGTACGGAGCAAATTAGGCAGGGCTTCCTCGCTCTTTCTCCTTGCAAAATGGCCACCCCAAGCCCTCTATTTATAGAGGGTGGAGCCGCAGGTTGGTCGCAGGTGTACCAGAGGCTGCTCGGGGTGCCCCGTGCTTCGTTGGTCCTACTGTCTCGAAGTACGTGCACGTAGGCAACGTGATGTCCACTCAAACTTTCAGAATTGCAATTCGGGCATCCGACTGAGGTATATAGGACCTATTTCGGACCGCCGTTGTCGAGAGTTATGCAATGACATGGGATTAGAGGTTGTACGAAGTCATGAAGATGGGAAGATGCCCTCCGGTCTTCAGCTTCAAATTCTACCCGTTATCCTGTGCAATAATCACTCGGGATTGGTTCTTCTGAGCTTTTATGGGACATTACTGTGTAGAAATGTATGTTTGAAATATTGAGACGACGTGATGTGGTGTCATGGTGGCGAGATGACGACTTAGCCCCTCACCGGGGTTATCTCCGGTTTGGGCTGATAAAGTAGACGTTGCTCAGGGTTATCTCTAAGATTGGACTACTGCAATGGTTGAAGGTCCTCAGTGTCATCTCTGAGGTGTGCCTGTCCTCCCGGTGTTATATCTAGGTTGGTACTTAGTATCTCGTTGTGAGCGCCGAGATTGAAGTTGATTGCATTTGAAACAAGCATTTTCGGGGTTATCACCGGAACTGCATTCCTTGGGGTTATCGCCAAGGTTGGTAGCTATTCCCATGGTTAGGACTGAGACTGGATACCTCGGGGTTATCTCTGAGATTAATCGGTCTTCTCCGGTGTGTGTTCCGATATTGGATCTGCATGTCTCAGGGTTATCTACGAGGTTGGATTTGTTACTCCTGGTGTGTACTCCGGGGTTGATGCTGAACTTCCAGTAGTATCCGGACTGGATATGAACTGTCTTCCAGGGTTCCCTCTTGAAAAACGAATCTGTCCTCCTGCAATGTTAGTGGTAGGTGTACAAAAAATTTTGAGTGTCTATAGTTGGAAAGCAGTAGCCTAGCCCGCCGGGGCGGGCATTTTACAAGCCATTACCCCCGTTGTGGCGGGGGGTGTCGAATTCTGACTGCCCTGAATGGTTTGAAACTCTACTGGGACTTGGATTTTAGGACTTGTTTAGGCGTATGGACTCTAAAAGAGATGGGACTTCGACCAAAACTAGTGTGGGGCATATATATCGAGTAATGAACTACGATATCAGGATCATGCAAAGAAATTAATAGAGATTAAGGACAAATTTGGATAGCAAGCATTGGAGTGAAGATTTTGAAGAATTTTCACATCGATTACGGGTTAAGGCTAGAGTGAAGGGTGTTCTGCGTTATTCTTCTTCTTTAGTTTATATTTGTAATTGAGAAGATGTTATCTTTGATTTATTCGGTTATTATTTCATTTATGATGAACTAATTTCTTTCTAGGCTTAAGACGGATCTTTAAGTGGAACGATGGTTATGTAATCTTTGATTTAAGTTTAATAAGCTATTATCCAGTTTATCTATATTAATTTGAGCTTGAATTTATGAATTGCCTGATCAATAGTTCTTTGTGGACTTGTATGAACTCGAGAGATGAAATACGAGTCTAGACTTAGTTAATATAGTACGTGTTCTTGAATTTTGTGAATGAAAAGAATCTTGATGAATGTTAAGGTAGAGATATGCTTGCCATTGCATGTAATCGGATAAAGAACTTAAACTTAAACATTCTTTAATTGTAATTCACATAGAGATATAGTGCGTTAGTTGATTAAGGTGTTTAACTTGATTCTATCTTAATTGTGAATTGAAGTTAATACGGTATTAGTACATCGAGAGGTGGCTAGTACTACATACGTGTTCTTGATTAATAAACTGAGATAGTGAATTAAACTAGAATAAAGGTGTAATAATTAGAGTGATGCTTAAAGTGAAGTCAGAAGCCTAATTCTCCATTATTTGTTTGAAAATTCAGTTTTTAGAGTTTGTTGAGTGTTTGATGATTTTAATCTTTTTAATATTTTAGTTACAAACTTGAAATTGATTAGTTTAATAAAATTAGGATTAATAGGAAATTGGTACTTGTGAGTTTTAAATTCTTACTAAGTCTCTCAGGGCACGATACTCTACTTACTATTATATTACTTGTTGACCATGTATACTTGCGTGTTGTGCATAATTAGATTTTTCCCAACAAGTTTTTGGCGCCGTTGCCGGGGACTTTAGTATAGATTTTAATATTTTGCAATATTAGTTTAATTAGTCCAGTTTTACTTAAACATTTTTTTTGTTTTGTTTGTGTTATTTCAGGTTTTTGAAGTTGGTTTATGCAAACTCAATCCAAAAATCCAGACTTGCTTCCTTTTGAGGACGTCATTGAAAGACGCTTTCAAAGGCTAAGTAAGTGGATTAAGGAAACAAGGGACGACTTTGAAAATTCTGAGAAAGAAGAAGCGATGGTTGCTAAAGACTAGAAAACATTGAGGGACTTTGCTACACCCAAGGTGACTGAGCTGCAGTCGAGTATCATCAGGCCAGCTATAGTTGCGAATACATTCGAGATTAAGCCTGGGACTATTCAGATGATCCAAAATTCGGTTCAGTTTGGGGGATTGGCAAATGATGATCCTAACGAGCATCTAATCAGCTTTCTAGAAATATGCGACACTTTCAAGTACAATGTGGTGTCGGAAGACGCGGTAAGACTTCGCTTGTTCCCATTCACTCTGTGGGACAAGGCGAAGAGTTGGTTACATTCTCTACCGCCTAGATCGATAACTACATGGGATGACCTTGCGCAGAAATTTCTTGCAAAATTTGTCCCACCAGCGAAGACTGCAAAGATGAGAAATGAGATTACCATGTTTGATCAGCAACATGGGGAGTCATTGTACGAGGTATGGGAGAGATATAAAGAATTGCTCAGAAAATGCCCACATCACGGATTGCCTAAGTGGTTGCAGATGAACACATTTTACAACGGACTACATGGGAATCTCAGGACCAGTATTGATGCAGCATCGGGGGGGGGGGAGCTTTTATGGTAAAGAATTATGAGGAGGCATATCAGTTGATAGAAACGATGGCCGCTAACAACTATCAGTGGCCCACGACAAGAATGACACAACCTACGGTAGCTGGAGTGTTAGAGGTAGATGGAGTGACAGCAATAACAGCTCAGATTTCAGCACTCTCTAAGAAGTTTGACGTTTGGTCAGAGGTACAGACACCGCAAGTTACAGTTATTTGTGAGTTGTGCGTGGGTGAACATCCGACGGATCAATGTGCAATCAACCCAGAGTCAGTACATTTTTTGAGTAGCTACAACAGAATTCCTCAGAATACATACCAGAATGCATATAATCAGGGGAATATGAATTTGGCGTGGAACAATAATCAGAATCAGCAATTCCCACGACCATCGTATCCCCCAGGATTTCAGAATCAACAACAACCAGTTCAACGTCAAGAGAGGAAATCAGATTTAGAGGAGTTGCTATTAAAGTATATAACAAGAAACGAGGTAGCCATGAAAAACCAAGCAATAGCCATCAAGAATTTAGAATGGATGCTTTGCCATGCCTTATCAGATGGATTCTCCTTTTACAAGAGTTTAATTTAGAAATAAAGGATAGAAAGGGGACGGAGAATCAAGTTGCATATCATTTGTCTAGGCTGGAAAATCAGGGTAAAAAGGAAGAGGACAAGTGTGTAATTAATGAGTCATTCCCGGATGAGCAACTGTTTGGGATAAATACAGAATTTTCATGGTATGCGGACTTCGCGAATTATCTAGTGAGCAACATTTTGCCCCCTGATCTTACACGTCAACAGAAAAAGAAGTTTCTTCATGACGTCAAGTAGTATATGTGGGATGAGCCTTACTAATTTAAACAGTGTGCCGACAAGATGATCAGAAGATGTGTGCCCTACAATGAAGTGAAGAACATACTGCATGAGTGTCACTCATCGGCATATGGAGGACACTATGGTAGTGAGAGAACAACGACAAAAGTACTTCAAGTCGGGTTTTATTGGCCTACATTATTTAAAGACGCCCAACAATTTGTTAAAACTTGTGATAGATGTTAAAGGGTGGGCAACATATCAAAAAGGAATGACATGCCACTACAAACAATTTTAGAAGTTTAGATTTTTAATGTATGTGGCATAGATTTCATGGGGCCATTCCCGTCCTCATTTACCAATTAGTACATTTTGCTTGCGGTGAACTATGTATCAAAGTGGGTTGAAGCAGTAGCACTCCCGATTAACGATGCCAAAGTGGTTCTCAAATTCTTCCAGAAGAACATTTTTACAAAGTTTGGCACGCCGAGAGATATTATAAGTGATGAAGGTAGTCACTTCTGCAACAAATCGTTTACAGCTCTATTGGCAAAGTATGGGGTCAACCATAAGGTAGCTACATCATATCATCCCCAAACCAGTGGACAAGCTGAGGTTTCAAATAGGGAAGTGAAGAAAATCTTGGAAAAGGTGGTAAACCCGAATAGAAAGGATTGGTCTCTCAGGTTGGACGATGCACTATGGGCCTATCAGACTGCGTATAAAACACCGATTGGTATGTCACCATATCAACTACTATACGGGAAAGCTTGTCACCTACCTGTTGAGTTACAGCACACGGCCTACTGGGCTATTCAGAAACTGAACTTCGATCAAGCAGCTGTGGGTGAAAAGCGACTACTTCAGCTAAATGAGCTCGATGAATTTCGACTGCAAGCTTACGAGAACTCAAAATTATACAAAGAAAAGGTCAAGAAATGGCACGGCCATAAAATCATGCACTGAACGTTCAAACCGGGACAATCTGTAATGCCCCAGAAAATCGGATTTTTGAGAATTAAATTTTTATTTTTATTAAATGAATTTAATTGATTATTTATGGAGCAAGCTAATCGAACGTCATTCTATGACCTAGAAATGTCAGAACATCGTAGAATTTTGGCTACGTGGTAGAATTAAAGTGTTTGAATTTCCAAGACGAAAATAAAAGCTTTCCGAAAAAATTTCTGAAAAATACTATTCAAGCATTTCTGCTCGGGAATTATTTTTGAACTTCCGAGAAATACGTAATGATAGAATATCCATGTGAGATAGAATATCCAATAATATTTCAGTTATGGAAAACGTAATATTTCGCATGTGGACTTAAAATCTAACGTTTAAGGAAAATGATTTACGAGAAGGAAATGTAATGCGAGTAATGGATTAAGCGATGATCGTATACTACGTAAGTATTATACGATGTAATGAATACAAGTATGATACGAAGTATTATACGAATACGTATGAATAATGGTATATTATATATGTCGAATAAGTATACGAGCTAGAATACGAGAATTATACGTGATTATACGTTATAAGGCTTTAAGCCAATTGTAATGAATTTGTAGAATTGGTAGGATTTGTTAAGTATTATGTGAGCCAAGTATTGAATGTAAGTATAATACGACGTATTGTACTATCATGTATGAAGAATGAGATAACGTATATTAAGAATTAATATACGAGATAGCATACAAAGATTATACGTGGGGTATAAATGTTAAGTTATGTAATTTAAAGGGAATGGACTTGTAGGATTATAAACTTAATAGTAGTAGTCCAATATAATGTGACAATCAAGCCCAAGTGTTTGGTATATCATGAGTCCAAATCATGTAGCACAAGCCCATTAAGGAAGTAGTTGGATGAATTAACCAAGCCCAATGAATTAGCCATGATCCATGAAGCAATCTAAGTGTAAAGTGGGTAGACTTGATGGGCAAACAAATTGTGTGATTAGCAAGAGACTTAATGACTAAGCAATGGATAACTTAAGTGGTGAGCAAGTGACTTGGTGGCTAAGTAGAAGTGGTGACCAAGTTAACTTAATTAGGAAGTAATGAATAGTAAGGAGGTGGATGGCCTTTTGACCATTATACCCTCATCTAGGATTTCCTATAAATAGAGAGCTTGGAGTTCATTTTGTGGTTGTTTCATTTTCATCCAACTCCTCTCATATATAAGTAACTTATTTGGTTGAGAGAATAAGCACTTTCCTTGTTAAGTTTTCCACCAATAAACTTATAGCTTATTGGTTAGAGATAATAAGTTAGCAAAAGTTATACTTGGAAGTAAGAAGTAAGCACAAGAAAGAATCAAGTGATCATCAAAGAGTAAGTGTTCTTGAACCATGTTTCTCTTTCTTTTCTATTGTTAGAGAAGGGGGTATTGGTAGAGCTAACGTGCTAAGAAGAGGTTGGAATAATGAATCAAAGGGCTTAAGTCATAATAAGCCGGATAAGTCATGAATAATCTATTCGTAATCATATAGGTTAAGACCTTGTGAAGAACACTAATGAATGTATAATAACTTGTAGGAACTTGTAACATGGTTACATTAATGAAGTTAGTATGATAATAAGAAGCATGAATAATGGATCCAAGTCATCATCCATAATAAGTTATATGAAAAGAAGACATAAGTTATGAGTATTGAAAATATAAGTAATTCATATTTTCATAAGTTCTAAACTCACAATGAACTAGTAATAAATTATCATGAATATAAGTTAACGAAGCATTTGTGTCAAGATGATAGTATAATGGATTGAATCCAAGTGAAATGGTTTAAAAATCTCAAGTAACGAAGTTTCGCCGGAATTTGCACGATTAGACGACGATCGTCGAATTCGTGAAATTCTCGGAATGGAAGTCGAATTTTGATATTGAGTTTGGAAACGTTGGTTTTCAATGGAGACAAGTAGTATTTGTCATTATAGAGTTGCGGACTCAAAAATGGCCGGATTCCGACTTAGAACGAAGAAACGAGCGTTGAACGTTCACGAACGTTTACCGTTTTCATTGAAAATGGACTAATAGGTGAATTTTTAGCAAACGAAATCGAATAGATAAAATTATTGAATGATCATGTAGATTACATAATTTGTGAACCGTAGGCTTTTGAACGAGCCAATTCGGACTTATAACGAAGAAGTTATACGTCCGGGAAGTTCACAAAATTTCAAAACTGAAAATTTTCTGGTGCACAGAGTTGGCGCCGCGGCGCCAACCCAAGGCTAAATAGGTCACGCCGCAGCGCCGAGCATGGCCGGGCAAAGGGGAAACCTACTGAAGAGTCGCACCGCGGCGCGACAATTATCAAAGGGAATCGCACCGCAGCACCGAGTCCGATTTCCAAGCCCTAAGGGGCGACGCCGCAGCGCGGCACAAAGAAGAAAAGCTGGCGCCGCGGCGCCAGCACTAGGGTTTGCATAGAGAGGATTGTTTATGAAGATAAAAAGAGAGGTAATGAAGTAACACAGACCTAATGAACTTGAAGTAACATTGTTAAGTCATGATTAAACCCCAAGTAGGATCACTTAGGGTTAAGGAAAGTCGATTGAAGATGAATGCAAATGGTATGCAATAAACGTACTTAACCAAGGACGATTAAAATGTCGTTTAATAATGTAAGAACATTAGTAAACCGTAAGGAAAGATGATTAACTCGAGCCGAGTTGTATTAATGATATAATTTCACTTAAATGTTATAAGAGAACGAAGTTGGTAAGAATGATGTAAAGAATGACGGAAAGCCGGAACCCATAAATAACAAATCTAATAAGGGATTAGATTGAGAAGAAGGGTAAGATTCTTTAGGAGCTATGTAGGTTCATTCATAACCTAATATGGTATGTTATGTGATTATGTGTTGTAGAGACTGTAAAGACTCAAGGGAAATGTATTTATACTGTAGCAGACGTTGAAGGAAAGTTTTTCCTAAATGCTTGTCTAACCTTCGTGTTAGCCATGTTTTCAAATGATTCAAATTATGAGATGCATGTATGGTTTTGAAGAAAGAGTCGATGCCAGTTTTAGCTCAGCTAGACTATTCTTGATAGATTGATTGAACTGTTTACAAGTCTTTCAATATAGAATTGCTAACGCTATCCTACGCCAACTATTTGGTACGGATTCAAGGTAAGCCTGAATATGTATAAACAAATATTTTTTCATCGAGTATTCGATGGGCACGTGAGGTTGCCACAACTTAAACGTACACACGTTTAATGGATGTAGTGTTGATCAACATAGAGTACTATGAGCTGATCACTCAGAAGTGCTCGTAAGCTATGCCGGACTTACGGACTTCGTGCCGAGTCGTCCTTTTCAAAGAAACTATAAGACGTTCACGTCTTGAACTAGAATTGATGATTCATGGAATATTGTTATTGTAAAATGTTTTGAAGGAAAAGAAACGCTATTTTAAGTTATTGATAGTACTTCGTAACTATCATCCAGTTATTGAAGATATACGATTCTTATGTTTCAAGCATGCTTTTAAAAATAAAATTGTTATACTTGCTGAGCTTGTTATGCTCATTCTTGCTTGAACCATATGAATGCAGCTTAAATGATACGACCAAGGGATTCGACAAGGATAAAGTGAAGACTTAAGCGAGCTTGTAGACTACCTATGTAATAGTATAGGTTTGTAATGATAATATGTGATATTATGACAAGAACAAATGTAACGGTTATAACGAACCTAGGGAATGGTAATATTATTTTGGTATATATATGAGACATATTCTTTCTTTTGAGGCATTTCAATTGAATGTTTATGTGAACTGTAGCACCGTGGAGCACCATCTGTCGGGTTGAAAGAGACCCGGATTTGGGGGCGTCACAGGTTGTTATCAGAGCATTAGGTTATAAAACTTAAGGGGGGAAGAACCTTAGGCTAATAACCTCGTTAAGGAAGAGAAGTCTGAAGGGAGTAAACTTGAGCTTTACTTGAGTTGAATGAGTCAATAAAGTATTGAGGAAACTCAGTATCAAAAGATTTAAAAGATAGAAAGTAACCCTAAATAAATTAAATATGATTTGTGCTTATACGATTCTGTGTTATGTACTAATCAACATATGTGTTATTGTAGGATGTCGATTGATAGCTTGATGTATAGAGATATACACGCAGTGAGCAAAGAGCTTGTGAACCGAGTAGAGCCTGTACTTATGCCAGTGGCGGAGGTGCCAATAGTGATTCTAGAGGAGTCGGAGACAGAGGAGTACTTTTCTGAGGAAGACTACTCTGAGGGAGAGATGGATATATCGTCATACCTTAGTATGATGAATGAGGTGGAGGAAGAAAGAGAGGTAACATCGGTTACTACGGTGGTACCTACATTGGAGTCATCACCTCCAGATGCAATGGAAGTATTGTATCTGGCAGCGCTTGACAGGAATGTGCAACTGGGTACAGTTGTGCAAAATCAGAGTGAAGAGATTAGTTATCTCCATGAAGCTAAGATGTCTACAGAAGTAGATTTTGAGTTAGAGCATGACAAGCAGGTGCTTATGGAAGAGCAGGCTATGAATTTTAAGGCAGAGGCCGATGAGCTTCGTAGAGAACTTGGGGAGAAGGATCGAAAGATAGCCTGGATGTCTTACATCCATGAGAGTGCTCATAAGGATTTCAAGATGAAGGTTGCTTGTTATTCCGTTGAGTCAGGACAAACCCGTCATATGATTAGTCGGGATACTGTAGCGAAGATTGCGAATGAGAAACACGAGGATGCTGTTATGCATTATTAGAAATCTAAAGTTATATGTATGTGTGTAATGGCGTAAAACCCTCCTTTGTATAAAAGGGTAGTCTTTTTGTAAATCCCAAATTTTGTGAAGTTCAAGTTCGGGATAAAAATGTAATAGCTGTTGGCTATGAACGTAAATTATAAATAGTTTCAAACTATGAAGAAGCATATGTATATAATGAAGTTTTCATGGAAATGATTTGTTATGATGCAATTTGGCATGTGGCGATTAATAACGAAGTAAGTAAATAGATAATAATGAAATTTTATTTATTTAATCAGGAAATGCCGCTAAGGGAAAGATAACGTAATCAGGAAGTGAAATCACATAATGATAATGAAGGGGGTCTGAACAACCCTATGCAAGAGTTCGTTAATTTATTAGCGACTGCATTTGACTAAACCGGGGTAGAATACTCGCGGAACCTAGAGTAGCTAGAACGACTATCTTTAAAGAGTTTAAAAGTGTAGGTCCGTCAGAGTTCAAAGGAACGACGGACCCAGTAGATGCCCAGACCGGGGTAAAAGAAGTGGAGAAGGCGTTTGTTATTACAAACGTAGTTGAGGTGCAAAGGATTTCTTTTGCAACTTACTTAACGAAAGGGGGAAGCCAACCTTTGGTGGGAGGCTCACCAGGGTGGGGCTAGAACAGATGTGGTAGTATAGGAATAATTCAAGAAGGTTTACTTCGAGAATTATTTCCCTACAAGTGTGCAAGGGAGGATGGAGATTAAGTTCTTAGAACTTAAGTAAGGGGACATGACGGTTCCCCAAGATGAGGACAAATACAATTGGTGAGGTTTGTTTCACATCTAGTGAACACGAAGGAGATGAAGACTCGTAGATTGGAGTAGGGCCTGAAACCCTAGATCTATAGTAGGATTTTGGTGTTCTAGAGTGTTTCCTATGGGATCATTCTGGAGAAGGTAATTATAACAGAAGGTGGTAGTGAAGCGTAGACTCAATACCACAAAGAGAGGAAGAATGAAAGCAAGGGAGAGGGAGAAACCAAGATAGAGAATGCCAATGGCAGTATGCCAAGAAGAAAGAATTATAACTCCAGGAATTCTGGAGTGGGACAAGGGGATCCTAAGCGTAGGATCAGAGTGTATAAAACAGATGGAAAGACTCATCTAGGAGTCTGTCTGAAAGGGGTTAAGAATATTTTTAAACATTAAGATAGAGGAGGAGGAATTAACTTTAGTTAAATCATATTCGTGAAAATTATTTCATGGATAATCGAAGTAAGTAGGTGTCAGTAGATAAGTACTGTTCATGTTGAGAGAATTTGAGGAAATTCTCGGTATGAATGGGTTGATTAACCATAGAACTATAATAAATAGTTATAAGAAAAGTCTGAACCTTCAGTTTTTCAGAAAATACAAGGTAGTAATTTATGATAATAAAACATAGAGACGTCTTGTCGTCTCACCTGGACGTAAGTTAGTAGGATGTTAAAGAAGAGGATGAGTCGTTACGGTTGCGTATCGACTATCGTAATAGGAGTAAGTTAGTAGTTAAGAGTAAATACCCATAGCCCAGGATCGATGATCTATTTGGTCAGTTGAGAGGGGCAAAGAATTCTTATAAAGATAGATATATGTATGGGGTATAGTCGGTTGAAAGTAAGGAAGAAGGAGGAGATACCTAAGATGACATTCAGAACACGTTATAGTTATGACAAGTTTCTGGTTATGTCATTTAGGTTGACTAATGTACTGAAGTTAGATTTGTCGTAAGGAGCGTCGAGTAAGTCGGTGATAAATTGATAGGTACCCTTGTGAGATGCTATGGTTGAAGGTACCATTAGCGTCACAGGATTTAAAAGAAAGGTTGATTAAGGCACCTGTATTATCTTTATCAGATGATACGGGGAATTTTGTAGTGTATCTCGATGTTCGTATTGATGACATGATTGCGTGCTCTTATAGCATGGCAATGTCAGTGTGTATGCGATATGTTGGTTAAGGATTATAAGAAGGTCTATCCTACTTATGATCCAGAATTGGCAGCTGAAGTATTAAATTAAAACTCTAAAGATAGTATTTATACTGGGAGAAAAGTAAGATATACACCGACTCTAAGAGTCTGAAATATATCTCCACACGGAAGGAGTTGAATATGCAGTAGGGAGAGGACTGTGATATCTTATATCATTCAGGGAAGGTAAACGTAGAAGCCGACACACTAAGTAGGAGGGGTATTGAAAGTTATCAATATTAACGACTCATAATGAGTTAATAACGGAAATGGCAAGGTCAAAGTTAGAAGTTAAATTACGGAATGAAAGGGTAGAAATGTTTTGCACAAGATGGACTCAATCCACGATGATGGAACGAGTTACATAAGTACGATTAAGTACCGAGTTGTACAAGCGAATGAAGATGATGATGCAGGATAAGTAGAAGACTAAGTATAGTCTTATTTTGGAGGAGGAATTTGAGTTCCATATAAATTCGAGTTAAAAGGATAACTGGGATGATATAGAGATCGCGTAATGTGTTAATAAGTGTTTAAATTCCAACTAAGATTATTGATAGGAAGTGATAAGTCATATGAATTAAGATAATACCTTCGGTGAAGGTGAAATGGAAGAACCCCAATGTCGAAGAAGCATTGTGGGAACTCGAGATTAAAAGAAAGGAAAATTTTTCTCTGTGGTATAAGTATGATTAGCGAGATTCTGGGGATAGAATCCTTATAAGGAGGGAAGAGTGTAACGCCCCAGAAAATCGGATTTTTGAGAATTAAATTTTTATTTTTATTAAATGAATTTAATTGATTATTTATGGAGCAAGCTAATCGAACGTCGTTCTATGACCTAGAAATGTCAGAACATCGTAGGATTTTGGCTACGTGGTAGAATTAAAGTGTTTGAATTTCCAAGACGAAAATAAAAGCTTTCCGAAAAAATTTCTGAAAAATACTATTCACGCATTTCTGCTCGGGAATTATTTTTGAACTTCCGAGAAATACGTAATGATAGAATATCCATGTGAGATAGAATATCCAATAATATTTCAGTTATGGAAAACGTAATATTTCGCATATGGACTTAAAATCTAACGTTTAAGGAAAATGATTTACGAGAAGGAAATGTAATGTGAGTAATGGATTAAGCGATGATCGTATACTACGTAAGTATTATACGATGTAATGAATACAAGTATGATACGAAGTATTATACGAATACGTATGAATAATGGTATATTATATATGTCGAATAAGTATACGAGCTAGAATACGAGAATTATACGTGATTATACGTTATAAGGCTTTAAGCCAATTGTAATGAATTTGTAGAATTGGTAGGATTTGTTAAGTATTATGTGAGCCAAGTATTGAATGTAAGTATAATACGACGTATTGTACTATCATGTATGAAGAATGAGATAACGTATATTAAGAATTAATATATGAGATAGCATACAAAGATTATACGTGGGATATAAATGTTAAGTTATGTAATTTAAAGGGAATGGACTTGTAGGATTATAAACTTAATAGTAGGAGTCCAATATAATGTGACAATCAAGCCCAAGTGTTTGGTATATCATGAGTCCAAATCATGTAGCACAAGCCCATTAAGAAAGTAGTTGGATGAATTAACCAAGCCCAATGAATTAGCCATGATCCATGGAGCAATCTAAGTGTAAAGTGGGTAGACTTGATGGGCAAACAAATTGTGTGATTAGCAAGAGACTTAATGACTAAGCAATGGATAACTTAAGTGGTGAGCAAGTGACTTGGTGGCTAAGTAGAAGTGGTGACCAAGTTAACTTAATTAGGAAGTAATGAATAGTAAGGAGGTTGATGGCCTTTTGATCATTATACCCTCATCTAGGATTTCCTATAAATAGAGAGCTTGGAGTTCATTTTGTGGTTGTTTCATTTTCATCCAACTTCTCTCATATATAAGTAACTTATTTGGTTGAGAGAATAAGCACTTTCCTTGTTAAGTTTTCCACCAATAAACTTATAGCTTATTGGTTAGAGATAATAAGTTAGCAAAAGTTATACTTGGAAGTAAGAAGTAAGCACAAGAAAGAATCAAGTGATCATCAAAGAGTAAGTGTTCTTGAACCATGTTTCTCTTTCTTTTCTATTGTTAGAGAAGGGGGTATTGGTAGAGCTAACGTGCTAAGAAGAGGTTGGAATAATGAATCAAAGGGCTTAAGTCATAATAAGCCGGATAAGTCATGAATAATCTATTCGTAATCATATAGGTTAAGACCTTGTGAAGAACACTAATGAATGTATAATAACTTGTAGGAACTTGTAACATGGTTACATTAATGAAGTTAGTATGATAATAAGAAGCATGAATAATGGATCCAAGTCATCATCCATAATAAGTTATATGAAAAGAAGACATAAGTTATGAGTATTGAAAATATAAGTAATTCATATTTTCATAAGTTCTAAACTCACAATGAACTAGTAATAACATATCATGAATATAAGTTAACGAAGCATTTGTGTCAAGATGATAGTATAATGGATTAAATCCAAGTGAAATGGTTTAAAAATCTCAAGTAACGAAGTTTCGCCGGAATTTGCACGATTAGACGACGATCGTCGAATTCGTGAAATTCTCGGAATGGAAGTCGAATTTTGATATTGAGTTTGGAAATGTTGGTTTTCAATGGAGACAAGTAGTATTTGTCATTATAGAGTTGCGGACTCAAAAATGGTCGGATTCCGACTTAGAACGAAGAAACGAGCGTTGAACGTTCACGAACGTTTACCGTTTTTATTGAAAATGGACTAATAGGTGAATTTTTAGCAAACGAAATCGAATAGATAAAATTCTTGAATGATCATGTAGATTACATAATTTGTGAACCATAGGCTTTTGAACGGGCCAATTCGGACTTATAACGAAGAAGTTATGCGTCCGGGAAGTTCACAAAATTTCAAAACTGAAAATTTTCTGGTGCACAGAGTTGGCGCCGCGGCGCCAACCCAAGGCAAAATAGGTCACGCCGCAGCGCCGACCATGGCCGGGCAAAGGGGAAAGCTACTGAAGAGTCGCATCGTGGCGCGGAAATTATCAAAGGGAATCGCGCCGCAACACCGAGTTCGGTTTCCAAGCCCTAAGGGGCGACGCCGCAGCGCGGCACAAAGAAGAAAAGCTGGTGCCGCGGCGCCAACACTAGGGTTTGCATAGAGAGGATTGTTTATGAAGATAAAAAGAGAGGTAATGAAGTAACACAGACCTAATGAACGTGAAGTAACATTGTTAAGTCATGATTAAACCCCAAGTAGGATCACTTAGGGTTAAGGAAAGTCGATTGAAGATGAATGCAAATGGTATGCAATAAACGTACTTAACCAAGGACGATTAAAATGTCGTTTAATAATGTAAGAACATTAGTAAACCGTAAGGAAAGATGATTAACTCAAGCCGAGTTGTATTAATGATATAATTTCACTTAAGTGTTATAAGAGAACGAAGTTGGTAAGAATGATGTAAAGAATGACGGAAAGCCGGAACCCATAAATAACAAATCTAATAAGGGATTAGATTGAGAAGAAGGGTAAGATTCTTTAGGAGCTATGTAGGTTCATTCATAATCTAATATGGTATGTTATGTGATTATGTGTTGTAGAGACTGTAAAGACTCAAGGGAAATGTATTTATACTGTAGTAGACGTTGAAGGCAAGTTTTTTCTAAACGTTTGTCTAACCTTCGTGTTAGCCAGGTTTTCAAATGATTCAAATTATGAGATGCATGTATGGTTTTGAAGAAAGAGTCGATGCCAGTTTTAGCTCGGCTAGACTATTCTTGATAGATTGATTGAACTGTTTACAAGTCTTTCAATATAGAATTGCTAACGCTATCCTACGCCAACTATTTGGTACGGATTCAAGGTAAGCCTGAATATGTATAAACAAATGTTTTTTCATCGAGTATTCGATGGGCACGTGAGGTTGCCACAACTTAAACGTACACACGTTTAATGGATGTAGTGTTGATCAACATAGAGTACTATGAGTTGATCACTCAGAAGTGCTCGTAAGCTATGCCGGACTTCCGGACTTCGTGCCGGGTCGTCCTTTTCAAAGAAACTATAAGACGTTCACGTCTTGAACTAGAATTGATGATTCATGGAATATTGTTATTGCAAAATGTTTTGAAGGAAAAGAAACGCTATTTTAAGTTATTGATAGTACTTTGTAACTATCATCCAGTTATTGAAGATATACGATTCTTATGTTTCAAGCATGCTTTTAAAAATAAAATTGTTATACTTGTTGAGCTTGTTATGCTCATTCTTGCTTGAACCATATGAATGCAGCTTAAACGATATGACCAAGGGATTTGACAAGGATAAAGTGAAGACTAAAGCGAGCTTGTAGACTACCTATGTAATAGTATAGGTTTGTAATGATAATATGTGATATTATGACAAGAACAAATGTAACGGTTATAACGAACCTAGGGAATGGTAATATTATTTTGGTATATATATGAGACATATTCGTTCTTTTGAGGCATTTCAATTGAATGTTTATGTGAACTGTAGCACCGTGGAGCACCATCTGTCGGGTTGAAAGAGACCCGGATTTGGGGGCGTCACACAATCAATACTACTTTTCAACTCAAGGTTGAGGTTATTCCCGGGAAAGTTAAAATCAAGATGGTCGGGGCCATTCACCATCAAAAGTGTTTTCTCACATGGCGCCGTTGAACTCTACATTAGAAACCCATTGGAGACTTTTAAGGTCAACGGTCAACAGTTGAAGCATTATTGGGGTGGCGAATCCAACACGGATGTCATCGCAATCACATTATTTGACATACCATAAACAGGGAGTAGTCAGGCTGAATGACTTAATCAAGCGTTAATTGGGAGGAAACCCAATTGTACTTTTATTTTTCATATTTTTATTCATAACTATCAAATTATAGTTTTGCATAATTAGTAATATATAATAAGTTCATAGATTAATTAGATAAGTTGCATGTTCTTGATAATCTCTCCACCATGATTAAAATGATCAAAATCTTCTAACATTTATGTTTTCTGGCTTTGCAGGATCTTAAATTGATAATAGTTGGGAATATGAAGGAAGAATGAAGCAAACCAGATCAAGTTAGCAGTGTGCATGCCCGCCGGGGCAGGCCCCTAACACACTATACCCCCCGCCGGGGCGGGGGTCTCTCCAGTCCAAAGTCAGGGAGCATGCCAGCTGAGGCGGGCTTCATAAGCTTGTTACCCCTCGCCGGGGCGGGGGTCCTGAATCCCAACCGACTTTTCGGCAGTTACATGTGCATAACCCACTTCTCCTCCTTATTCCTCCATTATAACTCAAACTCCCATCCATTATACCCTCTCAACCCATGATTTTTGTAACCATAACTCCATCACCCTCCTCCATTACAAATCCATCATCCCATTACTCCTTACCACAACCATACACCATCTCTATATAAACACACCCTCTCAACCCAAGTTCACCACATCCTTTCATCTCTATCTTCAAAAGCTACGAATTAGGGCTTTCATTGAGGTACGTATATAACAATTAAGAGTGAGCACCATATCATCTATTTCCTCCCTTCCTAGCACCATAGTTGAAGCACAAATAATCAAGTTTGGGGGATAGAACAGAGTGCACACCAAGTGTTTTACAGTTTGTGTGAGTAAAGCTTGGGAAGAGAATAATGTGTTAAGGCATCCTCAATTCAATGGCATCTCAACCCACATCACAATGACAAAGGGGAGAAAGTTCAAGGCCTGCACAACCGACACTACCTTTGATCGTCGTAAATTCAAAAGTGCCGCAGCCGCCGACCGTTACGACTACATGGTGACTAAAGCTCTTACACTGGAGCGGGGATTGGCACCGAATGCTCTAAATAGGGAGATGATGCAACAAATATATCAGAAAGGGTGGAACAAGTTTACGGAGGAACCCGAGGCTGCCGTTGTCAATGTGGTTAAGGAATTTTATGCAAATGCCAATGACAAGGCCCCTTTCAACTCGTTCGTGCAGGGTAGATTGGTTCTGTTCAGTGCCAATGCAATCAACTCTTATTATTAGTTACGAGTGTTGAGATATTATCAGTTTGCTCACTTACGTGACAACAATCCAGATTTTGAGGCTATTCTAAAGGACATGACTAAGCCAAGTACAGCATGGATCAAGGGTCGAAAAGGAGGCACGATTTTTCACAGCAAGGATCTCAGCAGGTATGGGAAGATATGGTACGCATTCTTGTGTGCCAAGTTATTTCTGTCCACACACACATTGGACGTGACCAAAGAAAAGACACTACTTTTATATGCAATTGTGCAAGATTTCATCATCGACGTCGGGGCCATAATCAGTTTTTCCATTTGCCGATGCTTACGAGGAAATTTTTTAGGCTGCTTGGCACACCCATCACTCATTTATGGGTTGTGTCGCCAAGTGGGACTTAGATGGTCCGATGATGAACCCACTCAGATGCCGCTGCAGCTACTAGATTCCAGAATGATTGCGTGATATTCGGTGTGGGCCGGAGGTGACTCACATCCTAGAGGATTAGGCTTTGTATTTCCCTCAACTTCGGAGGACGAAGCTGACGCTGAAGACACCTCGGATGCGACGATGGGAGAGCAAGGAACAGAGGAGGCACCACATTCTGACGCCATATCTAGCCCTCAGTTTCTTGCATTTTAACGCCAAGTGGATGAGCATAACAAGGAAGCACGTCGAGAGATGCGCTAACTCGCAGCTAGGCAGGATCACATGTTTGAAGTAATGAACCTATCGTTCGCATCATTGAACACGACGCTCTAAAGCTTCAATCCTAATGCTCCATTTCCATACCAGCAGCCCATGCCAATGCCAAGGTTCCCACCAAGTGACTCTGAAGAAGAAGATCAACCACCACCACAACCTTAGACTTAGGCGATTACAGGGAAGTCCTTGCACATTTTATTGTGTATTCATAAAATGAGGACATTGTAGTTATTAAGTTTGGGGGATTTAGTTTTATTTTGTATTTCATGTTGCATGTATAATGTCATTAGTTAGGTTTGCATTTGTTATTGCACTTTAGTTTTGCACTTTAGTTTAGGATTTGTAATGTTGCATTCAGGTAATCATATAGTTGCATAATAGCTTAGGTGCATAAATAGTTTAATTAATTTTGATATTCTGCATTTAATGTAATAAAAAAAATTAATTAGAATTTTATGTTTTGCATATGTCCAACAGTTATTATAGTCGTGTTTATGTTGGCCAATGATGAGATTGGGATTAAGTAAACAAATACAGTACCCAATATTTGAACTGTGAAGTAATTTTGAGTTATGAATTGAATCTTGAGCATGTTTGAAACTGATATAAAAAGGGTAGCAAGTTAATAACATCTGTGTTGACTGAGTAGTTTAAATTGATACATAAATAGTTTCTAAAGGATAATGCTAGTGTAAATCATAGAATGACAAGAATAGGCAGTGAAAATAAAGAATTAGGCAAGAACCAAAGTTTGGGAGAATATTTGGGGTATATAAGCTATAAAATAAAGTATGAATAAATACCGTAGCATGCTTATCTACTTTTATGGCCTTTGTTATTTGAGTAAGTAAGCCCAATGAGATTGTCTTTACACCTAGCGCCCTAAGGTCTTAATGGTCTGGGAGTCGTTGGTCGAAAACTCATTAAGGTAGCATTGAAAAGCCTAAGGGAATAAGACATTGCATAGCCATGTGTGTATATATAAAAAAAATAAGAAAAAAAATAATAAAACCAGAAATAAGATCAAAAAACCCCGTGGATGGAAAATAAAAACATAAATATCCCATGTTGACCCTCGATCTTGGTAAATGTTTGATTTTAGTTAGAACTCGTTTGCTTTAGAAATTTTTGAGTTTATTCTGTATGATTTCTAATAAGAGATTGGTTATGTATTGAATTTGGATTAGTATCAGTTAGCATAGATGTTGATCACACACACATTATATCAGTAATGACAGTCTAAGATTCGAGGATTGATAAGAAGTTATTGACTGGTTTTAATATGAAGTGTTATAGTTTTTACTTGATTTTTCTGAGGCCGAAGGAATAAGTTTTGAGTTTATGATACTGTTGGATTTGTAGTAATTTAGTTAGATACATTACATCTCATTGCATTGCATTGCATAACATGTAGTTTATTTTGTGCTCGAGGACTAGCACGATTTAAGTTTGGGGGATTTTGATAAGTGGATTTTATATCCACGAATCGGGTTCTAATTCAAGCCTATTCGTTGTTAAAGCCTTGATTTCAGGTTTAGTTTTACTTGTTTATTGTTGTTTTATGTGTAAGTGTGGTGGTGTGGCGTTTGAGCATCAAAGGAGTGCATTTGTGACAACAATGTGGTAAGCAAAGAAGAAAACAAAGTCAGTTTGCCGAAGGCATGCCCATCGGGGTGAGCGTATTTAACCTTTACACTCCCGCCAGGGCGGGGGGTCTTCATGTTGGAAAGCAGCAGCCTAGCCCGTCGGGGCGGGCGTTTTACAAGCCATTACCCTCGCCGGGGCGGGGGTTGCCGAATTTTGACTGTCCTGAATGGTTTGAAACTCTGTTGGGACTTGGATTTTAGGACTTATTTAGGCGTATGGATTCTAAAAGAGATGGAACTTAGACCAAAACTGGTGTGGGGCCTATATATCGAGTAACGAACTACGAAATCAGGATCATGCAAAGCAATTAACAGAGATTAAGGACAAATTTGGATAGCAAGCATTGGAGTGAAGATTTTGAAGAATTTTCATATCGATTATGGGTTAAGGCTAGAATGAAGGGAGTTCTGCATTATTCTTCTTCTTTAGTTTATATTTGTAATTGAGAAGATGTTATATTTTATTTATTCGGTTATTATTTTATTCATGATGAACTAATTTCTTTTTAGGCTTAAGATGGATCTTTAAGTGGAGCGATGGTTATGTAATCTTTGATTTCAGTTTAATAAGCTTTTATCAAGTTTACCTATATTAAATTGAGCTTGAATTTATGAATTGCCTGATCAATAGTTCTTTGTGGACTTGTATGAACTCGAGAGATGAAATACGAGTCTAGACTTAGTTAATATAGCATGTGTTCTTGAATTTTGTGAATGAAAATAATCTTGATGAATGTTAAGGTAGAGATATGCTTGACATCGCATGCAATCGGATAAAGAACTTGAACTTAAACCTTCTTTGATTGTAATTCACATAGAGATATAGTGAGTTAGTTGATTAAGGTGTTTAACTTGATTCTATCTTAATTGTGGATTGAAGTTAATACGATATTAGTACATCGAGAGATGGCTAGTACTACATACGTGTTCTTGATTAATAAACTGGGATAGTAAATTAAACTGGAATAAAGGTGTAATAATTAGAGTGATGGTTAAAGTGAAGTCGGAAGCCTAATTCTCCATTATTTGTTTGAAAATTCAGTTTTTAGAGTTTGTTGAGTGTTTGGCGATTTTAATCTTTTTAATAGTTTAGTTACAAACTTGAAATTGATTAGTTTAATAAAATTAGGATTAATAGGAAACGGTACTTGTGAGTTTTAAATTCTTACTAAGTCTCTGAGAGAACGATACTCTACTTACTATTATATTACTTGTTGACCACGGATACTTGCGTGTTGTGCGTAATTAGATTTTTCCCAACACTTGGGCATAAAATCAGAACACCCCCCGCTGTGGCGGGGCCTCAACAGTACATTACCCCCCGCCGGGGCGAGGGTACGGGGACCTAAAGAGGATATTTAAATTGATTCGACAGTTCCACTTCTCCATTACTTCTTCTTGCCAACCGAATCACATACTCCCACTACCTCACTCCCTACCCACGAACTAAAATTTAATCCCCACTTCTCCACTACTTTAATGCACATAATCTCTACACTAACTCTTCTCTATAAATCCAAGCCCTAACCACATCAATTTCATCCCATACCATACAATTTCAACCATATTAGAGCATTAGATCCTTCTAGTCGGGTTTCAACAAGGAGGATAATACTTCAATTGGTCTCACCCACTACATCATTACCACCATTGAAGAAGAAAGTAGTGCAATCAACATCATCAAAAAGGGTAAAACTTCTGTGTTAAGTATTATTCTAAGTTATTCACCATAGTTGGGTTACGGTGGTTATAGATGGGGGTATTGTAAGTCTTGCACACCACGTGTTCGACAATTTGCTTAAGTGAAGTTTGAGAGAAATTTGGCTTGATTTCAATCATCCTAGTACTATGGCACGAAAACCGGCAGCAAAAACATAACATGGCAAGAGTTCAGGGTCCACACCACAAACCTGGACCTTTGACAGGCAAAAATTCATAAGTGCCACCGCCGCTGACCACTATGACTATCTTGTGACAAAGGCACTCACACCAGAGCGTGACTCACCTGACCACATCAATGGCAAAATGATGCAAAAAATCTATGAAAAAGGATGGAATAAGTTCACGAAAGAGCCCCAACCAACAATTATGAATGTGGTAAAAGAATTCTATGCCAATGCGGAGGTTAAGGCACCGTTCATGGCATTTATGAGGGGCAAGTAGGTTCCTTTCAGTGCCGACGCCATCAATGCGTACTACCAATTACGAGTTCCTAGAGAGTGCCAGTATGCCTACTTGTGTGACCATGATCCCGATTATGAGCCCATTTTTCCTGAAATTACAAAGCTGGGTACCACATGGGTCAAGGGCCGAAAAGGGGGGCACTATCTTCCACAGTAAGGATCTCAGTCGGTATGGAAAGATATGGTAAGTGTTTATGTGCGCCAAGCTATTCCCATCCACACACATGACAGAGGTGACCAAGGAGAAGATACTTCTCTTATATGCCATCGTCCAAAACTTTCTCATCGACGTGGGTGCCATTATTAGTTTTTCTATCCGAAGATGCCTGCGAGTACCATTCTCTGGCGGCTTGCCACACCCATCTCTCATTTGTGGGTTATGTAGGCAGGCAGGAGTTAGATGGTCCGATGATGAGACCACCCAGATGCCACTATAGACTTTGGACACGAGGATGATTGCATGGTATTTAGTGTGGCCCGGTGGCGAGTCGCACCCTAAAGGAGTCGAATTCATATTTCCACCAGCCTCGAAGGATGAGGCTGATGCTGAGGACACCTCTGATGACGACGAGTTCCAAGTAGATGAGACGATGGGAGAGCAGGCTACTGAGGGGATGCAGCATACTGACATTACAGTTAGCCTATCAATTTAAGAGCCTCCAGCGACAAATGAATGGGTACAACAAAGATGCCAGCAAACAAATGAGGAGACTCGTAACCAGACAGGACCACATGTTCGAGGCCATGAACATGTCCTTTGCCTCCTTGAACGTGACGCTCTAGAGTTTTAATCCAACTACACAGTTTTTATACCAGCAACCAGTCCTAATGCCAAGGTTCCCACCCTCTGATTCTGATAATGAAGAGCAACATCAACCACCACCCCAAGCATAGGCAATTACAGGGAAGTCCTCGTTTATTTACTGCTTTGTCTTTACAATGAGGACATTGTAATTTTCAAGATTGGGAGAGTTAGTTTAATTTTTATGTTTACATGTTTAATTTTATTAGTTAGATTTGCATATGTTAGTTTCATGTTCGTTTAGGTTCATTATATGCTTTCATGCATATAGTGTAATAGTTGCATAATAGTATAGGGTTGTAAATAGTTTTTAGTAGTTTTTAATTATGTATGTTTCTTTCATATATATATTAAAAAAATTAGTTAAGTATTGTGTTATATTGCATATATCCAGCGGTTTGATATAGTTCAGTTTATTTTCTGGCCAATGATGAGATTGGAATTAGGTAGACAAGTATAGTACCGACTATTAGAACTTTGATGTAAGTTTCTATTATGAATTAGATCTTTTGCATGTTTGAAACTGGTATAATAAGGTTAGCACGCTAATAACACCTATGTGGATTGATTTAGGTTAAATTGATACATAAGGAACCTCTAAAGGATAATGCTAATTTAAATGAAAGAATGACAAGGATAGGCAGTGAAGGCGAAGAATTAGGAAAGAACCTAAGTTTGGGGGAAGAAGTAGGGTATATAAGCTTTCTTATCTATAAAAAAAACACCGTGGTATGCTTGTCTAGTTTTGTGGCCTTTGTTACTTGAGTAAGTAAGCTCGAGGGGATTGTCTTTACACCTAGTGCCCTAATGTCTTAATGGTCTGGGAGTCGTTGGTCGAAAGCTCGTTAAGGTAACACTGAAAAGCGTAAGGGAATAAGACATTGCATTGCCATATGTATAAAAAAAGAGAATAAAACGGGAAATAAGAGCAAAAAGCCCCTGTGATTGAGAAATAAAGCATGAGTACCCTATTTGTACCCTTAATATTGGTAATTGTTTGATTTTAGTTGGAACTCGTCTGTTTTTGAAATTCTTAAGTTTACATTGTATGATACCTTCTAAGAGACTTGTTATGTATTAAATTTGAATTTGCATCAGTTAGCATGGATGTTGAGCACACACACACTATACCAGTAACAACAGTTTAAGATTTGATGAATGATAGGAATTATTGATTGGTTTTGATATGAAGTATTATTGTGTTTGCTTGATTTCTCTGAGGCCGGTTGAACAGACTTGATTCTATAATTACTACTGGATTCGTAGGCATATAGATTAGTTGCATTACATTCTATTGCATTACATTGTATAGCATGTTTGTTTTGTTTTATGCTCGAGGACTAGCACGGGTTTAAGTTTGGGGGAGTTTGAAGAGTGGGTTTTATACCTATGAATCGGCCTCTAAGTCGAGCTTAAATTGTGTTAAATCTTTATTTTTATGTTTCATTTTACTTGTTTAATGTTTTTTTTGTGTTTAGGTGTGGTGGTATGGCATTTGGTCTTAAAGGGTGGAATCATGGTAAAACTTGGCGAGAAAAGGAGCTTAAATTAGACAAAATCAGAATGAATGCCTGCTGGGGCGGACTTATTACTCGCAAAACCCCCACCGGGGCGGGGGTACGGGAAAGCTCATACTCCTGTTCCTTTTAAACTATTGCAGAAGCGTGAAGGGGAGAGGTTAGCTTGGTCTGGAACTGTGATTGGCATCAAATTAAGTCAGAATACGTGTCTTAGGCATATAATTAACAAGAGACATCAAGGGAGAGCATCATACAATCAATTAACATCTTTAAAGCTTAATTTTGGCAAGGGCATTGGAGGAAGGATTTGAAGAAGAATTCACGATAATTGCAAATTGAAGCAAAGGAGAAGGGTGGTTCTGGATTCATTCTTTTTCCTTAATTCAATACTTGTAATTGGGATGATGATGACTTTGATAATTTTTGTTTTTAATTCATTCGTTATGAACTAATTTACTTATTAGGCTTATAACGGATCTTATGGTTGAACAATGATTATGTAACCTTGAAATTCAGTTTAATAATCTATCTTTCAGTTTATCTATAGTGATTTGTATTTGAATTTATTAATTGCTTGATCACCAATTTTGTGTGGAATTGTATGAACTCGAGAGATGAAATACGAATCTAGACTTAGTCATTATAGCATGTGTTCTTGAATTCTGCGAGTGAATGGAATCTTGATGTATGTTAGGGTAGAGATATGCTTAACATCGCATGTAATCGGGTAGAGAACTTGATCGTAAACTTTCTTTAATTGTAATTCACATAGAGATATAGTGAGTTAGTTGATTAAGGTGTTTAGCTTAATTTTATCTAATTTGTGGATTTAAGTTAATATGGTATTAGTACATCGAGAGGTGGCTAGTTCTACTTTAGTGTTCCTGATTAATAAACTGGGATAGTGAATTGAATTGGAATTAGGGTGTAATAATCAGAGTGATACTTAAAGTGAAGTTGCAAGCCTAATTCTCAATTATTTGCTTGAAATTACAGTTTTTGAGTGTGTTGATTGCTTAGTAGTTTTATGTTTTTAGTTATTAATAATTATAATCACTGAATTGGATAGTTTAATAAAATTTGGATTAATATAAAGCTGGTAATTGTTAGGATTAATTTCATACTAGTCTCTGTGGGAACGATACTCAACTTATCATTATATTACTTATTGACCACGTACACTTGCATGTGAGCGTATATCGATTTTACCCAACAGTCACCGGGTTGGATATTGACGTAGGCTCGCTCATTCAGGAGTTTATTCTCAAGGCTTTGAGGGGCAGCACTTCGGGAGGCCTACCACATCCCTCTGTCATCACATTCTTGTGCTAGATAGCTGTGGTACCTGTGGCCATGGACGAGATACTCCTACCTCCTATGGCCATTATAGATCACTCCACTATTACCCGCTACCAAGTCTGGGAGGGTGCGGTTTCTCATCCACGCAGTGAGGGCTTCTTGCTTTCTTCTCAAGCACCGCCCCCTGCTTTAGAGGCCAGCACTTCCGCTCAGCCTATAGAGCTAGGTCATTTAGCTTCTGATCAATTGGCAGCGAAATTGGCCTCCATGAACCTCCTGCAGCAGAAGGTGGACAGGCAAGGTAGGAGAATCAATGCAGTGGCTTAATGGCAGGATCTCTTCATGCAATATCACGCAGAGTTTGCCAATACAGTAGAGAGTATCTACATTGCATCTGGTGGCGACGAAGCAGACTCGATGTTGTTCCAGTTTCCCGTGCCTCTAGTATGCCCTCCATATCCTCCACCATCGCTAACTGCAGAAGCTAAAAAGGATGATGATGATGCCGAGTGACCAGACCTCAGGGAAGCCCTCTTATATTAATTTATATATGCTTAGCAATGAGGGCATTGCTATTCTTAAGTCTGGGGGTGTTTTAGCGGTTCTATTCTGTTTACTGCCATGTTAGGTTGCCGTCTTAGTATTTTGTTTATATTTTATCAGTATTGTAGTGCAGTCATGTATGAACTGATGTTGACATCTTTTGGGCTATTATAGCCACAGACTTATGTTTATTGTTTTATTATGTTTGGATGCATGGACATATTTTATATTATTCTATGGCGTTATTTAGCATGTTTTGTTTATAGCCATATTTTGGGATTTGCAAATATTGGTATACTTGATGCCATGTTATGGTTGTACCCTATTTTGAGCTAGTATTATTACAAGAGTTTACTATATCTTTGATCTTTTCATGCTATGGTTTTTGTTTAACCATGTCGCCCTTTCTCTAACTGTTGGTATGTTGGGCATGAGTTTTATAGATTATAAATTTTTGATTGTGGCTAATGATAAGTGCCAGGTGATTATAACTATTTCTTAGAGTTTGTGTCAAACATGTGTAGATGAGGGGTTAGTTCAGTTGATAAGTTGAGACTATTATTGATCATTCCTTCTTAGCAAGGACCGACCAACTGTTATAACTAGTTATATTTCTGATATAGTTTGCATGGTTATTGTTTTGAAAATGTGTTCACTCTGTTGAACTTACATGATTACAAGGTAATAAAAGACTTAGACACTTATACAGTTTCGGATCTTAGATTCTGGCATGTTTTCATTTTTTTTAAAAACCTTATTTGACTTAGTTTGATTACGTGGCCTTTTTTGCTTGAGTTATTAGATTCATAGGGGTGTTCTACACTTGGTGCCCTAAAGTCATCTGGCTTGGGAGTCATTGATCAAAAGCTCATTAATGGGTAACTCTAAATAGCCTAAGGTAATTAAGCATTGCACGGTCATCCTAAAGGTTTTGATTATTATATGTATAGAATAAAAGTATAATTAGGCTTAAGTTGATTACGTGGCCTTTGGTGCTCGAGTTATTAGATTCATAGGGGTGTTCTACGCCTAGTGCCCTAAAGCGATCTGGCTTTGGAGTTATTGATCAAAAGCTCATTCATGGGTAACTCTGAATAGCCTAAGGTAATTAAGCACTGTACAAGTAGGATTTTAATGTCTTTATGCTAGTGCCTTTTGATCCTTTCTTGCATCTGCGTCTTGTTCTTAATGCTTGGTGATTGCTTGAGTTACAGAGTTAACATATTGGTTATTTTGAGCTATGATTAGTTAGGATAGTTGGTCTTCGCACACACACGTAGAATGGATCGAATGCAGTTTTATGCTTGAAAATTGATATTGAACCCTTATTCATATATGTGTTTGTCATGTTCTCTGAGAGTGGCTATGATTGAGCTTAGAAGCTATGATGCTAGTGTAAGACCTCAAATTTTATGAAATGAAAGTATTCAATTTTCTTATAATTATTATTCTATTTAGTAAATGGTTAAATTGATAAAATGTTAAAGTTAAGGGTGATATTTGAAAATTTTGTAAAGTAAGCAAGTTGTTATAGCATACTCGATTGGTCGAGGAATATTCGTTTTAACCGGAAATATTCGTACGACGGCATAATCATTGGTGGACCCCATAACGGAAGTATTGTCGTAGTTAGAAAAAGACAGAAATATCTTTTTATAAATATAACGGCGAAAGTGTTACCGTTAAACTGTTGAAATACCTGGCGGTAAAAATATAGTAATACGCGTGGTTGCATAGTAGCACACGGTATTGTACAGTATCTTTGATTATTGATGCTTACGTGAGAAGTCACTCAGTTATATTCAATTATTGCTACAGTAATTGTTGCATAATATCTCTCATATTATTGATTCAATTACTGTCATAGTATCATCTGTATAATATTTTATATTATTAAATCAATAATTGAGACGACAAAGTTATTCATATTATTATTTGTATTATTGACGATGTCTAGAAAGTTCTGTCGAGGAAAGGGGTTTGGTCACCTAATTGCACGCCAATATGGAGAAATCCATATCGGAAAGCCCCCTCTTTCCTGGGAATGATCTGGTTATTAAATATTGTAAGTTATAATATTAATGATGAATAAGTTCGTGTTGATTAAAGATGAAATTGTTGATAAGAATATTTTCATTGTGTTGGAATTATTAGTGTTAGTGGAAATTGACATTTATTTCGATAATAATTGATTTCTGGATGTTAAATTGACCAAACGGGCAATTATTCGGATAAATGAGCAATTAATTGCTATTGGTTCACATGCAAATTACTGTTGGTTCACATGTATAGAACTATTGATTCACATGCATGTACTATTAGGGGAGGTGGTGCAAAATTGATAATACTTGAAGGATTAAATTAAAAATGAAGGTATATATGAAGGTACTATACTGTAATAATTCGAACCCCTAATCGTGTAATTATCGAAACTATATTTTCCTATAAATAGAAGCTCATTCTTCTTTCATTCTCACCAATTCACTAAGAGTCATAAGAGCAATTATAAAGAGAGAAGCTATAGAGATAAAGAATAAGAATATTCTACTACTTCACTATTATAGTATCCAGCCTTCTACTAAGGTAAGGGATGTTATTTATTTCTTATTCGTAAGGGATATTATTTTTTCAATATTCATATAAAATAATATTTTCTTTCATACTCTGTAGTATGTAAGTAATATTATTTCGTTTAATATTCCTAATTCTACACTCATTTTGTTGAAGTATTGCTTCTATATTCAGTGAAATTAGTAGAATATCTTTGAAATTTGCGCTTCATCTAGTATCGTTTAACAAGGATATTTTTCTGAACATTATTATTAAATTTTAAGCTTTTCATGCTGGAGTACTATTCATGGATACTATTCATTTATACGACACTAATCATACATACGACGCTATTCATACGTACGACACTATTCATGAAGTACTATTCATAGGGTACTATTCATAAAATACTATTCACGGGTAATATTCATAAAGTACTATTCTCGAAGTACTATTCACGAAGTACTATTCACGGGGTACTATTCGCTCGAGTACTATTCACCCAGGGTACTATTCATGACAAAGATTGATCTCTTTTCGGTCCAAATCATTTTGATAAAATATTATTCTTGAATTTTACTCCACAAATCAGTATCATGTTGACAATTTGGCCATTATTAAATTCTAGATAAATTGAATTATAGATTTTTAAAATTTATCCTTTGCTTTAAGTTAATTGAATTCTTATATCATTGTCATCATCCTCATGCTTGTATTGTGATAAAAGTCATCTTTGGCCCGTAGTGCATAGATGGACTGTTGATTGGTATGATTATGACCAGGGATCATTCGGTATAATCATGACCTGTAATGTTATAAATGATGTGGTAAAAGTCCTCATTGGCCCGTAGTGCATTGGTGGACAGTATTGGTATGATCATGACCATGCGTTCTCTTCGGCCAAGGGTGCAAAGATGAATTGTTGTTTGGCATGTTCATGACCATTGGTGAAAACACGAATATCTTTGGCCTGTAGTGCTTTGATAATTCGTGGTCGTGATACTAATGAATATCCTTGGCCCGTAGTGCATGAATAATTCAGTGATGTTGATTATTTATTAAGCTGAGTCTCAGTGATAAAATTGATGATAAACTTTTAAATCATAGAAGATAGTAGATATCATGCTCTACTTGACTCTTCTAATGGATTACTTATTCCGCTGTAGTTGTTGATAAAAAACTTGTTGTCTGTTTTATTCTATCAGTTGTTATACTGTTGAAGACTAAGGATAATTTATTCTACATTATCTTAGTCATAATATTTCTTACTGGGCTAGTTGAGCTCACCCTTTCCTTTCGTTGTTCTCTTCAGGAAATGAGAATATAGCTGGGACTAGTCGGGGAATGGAATGACGGTCCAGATGGTTGCTTTAGGAGTCCTCACTATTTCGTGAAATAGTGTGATAATAATTGTAATGAGTATTGAATTTGAGTTTGGATATTGTCTAGGAGACAATATTTGTATTAAAACTCACAGCTTATATTTTGTCGTATTCTGCACAACACTTAACAGTTGTATAAATTAAGTTTGTATTTGTATTCAGTACCATGTACTTGGCGACTCAAGATGAATTATGTATACCTATTTTGGGGGCGTCACAGTTTGTATCAAAGCTTAGGGATATGATCCCTGGCTAAGATGTGAGACTAGAACTAGGAGGGGAGAGACGAGTAATTCCTTCGCTAGTATGACCTACCTAAGTGTAATTGTTATTTAATTGGTCGGTCAGGATATAGGGGTATTATGGGGTATGTCAATTAACCCTTGTTTTGTGGCAGTATTTGAAAATGGCATCTAAAAATGTTGAGATAAGCAATGGAGCACATGAGACCGTTGAGTCACCACAGATCAATAACCAGGATAATGTGCATTAGGAAGGCAACAATCCTCATGTAAACAGTAACATTGACCAAATGATGAATGATGGGATGTTCAGAGGCTTTCTACAATTCATGCAACATCAGGCGAGAGAGACTCATGTGCAAAATGCAGGTGGTAATGCTGGCAACTCTCGGATGGTCACTGCTAAGCAATTCAAGGAGCTAGGACTACTGGAATTTTTGGGAAAGCCAGAACCACTTATGGCAGAAACGTGAATAAAGCAGATCACCAAGATATTTGATGTTTTGGGATGCTTCGAGGAGCAAAAGGTTCCCTTTGCCACCTTCATGTTACGAGGAGAGGCAGATTACTGGTGGGAATCTATAAAGCGTACCCAACCTGCCGCACTGAAGATGTCTTGGGAGAAATTCCAAGAACTGTTCAATGACAAGTACTTTCCCGAAAGTATTCGTCACATGAAGGAGGTGGAGTTCATAAAATTGGAGCAAAACAATATGACCGTGTTGCAGTACGAGGCTAAATTTGTCGAGTTATCCCGGTTTGCATCCCACTTGGTTGATAATGAGGAGAGAATGACGTGAATGTTTCTGCGAGGTTTGAAACCTGAAATACGTCAATACCTAATTTCTCACAAACTGTGTTTGTATTCAGATATTATAAATAGGGCTCAGTTATTGGAACGTGATAATGAGTCCACCCAACCAAGAGATAGCAGCCGACTAAGCGATACTACCAGTGGTAGCAGTCATCGAAGTGGTGACAACAAACGTGGAGGAAATCAATATGCCAGATATAGTAATCACTTCGGTGGTAATCAGGGCCAAGATAATAGGAAAGGTGAACTAAGTGGGAACAACTTTAAGAAGAGAAGATTCAACAATGACGGAAAGACGTCGGCAGCAGCACCAACACCAGTTTCAAAGGAAGAAGAACGACCACAGTTCGTATATTTCAAATGCGAAAAGGAGGGACACATCCGTCCAAACTGTACGCAGCAACCCAAAGCATGTTTCAATTGTGAAAGAGAGGGTCACCTAGCTCGATTTTATCGTATAGTGAAGTCAAGTCCAGCTGAGATGGTGACGCCAAAGGATGTCCTAGACAAGTCAAAGCCGGTAGTTTAAGTGAGAGCATTTGTCGAGGAACCCGAAAAAAGTTATCAAGGGTAAGTTAATCATAAACTCTTACGAAGTTTATACCTTGTTAGATACCAGTTCTACACACTCTTTTATTTCACCTAGTTGTGTTCAACGTTTGAACCTGACTCTTGAGAAATTAGACTTTGACTCGTCTGTTGAAACTCCATTAGGAGAAACCTTCGTTACCTCCACTGTTTATAAATCTAGTTTGATTCAAATAGGTACCCTCATGTTACATGTCGATCTTATCTCTTTGAAAATACTTGTCTTTGATGTGATTTTAGGAATTGACTGGTTAACTATTCATCATGCTAAAATTAATTATTTTCGTAAGGTTATTAGCTTTCATATTCCTAACCAACCGTTATGCGAATTCAAGTAACCAAATAACTAAATACAATCATTGTCATATTAAGCCATAAATAAAGAACCGGTTAGCCTTTCGCTGGTGACTTCCTTGTGTGGGATACACCGAAGCCAGACTCTCCGTAGGGGGCGCCGTGAATAACGGTGACAAGTTGATAGGTATCAATGTGACGTGCTATCCAAGTCATAGATGACAGTCACAGTTTTGAATGATATTTCTATCATTAATAAATTTCCTGACGTATTCCCTAAAAACTTCCTGGCCTACCCCCAGAGTGTGAAATCGAATTTTGTATTGACCCCAGTACAAAACCTATTTCTAAAACCCTCAAATATTTCTTCACCTAAAACGAATGTAACATTCGCCAATAATGTTGGCACGAGCTATTGAAGATTACGACTATACCATTCTATACCATCGTGGAAAAAGCAAACATGGTAGCTGATGCATTGAGTAGAAGATCGTATGCGGTTACGAGTGCAACGTCATTAACACAAAGACCCATTTTGTATAACTTACAAATGATGAAAATAGAGTTAAAGACTCTAGGGACCCACGTGATGATAACAAATATACGAGTAGAATCGACTTTAATCGATAAAGTTAAAATCGCTCAATCTACATACCCGGAGCTGATGAATGTTAAGAAAAAGGTGCAAGAAGGCGCTATTCTAGAAGCAAGAATTGACGAAGAGAGGAAATCTTAACCCTCGATTTTATTGGTCTATTTGAAATCCTTGATCGAGTAGGAACTGTAGCCTATAGACTCGCTTTACCTCCAAGTATGTCGCGTGTTCATAAAGTTTTTTACGTATCGATGTTTCGTAAATATGTGGACAACCCGAACCACATTATTAAATTAGAACTAGAAGAGATAACATAAGATTAAACGTATGAGGAGATACCTGTTAAAATCTTGGATAAGAAAGAATATATTCTACGCTCAAAGGTTATACCTCAAGAGTTAGAATATGAAATAAAAATGAGGTATCCTCACCTCTTTTGTGACACCCCCAAATTCGGGTACTTCAATTCCCACGAGATTTGGTGTTCACTGTCCAAACATCATGTATCTATTTATCCATAACAAATGAAAAACCATAAATAGATAGAAATAAATCCTCTCCTTATGGAGTTACAACATTTGAATGTAAATACATCAATCCCAGGTCATATTAACCTTAAATCTCAAATGCGGAAACATAAACAAATATTAAGTCTTACACAACTTAAAAATAAATCTGAAACATAACATAACAAATAAATAATAAGTCTTCATCACTTGTTAACTTTGCTCTTGTCTTTGCTAGTAGAAGGCTCGTCGGACCTTTCGTTCTTAACTGCAATGTTATTATTACGCAAGAGTGAGCACAATTGCCCACAAGTATAATAATATAACAATAAAATAATAACATGTGAATGAATCAATGACTTCTGAAATACGAAAACTTGGCTTTTGAATCAAGAACGAATAACAAGAATCAAAAGAACTTCTGAGGGTCATAAGACCTTGAACTACGTCCTAGGTTGTCAAGTGTTTATACTTGAAACCTTTAACAATCATAAGACTTTGGACTCTTCTTCTCGTACTTAGGGGGATCAGCCCTTAGTACCATATTGTGCACAATATCTTAACGCTAACGCATAACTAATCCCCTTTACAGGGTTGTTAATCTCAGTTTAACATTCGAGTCCGCACCAAAGGAAGTTTGATTTGGATAATTCAACAAGGGTTCTAAAATTTAGAACGTTCATCAACTAAGGACTAGTCGAATCAATAAGGGTTCGCTAGTCTAACAAGGTTCAATAATAACTGATATTCAAATCGAATAACAATCTCAAGAGGTATACAATAGAATAAGTATTGTGTAATAGAATCATACTTTGAAAAGATTAGTAATCTTTACTATAACAATTTGAACATAAATAGTAATAACGAGAATTTTCTTGATGTAAGTTTATAACTTGAATAACGATAACAAGTAGGGTTAGGAAATTTGCCTCGTGCGTAGATTACACGTTAATTATACACGTTCCCCGATTTAATCCTACATACCATTCATATTCACAATACCAATCAATTATAACGTAACTAGTCATCACAAGTTCATTCTTTTTGTCTAACTCGGATTATGACTATACTTACTCAAATTACCACACTTATTGTCACATAATTTACACTTCACGAACAATAAGCAAACTATGCGTTCAATAATTCAGTCCACACGTAAATGCGTTATTGACATGTTAAGAATCTATTTTAATGTCTCATTATACGTCTAACATATTTTTATGTTCATTAGATTAGGTTACTATCACCTTCTTAGACTTGAACAATTAAAAAAATTTCATTTCTGGACCATTTACAGAGTGGCGCTGTGGCGCCACTGTTGGGCTTGTTCTCAGCTCTACGGCCTGGACATTGGCGATGCGACGTGGCTCGCGCTGCGGCGTGGGTGTTATGCCTGCAGCCGCCGCTGCAGCGCGACACACCAGAACCAGAACTGCAATTCGCAAAAAATTGCAAAACATGGCTATATTCTACCAATTTCTTTATTCTTAGATGAATTTAGACATACCCAACCACTATAATACACATATAACTACTACTCAACCCTTCTAGCATGATCTTAACAAGTTAAAACACATAATTTACAGAATCAAAACATGTAATTTCACTGTTCTTGAAAGTTTTGAACACAAAACATAAAAATTAACACTACATGTTCGTTATAACACCGAATCTGTTCATTCGAAGTTTGTTTTCTTCGTTTTAATATACATAATTATATACAGTGTAAATTTATGATACAACATATGATTTAACGCATAAATTTTGTACGTAAGGGCTATATGGCCATATTTACACTTTTATACTCTATAAGTTTTAAAATAATTCAATTATTATATATTTGTATGGATTTAATGCTTTGAAAACATACAAGGATGGTAGGTAACATGTTATTATAACATATTATCATAAACAAACACATATTTGATATCCTTTCTAAATACAAAAACTTTAACAGAACTTGAAAATCATTTTCATAAAAATATAAACAACGTTATTTGAAAGTGGGTTAAAGGGATTACCCAGAGTATAGATTAGTAGAGAAACCTTTCTCAGATGTTTCTTCAATCACCCATTCACAATCTCCCTCAACAAATTCTCAAATTCTCTCTGTAAACTTGTTTTTTTTCCAGACTTACAAAATAAAGGACTTAACAAAAGAAGGAAGACGTATATAAAATTTTAAAAACTGACGCAGTTGTGGTCAGTTAACCCAATCATGGGTTATCTGCTCCTAACTTCCCAAAGGGCTCTGTTTAGCTAGCCTTAAATGGCTCAAATCCATTTAATTTAATAAATCTTTTATCATATAGTTTAATAGTGTCACACCCCTTTATAAAATAAATCAAATATCTTATTTACTTTACTTTAAATAAAATATGATAATTTCCCATTAATTCACATAGTCATATAATTAATTTTCTCATTTATTAATTATGTCAAATTATTAAATCTCTAATTAAATATTAAAGTAATTAAAATAATATTATGCTTATTAAATATTTCATTTAATTCAATAAGCTCACATACACGCATAATTTGAATAATAGAAATTCTCCACCTTAATTTAATAAATATAACACATATAATTAAATTAATCCACCACAATTTTATCAATTAATTATTTAATCCAATAATTAAATTATCGAAAAAATATTTATTTAATTAAATAAATATTTAAAATTAAATTACAAAATCTCGTTTGTCACATCTTTCCCCCCTTAAAAGGATTCTGTCATCAGAATCACGACTCAATCAGTTCGTCCCATTACATTCTCCCCTCCTTACAAAGATTTTGTCCTTAGAATCGCTTACACACAAATTAAGTAAATAAATGAGGATAATTCTTCATCATATGCTCTTTGAGTTCTCACGTTGCTTCTTCAGTGTTGTGGTTCCTCCAAATTACCTTAACAGAAGGTATTACTTTATTTTTGAGAACTTGTTCTTTCTTGTCGAAAATCTGAACAGAAATTTCTTCATAGGATAAGTCTTTCTCAAAATTTAGGGGTTCATATTCAATAACGTGCTTGTAATCGGGTTTGTAGGGTAGTAGAACTGAAACATAGAAGACGTTGTGGATATTCTCGAGTGTTGGAGGTAAAGCTACCTCATACGTAACTTCTCCGATTCTTCGCAGTACCTCAAAGGGTCCAATGAATCTTGGGCTTAATTTTCTTTTCTTTCCGAACCTGATCTTTCCTTTCCAGGGAGAGACCTTCAAGAACACATAACTACCCGATTCAAACTCATTTTTACGGTATAGATCGGCGTATTTCTTCTGCCTATCTTGAGCTGCTACCAGTCTTGTTCGGATTACTTTGACTATCTTTGCTGTTTGTTGTACCAGTTCTGGACCTAGTAATTGTCTTTCGCCAATTTCATCCCAGTATAGCGGAGTTCTGCACTTTCTGCCGTATAACACTTCATAAGGCGGCATGCCAATACTAGCGTGGTAACTATTGTTGTAGCTGAACTCTACGAGTGGTAGGTGATCATCCCAATTTCCTTTAAAGTCCATTATACAAGCTCTTAACATATCTTCTAATGTCTGAATCGTTCTTTCACTTTGTCCGTCTGTCTGAGGGTGATAAGCCGTACTCATTCTCAACTGCGTACCCATGTATTCCTGTAATTATTTCCAGAAGTTTGAAGTAAAGTGTGGATCCCTATCGAAAATAATTGACACCGAAACTCCGTGTCTTGAAATAATCTCTTTTACATATAATTTTGCCAATTGGTCTAAATTAAATTTGATTCTGATCGGAAGGAAGTGTGTGGATTTTATCAGTCGATCAACGATAACCCATACTACGTCATAGCCTTTCTGAGTTGTCGGAAGGCCAACCACAAAATCCATCGTAATGTGTTCCCATTTCTATTTTTGGATCTCCAATAGTTGTAGCAACCCACTCGGCCTCTGATGTTCTACTTTCACTTTCTGACATGTCAGACACTTGGCAACACACTCTGCAACATCTAGTTTCAAATTTGGCCACCAGAAATATTGTCGAAGATCTTGGTACATCTTGGTACTAACAGGGTGAATCGAATATCGTGAACTATGAGCCTCGCTCAAAATGTCTTCCTTAATCTTTGGTACTGGCGGTACCCAAATTCTACTCTCAAATCTCAGTATTCCTTCCTTGTCTATCTTGAATTTTGGTTCGGTTCCTTTGGATATCTTCTTTTTCACCTTTTGATATTCTTCATCTTGAAGTTGAGCCTCCTTAACTTTATCAAGTAGGGTTGTACCAGATTGCATCTGGAACAGCTTCTCATCAATTTCCATAGGATACTTCACTTCCAATTCCAACTTCTCCATGGCTGAAATTAACTCCTTCTGAGCGATCAACATCATCAATTTCTCCTGACCCTTTCAACTTAAGGCGTCGGCAACCACATTTGCCTTACCCGGATGGTATAAAATCTCTGTCATAGTCCTTAATTAACTCTAACCACCTTCTTTGGCGCATATTCAAATCCTTTTGTATAAAAATATATTTCAGACTCTTGTGGTCTATATATATTTCACACTTCTCCCTATAGAGATAATGCCTCCAGATTTTCAAAGTAAAAACTACTACAGCTAACTCTAAGTCGTGGGTCGGATACCCCTTCTCATAATCCTTCCATTATCATGACGTATACGTAATGACTCTGTCGTTTTGCATAAGCACACAGCCAAGTCCTTTATGCGACACATCACTATAAATAACAAAATTTCATGTATCATCTGGAAGAGATAACATAGGTGTCATACTCAACCTCCTCTTCAGTTCTTGAAAGCTTTCCTCACACTTCTCCGTCCAAATAAACTTCACAGTTTTTCGAGTCAAATTCGTTAACGGAGTTGCGATCTTAGAAAAGTCTTGAATGAATCTTCTATAATATCCTACCAATTCAAGAAAACTTTGTACTTCCGATGGCGTTCTCGGCTGATCCCAGTTTATCACGGCTTCAACTTTAGATGGATCTACCAAAATTTTGTCTTTATCAATCGCATGTCCAAGAAATTGTACAGGCTCGATCCAAAATTCGCATTTCAAAAACTTGGCATACAACTTCTCCCTTCTTAAAGCCTCTAACATTAACTTCAAATGCTCTTCATGTTCTTCCTTGGTTTTTGAATATACCAAAATGTCATCTATAAATACCACTACGAATTTGTCCAAAAATGGCTTGAACACTCCATTCATTAAGCCCATAAATGCTGCAGGAGCATTCGTTAGACAAAATGACATTACCAAAAATTTGTAGTGACCATATCGTGTTCTGAACGCTGTCTTCGGTACATCCTCTGGCCTCACCTTCAGTTGATGATAACCACTCCTCAAGTCTATCTTTGAAAAGTATCTCGCTCCCTTCAATTAATCAAACAGGTCATCGATCCTCGGTAATGGGTATCTATTCTTAATTGTGACCTTATTTAGTTCTTTATAGTTGATGCAAAGCTGCATCGTCCCATCCTTCTTCTTCACAAACAACACCGGCACTCCCCACGGCGATACGCTCGGTTGAATGTACTTCTTGTCTAGTAATTCTTGTAGTTGTATCATCAATTCTTTCATCTCTACTGGTGCCATTCGGTATGGTGCCTTCGATATTGGAGCCGTTCCTGGAGCCAAATAGATCATAAATTTAACCTCTCTATCTGGCGGAAGTCCTGGCAAATCTTCAAGAAATACGTCTGCAAAGTCCCTCACTACTGGTATCTCCTCTACTTTTGAATTCTCTTTACGACTATCGACAATGTAAGATAAATATCCTACGCAACCTTATCTTAACAACTTCCTGGCCTGCATCATCGTCAGACAACTCGCTTGTCTAGGCGACTTGCTACTATAAAACACAATTTTTGACGGAGTCATAAGGTTAATACACTTCTTCTGGCAATTAATTACGGCCCCGTAATTGAATAACCAGATCATTCCCAAGATAACTTCAAATTCTCTAAGTCGAATAGGGATAAGATCTACGTTCATGATATTACCCTTAATATCCACTCTACAGTTAATATTTACATACTTAACATGGATTATTTCTCTATTCGTAATTTCTATGTTCATGGGGTGTTCTAACTCGTCCTTAGGCAATTCTAAATTCTTAACAAAGTCATCGGATATAAATGAACAAGTAGCACCCGAATTAAATAATACATAATTATTAACTTTATTGATCGGAATGATACTTGACACCACATCATGAGACTACACTGCATCCTGCACTGTCATGTTGAATGTCCTGGCGGTCGGTCAGTTGGTTGCGATTGGTCCTATGATAGTCAGAGCGTTTCCACCGCTGTTTCCCCTATTTCCTCCTGATCCTGCGCCTCTAGATCCCTTCTTAGGACAGTCTCTTGCCAGATGGTCTTTTAAGCCATAAGTGAAACAGGCACCCTTCTTTGGGTTAGAACAGTTAAGTGCTATGTGGCCTTCTTGACCACAATTATAGCACACTTGTTTACCCTTCATACACACTCCCAAATGAGCTTTCTCGCAGGTCAGGCACGCTTCGATCCTCTTCTTCTGACCTCCTTGCTGATTTCAAGTTGACGAGTTAGCAGACCAACTTCTCTTCGGATTATTACCACCTCATGTATTACTTCTACTAGCCTTGTTAATTCCTTTATTTTCACTCTTCTTCTTTGTGACGGCCCCAAATTCAGGTACTTAAAATCCGAACTCGGTGCTTCACGATACCATTTCTATGAGCAGAATAATACTAATAATAATAACAATAATATAAATATCAAACTTAATTTACATATATCAAAGTCTAATCCCAGGTATGAGATCTTTAAACATTCATTACTTCATAGATAATAAATATCATTATCTTAATAAACTTTAACTATTACACAGAATATCATAAAACTCATTCGAACATCTTTCCTTTCCCCTTGTTCTCGCCTGAACCTTCTGGATGATCATACTTGGCTGAAAACATTTAAATTTAAAGTAAGAATGAGTATTTAATTGCCCAACAAGTAATAGTAACAATTAATATTAGTTGAAAGGATTAAATGTCTTCTCTGAATAATACTGCTACAACGAATCAACAGTTGTGAAGTAAGATAAACCAATAACAACAACATATCACTTCTATATCAAATTTTTGAAACTACGTACAGACTATAACTGGAGATCAGTCTATAGACTATGAACATTGTTTTTTATTTTCAAAAAGGTATACAAAAATTCATCTGCAGACCATCATAACTTACAGGCACGGGGGTGATCAGCCCGTTATGCCCTGTACTGATCAATATTACATCCAAGAACGACATTATCGTTCATCTTTTCCACCTTAGGTGCACAAAAGTTTTCCCATGTTCGGGATGTTCATAATTAGTCAGGAATCCGAACCAAAGCAATTTGGTTGGATACAATAAAGTTTTATCTTGTTCAACAATATTTTTAAGTTTATGTCTAGCTGTGTCAAATAGCTTAAACGACTTTTTAAGTCAACATATATATACTGGAAACTAATAAGTATTTATCAACATGTGATTAAATACAATAATTATCCAAGTGAGGACACTTGTCTAACGATATTTAGGAATTAACGAACAGAATAAATATCTGAATTATACAGTAATACTGTGTTGATAAACAATGATCGGATAATTTAAGAACTTGTATAAATACAAAGATCGGATACATAATCGATAACAATAGAGTTAATAATCTGGCATAATGATAATATAATTCTGAAACTTTCTTACTCATGTCCATTGCATAAAGTAAATACAGAGTTAGGATACTTGCCTGAGCTGCTGCTTATAATAACGCAACTTAGTTTTATCTTTTATTCCATAACCTATCATTAACAAGATCATTCGTTCGATTAGAATAATATATCATATCGCATAGTACTGCTATTTGCAGTCAGCATATAACCTAATCATATTGTCATACATGTTTAACAGTCATTGAATCATAAACAAACATGTTTCTAGTTCAATTATCTAAGTCCGGATCAATTTCTGAAACATGTCGGTGTACCGACGACTTTATCGAGTAATTATCGAGTCTAAAACTCTATTCAGTAATTTAGTATCAGTCATATTATTTTTAAATGACTTATAATAATTTTTAAATAATTATTATAATTTATCATGATTTTTTAAACATCGAAATCATTATTAAATGATTTAAATATTAACTAATTCTATTATCATTAATATTTAATTAATATTAAATTATTAATGAAATCATTACAAAAATATTAAAGTTATTTATAATAACTCAAAATATTTTTAAAACATTTTTATTACCCTTAAATGATTTTTAAAATAAATAAAAATTATTTTTAAATAATTACCATTAATATTTAAATATTAATGTATTATTCACCAAAATATTAAAAGTCATTTATTATTACTTAAAATATTTTTAAATCTTTTATATCCTTTTTAAATAATTTTTAATTCAATAAAACTATTTTTAAACTATTTATTTACTATAATTATTAAATAACTCTAATATCATTTAACATTAAATTATTAATGAAATTTACCTTTAAATATTAAAAGTTATATTTTATAACTTAAAATATTTTTAAACTATTTATTTTCATTTAAAAATGATTTTTTATAATATTAAAATCATTTTTAATTAATTTATTTAATGTAATTATTAAATAAATATAATATCATTAATATTAAATAATTAATGAAATTTGTCTTAAAATATTAAAAGTTATATTTTATAACTTAAAATATTATTAAATACCTTTTTATCATTTAAAATGATTTTTAATATAGTAAAATTATTTTTAATTAATTTATTTAATGCATTTATTAAATAAATAAAATATCAATAATATCCAATTAAATATTAATATTTATTAAAAATATGTCAAATTATTAAAAGTTAATTTTTATAACTGAAAATAATTTTTAAAACTATTTTTGAAATTTTTAATAATAAATTTCAATTTTTAAATGATTTTTAGAAATTAATTTAAATAAATTAAATAAGACTGTCGCTATAGCCTTTGGCGACAAAATCTGTTGCCTTAGGTGTTCTTGAGCAACCTAGACCTTCAAAGTCAGTGATCGAGTTGCATACTTTGACCAAGCATAAATGTCAGGTTATGAGGTTTCTGGGCATGCTATAACTTTGATCATGTACTACTAATGTAACACTACACAATCCAGCAAATAACAAGGTCATATAACATCATAATCCCAAGTTATAAAGCTTTGAAATTACTGTCAGACGGTTCTTCAAGTTTCTGGGTTGCCCAGAATCCTAAGGTCATGGTCGGTCAACGCCCTTTTTGGCCTTATTCCAGTCAATCGGTTCATGTTATAGTTGTGTTAGACATCGGGCCTTGTAGACTAACTAACAGGGTATCTTGTTTGATCATTTCTCAAGTCTAAACATCATCAATAAGAAAGATCTAAGCTATAGAAATCCTGTCAGAGGCTGTTCTTCATTTCTGGGTTACCCAGAAATGAAGAACAGTTCGGCTGGTCATATTTGGGCTTCCACTACTTGTTGTAAAGGTGAGGTTTTAGTGATCTAAGGGTTCTAGGTTGCAGTAAGCATGCTAATGAACAGATGTATTACATAAAATCATATTAACAACAACAAAATCACAAGATATCGTTTGGTCAAACCATGTCAGAAGTCACGCTCATATGTTTTCTGGGTTACCCAGAAAACACATTTCGTGAACATCCTGCCTGGTTTGACCGTCCACCAAATACAACCTGCTTGATTTTTTAGTGAACTAAGAGTATAAGAACGTAGTCCATCTAACATAAAATAATCTGGTTACAACAAAAGAATCAAAACAACAAACATGAGCAAGATCTGAGGATATGAACTTCTTGTCAGAGCCATCTGGGTAAGTTCTGGGTTACCCAGAAAGGATTGGTCATTGCGACACCCCCAAATCCGGGTACTTCATTTCCACCGAATTTGGTGCTCACTATCAAAATATTTACATCTAACTACCCATAATAAAGGATAAAACATTAAATAACTTTAAACAATAATATTTCCCATTAAAGGGTTACATCAACATCTCAAAAACAATCCCAGGTAATCTAACCTTAAAATTATTACATCAATTTGCGGAATACATTGTAAAATAAAACAAGTCTTATAAATTCAAGTATTTAAATAAACTTTAACTAATCCTTCATCACTTAGACATCTTGCCCTTTCCCTTGCTAGTAGATGACTCATTACCTCTTTTGACTTTAGCTGCATTGTTTAATTGCAAGAGTGAGCAAACAATGCTCACTGACATAAAGATAGTGTAATAACAACATGAGAGTGAACAACGAATACTGAATAATAAATAACTTGTTTTACGAATCAAAATAGAAAACAAGTTTGAACTTTATTTAACTGAGGGTCTTAAGCCCACGAACTATGTCTACGGTGTTTAGGTATTATTACCTTAACCTTAACAGTCATTAGACTGTACAGACTCTTCTTAACTTACTTAGGGGGATCATCCATTTGTACCATGTATTGTGCACAAACATCTAAACGTTACATGTACAAAATCCCATATGTTAGGGTTGTTCGTCTCAGTTTGAATTTAGAATTTTCGCACTAAAGAAAGTTTAGTTTGGAACTAGCTTATCAGTGTTTCTAGAATTTTAGAACACTTATTCAATTTCCATCAATAAAGGTTTAATACGAGAATGTATAGCTGAACAAGGCTATTAAAGTCAAAGATCAGATATCGACAATATATATAACTGAATAATATGATATACATGCCAAGTGCTATATTCAAAGAAGTTTAACATAACCTTCTATGAATCAATGTGTTAGAAAAATATATGCATCGAGTGATAATAAGGAAAGTAAAGCTTACTCGATGTAACGAATTAGGTTACAAAAGCTTGCACAAACATATTCAAGATAGATTAGGCTTGCTCAATTTTAAAAACTTGTGCAATAATAATATAGGAATGGAAACTTGCATTCAATATGAAAAGAATGAATTTAGAAAGCTTTCTCAATTGTAAGGAGTCAAGGTTTAAGAACTTGCACAAATATGAAAGTAGAGTTAGAGAACTTGCCTTGATTGTAAGCTACACAAACGTAAAATAATCTTCAATTACCCAACATATATCATTGAAAATGCAACAACAATTAATTGTATAAATATTAGGTTTATGGGTTTAGCCTATCATTTAGGTCATAACCTTAACTTAGCATCTAACAATGTTGGTTAACATACTTAACGAATCTGAAATCTCATTACGAGCCAATATAGCCTAACCGTTCATCTCTAACCTTTGGAAAACATAACATTTAGTTTCATTTTATAACTTATTCAAATAATTATTTCAAATCTTTACACTTTGCATTACAACACATTACAATATGTTATTGTAAATCCACTTAATGTTTTAGTATCCTTTACATGCATGTTAAACTAACCAAAGTCCATTACACATGACCTGCAATTAAGTAGGCTTTACTGTCTGTGACAGGCCACTCACGCGCCCGCGCGAGTATTAAACTAGTTAACCGCGCGCCCGCGCCCACATGTTGTGCTCCCGCGCGAGAGCCGCACGCCAGACCGCGCGCCCGCGCGACGACTCAGCACCAGTTTTTACAGAAGCTCGAAACAGACTCTGCTTTGACCATAAAATCCTAATTCTACCGAATTACACCAAATTACAACATCTTCACTTTGTCATATTATAGTTACACATACTAAACACCACTTTATATACAAAACATTATATAAACACCATTTTTGAGAATCAAAAACTTTACTTTTCCCAAATTTCCTCATTTTATACTTTTAACGAATTTGATTGCCACGAACTCGTTTCTTAATCAATTGACATAATTTAAACTACGTTGTTTTCATTTCTCACCATAGCAACACAATCCAACAACAATTACAGATTACATCACATATTGGACAAGAAATTTGGTACTTTCTAAGGCAATTTTTCTAATATGAACACTAATATTTTTACTTTTCTTTCTACAAACCAATTCACACGAATTTGATATTCAAACAACACTCACATACAATGATTAACAGATTCTAACACCTTATATATGTATAAACATATCAATTCCACATGATTACCAAATCATATAAAATATATACATATATACCACCAAAACTAAAAGTTCAAAATAGGAATAGTTTATACCATACTCCTTCGATTGTATGATGAAAAAGATGGTAGAAATCTTTTTCCAAAACCCTTCTTCTCTCTTGGCAAATCTCAGAACTCCAAAATCACAGTGTTTTCTCTCTTCTCCAACTCTCTGTGTTAAGCCTTAGACAAAATACGTGAAATAAAATATAACTAGCCACCCTCCCACGTACGTCAGGTCACAAACCCCAAAAGACGTCAGTTAAACTAGACCAAAGGCCACAAGGCCATGTTTGGCTAACCAAAACTCCCTCAAACTAAATTATTATTATATTATTTATATTATACAGTTTCTAATTGTCACGCTATAGATAATTTAAATAACTTAGTTTAGTTAATTTAAATAACTTATATAATAATAATAAAATTCTTATTATCATTATACCTATAATTAATAAATAATTATATATCCAATTTAATTAATAAAGTAGACACATCACTTTATTTAATTTATTTATTTCCTTTAAATTAAACAATTTATTTAATTTAATTATTTTTCTTAAATATTAAACAATTGGTTTAATTTAATTATTTCCTTAAATTAAATCTATTAAATAATTATTTCCTTAAATTAAATCCATTAAATAAAATTATCATTACTCAATTTAATTAATCAATTTAGTTACTAAATTAATTCACCATATTTCATCAATTATTTAATTCCTCAATAAATAAATTATTTAAAATATTTATTTAACTCAATAAATATTTAAATTAAATTACAAATTTCTCGATCGTTATAGTCATGGTCGGTCAACCGACTTTGACCATTAATAACTTTCAATCTATGCAAGATCTAACCCTGATTCAAGTTCCAGTTCACAGATCTCATAGCAAATTACAAGTCCAAAACATAAAACACACAAAATTATAAACAGAGAGAGATCTACAGCCTCTGACTTTTGCTTGTCAGACATAATATAATATTTTTCTAGATTTTTTAAAAACTTCAAATTCGAGCCTCTAGATGTTATGAATTTAACATCTAGCAACCCAGATCATCAATATATACTACATACTACATGTTTCAACACAAAATCATAACATTTAACATAGCAACCAAGATTAGATTCTAATTTAGGGTTTTGTACCTCTCTTTACAAAATCTTGATTCTTTGCTTCTGATCTGATATAAGTGATAGTGGGGCTTGCTTTGTGATTGATCTAGCAAGGGAAATTTCGGAGGTTTTAGAGAGAGAGAGTCTTGGATAAGGGTTGTGAACAAATGAACATGAATGTGACTTTTTCTCTCTCTTGATCTATATGTAAAACTTGTATGCACTGTATTTGGATGGCTAAAGGCTGAGAACTGGTGTTTCTTAGCCCCTAGCTTAGACTAGGTTGATGACTTACCAAGATTTGGCAAGATTTGCTAGCAATTATTTCAAGAATGGGACAAAAAGGGTACTTTGGTCATTTGGTTAGCAATTTTAATAGTATTGTTGTCCATGATACTTAAATCTAGGGCTTAATCACTAGGTTTTAAATTTTAAAGTTTCCCAAATAATTTTTAGGGTTTGAAAAAGTAAGTTTAAGGTTTAATAAAATTTTAATTAAAATTAGGGTTTTTAATAAAAAAAATTAGAGTTTTAAATAATTAGGGTTCCTTAATATCATTAGGGTTCCCAAATTAACAATTCAATTTACTAAAATAATAATTAGTGTTTCTAACTTTAATAATTAGGGTTCCTAATTAGCAAATTAGGGTTTCTAATTTTAATTATTTTCAAATATTAATTAGGGTTTTCCTAATTAACAAAAATTCTATAATATGCAACACAATTCATATAACACAATTACTACTCATTCTTGAATCTCCCATTGGAGTTTCAAAATAGGGTTTAATAAATTTGTATTAGGGTTTTGACATTATTCCCCATAATTGATCAACCATTAACAATACGTACATACTATATATATTTATAACAATGAAAAATAATATTATATTTAATATAATATTATTATTCTCATTCATTGCTCAAAATCCAAAATTAGGGTTTCGATTCCATATCGATTTATCTTTCGTATGTAACATTATTAATTAAGTTAAAATAATTAACTTAATAATCTGAACTAAAATTCATATAATAAAATAGTAATTATAATAATTCTAATAATCATTTCATACATTATTTAAATAATATAAAAATTATATTTTCATAGAAAATTAATAATAAAGACATTTCTACTATAAAATTAATTATTATAAGAATATACTTTATAATGATCAATAATTCTAAAATAAAATTATTTAAAATTATTCATGTAATAAATAAAATTTATTTTTCACATATATACATATACATTACTTGGCACATATTCCCACATTTAAAATCAAAAAAAATTTATATGCAAAATTTCTTATTTATTTATATAGAAAATATCGGGTTATTACATTCACCCTCCCTTGTAAAGATTCCGTCCCCCCGGAATCACCGTTTTAAAACTCATACATACAACGGTACATAACTTACGCAATCATTGCAAATAGATCTCGATCATAATTAATCGAACAAATATTTAACTATTCATATAAAGCTTGTCTATCTGATTAAACGGAAGTTTGATTTCTAAAAGAACTCAAATTTCTCCTTCAAAATTTTTTTATAACATAATTTGCTATATATAGGAAAATCATATATATACGAAAATAAAAGTTATTCGAATAATACCTGGAGTTCCATTCCTAGCTGCCACAATATCTTGGACCGTTATATTAAAGACTCTCGCAGTTGCTTTTGTTGGTTTATTGGTTGAAGTCGGTCCTGTGATCGCCAGAGTCCCGCTGCCTTTTCCCGTGGTTACACTCCCCGCCTCTATTTTCCTCTTTGGACGATCATTCACCTTATGTTCCACCGACCCACACCGAAAACACCCACTGTTCATCCTTGGGTTGGGGTAGTTAGGAGAAATATGGCCCTCATGCCTGCACTTGAAACATACAAACTTAACCTTCAGACACTCACCAGAGTGATTCTTCTGACAGTTCCCACACTGAACTACCTGCTTCTTCACACCTTCTTGTTTCACCTGGACATTTCCAAAATAATTCCCTTTTCTCTTTTCACCCCTATTCCCACTATTAGTTTCCACCTTCACAGCTCCTACGGCCTTGCCTTTGTTCCTCTTTTCCTTGTTGTAGAGGCTCATGGCCTCACTCCCCTCCTCAGCTATGATAGCCTTTTCCATGAGTGCTGCAAAAGTATTGATCTGTAATACTGCCACCTTGTTGTACAGCCAGGGTTTTAAGCCCAGCTCAAACCTCCTTGCATTCTTAGCCTCTGTATCCACCTGGTGTGGAGTGAACCTGGCCAATTCATTGAATTTTGCGGCATATTCCGCAACAGTCATGTTATCCAGCTTTAACTCTAAAAATTTCACCTCCATCCTAGCCTGGATACTAGCTGAGAGATAGTTTTCAAAAAATAAAGTCTTAAACATAGCCCAAGTTACCACACCTTCCCCTGCCCTCGCCTGATTTGCTTCCAACCAAAAGTTCGCCTCCCCTTTCATCATATAGGTGGCAAAAGCGATCTTTTACCCTCATCTACCCTAGCAATTAAGAATGCCTTTTCTATCTCGTTAACCCATGTCTGGGCTTCTATAGGGTTAGATGTTCCCCTGAATTATGGTGGTCCTACTACCTTAAAGTCTTTAAAATTTGCCAAGCGATTGTCTGGTCGGTTCCCTGTTGCTGGCATTCCCTGTTGCATAGCGTAAGCTACCATGTTCGTAAAGTTTTGCATCGGGTCTTGCCGTTGTCCCTCAACATTGTTGACATATTCTTCTGCCCTTTGATTTCGTGTTCTACGTCTTGGCGGCATTATCTGATAAAATCATAAATTTAACTTACATTCTAAACCTTATTGTATAAGTTTAACATGTAACACGAAGTTTTATACAAAACTTATTCCATTAATCAAATATAGATTCATATTCATCCTACTAAGTCATAGCACTTTTCATAAGATAACACATACTGCTATCCCTTTGTAACCACAAAAGTCAGGATTTGCTACATCAACTTGTACAAAAATTTGAGAATATTACATAACACACGCATACTTATTATCAAATATGCATAATCTAACAGTACTTATACTACTGGTTAACTACGCCTTTTCTGGATCTTGAACAACCTTTCGCCTGATGACCTTCTATTCCATAATTAAAACAGACACCTTGCTTCGGATTGGGGCAATGAGGAGAGATATGTCCCTCATGTCCGCAATTATAACATATCTTTTGATTCCGTCCCCAGAATCACCGTTTTAAAACTCATACATACAACGGTACATAACTTACGCAATCATTGCAAATAGATCTCGATCATAATTAATCGAACAAATATTTAACTATTCATATAAAGCTTGTCTATCTGATTAAACGGAAGTTTGATATCTAAAAGAACTCAAATTTCTCCTTCAAAATTTCTTTATAACATAATTTGCTATATATAGGAAAATCATATATATACGAAAAAAAAAGTTATTCAAATAATACCTGGAGTTCTATTCCTAGCTGCCACAATATCTTGGACCGTCATATTAAAGACTCTCGCGGTTGCTTTTGTTGGTTTGTTGGTTAAAGTCGGTCCTGTGATCGCCAGAGTCCTGCTGCCTTTTACCGTGGTTACACTCCCCGCCTATATTTTCCTCTTTGGACAATCATTCACCTTATGTTCCATCGACCCACACAAAAAATACCCACTGTTCATCCTTGGGTTAGGGTAGTTAGGAGAAATATGGCCCTCATTCCCGCACTTGTAACATACAAACTTAACCTTCAGACACTCACCAGAGTGATTCTTCTGACAGTTCCCACACTAAACTACCTGCTTTTTCGCACCTTCCTGTTTCACCTGGACATTTCCAAAATAATTCCCTTATCTCTTTTCACCCCTATTCCCACTATTAGTTTCCACCTTCACAGCTCCTACGGCCTTGCCTTTGTTTCTCTTTTCCTTGTTGTAGAGGCTCATGGCCTCACTCCTCTCCTCAGCTATGATAGCCTTTTCCATGAGTGCTGCAAAAGTATTGATCTGTAATACCGCCACGTTGTTGTAGAGCCAGGGTTTTAAGCCCAGCTCAAACCTCCTTGCCTTCTTAGCCTCTGTATCCACCTGGTGTGGAGTGAACCTAGCCAATTCATTGAATTTTGTGGCATATTCCGCAACAGTCATGTTATCCAGCTTTAACTCCAAAAATTTCACCTCAATCCTAGCCTAGATACTAGCTGAGAGATAGTTTTCAAAAAATAAAGTCTTAAACCTAGCCCAAGTTACCACACCTTCCCCTGCCCTCGCTTGATTTGCTTCCCACCAAAAGTTCGCCTCCCCTTTCATCATATAGGTGGCAAAAGCGATCTTTTTTGCCCCTCATTTACCCTAGCAATTACGAATGCCTTTTCTATCTCGTTAACCCATGTCTGGGCTTCTATAGGGTTAGTTGTTCCCCTGAATTATGGTGGTCCTACTACCTTAAAGTCTTTAAAATTTGCCAAGTGATTGTTTGGTCGGTTCCCTGCTGCTGGCATTCCCTGTTGCATAGCGTAAGCTACCATGTTCGTACAGTTTTGCATCAGGTCTTGCTGTTGTCCCTCAACATTGTTGACATATTCTTCTGCCCTTTGATTTCGTGTTCTACGTCTTGGCGACATTATCTGATAAAATCATAAATTTAACTTACATTCTAAACCTTATTATATAAGTTTAACATGTAACACGAAGTTTTATACAAAACTTATTCCATTAATCAAATATAGATTCATATTCATTCTACTAAGTCATAGCACTTTTCATAACATAACACATACTGCTATCCCTTTGTGACCACAAAAGTCAGGATTTGCTACATCAACTTGTACAAAAATTTGAGAATATTACATAACACACGCATACTTATTATCAAATATGCATAATCTAACAGTACTTATACTACTGGTTCACTACGCCTTTTCTAGATCTTGAACAACCTTTCGCCTGATGACCTTCTATTCCATAATTAAAACAGACACCTTGCTTCGGATTGGGACAATGAGGAGAGATATGTCCCTCATGTCCGCAATTATAACATATCTTTTTCCCTTGGTTCTTATCAGGATTTCCTAAGTCATGATCTTTCATCTTTCTTTTCCCTTTCTTGCTCGGAGCTGCACCCGATTTGTTGCGTCTGCCTCCCATTTGATTAATTTGGATTTTAAGCTTATCTTATTCTTCCATAGTTTCTATTAACGCATTTCGCAATTGATTATTTACTAGCTTTTCTATTTACCACATATTTTCTAGAGAAGAAACCTTGTTCTTCAGATTCTGTACTTCCGTTGATGCTTGATCAGCTCTAACTTTAGTGTCTGAATCACTATCTGTCAGGTCTACTATTTATGGATCTGGTACTATGTTTTCCAATACCACCACCTCATTAAGGTTGCTTGCACTGTCAGCCTCTATTTCAGCTATTGGCTTTGATATTGGCTCCTTCTTTACGATCTGAGTGTATCCTAATTCTTTTCTACCTGACATCTACACACAATTTATCCTGATTAACATATAGTATATACACACAGCAAACAATAGTTTTATAAAAGTTATCTTTTATTTTGTTTAATGATGAATTTATTCAATACATCTCCTTTGAAACTCTATATGAGTTATTTGTACTTGCAATGTTTCCCTATGTTCTAAGGTTATAGCCTAAGGTCTTATTCCACCTAAGGTTTCTAACCCTAAAGCTTTGATACCAACCTATGACGCCCCCAAATTCAGGTACTTGAAACCCGAACTCGATGCTTTACGATACCATTTCTATGAGCGGAATAATACTAATAATAATAACAATAATATAAATATCAAACTTAATTTACATATATCAAAGTCTAATCCCAGGTACGAGACCTTTAAACATTCATTATATCATAGATAGTAAATATAATTGTCTTAATAAACTTTAACTATTACACAGAATATCATAAAACTCATTCGAACAGCTTTTCTTTCCCCTTGTTCTTGCCTGAACCTTCTGGTTGATCATACTTGGTCGAAAACATTTAAATTTAAAGCAAGAATGAGCATTTGATTGCCCAACAAGTAATAGTAACAATTAATATTAGCTGAAAGGATTAAATGTCTTTTTTGAATAATACTTCTACAATGAATCAACAGTTGTGATATACGCTGAACCAATAATAACAACATATCACTTCTATATCAAATTTTTAAAACTATGTACTGACTATAACTGGAGATCAGTCAACATACTATAAACATTATTTTTTATTTTCAAAAAGGTATAGAGAAATTCATCCGCAGACCGTCATAACTTACAAACACGGGGGTGATCAGCCCATTATGCCCTGTATTGATCAATACTACATGTAAGAACGAAATTATTGTTCATCTTTTCCACCTTAGGTGCACAAAAGTTTTTCCATGTTTGGGATGTTCATACTTAATCAGGAATCCGAACCAAAACAATCTGGTTGGATACAATAAAGTTCTATCTTGTTCAACAATATTTTTAAGTTTATGTCTAGCTGAATCAAATAGCTTAGATGGCTTTTTAAGTCAACGTATACATACTGAAAACCAATAAGTATGTATCAACATGTGATTAAATACAATGATTATCTAAGTGAGGACACTTGTCTAACTCTATTTAGGAATTAACGAACAAAATAAATATCTGAATTATATAGTAATACTGTGTTGATAAACAATGATCGAATAATTTAAGAACTTGTATGAATACAAAGATTGGATACATAATCGATAACAATAGAGTTAATAATCTGGCATAATGATAATATAATTCTGAAACTTTCTTACTCATGTCCATTGCATAAAGTAAATGCACAGTTAGGATACTTGCCTGAGCTGCTGCTTACAATAACGCAACTTAGTTTAATCTTTTATACTGTAACCTATCATTAATAAGATCATTCGTTCGATTAGAATAATATATCATATCGCATAGTACTGCTATTTGTAGTCGGCATATAACCTAATCACATTGTCATACATGTTTAACAGTCATTGAATCATAAATAAACACGTTTCTAGTTCAATTATCTAAGTCCGGATCAATTTTTGAAACATGTCGGTGTACCGACGACTTTATCGAGTAATTATCGAGTCTAAAACTCTATTCAATAATTTAGTACCAGTCCTGTTATTTTTAAATGAATTATAATAATTTTTAAATAATTATTATAATTTATCATGATTTTTTAAACATCGAAATCATTATTAAATGATTTAAATATTAACTAATTCTATTATCATTAATATTTAATTAATATTAAATTATTAATGAAACCGTTACAAAAATTTTAAAGTTATTTATAATAACTCAAAATATTTTTAAAATATTTTTATTACCCTTAAATGATTTTTAAAATAAATAAAAATCATTTTTAAATAATTACCATTAATAATTAAATATTAATGTATTATTCACCAAAATATTAAAAGTCATTTATTATTACTTAAAATATTTTTAAATCATTTATATCCTTTTTAAATGATTTTTAATTCAATAAAACTATTTTTAAACTATTTATTTAATATAATTATTAAATAACTCTAATATCATTTAACATTAAATTATTAATAAAATTTACCTTTAAATATTAAAAGTTATATTTTACAACTTAAAATATTTTTAAACTATTTATTTTTATTTAAAAATGATTTTTTATAATATTAAAATCATTTTATTTAATTTATTTAATATAATTATTAAATAAATCTAATATCATTAATATTAAATAATTAATGAAATTTGTCTTAAAATATTAAAAGTTATATTTTATAACTTAAAATATTATTAAATACCTTTTTATCATTTAAAATAATTTTTAATATAATAAAATCATTTTTAATTAATTTATTTAATACATTTATTAAATAAATAAAATATCAATAATATCCAATTAAATATTAATATTTATGAAAAATATGTCAAATTATTAAAAGTTAATTTTTATAACTTAAAATAATTTTTAAAACTATTTTTGGAATTTTTAATAATAAATTTCTATTTTTAAATGATTTTTAGAAATTAATTTAAATAAATTAAATAAGACTGTCGTTATAGCCTTTGGTGACAAAATCTGTCGCCTTAGGTGTTCTTGAGCAACCCAGACCTTCAAAGTCAATGATCGAGTTGCATACTTTGACCTGACATAAATGCCAGGTTATGAGGTTTCTGGACATGCTATAACTTTGATCATGTACTACTAATGTAACACTACACGATCCAGCACATAACAAGGTCATACAACATCATAATCCCAAGTTAAAAAGCTTTGAAACTACTGTCAGACGGTTCTTCAAGTTTTTGGGCTGCCCAGGATCCTAAGGTCATGGCCGGTCACCGCCCTTTTTGGCCTTATTCTAGTCAATCGGTTCATGTTATAGTTGTGTTAGACGTCGGGCCTTGTAGAGACTAACTAACAAGGTATCTTGTTTGATCATTTCTCAAGTCTAAACATCATCAATAAGAAAGATTTAAGCTATAGAAAATCCTGTCAGAGGTTGTTCTTCATTTATGGGTTACTCAGAAATGAAGAACAGTTCGGCTGGTCATATTTGGGCTTCCACTACTTGTTGTAAAGGTGAGGTTTTAGTGATCTAAGGGTTCTAGGTTGTAGTAAGCATAACAATGAACAGATGTATTACATAAAATCAGATTAATAACAACAAAATCACAAGATATCGTTCGGTCAAACCATGTCAGAAGTCACGCTCATATGTTTTCTGGGTTACCCAGAAAACACATTTCGTTAACATCCTGCCTGGTTTGACCGTCAACCAAATACAACCTGCTTGATTGTTTAGTGAACTAATGTGACAACCCGAGAATTTAGAAGATTTATTAAAATCTTAAATGATTGATTTAAGGTCAAATAATAGACCTAGACAGAAAATAAGTGTATGCGTTTGATATTTTCAAGAAGGAATTTTGAGAAATTAAAATTTCTTTTGGTGAATTATTCAGGATTAAGGGTATAAGTGTATATATTCTGTGAATATGGTATTATAAGTGTACAGAATGTGGTTAAGGGTCAAGGGAAGACCAGATAAATTTTATCAGTGTCCAAACCCTACGTATATATATTTAGAACGTCCACGTTCAGTTAGGAAATTTTATAATTTATAAGTAACCCTAGAAACCGGTTCCGAAAACCCTAATTTCAGTTTCAGGGATTTAAAACCCTAATTCGGATATTAAAAATCCTGATTTGGGAATTTAATTGCAATATATAAGGTTTATATATTTTTAATTGCAAGAAAAATTAGGGATAACCCTAATGATTAAATTAGATTTTTTTCTAATAATTTAGAAACCCTAATTTTACGATTTAAAACCCTAATTGTTCCGTTTAAAACCCTAATGGAACTAATTGATAAATTAGTTATTTTAATTAGGAATTATTTATCCTAATTAATAAGATTTAAATTATGATTTGGAAATTAGAATTTACTTAGAAAATCCTAATTATAATCTACAGATATTAATTTTCTATTTAGAAAACCGAAATTAGAAATATTAGAAAAAATGATTGTTGGGGACCGTAGGTTTTAACCCTAAGGGTTAAACCCTAATGGTCAAACCCTAAGGGTTGTAGCTAATGTCTAAAGTGCCCTTGAGATTTTAAGTGAAATTACCAAAATGCCCTTTTTGTCCCATTTGGTGAATTATTGGTAGAAAATCTTACCATATCTTGCATCAATAATTGCCAACTTGGAAATGGACTATAATACCAGCAAACCAGCCCCTAGATCAGCCATTTCCAACTTAGCATTCAATTATTTTCAATAATTAAAGAGAGAGAAAGGCCACTTTACTTTTCATTTTTCACCAAGCCATCCTCTCTCAAAAAATCCGGGAATGGAAGTGTGAGAGAGTGAGGAGAGAAGCCATAATCAGTTCATAGCCTTTCAAGAACAGATTCAAGAAGTCAGAATAAAAATCAAAGCTAGAAAGTGGTAAAAACCCTAAACCTAGAAATCCTTTGATCCGATGTTATTTGTTGTAATTGATTGGTTAAAGTTGTGTATTAGGGTGTCATTTAGTGATCTGGGTTGTTAAATTCAAGATCCATAACACCAAAGTGCACGAAATTACATTTTTATCAAATCTGGAAAATTTCAAAAAAATGGCTTGACAGTCATATGTCAAACCTCATAGATCTTTATGTGTTTATTGTTTTGTGTGTTTTATGTTTTTGATATGTTCTATGACATGAGATCTCTATTCTGCAACTTGAAGTATAGTCAGAACATGCATAGATTACAAGATATGATCGGTCAAAGTGCATTGACCGAACACGATTTCTGGAATTTTGGACAAACCCAGAAGCCCAGATTTCTGACAACATTTTTCGGGTCTTAGATCTTGCTTCTGTCAAGTTATTTTGCTATGTTTTTGTATTGTAATTGTAGTTTGGTATAAGGACTACAACATCAAGCTTCTATATCACCCAGAAAATGTAAGACCCCAATTTTTATAAATAAAGATGAATTTTCTATAAATATCATTTTTGAATATTATGAAGTTAATTTGATATAATGTTATAGTTGTGGGTAATATTTATAAATTTTGCAAAGTAAGCAAGTTGTTATAAAATATTCGTTTGGTCGGAGAATATTCTTTTTGTCGGGGAATATTCGTACGACGGCACAATCATTGGTGGACCCCACAACGGAATTATTGTCGGATTGAGAAAACGACAAAATTATCTTTCTATAAAAATAACAGCTGAGGTATTACGTTAAAATCGTTAAAACTGTTGAACTACTTGGTAGTAAAAGTACAGTAATACGCGTGGTTGCATAGTAGCACACGGTATTGATTATTGATGCTTACGTGAGAAGTCACTCAGCTATACTCAATTATTGCTATAGTAATTGCTGCATCATATCTCTTAAATTATTGTCATAGTATCGTCTGTATAATATGTTATATTATTAAATCAATAATTGAGACGTTGTGGTAAGTTTGGTTATTTTATGGGGGGCCATATGTCATCATCTAAGAGTCTCTTCGTCAATAATAATTACCGTCGTCAATAGTAATTACCGTCGTCAATAGTAATTACCGTCGTCAATAGTATTTACCTTGGTCAATAGTAATTACCTTCGTCAATAGTATTTACCTTGGTCAATAGTATTTACCTTGGTCAATAGTAATTACCTTCGTCAATAGTATTTACCTTGGTTAATAGTAATTACTTTCGTCAATAGTAGTTGTCCCTTCAATATTACCAAGAGTCATTTGACCCTTCGTTAAGACCAAGAGTCATTTGACCCTTCGTTAAGACCAAGAGTCATTTGACCCTTCGTTAAGACCAAGAGCCACCCTCAGTTTTTCTATAAATAGAGGCCTAGGGCTTCATTATTTTTCACGAATTCATTCAAGCTATAGAGAGAGAAAGTATAGAGAGAATAAGAGAGAGAGAGACTAAAAGTATTCTGCTACATCACTTTTCCAATATCCAGTTCTTTTAAGGTAGGGAATATTATTTCTTTTATATTCATGAAGAGAACTTCTGTTATTCCATTTGTTATTATTCTGTTGGAATAACCAGTATACGCGGTCTACCCTATACTTGGTGACATTCTTCTATTATTCTGTTGGAACATCCTGTCTGTGTGTTTTACACCGGACCTGGTTCCGTTTATTATTCTGTTGGAACATCCTGTCTGTGTGTTTTACACCGGACCTGGTTCCGTTTTTATTATTATTCTGTTGGAACATCCTGTCTGTGTGTTTTACACCGGACCTGGTTCCATTATTTATTATTCTGTCGGAATATCCTGTCTGTGCGTTTACGCCGGACCTGGTTCCATTATTTATTATTCTATTGGAATAACCTGTCTGTGCGGTCTATCGCATGCATGGTGATTTCTTTTGTTATTCCATTCTTTATTGTACTCAGTTGGTTTTTGACTTCTATACTCCATGAAATTTGTGGAATATCCTTGATAGTTGCGTTTCATCCAGTATCTTTTCAAGAAAATATTCTTCTAAGCGTTCTTGAATTTTACTCCACAATGCAGTATCATGTTGACAATTTGGACGTTGTTAATTCCTGGATAAATTAATTCTTGAACTTGTTTTATTGAATTCTTATATCATTGTCATCATCCTCATGTTTATAAAATGTTGAAAGTCATCTGTGGCATGTAGTGCATAGATGGACTTGGTATGATTATGACCAGGGATTATTCGGTATAATCATGACCGTAATGTTACAAATGATGTGGTAAAAGTCCTCATTGGCCCGTAGTGCATTGATGGACAGTTGTTGGCATGATCATGACCATTAATGAATACACGAATATCCTTGGCCGTAGTGCAGGGGTGATTCGATGATGTGGATTATTTTATTAAGCTGAGTCTCAGCGATCGCAGTGTTGAAAAACCTTTTAAATCATAAAAGATAGTAGAGTTTATTTTCTACTTGACTCTTTTAATGGATTGCTTGTTCCGCTGCAGTTAAACTTGATGTCTATTATATTTTATCAGTTTAACATTGTTGAAGGCTAATGATAATTTATTCTGCATTATCTTAGTCATAATATTTCTTACTGGGCTAGTTGAGCTCACCCTTTCTTTCACTGTTCTCTTCAGGAAATGAGAACGTAGCTGGGACAAGTCGGGGTACGGAGTGATGGTCCGAATGATAGTATTAGTTAGTAGTCCTCACTATTCTATGTAATGGTGTGTTAATAAATGTAATGAGGACTCCTTTTGAGTATGAATACTCTCTAGAAGATAATATTTGTATTCAAACTCACAGTTTATGTTTTGTCGTATTGTACACGACAGTTGTATTATTAAGTTGTATTTGTATTATGTACTATGTATCTGACGACCCAAGATGGGTGATGTATACCTAATTTTGGGGGCGTCACAGTTGGTATCAGAGCTTAGGGATATGATCCCTGGCTAAGATGTGAGAATAGAACTAGGAGGGGAGAGACGGGGAATTCCTTCGCTAGTATGGCATACCTAAGTTTATTTGCATGGTATTTAATTGGTCGGTCATAATATAAGGATAATATATGACATATCAATTAATTTTTATTTTGTGGCAGTATCTGAAAATGGCATCTGAGAACGTTGAGAATAGCAATGGAGCACAGACGACTGTTGATTCACCACATATCAATAATCAGGATAATGTGCATCAGGAAGGTGTCAATCCTCATGCAAACAACAACACTGACCAAATGATGAATGATCAAATGTTCAGAGGCTTTATGCAATTCATGCAACAACAGGTGAAAGCGGCTCCTGTCCACAATGTAGGTGGAAATACTGGAAACTCTCAGGCGGTCACCGCTAAACAGTTTAAGGAGCTGGGACCACCGGAGTTTAAGGGAGAACCCAAACCACTTGTAGCTGAAACATGGATAAAGCAGATCACCAAGATATTTGATGTCTTGGGTTGCTCCGAGGAGCAAAAGGTTCCCTTTGCCGCCTTTATGTTGCGAGGAGAGGCAGATTACTGGTGGGAATCGATAAAGCGTACTCAACCTGCCGCACTGAAGATGTCTTGGGAGAAGTTCCAAGATCTGTTTAACGACAAATACTTTCCCGAGAGTATTCGTCACATGAAGGAGGTGGAGTTCATCAAATTGGAGCAGAATAATATGACCGTGTCGCAGTACGAGGCAAAATTTGCGGAGTTATCCCGGTTTGCGTCCCACCTGGTGGATAATGAAGAAAGAATGACGCGGATGTTTTTAAGAGGTTTGAAGCCGGAGATACGTCAACATCTTGTTTCTCATAAACTGTGTTTGTATTCAGATGTTGTAAATAGGGCTCAGTTGGTGGAGCGCGATAACGAGATAACGCAACCAAAAGAGAGCAGCCGGCAAAATGATAATACCAGTGAGAGCAGTCATCGAAGCGGTGACAACAAGCGTGGAGGGAATCAACAGGCCAGAAATGGTAACCACTTCGGTGGTAATCAGGGCCAAAACAATAAGAATGGACATTTCAAGAAGAGGAGATTCAACAATGATGGAAAGACGTCAGCACCAGCACCTGTCGTTAAGGAAGGAGAACGACCACCTATCATATGTTTCAAATGCGGAGGGGAGGGGCACATCAGTCCAAACTGCGCGATGCCGTCCAAAGCATGTTATAATTGTGGAAGAGAAGGTCATTTAGCCCGATTTTGTCGTTTACCGAAGACAAATTCAGCTAGGATGGAGGCACCAAAAGCCGTCCCAGAAAAGTCAAAACCGGTTGTGCAAGGAAGAGCGTTTGTTGTGAACTCCCAGAACGCAAGGAACCCGAATGAGGTCATCACGGGTAAGCTTATCATAAACTCTAACGAAGTCTATACTTTATTTGATACCGGTTCAACCCATTCTTTTATTTCTCCTACTTGCGCTCATCGATTAAATTTGATTCCGGAGAAATTAGACTTTGACTTAGCAGTTGAAACTCCATTGGGAGAAACCTTCATTACATCCACGGTTTATAAGTCTTGTTTGGTTCAAGTTGGTACCCACACATTACCTGTCGATCTTATTTCATTAAAAATACTTGCATTTGACGTGATTCTAGGGATTGATTGGTTAACTACTCATCATGCAAAAATTGATTGTTTTCGTAAGGTTGTTAGCTTTCATATTCCTAATCGACCTATTATGCGAATTCAAGCAACCAAACCATTAAAATCAATCGCTGTCATCTCAAGCCATAAAGCTATTCGTTTATTGAAAAACGGATGTCAAGCTTTCTTAGCTCATGTCACAGATCTAAACAAAAATACGTCAGTTTTGAATGATATTTCTATTGTTAATAAATTCCCTGACGTATTCCCTGAAGAACTTCCTGGCCTACCCCCAGAGCGTGAAATTGAATTTTGTATCGATCTTGAACCCGGTACAAAACCCATTTCCAAAGCCCCATATCGAATGGCTCCTATTGAACTTCAGGAGTTAAAGATCCAACTGCAGGAATTGTTAGACATTGGCTTTATTCGTCCTAGTACTTCTCCTTGGGGTGCTCCTGTTCTGTTCGTGAAGAAGAAAGATGGAAGTATGCGACTTTGTATTGATTATCGGGAGTTGAATCATGTCACCATCAAAAACAGGTACCCATTGCCACGTATTGATGACCTGTTTGACCAGTTGCAAGGAGCACAATTCTTTTCAAAGATCGATCTTCGTTCTGGATATCATCAGCTGAAGGTTAGAACTGAGGATATTCCAAAGACGGCTTTTAGAACTCGGTATGGGCATTATGAATTCTTAGTTATGTCCTTTGGATTGACTAATGCTCCTGCTGCCTTCATGGATATGATGAACCGGGTATTCAAGGAATATTTGGATCATTTTGTGGTCGTCTTTATTGATGACATCCTTATTTATTCCAAAAGCCGTGAAGATCATGAGCAACACTTGAGGCTAGTACTCCAAAAGCTTCGTGAATACAAGCTTTATGCCAAGTTGAAGAAATGCGAGTTCTGGCTGGAAGAGGTAGCATTCCTTGGGCACGTAGTATCAAGTCGTGGAATATCGGTTGACCCGGCAAAGATTGAAGCTATTCAAAGCTGGGAGCAACCTAAATCAGTGACCGAGGTACGTAGCTTTCTTGGTTTAGCTGGTTATTATCGGAGATTCGTGGAAGGATTTTCTCGAATCGCTACTCCATTAACTCAGCTGACTCGGAAAGATACAAAGTTTGGTTGGAGCGAAGAATGTGAGCAGAGTTTTCAAGAACTCAAGAGGAGACTCATTTCAGCACCTGTTCTAACAATACCATCTGGCTCGGAGGGATTTGTCATCTACAGTGATGCTTCGAGCAAAGGGTTGGGATGCGTTCTCATGCAACATGGAAAAGTCATAGCCTATGCATCAAGACAACTCAAGGAATATGAGAGGAATTATCCTACTCATGATCTAGAGTTGGCAGCTGTTGTCTTTGCACTTAAAATTTGGAGGCATTACTTGTATGGGGAGAAAGTGGAGATCTTTACGGATCATAAAAGCCTCAAATATTTCTTCACTCAAAAGGAACTCAACATGCGACAACGACGTTGGCTTGAACTGTTGAAAGATTATGATCATACCATTCAATACCATCCTGGAAAAGCGAACGTGGTAGCTGACGCATTGAGTAGAAGATCATATGCGGGTACAAGTGCAATATTAACAACGCAAAGGCCCATTTTGTGTGACTTGCAAAGGATGGAGATAGAGTTGAAGACTCCAGGGACCCATGTGATGATGGCGAATATACGAGTAGAACCGACTTTAATCGATAAAGTTAAAGCTGCTCAAGCTACAGACCTGGAGCTGATGCGTATGAGGAAGAAAGTGCAAGAAGGTTCTATGCCGGAAGCAAGAATCGATGAAGAAGGAATACTTCGAGTCAACTCCAGACTTTGTGTTCCTAACAACCCTGATTTAAAGTATGAAATCATGATGGAGGCGCACAACACACCGTTTGCAATCCATCCTGGAAGTACCAAAATGTATCATGATCTTCGTCATACATTTTGGTGGAGCAATATGAAGAGAGAGATAGCGTTGTTTATCTCAAGGTGTCTAACTTGTCAACGAGTCAAAGCGGAGCATCAAGTACCAAAAGGTCCATTGCAACCACTTGAAATTCCAGAATGGAAGTGGGAGCACATTACCATGGATTTCGTTACCGGTCTTCCTAGGGTTTCTCAAGGTATTGATGCGATTTGGGTCATTGTTGATAGATTGACCAAGTCTGCTCATTTCTTACCGATACGAGAAACTTATACACTTGAACGTCTTGCTCGTATGTACATAAACGAGATTGTAAGACTGCATGGTATGCCAGTATCCATAGTTTCTGATCGAGACCCAAGATTCACTTCACGATTTTGGGTTAGTTTACAAAAAGCTATGGGCACGGAGTTACGATTTAGTTCAGCATATCATCCTCAGACGGACGGACAATCAGAGAGGACTATTCAAACTCTTGAAGATCTATTAAGACTCTGTGTCTTTGACTTCAAGGGAAGTTGGGACAAGTTCTTACCATTGGTGGAGTTTTCCTACAACAACAGTTATCAAGCAAGTATTGGCATGGCTCCATTCGAAGCATTGTATGGAAGAAAATGTCGTTCTCCAGTATGCTGGGATGAGGTGGGGGAAGCAACATTGTTGGGACCGGAGTTGGTACGTATGACTACAGAAAAGATTCAAACGATCCGACAACGTATAAAAACCTCACAAGATCGACAAAAGAGTTATGCTGATCTTCATCGAAAGGACGTGGAATTTGATGTAGGAGATCATGTGTTCTTACGTGTTGCTCCATGGAAAGGAGTTACGAGATTTGGAAAGAGAGGAAAGCTAAATCCTCGATTCATCGGTCCATTTTTAATCCTCGATCGAGTAGGAACTGTGGCTTATAGACTCGCTTTACCGCCAAGTATGTCTCGTGTTCATAACGTTTTCCACATATCCATGTTACGCAAATATGTGGAAGACCCGAACCACATTATTGAGTTAGAACCGGACGAAATAGCGGAGGATTTGACGTATGAAGAAGTTCCTGTTCAAATCTTGGATAAGAAGGAACATATTCTACGCTCCAAGGTTATACCTCAAGTTAAAGTTTTGTGGAGAAACCACGATGTTGAGGAAATGACTTGGGAGTTAGAATCAGAAATGAAATCAAGGTATCCTTACCTCTTCGACATATCAGGTGCGTACCCTAATTTCGAGGGCGAAATTTCATAAGAAGGGGAGGTTGTAAGACCCCAATTTTTATAAATAAAGATGAATTTTCTATAAATATCATTTTTGAATATTATGAAGTTAATTTGATATAATGTTATAGTTGTGGGTAATATTTATAAATTTTGCAAAGTAAGCAAGTTGTTATAAAATATTCGTTTGGTCGGAGAATATTCTTTTTGTCGGGGAATATTCGTACGACGGCACAATCATTGGTGGACCCCACAACGGAATTATTGTCGGATTGAGAAAACGACAAAATTATCTTTCTATAAAAATAACAGCTGAGGTATTACGTTAAAATCGTTAAAACTGTTGAACTACTTGGTAGTAAAAGTACAGTAATACGCGTGGTTGCATAGTAGCACACGGTATTGATTATTGATGCTTACGTGAGAAGTCACTCAGCTATACTCAATTATTGCTATAGTAATTGCTGCATCATATCTCTTAAATTATTGTCATAGTATCGTCTGTATAATATGTTATATTATTAAATCAATAATTGAGACGTTGTGGTAAGTTTGGTTATTTTATGGGGGGCCATATGTCATCATCTAAGAGTCTCTTCGTCAATAGTAATTACCGTCGTCAATAGTAATTACCGTCGTCAATAGTAATTACCGTCGTCAATAGTATTTACCTTGGTCAATAGTAATTACCTTCGTCAATAGTATTTACCTTGGTCAATAGTATTTACCTTGGTCAATAGTAATTACCTTCGTCAATAGTATTTACCTTGGTTAATAGTAATTACTTTCGTCAATAGTAGTTGTCCCTTCAATATTACCAAGAGTCATTTGACCCTTCGTTAAGACCAAGAGTCATTTGACCCTTCGTTAAGACCAAGAGTCATTTGACCCTTCGTTAAGACCAAGAGCCACCCTCAGTTTTTCTATAAATAGAGGCCTAGGGCTTCATTATTTTTCACGAATTCATTCAAGCTATAGAGAGAGAAAGTATAGAGAGAATAAGAGAGAGAGAGACTAAAAGTATTCTGCTACATCACTTTTCCAATATCCAGTTCTTTTAAGGTAGGGAATATTATTTCTTTTATATTCATGAAGAGAACTTCTGTTATTCCATTTGTTATTATTCTGTTGGAATAACCAGTATACGCGGTCTACCCTATACTTGGTGACATTCTTCTATTATTCTGTTGGAACATCCTGTCTGTGTGTTTTACACCGGACCTGGTTCCGTTTATTATTCTGTTGGAACATCCTGTCTGTGTTTTTTACACCGGACCTGGTTCCGTTTTTATTATTATTCTGTTGGAACATCCTGTCTGTGTGTTTTACACCGGACCTGGTTCCATTATTTATTATTCTGTCGGAATATCCTGTCTGTGCGTTTACGCCGGACCTGGTTCCATTATTTATTATTCTATTGGAATAACCTGTCTGTGCGGTCTATCGCATGCATGGTGATTTCTTTTGTTATTCCATTCTTTATTGTACTCAGTTGGTTTTTGACTTCTATACTCCATGAAATTTGTGGAATATCCTTGATAGTTGCGTTTCATCCAGTATCTTTTCAAGAAAATATTCTTCTAAGCGTTCTTGAATTTTACTCCACAATGCAGTATCATGTTGACAATTTGGACGTTGTTAATTCCTGGATAAATTAATTCTTGAACTTGTTTTATTGAATTCTTATATCATTGTCATCATCCTCATGTTTATAAAATGTTGAAAGTCATCTGTGGCATGTAGTGCATAGATGGACTTGGTATGATTATGACCAGGGATTATTCGGTATAATCATGACCGTAATGTTACAAATGATGTGGTAAAAGTCCTCATTGGCCCGTAGTGCATTGATGGACAGTTGTTGGCATGATCATGACCATTAATGAATACACGAATATCCTTGGCCGTAGTGCAGGGGTGATTCGATGATGTGGATTATTTTATTAAGCTGAGTCTCAGCGATCGCAGTGTTGAAAAACCTTTTAAATCATAAAAGATAGTAGAGTTTATTTTCTACTTGACTCTTTTAATGGATTGCTTGTTCCGCTGCAGTTAAACTTGATGTCTATTATATTTTATCAGTTTAACATTGTTGAAGGCTAATGATAATTTATTCTGCATTATCTTAGTCATAATATTTCTTACTGGGCTAGTTGAGCTCACCCTTTCTTTCACTGTTCTCTTCAGGAAATGAGAACGTAGCTGGGACAAGTCGGGGTACGGAGTGATGGTCCGAATGATAGTATTAGTTAGTAGTCCTCACTATTCTATGTAATGGTGTGTTAATAAATGTAATGAGGACTCCTTTTGAGTATGAATACTCTCTAGAAGATAATATTTGTATTCAAACTCACAGTTTATGTTTTGTCGTATTGTACACGACAGTTGTATTATTAAGTTGTATTTGTATTATGTACTATGTATCTGACGACCCAAGATGGGTGATGTATACCTAATTTTGGGGGCGTCACAGAAAACATATAGAATTAATGTTATAAGCGGTCAAACAAGAGTTGACCGCCTGTTTTGTTTAAATTCTGGAAAAAAAACCCAGATCCTTCAAAAATATGTTTTCTGTCAGAGTTGACCGCTTTTTATCTTTTTAATGTGTTGTTGTTAAACTAATATCATGACATATAAATGTTCCCTGACATGCTTACTATAGTTCTGAACCTTCATAGCACCCATAATATGATTGGAACATAAACATAATTAAGTATGAATGTGACCAGACGAAGTTCTGGGTTTCTGGAGAAACCCAGATATGGTCTGACAGTATATTTGGTAGCCCAGATCTCCTTGATATGTTGATTTATGACCAAATTGGTGGTTTGTTATTGTAGTGTTACAATTCAGCTACATGATCAATCTTTACTCTGGCCTAGAAACACAATAGGCTAAGATTTAAATATGGTCAAACCTCACACCTCGAAGTCTGACATGAAGGCTCAAGAACACCTATGACTACAGAATGTGTCGCTAAAAGCCTATTGCGATGGTTTATTTAGTTTTATTTTCCTAATTTCTGGAAAATGATTAAAAATAGAAATAAATGGTTTTTAATTATTAAAAATACATAATAAATTATGAAAAATTATTTTAAAGCCTAAAAAATAGTTTTTAATTATTTTGAGTATATTTCAAAAATATTTAATATTTTTGGAATACAAAAGGTATTTATTTATTTAATTATAATATTAAATTAATGATTTAAAAATGGTTTTAATTCATGAAAAATCATGAAAAATTATATTATGATGTTAGAAAATATTTTAAGTTATAAAATATAACTTTTGATATTTTGGCATGAAAATATTAATATTTTATTATTAATATCAATTATCAGATAATGAATTTAATCGTTTAAAAATCATATAAATGTGATTTTAAGGTATTAAAAATACTTTGTAATATTATAAATATATTATAATATTATGTTATGATTCTCATTAATATTTGATATTAAATAAATATTAATGATTAAGGAATTACGTGGTATTTAATTCATTTAAATACAATATTAATAATTGAAAATGTTGATAAATGATATTAATTATCTGAAAATTATTGCAAGTCTATGAAAATTATCTTGACTGATAAGAAAATTATATGTGATAATTGTTTAGTGTTTAGCCAGAGTTTAATTGAACTTAAACTCGTGAATTGTCCGACTAGACCGTCGGAATGATAGAATTGTGTCGGTTTCAACTCGGACTGCAATAGTTTGACTTGATGCTATGTCTTATGTGTATAATAGACTGATAGGATTATATGCTATGTGTTTAGGTTATTCTATGTATATATATAACAGTATTATAATGTGATGATATTATTCTAATATTGGAGATTTATATTATTAATATTAGGTCCCAGACGAAGCTTATTATATTGTGTTACGGTAATCAACGGTTCAGGCAAGTTTTCTTTTACTTAACTCTACTAAGAGTTGTTCATTCGGATATGCTTATGGTTAATCATCTCGGATTGCCATGTTGAATTGTACTCTGTACATCTTGCATGTATAAGTCAGGTATGAAAGGCTGATCACCTTCATTACCATTTGGTCCAGATATATTATTGTTCATGTTCAATACTTGTTCAGTCAAAATTTTATTCGTGCTAATTCACAAATACAATGTGAAGGATAGCCAGCTTATTATTCAGACTCTTTCAATCATGATATATCTTTAAATTGTTTTAAAACTTGCTGGGCAACTTTCATGCTCACCCTTGATATATCATGATAAACATTGCAGATAAGGTGAATGCGTTCGGATACAGGAAAAGGATAATGCCAAGTTTAGCTTGGGATAGAATGTGCAGCTAATTTGTAAAAGTAGTTTTGATTAGTATTGTTATGTGTTAGATAGTTTATGATTTGTGTCTAAGTTAAGGTTACTCGATTTTGGGGAAAAGTATATAAGTTTAATGTATAAACAATTTATGTTTATATCTTCCGCAAATAGTAATAGTTGTATAGAATGATCGAACCGGATCCGGGGTGATTTAGGACCTGGATTCGGGGTCGTTACAACTAAGAGTATAAGAACGTAGTCCATCTAACAAAAAATAATCTGGTTACAACAAAGGAATCAAAACAACAAACATGAGCAAGATCTGAGGACATGAACTTCTTGTCAGAGCCATCTGGGTAAGTTATGGGTTACCCAGAAAGGTTTGGTCATGGTCGGTCAGCCAACTTTGACCATTAATAACTTTCAATCTATGCTAGATCTAACCCTGATTCAAGTTCCAGTTCACAGATCTCATAGCAAATTACAAGTCCAAAACATAAAACACACAAAATCATAAATAGAGAGAGATCTACAGCCTCTGACTTTTGCTTGTCAGACATAATATAACATTTTTCCAGATTTTTTAAAAACTTCAAATTCGAGCCTCTAGATGTTATGGATCTAACTTTTAGCAACCCAGATCATCAATATGTACTACATACTACATGTTTTAACACAAAATCATAACATTTAACATAGCAACTAAGATCAGATTCTAGTTTACGGTTTTGTACCTCTCTTTACAAAATCTTGATTTTTAGCTTCTGATCTGATATAAGTGATAGTGGGGCTTTCTTTGTGACTAATCTAGCAAGGGAAATTTCGGAGGTTTTAGAGAGAGAGAGTCTTGGATGAGGGTTATGAATAAATGAATATGAATGTGACTTTTTCTCTCTCTTGATATATATGTAAAACTTGTATACATTGTATTTGGATGACTAAAGGCTGAGAACTGGTGTTTCTTAGCCCCTAGCTTAGACTAGGTTAATGACTTACCAAGATTTGGCAAGATTTGCTAGCAATTATTTCAAGAATGGGACAGAAAGGGTACATTGGTCATTTGGTTAGCAATTTTAATAGTATTGTTGTCCATGGTACTTAAATCTAGGGCTTAATCACTAGGTTTTAAATCTTAAAGTTTTCCAAATAATTTTTAAGGTTTGAAAAATTAAGTTTAAGGTTTAATAAAATTTTAATTAAAACACACTAATTAAAATTAGGGTTTTTAATAGAAAATTAGGGTTTTAAATAATTAGGGTTCCTTAATATCATTAGGGTTCCCAAATTAACAATTCAATTTACTAAAATAATAATTAGTGTTTCTAACTTTAATAATTAGGGTTCCTAATTAGCAAATTAGGATTTCTAATTTTAATTATTTTCAAATATTAATTAGGGTTTTCCTAATTAACAAAAATTCTATAATATGCAACACAATTCATATAACACAATTACTACTCATTCTTGAATCTCTCATTTGAGTTTCAAAATAGGGTTTAATAAATTTTTATTAGGGTTTTGACATTATTCCCCATAATTGATCAACCATTAACAATACGTACATACTGTATATATTTATAACAATGAAAAATAATATTATATTTAATATAATATTATTATTCTCATTCATTGCTCAAAATCCAAAATTAGGGTTTGAATTCCATATCTGATTTATCTTTCGTATATAACATTATTAATTAAGTTAAAATAATTAACTTAATAATCTGAACTAAAATTCATATAATAAAATAGTAATTATAATAATTCTAATAATCATTTCATACATTATTTAAATAATATAAAAATTATATTTTCATAGAAAATAAATAATAAAGACATTTCTACTATAAATTAATTATTATAAGAATATGCTTTATAATGATCAATAATTCTAAAATAAAATTATTTAAAATTATTCATGTAATAAATAAAATTTATTTATCACATATATACATATACATTACTTGGCACATATTCCCACATTTAAAATAAAAAAAAATTATATACAAAATTTATTATTTATTTATATAGAAAATATAGGGTTATTACATTCACCCTCCCTTGTAAAGATTTCATCCCCGGAATCACCGTTTTAAAACTTATACATACAACGGTACATAGCTTACGCAATCATTGCAAATAGATCTCGATCATAATTAATCGAACAAATATTTAACTATTCATATAAAATTTGTCTATCTGATTAAACGGAAGTTTGATTTCTAAAAGAACTCAAATTTCTCCTTCAAAATTTCTTTATAACATAATTTGCTATATATAGGAAAATCATATATATACGAAAATAAAAGTTATTCGAATAATACCTGGAGTTCCATTCCTAACTGCCACAATATCTTGGACCGTCATATTAAAGACTCTAGCGGTAGCTTTTGTTGGTTTGTTGGTTGAAGTCGGTCCTGTGATCGCCAGAGTCTCGCTGCCTTTTCCCGTGGTTACACTCCCCGCCTCCATTTTCCTCTTTGGACAATCCTTCACCTTATGTTCCATCGACCCACACAGAAAACACCCACTGTTCATCCTTGGGTTGGGGCAGTTGGGAGAAATATGTACCTCATGTCCGCACTTGTAACATGCAAACTTAACCTTCAGACACTCACCAGAGTGATTCTTCCGACAGTTCCCACACTGAACTACCTGCTTCTTCACACCTTCCTGTTTCACCTGGACATTTCTAAAATAATTCCCTTTTCTCTTTTCACCCCTATTCCCACTATTAGTTTCCACCTTCACAGCTCCTACGGCCTTACCTTTGTTCCTCTTTTCCTTGTTGTAGAGGCTCATGGCCTCACTCCCCTCCTCAGCTATGATAGCATTTTCCATGAGTGCTGCAAAAGTATTAATCTGTAATACCGTCACCTTATTGTAGAGCCAGGGTTTTAAGCCCAGCTCAAACCTCCTTGCCTTCTTAGCCTCTGTATCCACCTGGTGTGGAGTGAACCTAGCCAATTCATTGAATTTTGCGGCATATTCCGCAACAGTCATGTTATCCTGCTTTAACTCCGAAAATTTCACCTCCATCCTAGCCTGGATACTAGCTGAGAGATAGTTTTCAAAAAATAAAGTCTTAAACCTAGCCCAAGTTACCACACCTTCCCCTGCCCTCGCTTGATTTGCTTCCCACCAAAAGTTTGCCTCCCCTTTCATCATATAGGTGGCAAAAGCGATCTTTTTTGCCCCTCATTTACCCTAGCAATTACGAATGCCTTTTCTATCTCGTTAACCCATGTCTGGGCTTCTATAGGGTTAGTTGTTCCCCTGAATTATGGTGGTCCTACTACCTTAAAGTCTTTAAAATTTGCCAAGTGATTGTTTGGTCGGTTCCCTGCTGTTGGCATTCCCTGTTGCATAGCGTAAGCTACCATGTTCGTACAGTTTTGCATCAGGTCTTGCTGTTGTCCCTCAGCATTGTTGACAGATTCTTTTACCCTTTGATTTTGTGTTCTACGTCTTGGTGGCATTATCTGATAAAATCATAAATTTAACTTACATTCTAAACCTTATTGTATAAGTTTAACATGTAACACGAAGTTTTATACAAAACTTATTCCATTAATCAAATATAGATTCATATTCATTCTACTAAGTCATAGCACTTTTCATAACATAACACATACTGCAATCCCTTTGTGAGCACAAAAGTCAGGATTTGCTACATCAACTTGTACAAAAGTTTGAGAATATTACATAACACACGCATACTTATTATCAAATACACATAATCTAACAGTACTTATACTACTGGTTCACTACGCCTTTTCTGGATCTTGAACAACCTTTCGCCTGATGACCTTCTATTCCACAATTAAAACAGACACCTTGCTTCGGATTGGGACAATGAGGAGAGATATGTCCCTCATTTCCGCAATTATAACATATCTTTTTCCCTTGGTTCTTATCAGGATTTCCTAAGTCACGGTCTTTCATCTTTCTTTTCCCCTTCTTGCTCGGAGCAGCACCTGATTTGTTGCGTCTGGCTCCCATTTGATCAATTTGGATTTTAAGCTTATCTTATTCTTCCATAGTTTCTATTAACGCATTTCGCAATTGATTATTTAGTAGCTTTTCTATTTCCCACATCTTTTCTAGAAAAGAAACCTTGTTCTTCAGATTCTGTACTTCCGTTGATGCTTGATCAGCTCCAACTTTAGTGTCTGAATCATTATTTGTCAGTTCTACTATTTCTGGATCTGGTATTATGTTTTCCAATACCACCACCTCATCAAGGTTGCTTGCACTGTGAGCCTCTATTTCAGCTATTGGCTTTGATATTGGCTCCTTCTTTATGATCTGAGGGTATCCTAATTCTTTTCTACCTGACATCTACACACAATTTATCCTGATTAACATATAGTATATACACACAACAAACAATAGTTTTATAAAAGTTATCTTTTATTTTGTTTAATTATGAATTTATTCAATACATCTCCTTTTAAACTCTATATGAGTTATTTGTATTTTCAATGTTTCCCTCTGTTCTAAGGTTATAGCCTAAGGTCTTATCCCACCTAAGGTTTCTAACCCTAAAGCTTTGATACCAACCTATGACGCCCCCAAATTCAGGAACTTGAAACCCGAACTCGGTGCTTTATGATACCATTTCTATGAGCGGAGTAATACTAATAATAATAACAATAATATAAATATCAAACTTAATTTACATATATCAAAGTCTAATCCCAGGTACGAGACCTTTAAACATTCATTACATCATAGATAGTAAATATCATTGTCTTAATAAACTTTAACTATTACACAGAATATCATAAAACTCATTCGAACAGCTTTCCTTTCCCCTTGTTCTTACATGAACCTTCTGGTTGATCATACTTGGCCGAAAATATTTAAATTTAAAGCAAGAATGAGCATTTAATTGCCCAACAAGTAATAGTAACAATTAATATTAGCTGAAAGCATTAAATGTCTTCTTTGAATAATACTTCTACAACGAATCAACAGTTGTGATATAAGCTGAACCAATAATAACAACATATCACTTCTATATCAAATTTTTAAAACTACGTACTGACTATAACTGGAGATCAGTCAACATACTATAAACATTATTTTCTATTTTCAAAAAGGAATATAGAAATTCATCCGCAGACCGTCATAACTTACAAACACGGGGGTGATCAGCCCGTTATGCCCTGTATTGATCAATACTACATGCAAGAACGAAATTATTGTTCATCTTTTCCACCTTAGGTGCACAAAAGTTTTCCCATGTTCGGGATGTTCATACTTAATCAGGAATCCGAACCAAAATAATCTGGTTGGATACAATAAAGTTCTATCTTGTTCAACAATATTTTTAAGTTTATGTCTAGCTGAATCAAATAACTTAGATGACTTTTTAAGTCAACGTATACATACTGAAAACCAATAAGTATGTATCAACATGTGATTAAATACAATTATTATCCAAGTGAGGACACTTGTCTAACCCTATTTAGGAATTAATGAACAAAATAAATATTTGAATTATACAGTAATATTGTGTTGATAAACAATGATTGAATAATTTAAGAACTTGTATGAATACAAAGATTGGATACATAATCGATAACAATAGAGTTAATAATCAGGCATAATGATAATATAATTCTGAAACTTTCTTACTCATGTCCATTGCATAAAGTAAATGCAAAGTTAGGATACTTGCCTGAGCTGCTGCTTACAATAACGCAACTTAGTTTTATCTTTTATACTGTAACCTATCATTAATAAAATCATTCGTTCGATTAGAATAATATATCATATCGCATAATACTGCTATTTGTAGTCAGTATATAACATAATCACATTATCATACATGTTTAACAGTCATTGAATCATAAACAAACACGTTTTTAGGTCAATTATCTAAGTCCGGATCAATTTCTGAAACATGTCGGTGTACCGACGACTTTATCGAGTAATTATCGAGTCTAAAACTCTATTCAGTAATTTAGTATCAGTCATATTATTTTTAAATGACTTATAATAATTTTTAAATAATTATTATAATTTATCATGATTTTTTAAACATCGAAATCATTATTAAATGATTTAAATATTAACTAATTCTATTATCATTAATATTAAATTAATATTAAATTATTAATGAAACCTTTACAAAAATATTAAAGTTATTTATAATAACTCAAAATATTTTTAAAATATTTGTATTACCCTTAAATGATTTTTAAAATAAATAAAAATTATTTTTAAATAATTACCATTAATATTTAAATATTAATGTACTATTCACCAAAATATTAAAAGTCACTTATTATTACTTAAAATATTTTTAATCATTTATATCCTTTTTAAATGATTTTTAATTCAATAAAATTATTTTTAAACTATTTATTTAATATAATTATTAAATAACTCTAATATCATTTAACATTAAATTATTAATAAAATTTACCTTTAAATATTAAAAGTTATATTTTACAACTTCAAATATTTTTAAACTATTTATTTTCATTTAAAAATGATTTTTTATAATATTAAAATCATTTTTAATTAATTTATTTAATATAATTATTAAATAAATCTAATATCATTAATATTAAATAATTAATAAAATTTGTCTTAAAATATTAAAAGTTATATTTTATAACTTAAAATATTATTAAATACCTTTTTATCATTTAAAATAATTTTTTAATATAATAACATCATTTTTAATTAATTTATTTAATACATTTATTAAATAAATAAAATATCAATAATATCCAATTAAATATTAATATTTATGAAAAATATGTCAAATTATTAAAAGTTAATTTTAATAACTTAAAATAATTTTTAAAACTATTTTTGGAATTTTTAATAATAACTTTCTATTTTTAAATGATTTTTAGAAATTAATTTAAAAAAATAAATAAGACTGTCGTTATAGCCTTTGGTGACAAAATCTGTCACCTTAGGTGTTCTTGAGCAACCCAGACCTTCAAAGTCAATGATCGAGTTGCATACTTTGACCTGACATAAATGTCAGGTTATGAGGTTTCTGGGCATGCTATAACTTTGATCATGTACTACTAATGTAACACTACACGATCCAGCACATAATAAGGTCATACAACATCATAATCCCAAGTTATAAAGCTTTGAAATTACTGTCAGACGGTTCTTCAAGTTTTTGGGCTGCCCAGGATCCTAAGGTCATGGCCGGTCACCGCCCTTTTTGGCCTTATTCTAGTCAATCGGTTCTTGTTATAGTTGTGTTAGACGTCGGGCCTTATAGAGACTAACTAACAGGGTATCTTGTTTGATCATTTCTCAAGTCTAAACATCATCAATAAGAAAGATCTAAGCTATAGAAAATCCTGTCAGAGGTTGTTCTTCATTTCTGGGTTACCCAGAAATGAAGAACAGTTCGGCTGGCCATATTTGGGCTTCCACTACTTGTTGTAAAGGTGAGGTTTTAGTGATGTAAGGGTTCTAGGTTGTAGTAAGCATGCCAATGAACAGATGTATTACATAAAATCAGATTAATAACAACAAAATCACAAGATATCGTTCGGTCAAAGCATGTCAGAAGTCACGCTCATATGTTTTCTGGGTTACCCAAAAAACACATTTCGTTAACATCCTGCCTGGTTTGACCGTCCACCAAATACAACCTGCTTGATTTTTTAGTGAACTAAGAGTATAAGAACGTAGTCCATCTAACATAAAATAATCGGTTACAACAAAAGAATCAAAACAACAAACATGAGCAAGATCTGAGGACATGAACTTCTTGTCAGAGCCATCTGGGTAAGTTATGGGTTACCCAGAAAGGCTTGGTCGTGGTCGGTCAACCAACTTTGACCATTAATAACTTTCAATCTATGCTAGATCTAACCCTGATTCAAGTTCCAGTTCACAGATCTCATAGCAAATTACAAGTCCAAAACATAAAACACATAAAATCATAAACAGAGAGAGATCTACAACCTCTGACTTTTTCTTGTAAGACATAATATAACATTTTTCCAGATTTTTAAAAACTTCAAATCCGAGCCTCTAGATGTTATGGATCTAACTTCTAGCAACCCAGATCATCAATATATACTACATACTACATGTTTTAACACAAAATCATAACATTTAACATAGCAACCAAGATCAGATTCTAGTTTAGGGTTTTGTACCTCTCTTTACAAAATCTTGATTTTTAGCTTCTGATCTGATATAAGTGATAGTGGAGCTTGTTTTGTGACTGATCTAGCAAGGGAAATTTCTGAGGTTTTAAAGAGAGAGAGTCTTGGATGAGGGTTGTAAACAAATGAGCATGAATGTGACTTTTTCTCTCTCTTGATCTATATGTAAAACTTGTATGCATTGTATTTGGATGGCTAAAGGCTGAGAACTGGTGTTTCTTAGCCCCTAGCTTAGACTAGGTTGATGACTTACCAAGATTTGGCAAGATTTGCTAGCAATTATTTCAAGAATGGGACAAAAAGGGTACTTTGGTCATTTGGTTAGCAATTTTAATAGTATTCTTGTCCATGGTACTTGAATCTAGGGCTTAATCACTAGGTTTTAAATCTTAAAGTTTCCCAAATAATTTTTAGGGTTTGAGAAATTAAGTTTAAGGTTTAATAAAATTTTAATTAAAACACACTAATTAAAATTAGGGTTTTTAATAGAAAATTAGGGTTTTAAATAATTAGGTTTCCTTAATATCATTAGGGTTCCCAAATTAACAATTCAATTTACTAAAATAATAATTAGTGTTTCTAACTTTAGCAATTAGGGTCCTGATTAGCAAATTAGAGTTTCTAATTTTAATTAAGATTTTCAAATATTAATTAGGGTTTTCCTAATTAACAAAAATTCTATAATATGCAACATAATTCATATAACACAATTACTACTCATTCTTGAATCTCCCATTTGAGTTTCAAAATAGGGTTTAATAAATTAATATTAGGGGTTTGACATTATTCACCATAATTGACCAACCATTAACAATACGTACATACTGTATATATTTATAACACTGAAAAATAATATTATATTTAATATAATATTATTATTCTCGTTCATTGCTCAAAATCCAAAATTAGGGTTTGGAATCCATATCTGATTTATCTTTCATATATAACATTATTAATTAAGTTAAAATAATTAACTTAATAATCTGAACTAAAATTCATATAATAAAATAGTAATTATAATAATTCTAATATTCATTTCATACATTATTTAAATAATATAAAAATTATATTTTCATAGAAAATAAATAATAAAGACATTTCTACTATAAAATTAATTATTATAAGAATATGCTTTATAATGATCAATAATTCTAAAATAAAATTATTTGAAATTATTCATGTAATAAATAAATTTTATTTATCACATATATACATATACATTACTTGGCATATATTCCCACCTTTAAAATAAAATAAAATTTTATATGCAAAATTTCTTATTTATTTATATAGAAAATATCGGGTTATTACATTCTTCTTCTGATCCTGATTATATTTGGTTACCGCGTCGCTTCCACCTTCAGCGAGTAAGGCTTTCTCCAGTACCCCAGCGAATGTCTTCAACTAAAACATCGACACTTTACTATACAACCAGGGCTTCAGTCCTTGTTCAAACCTTCTTGTTTTTCTCTCATCCGTGTGCACTTGATATGTAGCGAACCTAGCCAATTCATTGAATCTTGCCGCATAGTCTGGTACGGACATATTCCCTTGTTTCAACTCCAAAAACTGGAACTCCATTTGGTTCTGTGAGCTGGTCGGAAAATATATCTCGAAGAACATCTCCTTGAAGCTCTCCCAGGTGATCATACCTTCTCCTCCCCGGACTTTATTTGCTTGCCACCAATAACTGGCTTTGTAAGACCCCGAATTTTATGAAATAAAAGTATTCAATTTTTCTTATAATTACTATTCAGTAAATGGTTAAATTGATAAAAGTTTAAAGTTATGGGTGAAATATGAATTTTTTTCAAAATAAGCAAGTGGTTATAAAATAATCATTGTTGTCGGGGAATATTCGTTTGGTCGTGGAATATTCTTTCTGTCGGGGAATATTCATACGACGGCGCAGCTATTTGTGGGCCCCATAACGAATAACTGTCGGGTGAAGAAAACGACAAATTTGAGTTTTTACAAATAACGGCGTAGTTGTTACCGTTAACACTGTTGGAATACCCGGTGGTTAAAATACAGTAATACGCGTTATTGCACAGTAGCACACGGTATTGCATTGTATTTTTGAAATTATTGATTCTTACGTAAGAAGGCACTACTCAATAATTGTTACAGTAATTACTGCTCAATATTTTATTTTATTGATTCAATAATTGCTACGTTGAAATTTTATATTATTCTTGTTCAATAATTGTCACTGCACAATATTTCCCATTATCAAATCAATAATTCATATTATTTGAATAATATTATTAGATAACATTATTGGCAATATCTAGAAAGTTCTGTCTAAGGAGAGGTTTGGTCACCTAATTGCGCGCCAGTAAGGAAAAATTCTTATTGGAAAGCCCCCTCTTTCCTAGGAACGGCCTGGTTGTCATAAATGTGATTCTGTAATATTATTTGTGAATAATTATTGATTCATATGATAAGAAAATATTTATTTTATGTGGATATAAATGAGGGATATATTTTTGTGGTTAAAAATGAAGGAGTTAATGTTGAGGTGTTTATCTGTATTTTTGTCGGAACGGAGGTATTAAAAATCAAATTAGAGTTTTTGAGATATTTTGCAGGGGTTATAATTTTTAATCCGACCGTTGGATCGTGGTAATTTTTGGATATGTTATACATATATAAGTTGAGTATATGTCCACAAATTTTGAACCGTTAAAAATGAACGTATGATTTGTTATGAATTTTAAGAGGTGGCTGATTCGGAAATCAGGTTATAAATTATTTTTGGTGGAAAATTCTAGAATTGGTGGGCCCCACTTGTGGTTGGTGAAGAAATGTGTTGAATTATATTTCAAATGTGGTGGGTGGGAATAGTAGCAGGTAAAGCCATCAGGTTGCAGGTCAAGCCTAAAATTTTCCTATAAATAGAGGGCTAAGTTAGAATTGAAAATCACACCAGAAATATAAGCTTTCTCTCTTTTTCTCTCTATATTATGAAGCATATTTTGTGAGTATTTAGATACTTTGAGAGTTGCTATTCAGTGCAAGTTTCCTTCGGCTTTGCATTCCAGTCAGAAATACTGCACTTTTGAGGTAAGGGATAGTAAGGAATTTTAAGGGTTGTTATGTTTTTCAGTTTCGTAATTTTTCTGACCTTCAAAAATTTTGGAAAAATTTGAAATGATATTTTGATGAGTTTTCTTGATTGTGTCCAAAAATGGTGATTTTTGGATGTATAGATTGAGAGTTATGAATTTTATGAGAAAAGACTATTTTAAAAATAATCGCTTATAATTCCTTGTGGTTAACTCCAAAATTGATGAAATTTTTATTGGGAGTACATGTATATGATAGAAGTATACTCTGTAAATTTTAGAATTTTTGGACAAAAGTAAAATTTTTGATAAATGTCTAAATATTCGGTTATTTTGGCCATATGAAAAATAGTAAATGACTTTTAAAAATTCTGAGAAAAATATATGTTCACTATAGGACTATATTATGCTAAATCCCAGAAAAGAAATATTTTTGGAACTGATTTGGTATTTTTTATGAAAATAGTCTAGTTATGAGTAAATGAATTAAATATATTTTGTGAAGTAAGAAAATTGGAAAATAGGATTTTATGACTTGAGAATCCTATATGAGGTATATGCAGATTTTTGATGAGGGTTTTGATTATTGGTGATAAAATCTTATGAGTTTGGTATTTTATAATGATTAAATGCATTATTTAGTAAAGTGTAAACAATTTAAATAAATTGTTTATAAGCTTAAGAAATATTATTCTTTCAATATCATTATACCGAAATACTGGTATGGATTTTATTATGGAATTTCTATCTTTTTGTGTCGGGTTTACTATTTATGAGTTACTATTCATGAGTTACTATTCACGAGTTACTATTCACGATAAAAATTGGTTTCTTTTTCTAACCAAATTATAGATGATTTACGAATATTACTCTTGAGATTAAAACTAGATGTTGATCATATTATTTTTATTATTATATATAACATTTTTATAACCCTAATAATGATATTTCTCTTTGACTTGAGTGTAAAGATGGGTAGATTTTTGGTATGATCATGACTATGGGTTATCTTTGGCCAGTAGTGCAAAGTTGAATCGTTGATTGGTATGATCATGACCATTGAATTTATAAGTGAATATCTTTAGCTTAAGTGCAAAGGTGAATTGATCAACATGGTTATAATTATTGTTTATATAAATTCTGAAATGATTATATATTTCTTTGAGATATTAATATCTTTGCCCTGTAGTGCAAAGATGAAATATTGATGAATATCTTTGGCCTGTAGTGCAAAGATGAATTGTTGATGAATATCTTTGGCCCGTAGTGCAAAGATGATATGTTGTTGAATATCTTTGGCCAGTAGTGCAAAGATGAACAGATGTTGAGATAAACATGACCAACTGGTGATACAAATGAATATCTTTGGCCGTAGTGCAAAGATGAAGTTATTAGTATGATTATGAACAGGAAATGTGATTTGGTGTAACCATGATCTTTGATGTTTCAGGTAAAGATAGGTGATGAAAATTATCTTCGTCCTGGATGAGAAGAGGAATTTATAACTACGGTTATGATTATGAGTTATTCATATGATTGTGGACCAGAATTGTTGATTGATGTTACAAGGATAAAACATTGTTGATGGATTTTTAACATGGAGAAGATAATAGACTTTATAGTCTATTTGACTCTTCTAATGGATTGCTCCTTCCGCTGCAACTATGGTTGAAATTTTTATCATTTATCATATGTTCTAAATCTCTGATTTATTATTGATGAAGGATATTGATAATTTAATTATCTTTAGTCATGATATTCTTTACTGAGCTAGTTGTGCTCACCCTTTTGCTTCATAATTCTTTTCAAGTAATAAGAGTGTAGCTGGGTCGAGCGAGGGTAACGGGGAAATAGAACGATGGTCTCTAGCTGTGGATGTTCTCCCGAAGCAGTATAGAAAAGTTCATTTAGTAGTTTTATTTGGTGAATCTAATAGGGTAAGGTGTACCCAACGTTGGAAGGGTGGTTTGCCACTATCATACAAGATGTCTAACGACATACAACCTCGTGTCATCATAAGACAGGGATGTGCTCATCCACTTGCTGAGTATATATACGAGCACTACCTATATAATCTTGGTGTTTGTTTGAAGTATAATTCTCAATTAGAGACAGTAGAGATAATGATATGTCAAGAGAAGACTCACCATTGGGAAGAATATGATAGTAATCTTCTCGTTTTTCTTTGAGGTCTATTGGGTCAACCAAGAATAATTCTGTGGCCATATGATATCTATCATAACCTAGACGCATGGCCTCCCATGTACGAAGGTTTCCTTGAGCACTTCCCAAAGATTCTAATTTCTAAAATAGTTTTTGACTATACCTTTATGTAAGGTGTCGTTGTGAGGTGATGTCCACGGTTGGAACATGAGTCACATTTGGTATATATTTGTATCCAAACTCATAGCATATGTGTTGTTGTATTTTGCACGACAATTGTTGTAATAAAGTTACAGTTGTTTTCTGTACCATGTATTTGGCGACTCAGAATAGGTTGGATGGAATGGACCTATTTTGGGGTCGTTACAGGCTTCGAATTTCAGCATGAACGTCGCGTAGGCGATTTTCTGGTCCTCTCTAACTCTTACGATATCAATAACTTTCTCCATCTTCATAACCCAAGTTAGAGCTTCTATCGGGTTCATGGAGCCTTTAAACTCTGGTAGTCCCACTGCTTTGAAATCCTTGAACGTAGTATTTAGTGGAGCTTGAGGTTGATTATAAATCACTCCAGCTAATAAGTTCACCAGTTGCTGAACAGGGTTAGCATTGGCGTTATTGTTGTTGTTCGTCGATTCTTCTTGAGCTGGTTGACAGTTTTGTCTTCTTCTCGGCGGCATATTTCTGTTAAAATATATGCTTTTTAGATCATTATCCAATTCTATAAATAGTTATGGCTTAACTCAACAATTTAACATAATCACTTAACACATTTTCTCAAACAACTTGATATATTTATTTGATCAAAAGTCTTTAACAAAGTACGATAGCATCACTGCTATTTACATCAACTATCCCGAGATAAAGAATCTTCAGGATTTAAAACATTAAAATATTTCTTTGTTTATAATCGCATCAGAATTTACATCTTTAACTACCAGATAGGTTTTCACATAATTAAACTAATCCTATCACTACCTGTTAAGGCGCTGAATAGCCTTGCTACATTCCTCTTCCATGATGCGGGACATCGTTCTGCGATCTAGCATATACGATGGTAATCCTTTGAACTGAATTGGATATCTCATAACTCGATCCTGGGCCTCATCCATTGCATTTTGAAGTGTAGAGTACGTCTCCCCAAGCTTAGCCTTCTTCGCCCGACAATCCTCTTCTGCAAGATCAGCACGACGTGATTCCCTTATCCAAGCCTCCTCTGTTATGGTCAGCCTTGCTGAGCTCTCTTTCAGTTCATTCTTCAACTTCTCTATTTCTTCAGACTTCTACTCGGTTTGACCCTTCTCATGAACCAAATCCCACTCCACATTTTCTAGACGTGTGTAAAGAGTCACAACCTCCCTATCCCTCTGCTCGATGGTAATCTACTGAATAATCATCCACTCATTCAACTCCTGAACAGTGTCACGTAACTCTACGTTACGGTCATATAGCTCGTCGTACATCTCAGCATCGATAGAGTTCGGTGGGAACTCATCTTCTTCCTCAGGATCCTCCTCTGGATCAGTCTCAGGCTCATGCTCCTGACCAACAACAGTGATCAACGGAGATGGCTCTCTCTGTACCAACTGCTCCCTGACGACATGAATGTCTCGGGGCTCCTCCTCCGTAGGTACTCGGGGTTCCTCCTCCCCAGCTCAACTAGCTCCTCCAATATTCGACATCTTGACAACATAGTTTCAAGTTTTAGTTATTAAGCCGTACTAGCGAGCACATAATTTAACATATAACACATAAAGACTTTTATTATCTTCAATGAATTAAGAAATTCATTTCTTAGAACTCGATAAGAGTTTTCCATCACTATGTTCTTCTTATAAGGCTACTACCTAAGGTTGTTCCCCCACCTAAGGTTCATAACATACAGCTCTGATACCAACCTGTGACACCCCCAAATCTGGGTACTTCAATTCTCACGGGATTTGGTGTTCACTGTCCAAACATCATGTATCTATCTACCCATAATAAATGAAAAATCATAAATAGATAGAAATAAATCCTCTCCTTATGGAGTTACAACATTTGAATGTAAATACATCAATCCCAGGTCATACTAACCTTAAATCTCAAATGCAAAAACATAAATAAATATTAAGTCTTACACAACTTAAACATAAGTCTGAAACATAACATAATAAATAAACAAAAAGTCTTCATCACTTGTTAACTTTGCTCTTGCCTTTGCTAGTAGAAGGCTCGTCAGACCTTTTGTTCTTAACTGTAATGTTATTATTACGCAAGAGTGAGCACGATTGCCCACAAGTATAATAATATAATAATAAAATAATAACATGTGAATGAATCAATGACTTCTGAAATAAGAAAACTTGGCTTTTGAATCAAGAATGAATAACAAGAATCAAAAGAACTTCTGAGGGTCATAAGACCTTGAACTACGTCCTAGGTTGTCAAGTGCTTATACTTGAAACCTTTAACAATCATAAGACTATGGTCTCTTCTTCTCGTACTTAGGGGGATCAACCCTTAGTACCATATTGTGCACAATATCTTAACGCTAACGTATAAGTAATCCCCTTTACAGGGTTGTTCATCTCAATTTGACATTCGAGTCTGCACCAAAGAAAGTTTTTTTTGGATAATTCAACAAGGGTTCTGAAATTTAGAACGTTCATCAACTAAGGACTAGTCGAATCAATAAGGGTTCGCTAGTCTAACAAGGTTCAATAATAACTGATATTCAAATCGAATAACAATCTCAAGAGGTATACAATAGAATAAGTATTGTATAATAAAATCATACTTTGAAAAGATTAGTAATCTTTAATATAACAATTTGAACATAATTAGTAATAACGAGAATTTGCTCGATGTAAGTTTATAACTTGAATAACGATAATAAGTAGGGTTAGAAAACTTACCTTGTGCGTAGATTACACGTTAATTATACACGTTCTCCGATTTAATCCTACATACCATTTATATTCACAATACTAGTCAATTATAACGTAAATAGTCATCACAAGTTCATTCTTTTTGTCTAACTCGGATTATGACTATACTTAGTCAAATTACCACACTTATTGTCACATAATTTACACTTCACGAACAATAAGCTAACTATGCGTTCAATAATTCAATCCACACGTAAATGCAATATTGACATGTTAAGAATCTATTTTAATGTCTCATTATGCGCCTAACGTATTTTTATGTTCATTAAATTAGGTTACTATCACCTTCTTAGACTTGAACAATCACTACTACAAAATACTAAATAGATAACGCTTAAAAGACAACGTTTTTTATAAAAACGTTGTGGTATTTTTTTTTTTATAACGTTTTTTAATAAAACGTTGTAGATACCTATGAAAAAACGTTATATATTTTATAAGAGTAATTTTTAATTTTAAATAGATAACGTTTTTTAAAACAAAACGTTATCTATCTACAAAAACACGGAGCAAAAATAAAAATACGGAGCTTAAATTTTGTTCCCTCTCTTTAGTTTCCTTCTCTCGCTTTCGTTTTTTCGTTCCCTCTCTTCAGTTTCCTCTCTTCGTTCGTTCTTTCTTTCAGTTTTCCTTCTCTCTATCTGCTTTTTGATAGTGTCTCCGTTCGATTTGATGACTGCGATTCTGAAAGGAGGAAACATCGACCTGTCCAGTTCGTCGAAGTCTGGTGTGTCGATGCTGCCCTCGCTGGCGATGTTTGTAGAGAATCGGGAGTTGCTAATGCTACTCACAACTTCGATTTCTCCTCAAAATCGTGCCATTTTTGAAGCTTCAGAATCGTTGAGGAGCTTTAATTCGGTTTGTTTCACGGTTTCAAGCATGGAATTCGAGGTTTTGGTTTGAGAAATTTAGATAAATCTAGGGCTTTTATGAGCGTCTCTGTTGAATCTCTATAAGTCATACCTAAAATCAAGGTACCGACCTCTTTCAGTTGAATGAATTCTCCTCCCAAAACCCTAGCGTCGTCATAATCAATTCACCCGTTTCGATCGAAAGGCTTCGCAGCCGAATATCACTGCTCGAATTAGTGAAGGATTTGAAAATATCTCAAGAAAACGGGGCTGTAACTAGCATTCCGAAATAGGTTCAGGCCTTTGATTTAGATTTATTATCTGATTTGAGTGATTGTCAGTGCATACATCTGTATTCAGTATCCTGTCCTGTAGTCCTGTCACTTTTTGACTTTTAATGTTTATTTTTATGCAAGTAATACTACTTCTACTGCAGAACTTGCTGCATCTATTAATGATATGACAAAAATTGTTTGGGCAAAAGTATGTAAATTCGTGATTGAGTTTTAGCTCCCCATAATCAGTGTAAATTAGAGAAAGGAGTATAAGTTCTGAAGAATGTCTTGACTGAGATGGTCTGGATGTCATTTTAAGAGTGTACTTAATGTAAAATTTACAGCAAAATTTATTTTATACTTTTTTCATATAAGGGTTAGATGCTAGTGAAACTTAATTGAACAATTACCTTCTACAACTGGTTCACTTGGTAAACTTTTATAGTTGTATTCATTCATTGATTCTGGCAAATGACTTGCATCTGTTAATCTCAGGAACTGCTAGTTAGCTTCTATTAGATATGGTGGATTTGACACTAATCTTTTGTTATTGCTGGAATACTTTGCAGTACCCAAATTCAGTATATGGCTAATGCTTGGAAGGTGACTTAGAATATTTGTTAATTTGTAATCTTTTGGGTACTTTTTTACAGGATTTGACACTAATCTTTTGTCTTCACAGGAAAAAGGCAATATAGATGTTGCAATCCGCTATTATTTGATTGCCATTGAGGTTTGTATATAGCTAAAGACCTGAATTTATTACTAGTAGTCCACATCTTTTCTTGTAATCTTCTAGGAAGCATGAATGGGTGGTATTCCCCCCTCCACCCTCTTCCTTCTCAACCTCCAACTCCCACACAAGCTGGAAGGAAAGCAAAAAAAGAAATTATTTGGTGCTTGTGTCAGCATTAGTTATTGAAGGTAATCTTTTTGAAGAGTCTTGGATCTAATGCAATAGAGGTATAGATAGTGGTGAAATTATAGGAGTGTTAGGTTTTTATAATATAAAATATAATGAAAGTGACGATTAAATTTTCCACAAGTCTTGAATCTGGGATTAATGTTAGTGTTTTGGTGGTATTTCTCTAAGGTCCTCTTCATGGGCAGTGCTTTAATGGGTGTTGTCCATGCTGACAACTTCGTACTGTAAATCTTTTGGGTACTGTAAAGTATCCTGATACTTTTGTTTGTATCCTCTTCATTTTGTGAGTTTCTAATTCTTGTGGAACTGTTTATGCCATGCTCCTGATTAAGGACTAGTTGAAGTTCATTTTTGTTAGCTTCTATAGGACTGAAAATTATCATTGTTAATAACTGGTAATTTAAATATTTATTATACATGTCAAGCTATATAATTGATGCAGTCATATTTTGATAGAATAAGAAAACTGATTTCTATACTGTTGGGATGAGAGCTGGATCCTTCTCTAACTTAACACTACTTGGAGTTCTTGTTTTGTCGTTGTTGTTTTATAATTGGATGCAAGTGCTAACTTTTTATGTACTACTTGGAAATACAAGCCCTATGACAAGGTCAATTAGAATTATCATTTTGAGTATTGTATTCGAAACATGTAGCAGTTGAGGTTGAGATTCCAGATATTTGCCAGTGTAAATCAGTTCAATCTCATGCCAGAGGAGTAGCTATTGATTGTGAACGTACATTAGCTTGGTTCACTCTGGCATTTGAGTTTATCAAGGAAAACCTTGTGGTACTGAGAATATGTTTGTCGATGAGTTAAAACATGAAAGAGAGAGTTACTGTTTTTGAATATTCATTTCTTTTAATTTAAATTATGTACTTTAAGTGAACTTGTAGATTATTTCTTCTAGTATGTTACACTAAATATTATTTCTCCTAAAATAAAATGTGAATGCATATTATGGAAGCCAGAACCTTGTTGACACATAATAAGAGCCGAACTAAGGCCAATCCAGAACAAGACTGGTCAAGCAAGGGCTCACAAGATAAAGAAAGTCTTTATGTGCCATCCACTAAGGAGAAGCTCTGCTGACTCAACTATGGATATCAATTCTATCATTATTGATCATGTTGGATCCAAGCAGGTAAGTACCTATAACCCTGAGAGTAAGGAATCCAATGACTGGCTTGATGTTGATGACATTGATGTGGCATGATTTCAATGCAAAAGCTTTATAAATTTGGTTTATGGCTTGATAAACTTGAAATTGGGTTTTCTTGCATGTCAGTTTTAATCATTGGATCTGGGGTTTGAATATCTATTTCCATAGTGGGGGATTTTGAATTGTATTTGTGGAAGACATACATTTGTTGCTAAAAAAAGAAGACGTAACAGTCAATGTAAGTAAAAATAAGTAACACGGAACTAAAAATGCACGTGTTATCAATTCGATGACATATGTATTTCATTCTACAATGCAGGTAATTGATGCCTGCCCACGAAGGGTTAGAGCTTGGAATTGTGGAAGCTTCTATTATTAAAGCTCTAGCAGAAGCTTGTGGACGCAGAGAAGCGCGGATTAAAAAGCAATACGAAGTAATGAGTAAAATAATTCTTCTTTGACTTCCGTCTTTTTTGTCTGCTCAATTCACTTGACGTTCAGCTTCTATGATATTTTTTTTTACTTTCAGAAGTTCTCTGTGTTTTGACCATATATTAAACAAAAAAAATGACCACTATAATCATGTTACAACATAAATTTAGTGTATTCCATTTTGACATAGGGCTAAGTAATCCTATATAATGGATGGTATATGCGTCTTATATACTTCTTTTTTTCTTGGGAATCTTTCTTTTTCCTTTTCTATTTGTAGACTTAACCTTACGAAGTTTGTTTATGTATTCTTATTCTTTTGACCTCTGAAGTAATGTAACTACTTCATGATTGTGTTATTATTTGCTGTGATATATGCCTTTGAAATAAACATTTATGTTCTTGTTGGGCCTTCATTTTTCGTTTCCTATTGACTATTTTTCTAATTACTATCTTTATTGTGTTATTAAATGATAGGAAATGTTCAAAGGACTTTAAGGAGACGGTACTTGAATCCCAACTACATCCCCTAAGTAGAAAAGTTTCTGTATTCACTTGTATATTGGTAGGAATCTGGCAAGGACAGTCAAGAGAAGAAAAAGAACCGTATTAAGGCACTTCTTGTTGCTGCCACTGATTGTGAACCTCAATATTTGATCCAGCAACTTCAGGTTAGCTACAGAACCGTTTTGAGGTTCCTGTGTTGACACCTTTCTCCTATGATAAACATGCTTTGAGTTTGTATGTGCAGACAAAATTAAGGATTGGTTTGGTAGAGTAAACTCTATTAGCTGCCCTGGGGCATGCTGCTCATTATACTGAAAAACATTCCTCACCTCCTGCACGTATAGCTCATTGGATGTTAGTTGGTTGGGTGGACCTTACTTGGGTGTCATGGAACTGTCAGATATATTTATGTATTATTTGATATTTTATGAGTTTCCAAGTTATTTTATTTTGGACACTTGATAAATTTATATTTCATTGATACCTAAGCTAGATGGTTCAGCTTGAGTGAAATTTATTATTTTTGTATTCAGAAGATATAGACCTTGCAGATATTTTTCATTCTACTTTTTCTTATGAAAATTGCAATGGGAAGGGCCCAACATGTTGGTCGGAGGGATGGGTCAAGGATTCTGTCATCTACTCATGCTCGTCGATAGTTTTTGATGTTTTCAACTCATTCCAATTCACTCTCCGCAGGTCCTGTATCTGCTCTTGCTGCTCCAGTACAAGGTGAACCTGAGCCAACCTCTATAACTGTAGCTAGCCCATCTGTTCCACTAACAGCTAGTGGGGGTGATCTGCCATAGCATAATCTACAGTTCCCTTCTGTTTAAAGTGGTCAAATTTCTGCATCACCATCTACTGCTATGCAAATCAGTCGACAAAGATTTTCAATTAATAATAGGTACTGGTTATTAATTGCAGATGTTGTGCCTCAGACTTACACAGGGAACATATTAATTGCTGTAAACCCTTTTAGAATATTACCCCATCTGTACGATTTTTTTTCGTTATCCGTTTTGTAGTAGTGGTAGCTTAATTTTATGAATAGTTTGGTTTATTGTGGTTTATTTTGTGGATTGAAAAGTGAATTTGAGATGTATATATGGACATTTTGGTATATATTTTGTGGATGTAGTAATTTAAAACTGTAAACGAATGGTATTATTGGGATGTATTTTGGAATGGTTGATACATTTTGGCTATATATCATGGCATTAGCATATTGCAGGTGCATTGGTAATATAGGTGACATTCTTTTTTTTTCTTTTTTTCTTTATCTAGAACATTTAAAAAACGTTGTCTGATATACTAAACAACAACATTTTTATCCAAAAAACGTTGTGGAATCATACCTTTTACAACGTTTTTAAGCATTTGCTAATTTTTGAAAAACAAATCTACAACCTTTTTTCCCTAAAAAACGTTGTGTATTGTGCTTAACTACAACGTTTTAAAAACGTTGTGTAAGGGTGTCAAATAGACGACACCCTTAACCACGACGTTTTTCTGACTGAAACCACAACGTTTTTTCCGCGTTGTCTATTTACTGTTTTTTAGTAGTGAATTAAAAAAAAATTCATTTCTGGACCATCTGCAGAGTGGCGCTGCGGCGCCACAGTTGAGCTTGTTCTCGGTGCTGCGGTGGGGACCACGTTGCGGCTTGGACATTGGCGCTACGGCGTGGGTGTTATGCCTGCAGCTGGCACTACGACGCGACACACCAGAACTAGAACTGCAATTCGCGAAAAATTGCAGAACATGGCCAAATTCTACTAGTTTCTTTATTCTTTCATGAATTTAGCCATACCCAACCACTGTAATACACATATAACTATTACTCAACCCTTCTAGCATGATTTTAACAAGTTAAAACACATAATTTACAGAATCAAAACATGTAATTTCACTCTTCTTGATTTTCTTGAAAGTTTTGAACACAAAACATAAAAATTAACACTACAGGTTCGTTATAACACCGAATTTGTTCATTCGAAGTTTGTTTTCTTCGTTTTAATATACATAATCATGTACAGTGTAAATTTATTATACAACATATGATTTAACGCATAAATTTCGTACGTAAGGGTCATATGGCCATATTTACACTTTTATACTCTGTAACTTTTAAAATAATCCAATTACTATATATTTGAATGAATTTAATGCTTTGAAAACATACATGGATGGTAGGTAGCATGTTATTATAACATATTATCGTAAATAAACACATAATTGCTACCCTTTCTAAATACAGAGACTTTAACAGAACTTGAAAACTATTTTCATAAAAATATAAACAACATAATTTGAAATTGGGTTAAAGGGATTACCCAGAGTATAGATTAGTAGAGAAACCTTACTCAGATGTTTCTTCAATCACCCACTCACAATCTCCCTCAACAAATTCTCAAATTCTCTCCGTAAACTTGTTTTTTTTTTCAGACTTAGAAAATAAAGGATTTAACCAAAGAAGGAAGATGTATATAAAATTTAAAAAACTGAAGCAGTTGTGGTCAGTTAACCCAATCATGGGTTAACTGCTCCCAACTTCCCAAAGGGCTCCATTTGGCTAGCCTTAAATGGCTCAAATCCATTTAATTTAATAAACCTTGTTTCCTATTATAAAATAAATCAAATATCTTATTTACTTTAATTTAAATAAAATATGATAATTTCTCATTAATTCACATAGTCACATAATTAATTTTTTCATTTATTAATTATGTCAAATTATTAAATCTCTAATTAATTATTAAATTAATTAAAATAACATTATGCTTATCAAATATTTCATTTAATTCAATAAGCTCACATAAATACATAATTTGAATAATAGAAATTCTCCACCTTAATTTAATAAATATAACATATATAATTAAATTAATCTGCCACAATTTCATCAATTAATTATTTAATCCAATAATTAAATCATCGAAAAAATATTTATTTAATTCAATAAATATTTAAAATTAAATTACAAAATCTCGTTCGTCAAATCTTCGACATACCAGGTAGGAAAATTTTAAGGGCGAAATTTCATAAGGAGGGGAAATTGTAAGACCCCGAATTTTATGAAATGAAAGTATTCAATTTTCTTATAATTATTATTCTATTTAGTAAATGGTTAAATTGATAAAAGGTTAAAGTTAAGGGTGATATTTAAAAATTTTGCAAAGTAAGCAAGTTGTTATAACATATTCGATTGGTCGGGGAATATTCATTTTAACAGGAAATATTCGTACGACGGCACAATCATTGGTGGACCCCACAACGGAAGTATCGTCGTAGTTAGAAAACGATAGAATGTCCTTTTATAAACATAACGGCGAAAGTGTTACCGTTAAACTGTTGAAATACCTAGCGGTAAGGTACAATAATACGTGTGGTTGCATAGTAGCACACGATATTGTACAATATCTTTGATTATTGATGCTTACGTGATAAGTCACTCAGTTATACTCAATTATTGCTACAATAATTGCTGTATAATATCTCTAATATTATTGATTCAATTATTGTCATTGTGACGCCCCCAAAATTAGGTATACATCACCCATCTTGGGTCGTCAGATACATAGTACAGAATACAAATACAACTGATTAATACATCTGTCGTGTACAATACGACAAAACATAAACTGTGAGTTTGAATACAAATATTATCTTCTAGAGAGTATTCATACTCAAAAGGAGTCCTCATTACATTTATTAACACACCATTACATAGAATAGTGAGGACTACTAACTAATACTATCATTCGGACCATCACTCCGTACCCCGACTTGTCCCAGCTACGTTCTCATTTCCTGAAGAGAACAGTGAAAGAAAGGGTGAGTTCAACTAGCCCAGTAAGAAATATTATGACTAAGATAATGCAGAATAAATTATCATTAGCCTTCAACAATGTTAAACTGATAAAATATAATATACATCAAGTTTAACTGCAGCGGAACAAGCAATCCATTAAAAGAGTCAAGTAGAAAATAAACTCTACTATCTTTTATGATTTAAAAGGTTTTTCAACACTGCGATCGCTGAGACTCAGCTTAATAAAATAATCCACATCATCGAATCACCCCTGCACTACGGCCAAGGATATTCGTGTATTCATTAATGGTCATGATCATGCCAACAACTGTCCATCAATGCACTACGGGCCAATGAGGACTTTTACCACATCATTTGTAACATTACGGTCATGATTATACCGAATAATCCCTGGTCATAATCATACCAAGTCCATCTATGCACTACATGCCACAGATAACTTTCAACATTTTATAAACATGAGGATGATGACAATGATATAAGAATTCAATAAAACAAGTTCAAGAATTAATTTATCCAGGAATTAACAACGTCCAAATTGTCAACATGATACTGCATTGTGGAGTAAAATTCAAGAACGCTTAGAAGAATATTTTCTTGAAAAGATACTGGATGAAACGCAACTATCAAGGATATTCCACAAATTTCATGGAGTATAGAAGTCAAAAACCAACTGAGTACAATAAAGAATGGAATAACAAAAGAAATCACCATGCATGCGATAGACCGCACAGACAGGTTATTCCAATAGAATAATAAATAATGGAACCAGGTCCGGTGTAAAACACACAGACAGGATATTCCAACAGAATAATAATAAAACGGAACCAGGTCCGGTGTAAAACACACAGACAGGATGTTCCAACAGAATAATAAACGGAACCAGGTCCGGTGTAAAACACACAGACAGGATGTTCCAACAGAATAATAGAAGAATGTCACCAAGTATAGGGTAGACCGCGTATACTGGTTATTCCAACAGAATAATAACAAATGGAATAACAGAAGTTCTCTTCATGAATATAAAAGAAATAATATTCCCTACCTTAAAAGAACTGGATATTGGAAAAGTGATGTAGCAGAATACTTTTATTCTCTCTATCTTATTCTCTCTATACTTTCTCTCCCAAGGTAAATAATATTGACGAAGGTAATTACTATTGACCAAGGTAAATACTATTGACGACGGTAATTACTATTGACGACGGTAATTACTATTGACGAAGAGACTATTAGATGATGACATATGGCCCCCCATAAAATAACCAAACTTACCACAACGTCTCAATTATTGATTTAATAATATAACATATTATACAGATGATACTATGACAATAATTTAAGAGATATGATGCAGCAATTACTGTAGCAATAATTGAGTATAGCTGAGTGACTTCTCACGTAAGCATCAATAATCAATACCGTGTGCTACTATGCAACCACGCGTATTACTGTACTTTTACTACCGAGTAGTTCAACAGTTTTAACGGTTTTAACGGTAACACCTCAGCCGTTATTTTTATAGAAAGATAATTCTGTCGTTTTCTCAATCCGACAATAATTCCGTTGTGGGGTCCACCAATGATTGTGCCGTCGTACGAATATTCCCCGACAAAAAGAATATTCTCCGACCAAACGAATATTTTATAACAACTTGCTTACTTTGCAAAATTTATAAATATTACCCACAACTATAACATTATATCAAATTAACTCCATAATATTCAAAAATGATATTTATAGAAAATTCATCTTTATTTATAAAAGTTGGGGTCTTACAACCTCCCCTTCTTATGAAATTTCGCCCTCGAAATTAGGGTACGTACCTGGTATGTCGAAGAGGTAAGGATACCTTGATTTCATTTCTGATTCTAACTCCCAAGTCATTTCCTCAACATCGTGGTTTCTCCACAAAACTTTAACTTGAGGTATAACCTTGGAGCGTAGAATATGTTCCTTCTTATCCAAGATTTGAACAGGAACTTCTTCATACGTCAAATCCTCCGCTATTTCGTCCGGTTCTAACTCAATAATGTGGTTCGGGTCTTCCACATATTTGCGTAACATGGATATGTGAAAAACGTTATGAACACGAGACATACTTGGCGGTAAAGCGAGTCTATAAGCCACAGTTCCTACTCGATCGAGGATTAAAAATGGACCGATGAATCGAGGATTTAGCTTTCCTCTCTTTCCAAATCTCGTAACTCCTTTCCATGGAGCAACACGTAAGAACACATGATCTCCTACATCAAATTCCACGTCCTTTCGATGAAGATCAGCATAACTCTTTTGTCGATCTTGTGAGGTTTTTATACGTTGTCGGATCGTTTGAATCTTTTCTGTAGTCATACGTACCAACTCCGGTCCCAACAACGTTGCTTCGCCCACCTCATCCCAGCATACTGGAGAACGACATTTTCTTCCATACAATGCTTCGAATGGAGCCATGCCAATACTTGCTTGATAACTGTTGTTGTAGAAAAACTCCACCAATGGTAAGAACTTGTCCCAACTTCCCTTAAAGTCAAAGACACAGAGTCTTAATAGATCTTCAAGAGTTTGAATAGTCCTCTCTGATTGTCCGTCCGTCTGAGGATGATATGCTGAACTAAATCGTAACTCCGTGCCCATAGCTTTTTGTAAACTAACCCAAAATCGTGAAGTGAATCTTGGGTCTCGATCAGAAACTATGGATACTGGCATACCATGCAGTCTTACAATCTCGTTTATGTACATACGAGCAAGACGTTCAAGTGTATAAGTTTCTCGTATCGGTAAGAAATGAGCAGACTTGGTCAATCTATCAACAATGACCCAAATCGCATCAATACCTTGAGAAACCCTAGGAAGACCGGTAACGAAATCCATGGTAATGTGCTCCCACTTCCATTCTGGAATTTCAAGTGGTTGCAATGGACCTTTTGGTACTTGATGCTCCGCTTTGACTCGTTGACAAGTTAGACACCTTGAGATAAACAACGCTATCTCTCTCTTCATATTGCTCCACCAAAATGTATGACGAAGATCATGATACAATTTGGTACTTCCAGGATGGATTGCAAACGGTGTGTTGTGCGCCTCCATCATGATTTCATACTTTAAATCAGGGTTGTTAGGAACACAAAGTCTGGAGTTGACTCGAAGTATTCCTTCTTCATCGATTCTTGCTTCCGGCATAGAACCTTCTTGCACTTTCTTCCTCATACGCATCAGCTCCAGGTCTGTAGCTTGAGCAGCTTTAACTTTATCGATTAAAGTCGGTTCTACTCGTATATTCGCCATCATCACATGGGTCCCTGGAGTCTTTAACTCTATCTCCATCCTTTGCAAGTCACACAAAATGGGTCTTTGCGTTGTTAATATTGCACTTGTACCCGCATATGATCTTCTACTCAATGCGTCAGCTACCACGTTCGCTTTTCCAGGATGGTATTGAATGGTATGATCATAATCTTTCAACAGTTCAAGCCAACGTCGTTGTCGCATGTTGAGTTCCTTTTGAGTGAAGAAATATTTGAGGCTTTTATGATCCGTAAAGATCTCCACTTTCTCCCCATACAAGTAATGCCTCCAAATTTTAAGTGCAAAGACAACAGCTGCCAACTCTAGATCATGAGTAGGATAATTCCTCTCATATTCCTTGAGTTGTCTTGATGCATAGGCTATGACTTTTCCATGTTGCATGAGAACACATCCCAACCCTTTGCTCGAAGCATCACTGTAGATGACAAATCCCTCCGAGCCAGATGGTATTGTTAGAACAGGTGCTGAAATGAGTCTCCTCTTGAGTTCTTGAAAACTCTGCTCACATTCTTCGCTCCAACCAAACTTTGTATCTTTCCGAGTCAGCTGAGTTAATGGAGTAGCGATTCGAGAAAATCCTTCCACGAATCTCCGATAATAACCAGCTAAACCAAGAAAGCTACGTACCTCGGTCACTGATTTAGGTTGCTCCCAGCTTTGAATAGCTTCAATCTTTGCCGGGTCAACCGATATTCCACGACTTGATACTACGTGCCCAAGGAATGCTACCTCCTCCAGCCAGAACTCGCATTTCTTCAACTTGGCATAAAGCTTGTATTCACGAAGCTTTTGGAGTACCAGCCTCAAGTGTTGCTCATGATCTTCACGGCTTTTGGAATAAATAAGGATGTCATCAATAAAGACGACCACAAAATGATCCAAATATTCCTTGAATACCCGGTTCATCATATCCATGAAGGCAGCAGGAGCATTAGTCAATCCAAAGGACATGACTAGGAATTCATAATGCCCGTACCGAGTTCTAAAAGCCGTCTTTGGAATATCCTCAGTTCTAACCTTCAGCTGATGATATCCAGAACGAAGATCGATCTTTGAAAAGAATTGTGCTCCTTGCAACTGGTCAAACAGGTCATCAATACGTGGCAATGGGTACCTGTTTTTGATGGTGACATGATTCAACTCCCGATAATCAATACAAAGTCGCATACTTCCATCTTTCTTCTTCACGAATAGAACAGGAGCTCCCCAAGGAGAAGTACTAGGACGAATAAAGCCAATGTCTAACAATTCCTGCAGTTGGATCTTTAACTCCTGAAGTTCAATAGGAGCCATTCGATATGGGGCTTTGGAAATGGGTTTTGTACCGGGTTCAAGATCGATACAAAATTCAATTTCACGCTCTGGGGGTAGGCCAGGAAGTTCTTCAGGGAATACGTCAGGGAATTTATTAACAATAGAAATATCATTCAAAACTGACGTATTTTTGTTTAGATCTGTGACATGAGCTAAGAAAGCTTGACATCCGTTTTTCAATAAACGAATAGTTTTATGGCTTGAGATGACAGCGATTGATTTTAATGGTTTGGTTGCTTGAATTCGCATAATAGGTCGATTAGGAATATGAAAACTAACAACCTTACGAAAACAATCAATTTTTGCATAATGAGTAGTTAACCAATCAATCCCTAGAATCACGTCAAATGCAAGTATTTTTAATGAAATCAGATCGATAAGTAATGTGTGGGTACCAACTTGAACCAAACAAGACTTATAAACAGTGGAGGTAATGAAGGTTTCTCCCAACGGAGTTTCCACAGATAAGTCAAAGTCTAATTTCTCCGGAATCAAATTTAATCGATGAGCGCAAGTAGGAGAAATAAAAGAATGGGTTGAACCGGTATCAAATAAAGTATAAACTTCTTTAGAGTTTATAATAAGCTTACCCGTGATGACCTCATTCGGGTTCCTTGCTCTCTGGGAGTTCACAACAAACGCTCTCCCTTGCACAACCGGTTTTGACTTTTCTGGGACGGCTTTTGGTGCCTCCATCCTAGCTGAATTTGTCTTCGGTAAACGACAAAATCGGGCTAAATGACCTTCTCTTCCACAATTATAACATGCTTTGGACGGCATCGCGCAGTTTGGACTGATGTGCCCCTCCCCTCCGCATTTGAAACATATGATAGGTGGTCGTTCTCCTTCCTTAACGACAGGTGCTGGTGCTGACGTCTTTCCATCATTGTTGAATCTTCTCTTCTTGAAATGTCCATTCTTATTGTTTTGGCCCTGATTACCACCGAAGTGGTTACCATTTCTGGCCTGTTGATTCCCTCCACGCTTGTTGTCACCGCTTCGATGACTGCTCTCACTGGTATTATCATTTTGCCGGCTGCTCTCTTTTGGTTGCGTTATCTCGTTATCGCGCTCCACCAACTGAGCCCTATTTACAACATCTGAATACAAACACAGTTTATGAGAAACAAGATGTTGACGTATCTCCGGCTTCAAACCTCTTAAAAACATCCGCGTCATTCTTTCTTCATTATCCACCAGGTGGGACGCAAACCGGGATAACTCCGCAAATTTTGCCTCGTACTGCGACACGGTCATATTATTCTGCTCCAATTTGATGAACTCCACCTCCTTCATGTGACGAATACTCTCGGGAAAGTATTTGTCGTTAAACAGATCTTGGAACTTCTCCCAAGACATCTTCAGTGCGGCAGGTTGAGTACGCTTTATCGATTCCCACCAGTAATCTGCCTCTCCTCGCAACATAAAGGCGGCAAAGGGAACCTTTTGCTCCTCGGAGCAACCCAAGACATCAAATATCTTGGTGATCTGCTTTATCCATGTTTCAGCTACAAGTGGTTTGGGTTCTCCCTTAAACTCCGGTGGTCCCAGCTCCTTAAACTGTTTAGCGGTGACCGCCTGAGAGTTTCCAGTATTTCCACCTACGTTGTGGACAGGAGCCGCTTTCACCTGTTGTTGCATGAATTGCATAAAGCCTCTGAACATTTGATCATTCATCATTTGGTCAGTGTTGTTGTTTGCATGAGGATTGACACCTTCCTGATGCACATTATCCTGATTATTGATATGTGGTGAATCAACAGTCGTCTGTGCTCCATTGCTATTCTCAACATTCTCGGATGCCATTTTCAGATACTGCCACAAAATAAAAATTAATTGATATGTCATATATTATCCTTATATTATGACCGACCAATTAAATACCATGCAAATAAACTTAGGTATGTCATACTAGCGAAGGAATTCCCCGTCTCTCCCCTCCTAGTTCTATTCTCACATCTTAGCCAGGGATCATATCCCTAAGCTCTGATACCAACTGTGACGCCCCCAAAATTAGGTATACATCACCCATCTTGGGTCGTCAGATACATAGTACAGAATACAAATACAACTGATTAATACATCTGTCGTGTACAATACGACAAAACATAAACTGTGAGTTTGAATACAAATATTATCTTCTAGAGAGTATTCATACTCAAAAGGAGTCCTCATTACATTTATTAACACACCATTACATAGAATAGTGAGGACTACTAACTAATACTATCATTCGGACCATCACTCCGTACCCCGACTTGTCCCAGCTACGTTCTCATTTCCTGAAGAGAACAGTGAAAGAAAGGGTGAGCTCAACTAGCCCAGTAAGAAATATTATGACTAAGATAATGCAGAATAAATTATCATTAGCCTTCAACAATGTTAAACTGATAAAATATAATAGACATCAAGTTTAACTGTAGCGGAACAAGCAATCCATTAAAAGAGTCAAGTAGAAAATAAACTCTACTATCTTTTATGATTTAAAAAGTTTTTCAACACTGTAATCGCTGAGACTCAGCTTAATAAAATAATCCACATCATCGAATCACCCCTGCACTACGGCCAAGGATATTCGTGTATTCATTAATGGTCATGATCATGCCAACAACTGTCCATCAATGCACTACGGGCCAATGAGGACTTTTACCACATCATTTGTAACATTACGGTCATGATTATACCGAATAATCCCTGGTCATAATCATACCAAGTCCATCTATGCAATACAGGCCACAGATGACTTTCAACATTTTATAAACATGAGGATGATGACAATGATATAAGAATTCAATAAAACAAGTTCAAGAATTAATTTATCCAGGAATTAACAACGTCCAAATTGTCAACATGATACTGCATTGTGGAGTAAAATTCAAGAATGCTTAGAAGAATATTTTCTTGAAAAGATACTGGATGAAACGCAACTATCAAGGATATTCCACAAATTTCATGGAGTATAGAAGTCAAAACTTAACCAACTGAGTACAATAAAGAATGGAATAACAAAAGAAATCACCATGCATGCGATAGACCGCACAGACAGGTTATTCCAATAGAATAATAAATAATGGAACCAGGTCCGGCGTAAACGCACAGACAGGATATTCCGACAGAATAATAAATAATGGAACCAGGTCCGGTGTAAAACACACAGACAGGATATTCCAACAGAATAATAATAAAACGGAACCAGGTCCGGTGTAAAACACACAGACAGGATGTTCCAACAGAATAATAAACGGAACCAGGTCCGGTGTAAAACACACAGACAGGATGTTCCAACAGAATAATAGAAGAATGTCACCAAGTATAGGGTAGACCGCGTATACTGGTTATTCCAACAGAATAATAACAAATGGAATAACAGAAGTTCTCTTCATGAATATAAAAGAAATAATATTCCCTACCTTAAAAGAACTGGATATTGGAAAAGTGATGTAGCAGAATACTTTTATTCTCTCTATCTTATTCTCTCTATACTTTCTCTCTCTATAGCTTGAATGAATTCGTGAAAAATAATGAAGCCCTAGGCCTCTATTTATAGAAAAACTGAGGGTGGCTCTTGGTCTTAACGAAGGGTCAAATGACTCTTGGTCTTAACGAAGGGTCAAATGACTCTTGGTAATATTGAAGGGACAACTACTATTGACGAAAGTAATTACTATTGACCAAGGTAAATACTATTGACGAAGGTAATTACTATTGACCAAGGTAAATACTATTGACCAAGGTAAATAATATTGACGAAGGTAATTACTATTGACCAAGGTAAATACTATTGACGACGGTAATTACTATTGACGACGGTAATTACTATTGACGAAGAGACTATTAGATGATGACATATGGCCCCCCATAAAATAACCAAACTTACCACAACGTCTCAATTATTGATTTAATAATATAACATATTATACAGATGATACTATGACAATAATTTAAGAGATATGATGCAGCAATTACTGTAGCAATAATTGAGTATAGCTGAGTGACTTCTCACGTAAGCATCAATAATCAATACCGTGTGCTACTATGCAACCACGCGTATTACTGTACTTTTACTACCGAGTAGTTCAACAGTTTTAACGGTTTTAACGGTAACACCTCAGCCGTTATTTTTATAGAAAGATAATTCTGTCGTTTTCTCAATCTGACAATAATTCTGTTGTGGGGTCCACCAATGATTGTGCCGTCGTACGAATATTCCCCGACAAAAAGAATATTCTCCGACCAAACGAATATTTTATAACAACTTGCTTACTTTGCAAAATTTATAAATATTACCCACAACTATAACATTATATCAAATTAACTCCATAATATTCAAAAATGATATTTATAGAAAATTCATCTTTATTTATAAAAGTTGGGGTCTTACAGTAATAGTATCATCTGCATAATATTTTATATTATTAAATCAATAATTGAGACGACAAAGTTATTCATATTATTATTTGCATTATTGACGATGTCTAGAAAGTTCTGTCGAGAAAATGGGTTTGGTCACCTAATTGCATGCTAATAGGGAGAAATACTTATCGGAAAGCCCCCTCTTTCTCAGGAATGATCTGATTGTTAAATATTGTGAGTTATAATATTAATGATGAATAAGTTCGTGTTGATTAAAGATGAAATTGTTGATAAGAATATTTCCATTGTGTTGGAATTATTAGTGTTAGTGGAAATCGACATTTATTTCAATAATAATTGATTTTTGGATGTTAAATTGACCAAACGGGAAATTAATCGGATAAATGAGCAATTAATTGCTATTGGTTCACATGCAAATTACTGTTGGTTCACTTGTATGGAACTATTGATTCACATGCATGTACTATTAGGGAGAGGTGGTGCAAGATTGGTAATACTTGAATGACTAAATTAAAAATTGAGGTATAGATAAAGGTACTATACTGTAATAATTCGAGCCCCTAATCGTGCAATTATCGAAACTATATTTTCCTATAAATAGAAACTCATTCTTTTTTCATTCTCACCAATTCACTAAGACTCACAATAGCAATTATAGAGAGAGAAGCTATAAAGAGAAAGAATAAGAATATTCTGCTACTTCACTATTACAGTATCCAGCCTTCTACTAAGGTAAGGGATATTATTTATTTCTTATTCGTAAGGGATATTATTTTTTCAATATTCGTATAAAATAATATTTTCTTCCATATTCTGTAGTATGTAAGTAATATTATTACGTTTCGTATTTCTAATTCTACACTCATTTTGTTGAAGTATTGCTTCTATACTCCGTGAAATTAGTAGAATATCCTTGAAATTTGTGCTTCATCTAGCATCGTTTCATAAGGATATTTTTCTGAACATTCTTGTTAAATTTTAAGCTTTTCATGCCAGAATACTATTCATGGCCTCATGGGTACTATTCATTTACACGACACTATTTATACGTACGGTACTATTAACGAAGTACTATTCACAGGGTACTATTCATGGATACTATTCATAAAGTACTATTCCCGAAGTACTATTCATAAAGTACTATTTACTTGAGTACTATTCACCTGGGGTATTATTCATGATAAAATTGATCTCTTTTTGGTTCAAATCATTTTGATAAAATATTATTCTTGAATTTTACTCCACAAAGCAGTATCATGTTGACAATTTGGCCATTATTGAATTCTAGATAAAATGAATTATAAATTTTTAAATTTTATCATTTGCTTTTAGTTAATTGAATTCTTATATCATTGTCATCATCCTCATGCTTATATTGTGGTAAAAGTCATCTTTAGCCCGTAGTGCATAGATGGACCTGTTGATTGGTATGATTATGACCAGGGATCATTCGGTATAATCTTGACCTGTAATATTATAAATGATGTGGTAAAAGTCCTCATTGACCCGTAGTGCATTGGTGGATAGTGTGACGCCCCCAAAATAGGTATACAACACCCATTCTGAGTCGCCAAAATACATGGTACAGAAACAACTACATCTTTATTATTACAACACAAGAACTGTGAGTTTAAATACAAATATTGTCATTTAGACAATATCCACACTCAAATAAGTCCTCATTACAATTATGGATACATTATTTCACAAAAATGGTGAGGACTACTAAAGTAACTTCTAGAACCATCATTCCATACCCCGACTAGTACTCGCTACATTCTCGCCTCCTGAGAAAAATGGAACAAAAAGGAAAAGGGTGAGCTCAACTAGCCCAGTAAAGAACATTATGACTAAGATAATACAGAACAAATTATCGTTAGTCTTCAACAGGAAAAAATCTAATAGAATACAATAGACAACAAGTTTTAAATCAATAACTGCAGCGGAAACAGCAAACCATTAGAAGAGTCAAGTAGAGAATGAGTTCTACTATCTTCTAAGATTTAAATGTCCATCATCAATATTTTATCCCTGTAACAACAATCAATAACCATCTTTAATCAAATATTCATCTTTGCACTACAGGCCAAAGATATTCATTTGTATCACCAGTCGGTCATGTTCATCTCAACACCTGTTCATCTTTGCACTACGGGCCAAAGATATTCATCAGTTAATCATTCATCTTTGCACTACGGGCCAAAGATATTCAGTAATATCATCATTTAGGACTGAGGATGATGAAAAATATCTTAAAGAAAACGAATCCAGTGAAACAAAATAACAAATATTAAGGATTCGTATTTCGATTTATCCATGTCCAAAAATACCTTATAATTATTCATAGTGAAGTAGAATTCAAGAATGATCAAAACATGGATACAATCAAAGCTAGTACCCAGAATAGATATTTTGGACGAAAAGAAGAAAATTTTATTTTTTGGTGAATAGTAACTCGTGAATAGTAACTCGTGAATAGTAACTCATGAATAGTAACCCCGACGTAAAAAATTCCAAATTTGATAAAAAATTTCAACCAATATTTCGGCATAATGATATTGAAGAAATAATATCATTTTTGAATAAAATAACATCCCTTACCTCGTAAAGACAGTACTTCTGGTCGGAATACCGGTATAAGGCTGAAAGACACTTGCTCTGATGAATAGAAACTCTCAAAGTATCTAAATACTCACAAAATACACTCAATAATCTAGAGAGAGAAAGAGAGAAAACTTGTTTCTGGTGTGATTTTCAATTCTAACTTAGCCCTCTATTTATAGGAAAATGTTAGCACGCCGAAGCAGACTTAACCTGCAACCTGATGGCTTTACCTGCTACTATTCCCACCCACCATATTTGAATAAAAATCTCAGCACATTTCTTCACCAACCAAGAGTGAGGCCCACCAATTCTAGAATTTTCTACCAAAATGATTAACTCCAAAAATTCAACAATTTCTAAACCAGTCATCTCGTAAAACTCATAATAAATCATACGTTCATTTTTAACGGTTTAAAATTTGTGGTCATATACTCAACTTATATATGTATAACATATCCAAAAATTACCACGATCCAACGGTCGGATTAAAAATTATAACCCCCGCAAAATATCTCAAAAATCCTGATTTTTAATATCTCCATTCCGACAAAAATACTGATAAAAACCTCAACATTAACTCCTTCATTTTTAACCACAAAAATATATCCCTCATTTATATCCACAAAAAATAAATATTTCCTTATCATATGAATCAATAATTAATTATTCACAAATAATATTACAGAATCACATTTATGACAACCAGGCCGTTCCCAGGAAAGAGGGGGCTTTCCAATAAGGATTTCTCCTTACTGGCGCGCAATTAGATGACCAAACCTCTCCTTAGACAGAACTTTCTAGACATTGCCAATAATGGTATCTAATAATATTATTCAAATAATATGAATTATTGATCTGATAATGGGAAATACTGTGTAGTGACAATTATTGAAACAACAGTAATATAAAATATCAACGCAGCAATTATTGAATCAATAAAATAAAATACTGAACAGTAATTACTGTAACCATTATTGAGTAGTGCCTTCTTACGTAAGAATCAATAATTGGTGCAATACAGTGTGCTACTGTGTAACAACGCGTATTACTGTGTTTTAACCACCGGGTATTCCAACAGTATTAACGGTAACAACTACGCCGTTATTAATAAAAAACATATACTTTTCGTTTTCTTCATCCAATCGCTTTCCGTTATGGGGCCCATAAAAGACTGCGCCGTCGTACGAATATTCCCCGACAGGAAGAATATTCCACAACCAAACGAATATTCCCCGACAACAATGAATATTTTATAACCACCTGCTTATTTGAAATATTTGCGCATTTTACCCATAACTAACCTCATTAATCAATTTAACACTTACTATTTAAAAATAATAAATAGAGGGAATTTAAATTTCATTTATTAATAATTTGGGGTCTTACAACCTCCCCTCCTTATGAAATTTCGTCCTCGAAATTGACGTACGTACCTGGTGTTTCGAAAAGATGAGGATACCTCGCTTTCATTTCCGTTTCCAACTCCCAGGTCATTTCCTCAATAGCATGGTTTCTCCATAAAACTTTAACTTGTGGTATGACCTTCGTGCGTAGGACATGCTCCTTTCTATCCAAGATCTTGACAGGTACCTCTTCGTACGTTAAGTCTTCAGCTATCTCGTCCGGTTCTAACTCAATAACGTGGTCTGGGTCTTTCACATATTTACGTAACACAGATATATGAAAAACATTATGAACACGAAACATACTTGGAGGTAACGCGAGTCTATAGGCCACATTTCCTACTCGGTCAAGAATCTGAAATGGACCAATAAATCGTGGATTGAGCTTTCCTCTCTTCCCAAATCTTGTAACTCCTTTCCATGGAGCCACACGCAACAATACATGATCCCCAATGTCAAATTCCACGTCCTTTCGATGAAGATCCGCATAACTCTTTTGTCGATCCTGTGCCGTTTGTATACGTTGTCGAATCGTTTGGATCTTCTCTGTAGTCATGCGTACCAACTCTGGTCCCAACAATGTTGCTTCACCCACCTCGTCCTAGCATACTAGAGAGCGACACTTTCGTCCATATAATGCATCAAATGGGGCCACGCCTATACTTGCCTGATAACTGTTATTGTAAGAGAATTCTACCAATGGTAGGTACTTATCCCAACTCCCTTTGAAATCTAGGACACAAAGTCTTAATAGATCTTCAAGAGTTTGAATAGTCCTCTCTGATTGTCCGTCCGTTTGAGGATGGTATGCCGAACTAAATCATAAATCTGTGCCCATAGCTTTTTGCAAGCTAACCCAAAATCTTGAAGTGAATCTTGGGTCACGACCCGAAACTATGGATACTGGTATGCCATGCAGTCTCACAATCTCATCTACGTATATACGAGCAAGACGTTCAAGGGAATAAGTCTCCCGTATCGGCAAGAAATGAGCAGACTTGGTTAATCTATCAACAATAACCCAAATAGCATTTATGCCTTGAGAAACCGTGGGAAGACCAGTAACGAAATCCATGGTAATGTGTTCCCACTTCCATTTCGGAATCTCAAGTGGTTGCAATGGACCCTTTGGTACTTGATGTTCCGCCTTTACACGTTGACAAGTTAAACACCTCGAGATAAACTTTGCAATCTCTCTCTTCATATTATTCCACCAAAATGTATGTCGTAGATCACGATACATTTTGGTACTTCCAGGATGGATTGCAAATGGTGTATTGTGTGCTTCCATCATGATCTTGTACTTCAAATCAGAATTGTTAGGAACACAGAGTCTAGAGTGGACTCGAAGTATTCCTTCTTCATCGATTCTTGCTTCTGGAATAGAACCTTCTTGCACTTTCTTCTTCATACGCATCAGCTCTATGTCCGTAGCTTGAGCAGCTTTAACTTTATCGATTAAAGTCGGTTCTACTCGTATATTTGATATCATCATGTGGGTACTTGGAGCCTTCATCTCTATCTCCATCCTTTGCAAGTCATACAAAATGGGCCTTTGTGTTAACAACATTGCACTCGTACCCGCATATGATCTTCTACTCAATGCGTCAGCTACTACGTTTGCTTTTTCAGGATGATATTGGATGGTATGATCATAATCTTTCAACAGCTCGAGCCAACGTCGCTGTCGCATGTTGAGTTCCTTTTGGGTGAAGAAATATTTGAGGCTTTTATGATCTGTATAGATCTCCACTTTCTCCCCATACAGGTAGTGTCTCCAGATCTTCAACGCGAAAACTACTGCTGCCAACTCCAAATCATGAGTAGGATAATTCCTCTCATATTCTTTGAGTTATCGCGAGGCATAGGCTATGACTTTCCCATGTTGCATGAGAACACATCCTAACCCTTTGCCTGAAGCATCACTGTAGATAACAAATCCATCCGAACCAGATGGTATTATCAGAACAGGTGCCGAAATGAGTCTCCTCTTAAGCTCTTGAAAACTCTTCTCGCATTCCTCGCTCCATACGAATTTGATATCTTTCCGAGTCAGCTGAGTTAACGGGGTAGCGATTCGAGAAAACCCTTCCACAAATCTTCGATAATAACCAGCTAAGCCTAGAAAGCTACGTACTTCGGTCACCGTCTTTGGTTGCTCCCAACTTTGTATTGCTTCAATCTTCGCCGGGTCAACAGATACTCTATGTTTTGACGCCACGTGCCCTAGGAAAGCTACTTCCTCAAGCCAGAACTCGCATTTCTTCAACTTAGCATATAACTTGTTTTCACACAGCCTTTGGAGTACCAGCTTCAAATGATGCTCATGATCTTCACGGCTTTTGGAATATATGAGGATGTCATCAATAAAGACAACAACGAACTGATCCAAATAATCCTTGAATACTCGGTTCATCATATCCATGAAAGCCGCAGGAGCATTAGTCAATCCAAAAGACATGACTAGGAATTCATAATGCCCGTACCGAGTTCTGAAGGCAGTCTTTGGAATATCCTCAGTTTTAACCTTCAGCTGATGATATCCAGAACGAAGATCGATCTTTGAAAAGAATTGTGCTCCTTGTAACTGGTCAAACAGGTCATCAATACGAGGTAGCGGATACCTATTCTTAATAGTGACATGGTTTAATTTCCGGTAATCAATACAAAGTCGCATACTCCCGTCTTTCTTCTTTACAAATAAAACAGGAGCACCCCAAGGAGATGTACTAGGACGAATGAAATCGATGTCCAACAACTCTTGTAGTTGGACCTTTAACCCCTGAAGTTCAATAGGAGCCATTCGATATGGGGTTTTAGAAATGGGCTTTGTACCAGGTTCAAGATCAATAAAGAATTCAATTTCTCATTTCGGGGGTAGACCGGGAAGTTCTTCAGGAAATACGTCAGGAAAGTCAATAACAACAGGAATATTATTCAAATTTGACGTGTCTTTATTCAAATCCATAACATGGGCTAAGAAAGCTTGACATCCGTTTTTTAATAAACGAATGGCTTTATGGCTTGATATAACAGTGATTGATTTTAATGGCTTAGTTGTTTGAATTCGTACAACAGGTTGGTTAGGAATATGAAAACTAACAACCTTACGAAAACAATCAATTTTGGCATGATGAGTAGTTAGCCAATCAATCCCTAAAATTACATCAAAAGCAAGTATCTTTAAAGAGATAAGGTCAACAGGTAAGGTGATGGTGCCAACTTGGATCACACAAGATTTATAAACAGTGGATGTGATGAAAGTTTCTCCTAATGGAGTCTCCACAGATAAATCAAAGTCTAACTTCTCCGGAGTCAAGTTTAAACGTTGAGCACAAGCAGGAGAGATAAAAGAATGGGTAGAACCGGTATCTAATAAGGTATAAACTTCGCATGAATTTATGATTAGCTTACCCGTGATCACCTCGTTTGGGTTCCTCGCATGTTGACCAGTCACGACAACCGCTCTTCCAGGAACCGTTGACTTTATCTTTTCTGGGACAGCTTTTTGAGTCACCATCCCCGCTGGACTTGGTTTTGCTATAGTGCAATCTCGAGCGATATGTCCTTCCTTTCCATAATTATAACATACCTTAAACTGTTGTGGGCAGTTTGGGCTGATATGTCCTTCTTTTCCGCACTTATAGCATATAATCGGTGGTCGTTCTCCTCCCTTAGAACCAGTTGCTGCTGGTGCTGACGTCTTCGTATTGTCATTGTTGAATCTCCTCTTTTTAAAATCTCCTCCCGACTCGCTTCTTCTATTTTCATAGCCACGATTACCACCAGAGTGGTTGCCGTTCTTGTCTGTATTTTTCTTTCTCCGCTGGTTATCATTGTTCTGATGACTGCTGTCACCGATATGATCCTGGTTGTGGTCCCTCAGTTGACCGTACTCATTATCTCGCTCTAATAATTGAGCCCTGTTGACAACATCTGAATAGAGAGAAAATTTATGAGAAATGAGATATTGGCGTATGCCAGGTTTCAAACCTCTCAAAAACATCCTCGTCATACGTTCCTCATTCTCCACCAAATGAGGTGCAAACCTGGACAACTCTGCAAACCTCGCCTCGTACTGAGACACCGTCATGTTATTCTGCTCCAGTCTAATAAACTCTACCTCCTTCATATGACGAATACTTTCAGGAAAGTATTTGTCATTGAACAGTCTCCCAAGACATGCTGAGTGCGGTTGGATGGGTACGCTTCACAGACTCCCACCAGTAATCTGCCTCGCCACGGAACATAAAGGTGGCGAATGGAACCTTCTGTTCCTCCGTGCATCCCAAGACATCGAATATCTTGGTAATTTGCTTGACCCACGTTTCCGCCATGATCGGATCCGGCTTTCCCTTAAATTCTGGTGGTCCCAATTCTTTGAACTGTTTGGCTGTGACAAACCGTGAATTGCTATCATTTCCTCCTGTATTTTGAACACGAGTCTCCCTCATCTGGTTTTGCATGAATTGCAAAAAACTTCTAAACATTCCATCATTCATCATCTGCTCATTGGTGTTGTTCACAGGAGGAACATTGCCAGCCTGTTGCACGTTCTCCTCGTTGGTAAGCACCGGTGTCTCCACGGTCTCATTTACTCCACTGTTAATATTCTCAGTCGACATTCTCAAATACTGTCATAAAACAAGGGTTAATTAAATAAATTAACAAATCACATAATACCCCTATATTATGACTGACCAATAAATAAGCTTAGGTAGGACACACTAGCGAAGGATTTATTCGTCTCTCCCCTCCTAGTTCTATTCTCCGATCTCCGCCAGAGATCATATCCCTAAGCTCTGATACCAACTGTGACGCCCCCAAAATAGGTATACAACACCCATTCTGAGTCGCCAAAATACATGGTACAGAAACAACTACATCTTTATTATTACAACACAAGAACTGTGAGTTTAAATACAAATATTGTCATTTAGACAATATCCACACTCAAATAAGTCCTCATTACAATTATTGATACATTATTTCACAAAAATGGTGAGGACTACTAAAGTAACTTCTAGAACCATCATTCCATACCCCGACTAGTACTCGCTACATTCTCGCCTCTTGAGAAAAATGGAACAAAAAGGAAAAGGGTGAGCTCAACTAGCCCAGTAAAGAACATTATGACTAAGATAATACAGAACAAATTATCGTTAGTCTTCAACAGGGAAAAATCTAATAGAATACAATAGACAACAAGTTTTAAATCAATAACTGCAGCGGAAACAGCAAACCATTAGAAGAGTCAAGTAGAGAATGAGTTCTACTATCTTCTAAGATTTAAAAGTCCATCATCAATATTTTATCCCTGTAACAACAATCAATAACCATCTTTAATCAAATATTCATCTTTGCACTACAGGCCAAAGATATTCATTTGTATCACCAGTCGGTCATGTTCATCTCAACACCTGTTCATCTTTGCACTACGGGCCAAAGATATTCATCAGTTAATCATTCATCTTTGCACTACGGGCCAAAGATATTCAGTAATATCATCATTTAGGACTGAGGATGATGAAAAATATCTTAAAGAAAACGAATCCAGTGAAACAAAATAACAAATATTAAGGATTCGTATTTCGATTTATCCATGTCCAAAAATACTTTATAATTATTCATAGTGAAGTAGAATTCAAGAATGATCAAAACATGGATACAATCAAAGCTAGTACCCAGAATAGATATTTTGGACGAAAAGAAGAAAATTTTATTTTTCGGTGAATAGTAACTCGTGAATAGTAACTCGTGAATAGTAACTCATGAATAGTAACCCCGACGTAAAAAGTTCCAAATTTGATAAAAATTTCCAACCAATATTTCGGCATAATGATATTGAAGAAATAATATCATTTTTGAATAAAATAACATCCCTTACCTCGTAAAGACAGTACTTCTGGTCGGAATACCGGTATAAGGCTGAAAGACACTTGCTCTGATGAATAGAAACTCTCAAAGTATCTAAATACTCACAAAATACACTCAATAATCTAGAGAGAGAAAGAGAGAAAACTTGTTTCTGGTGTGATTTTTAATTCTAACTTAGCCCTATATTTATAGGAAAATGTTAGCACGCCGAAGCAGACTTAACCTGCAACCTGATGGCTTTACCTGCTACTATTCCCACCCACCACATTTGAATAAAAATCTCAGCACATTTCTTCACCAACCAAGAGTGGGGCCCACCAATTCTAGAATTTTCTACCAAAATGATTAACTCCGAAAATTCAACAATTTCTGAACCAGTCATCTCGTAAAATTCATAATAAATCATACGTTCATTTTTAACGGTTCAAAATTTGTGGTCATATACTCAACTTATATATGTATAACATATCCAAAAATTACCACGATCCAACGGTCGGATTAAAAATTATAACCCCCGCAAAATATCTCAAAAACCCTAATTTTTAATACCTCCATTCCGACAAAAATACTGATAAAAACCTCAACATTAACTCCTTCATTTTTAACCACAAAAATATATCCCTCATTTATATCCACAAAAAATAAATATTTCCTTATCATATGAATCAATAATTAATTATTCACAAATAATATTACAGAATCACATTTATGACAACCAGACCGTTCCCAGGAAAGAGGGGGCTTTCCAATAAGGATTTCTCCTTACTGGCGCGCAATTAGATGACCAAACCTCTCCTTAGACAGAACTTTCTAGACATTGCCAATAATGGTATCTAATAATATTATTCAAATAATATGAATTATTGATCTGATAATGGGAAATACTGTGTAGTGACAATTATTGAAACAACAGTAATATAAAATATCAACGCAGCAATTATTGAATCAATAAAATAAAATACTGAACAGTAATTACTGTAACCATTATTGAGTAGTGCCTTCTTACGTAAGAATCAATAATTGGTGCAATACAGTGTGCTACTGTGTAACAACGCGTATTACTGTGTTTTAACCACCGGGTATTCCAACAGTATTAACGGTAACAACTACGCCGTTATTAATAAAAAACATATACTTGTCGTTTTCTTCATCCAATCGCTTTCCGTTATGGGGCCCACAAAAGACTGCGCCGTCGTACGAATATTCCCCGACAGGAAGAATATTCCACGACCAAACGAATATTTCCCGACAACAATGAATATTTTATAACCACCTGCTTATTTGAAATATTTGCGCATTTTACCCATAACTAACCTCATTAATCAATTTAACACTTACTATTTCAAAATAATAAATAGAGGGAATTTAAATTTTATTTATTAATAATTTGGGGTCTTACAGATAGTATTGGTATGATAATGACCATGCGTTCTCTTCAGCCAAGGGTGCAAAGATGAATTATTGTTTGGCATGTTCATGACCATTGGTGAAAACACGAGTTCATGACCATTGGTGAAAACATGAATATTTTTAGCCCGTAGTGCTTTGATAATTCGTGGTTGTGATACTAATGAATATCCATGGCCCGTAGTGCATGGATAATTCAGTGATGTGGATTATTTATTAAGCTGAGTCTCGGCGATAAAATTGATGATAAACTTTTAAATCATAGAAGATAGTAGATATTATGCTCTACTTGACTCTTCTAATGGATTACTTATTCTGCTGCAGTTGTTGATCAAAACTTGTTGTCTATTGTATTCTATCAGTTGTTATACTATTGAAGGCTAAGGATAATTTATTCTACATTATCTTAGTCATAATATTTCTTTCTGGGCTAGTTGAGCTCACCATTTCTTTTCATTGTTCTCTTCAGGAAATGAGAATATAGTTGGGACTAGTCGAGGAATGGAATGACGGTCCAGGTGGTTGCTTTAGTAGTCCTCACTATTCTATGAAATAGTGTGATAATAATTGTAATGAGCATTGAATTTGAGTTTAGATATTGTCTAGGAGACAATATTTGTATTAAAACTCACAGCTTATGTTTTGTCATATTCTGCACGACACTTAACAGTTGTATACATTAAGTTTGTATTTATATTCAGTACCATGTATTTGGCGACTCAAAATGGGTGATGTATACCTATTTTGGGGACGTCACAACTAGTTTATACTATTAGACTTAATTCGCATCTTACATTACTGTGGGTGTGATTGTTCAGATAGTTTACTTGAGGACAATCAAAGACTTAAGTTTGGGGGTATTTGATGAGTGGGGTTTATACCCGTGAATTGGATCCTTTATTGCTTAAGATGTTGCTTATTCTTCGTTAGTTATATAGCTTTTATATTATTTTGTTATTATTTTCCTTAATCTTTGTGTTGCATGGCTTATTAGGTTATTTCCAACTTTAAAGGGCAAAAAGGTCATTTTTTCCATACCGGCGCTGCAGCGCCCATGCCAAGCTTAAAACTGGTGCTGCAGCGCCACTTACTGGCAAATAGTGACATCATCACAGCACTGCAGCGCCCTAAATTCTTTACAAATTGGCACTACAGCGCCCTTACTGACCGGTTATGTTGACTCAACACTGCAGCGCCGTTCCAAGGCTAAAACTTGGTGTTGCAGCGCTGGCTCTGGTGCCCAAGAAGAAATTAGGTCTTAATGACCTCAAAAGTGAAGGAAATAAATTCTGAAAATTATAAAAATAGTTTTAAAAATTATTTTAAGTTATAAAAATTAACTTTTAATAATTTGGCATATTTTTCATAAATATTAATATTTATTTGGATATTATTGGTATTTAAATTATTTAATAAATGCATTAAATAAATTAATTAAAAATAATTTTATTGTATTAAAAAATATTTTAAATAATAATAAGGTATTTAATTATATTTTAAGTTATAAAACATAACTTTTAATATTTTAAGATAAGTTTCATTAATTATTAAATATTAATGATATTAGATTTATTTAGTAATTATATTAAATAAATTAATTAAAAATGATTTTAATATTATAAAAATCATTTTAAATGAAAATAAATAGTTTAAAAATATTTTAAGTTATAAAATATAACTTTTGATATTTAAAGGTAAATTTTATTAATAATTAAATATTCATGATATTAAGTTTATTTAATAATTATATTAAATAAATAGTTTAAAAATTGTTTTATTGAATTAAAAATTATTTAAAAAGGATATAAATGAATTAAAAATATTTTAGGTAATAATAAATGACTTTTAATATTTGGATAAATAATACATTAAATATTAATGGTAATTCTTTAAAAATGATTTTAAATGTTTTAAAAATCATTTAAGGGTAATATTAACACTATAAAAATATTTTGAGTTATTATAAATAACTTTAATATTTTGGTAATGATTTTATTAATAGTTTAATATTAATTAAATATTAATGATAATAGAATTAGTAAATATTTAAATTATTTAATAATGATTCCGATGTTTGAAAATTCATGATAAATTATAATAAATGTTTAAAAATTATTATAAGTCATTTTAAAAATAATATGACTGATATTTTCAGTTATTGAACTAAAGGATAGAGTTTTAGACTCGATAATTACCCGATAAAACTGTCAGTACACCGAAATATTTCAAAAATTGATCTGAACTTAGATAATTTGATTTGATAGGTATTTATTTGTGATTCAATGCTTGTTAAACATATGTGACAATGTGATTAGGTAATGTGCTGACTGCAATAAGCAGTATTATGTGTTACGATATGTTATTCTAATCAAACGAATGATATTATTACTGATAGGTCGTTGTATAAAAGATTAATCTAAGTTACGTTATTGTAAGCACTAGCTCAGGCAAGTATCCTACCTTTGCATTTCCTTTATGCAATGGGCATTAGTAAGAATGTTTCAGAATTATATTATTACAGTACAGATTATTAACCTTATGCTATATACGCTCATTGATTATCAACATGTTAGTATATGGTAATTCAAATATATATATTCTGTTCGTTAATTTTTATAAATGGTTATACAAGTGTTCCCACATGGATAATTATTGTAGTTAATCACATGTTGATACACCTTTGTCAATTACCCGTATATATATATATATATATATATATATATATATATATATATATATATATATGTTGAATTATAGATTATTATTGAACAGATAAAACCTTATTATTATCCAACTGAATTATTTTGGTTTGGGACCCGATAAGTATGAGCATCCCGTAAATGGGAAAATTTTTTATGCACTCAAGGTGGATAGAGTGAACGATACTATCGTTCTTGCATGTAGTATTGATCAATACAGGGCATAACAGGCTGATCACCCCCGTGCCCGTAAGTTATGACGGTTTGCAGATGAATTTCTGCTAAACCTATTCGAAAATTGAAAACAATGTTCATAGTATGTCACCTAAACCACAATTATAGTCATTATGTAGTTTCAAAAATTTGATAGAGAGTTGTTATGTTATTATTATACGTTCTGATTACTTCACAACTATTGACTTGTTGTAGAAGGGTAGTACAAAGAAAATATTTAGCCCTTTCAGCCAATAGTTATAATTGTTATTACTTGTTGGGCACTCAAATGCTCACTCTTGCTTAAATTAAATGTTTTTAGTTAAGTATGATCAACTAGAAGGCTCAGGAAAGAACAAGGGAAAAGGAAAGTTGTTCGAATGAGATTTTTAATATGTTGTGTAATAGTTATAGTTTATTAAGACACTGTTACTTATTATCTATGATGTAATGAATGTTTAAAGGTCTCGTACCTGGGAGTAAACTTTGATGCATTTGTAAATTAAGTTTGAATTTTATATTATTGTTATTATTATTAGTATTATTCAGTTTATAGAAATGGTATCGTAAAGCACCGAGTTCGGGTTTCAAGTACCCAAATTTGGGGGCATCACAAGTTAGTATCAAAGCTTTAGGGTTAGAAACCTTAGGTGGGATCGACCTTAGGCTATAACCGAACGACAGAGGGAAACGTTGAAAATACAAATAACTCATATAGAGTTTAAAAGGAGATGAATTGAATAAATTCATCATTAAACAAAAATAAAAGATAACTCTTATAAAAATATTGTTTGTTATGTGTATATACTATATGCTAATTAGGATAATTTATATGTGTAGATGCCTGGTGGAAAAGGCTTGTTTTATGCTTATAGCATGAAGAAGGATCAAATCCATACACCCGAGCTAATATCGAAGCCAATAGCTAAAATAGAGGCTCACAATGAAACCAATTCGGATGAGGTAGTTATTTTGGAAAACGTAGTACTAGATCCGGAGATGTTGGAGTTGACAGATAGTGATACGGACACTAAAGTTGAAGTTGATCAAGCATCAATAGAAGTGCAGGATCTGAGGAATAAGGTTTGTTCTCTGGAGAAGTTGTGGGAAATAGAAAAGCTGTTAAATAGTAAACTGCGTCAGGCATTAATAGAAATAATGAAAGAACAAGATAAGCTTAAAATCCAAAATGATCAAATGGGAACCACGAGCAACAGATCGTGTGCAACTCCGAGCAAGAAAGGGAAAAGAAAGATAGAAGACCACGACGTAGGAAAAATCTGATAAGAAGAAAGGGAAAAGAATATGTTACCTTTGCAGCAATAAGGGACATACCACTCTGTATTGTCCCGACTATAAACCAGGAGCATGTTTTATCTGTGGTATAGAAGATCATCAGACGAAAGGTTGCCCAAGGAAAAAGGAGTAGTAAATAGGTAGTATAAGTTCTATTGAGTAGGTATGTTTAATGTAATATGATAAGTATGTCTGTGTAATGTAATGTTCCCAACTTTTGTATTAGTCAAGGCTGTAAATCCCGACTTTTGTGGTCACAAAGGGATAGCTGATGTTTAAAGCAATATGTGCTATGTTATGTAAAATATTCGCTAAATGAATATGAATCTATGTTTGAGTAATGAACCAAGTTTAATATATATAACTTATATGATAGGATTTAGAATTATGAGTTAAATTTATGATTTTATCAGACAATGCCGCCAAGACGTCGAACTCGAAATCAAAGGGCAGAAGAATCTGTCAACAACGCTGAGGGACAACAGCAAGACCCGATGCAAAACTTTGTGAACATGGTAGCTCAGGCTATACAGCAGGGAATACCAGCCGCAGGGAACCTGCCAGACAATCGCTTGGCAAATATTAAATACTTCAAGGCAATAGGACCACCAGAATTCAGGGGATCAGCTGACCCTATAGAAGCCCAGACATGGATTAATTAGATAGAAAAGATGTTCGTAATTGCTAGGGTAGATGAGTGGCAAAAGACCTCTTTTGCCACTTATATGATGAAGGGGGAGGCTAACTTTTGGTGGGAGGCAAATCAAGCGAGGGCAGGGAAAGGAGTAGTTACTTTAGCTAGGTTTAAAACTTTATTTTTCGAAAACTACCTCTCAGCTAGCATGCAAACTAGGATAGAGGTAAAATTTCTGGAATTAAAGCAGGAGAACATGACTTTTGCGGTGTATGCCGCAACGTTTATTGAGTTAGCTAGGTTCGCTCCGCATCAAGTTGATACGGAGGCTAGGAAGGCAATGAGTTTTGAGCTGGGCTTAAAATCATGGCTCTACAACAAGGTGGCGGTGTTGCAGATCAATACTTTTGTAGCACTCATGGAAAAAGGCTATCATAGCTGAGTAGGGGAGTGAGGCCATGAGCCTCTACAACAAGGAGAAGAAGAACAAAGGTAAGGCAGGAGGAGTTGTGAAGGTGGAAGCTAGTAGTGGGAATAGGAGTGAAAAGAGAAATGGAAATTATTTCGGGAATGTTCAGGTGAAACAAGAAGGTGTGAAGAAATAGACTGTGCAGTGTAAGAATTGCGGGAAGAATCACTCTGGTGAGTGTCTGAAGGGTAAGTTTGTATGTTACAAGTGCGGGCAGGAGGGCCATATCTCTCCCAACTGTCCCAACCCAAGGAATAACAATGAATGTTTTCTTTGTGGATCGACTGAACATAAGGTGAAGGATTGTCCAAAGAGGAAAATGGAGGCAGGGAGTGTAACCACGGGAAAAGGTAGCGGGACTCTGGCAATCACAGGACCGACGTCAACCAACAAACCAACCGCACGAGTCTTTAATATGACGGTCCAGGATACTGTGGCAGTTGGGAATGGGACTCCAGGTATTATTCGAATCACTTTAATTTTCACATACATATGATTTTCCTATATAAATCAACATATATTATAAAAAAAAATTTGAGGAAGGAATTTGAGTTCTTTTAGAAATCAAATTTCCGTATAATCAGACTGACAAGCTTTGTGTTGAATAGTTAAAAAGTTGTTCGATCAATTATGATCAAGATCTATTTGTAATGATTGCGTATGCTATGTACCCTTGTATGTATGAGTTTTAAAACGATGATTCTGGGGACGGAATCCTTATAAGGGAGGGTGAATGTAATAACCCGATATTTTTAATATAAAATAAATAAGAAATTTTGAATATAAATTTATTTATTTATTTATTTATTTATTATTATCGTAATGATGAGAATAAGTGTCAAGTAATGCGTATGTAAATATGTGATAAATAAAAAATTATTTATTTCGTGAATAATTTTAAATAATTTTATTTTAGAAATTTTGATCATTACAAATTATATTCTTATAATAATTAATTTTATAGTAGAAATGTCTTTATTAATTATTTTCCATGAAAATATGATTTTTGTATTATTTAAATAATATATGAAATGATTATTAGAATTATAGTAATAAATATTTTATTATATGAATGTGTTCAGAATATTTAAGTTAATTATTTTAGCCTAATTATTGTTGTTTCATGTGAAAAATAAACCAGATATGGAATCCAAACCCTAAATTTGGGGTATTGATCAAGGGATGAGAATAATAATATAATATTAATTATATTTTGATTTTTCAGTGCTATAAATATGTACTGTAATTGTGTAGACTGATAATGATGAGTCAATTATGATAAATTATGTCATGACCCTCATATCGTGTTATTAAACCCTAATTGTTAAACTCAGTTATGAGTTCGAGACTGAGCAGTAATTGTGTTATATGAATTTTGCTATGTATTATAGAATTTCTGTAATTAAGAGAAACCCTAATTATTATTTGAAAACCCTAATTTGCTAAAATTAGAAATCCTAATTACTGTGTTAGTAAATTATAATGATAATTAAGAAACCCTAATTGTGAATTTGGGAACCCTAATTTTAAATTAGTGTGTTTCAATTAATATTTTATTACACTTTAATTTTAAAAATTTAAACCCTAGAAATTATTTGGGAAACTTTGAGATGTAAAATCTAGTGAATAAATTCTAGATTCAAGCACCTTGGATAAGAATGCCCTTAAAATTAAAATAAATTTACCAAAGTGCCCTTTTTGTCCCATTTGGTGTATTATTGTTGAGAGATCTTAGCAAAATCTCGCAAGCCACCCTACACTACCTAGTTATGAGCCTACAATCTATAACACATCACATGATCAGCCGTCCCATACATGGCATACATGATTTCTAGATTTAAGAGAGAGAGAAAATTATTTTGCTCACTCATTTTGTCCAAACACTCAACCAAGCAATCCTCTCTCAAAACCCACGAATTTCTCTAGCATATCAGTCCCTAAGAACAGCCCCACAATCAGCTATAACAAACACTAGAAGCCAAAATCAGAGATTGCTCAAGAAGGTATAAACAAACCCTAGAAAATCTGTCCATTGAACTGATGTTTGATGTTGTGTTTCTATGTTAAAACATGTTGAATATAGTGTATAATGATGATCTGGGTTGATAGATGTTAGATCCATAACATCTATAGGCTCGGATTTGAAGATTTTCAAAATCTGGAAAACTGATAAATATGGTCTGACATCCTAATGTCAGGTCCCATAGATCTCAGTATGTTTTGTGTTTTTGTTGTTTTAATGTTTGATCTTGAAGTATGTTATATGGACTTTACTCTGGACTTGAAATCAGGCTTAGATCATGTCCAGAACAAAAGTTATTCAAGATCAAACTCAGTTGACCGAGCATGACCAAGAGTTTCTGGGCAGCCCAGAAACTCAAGAACGCTGTCTGACAACATTTTCTCAAGCCTACAACTGTCAGGTGTTACGTGTTTTGTTGATGTTGTTGTATCTAATTTGTAGCCTATTAGTTGTACTCCAGATCCATGCTTTTAATTCACTCATACAATCAACATATTGTAAGTAGTGGATGGTCAAAGTAACCTACTCGGCATTGACTTACATTTTCTGGGCAACCCAAAATCTGTTCTTCAGTGTCTGGCAAGATGTTCCTGGTCCTAGATCTTGCATGATTTTGATGTTTTGATTGTATTAGTGTATCTAGACTATACTCTGGTATGTGTACTACATATATGTGCTCATAACTCACCTAGATAACCAACAGAATGAAAGTTATTTAAGGTCAAACTACCCTGCTCGTTCACAGATGTGGTTTTCTAAAAAACCTAGAAACCGTATGAACAAGATTTTCTGACAACCTTTGACCGTTGGCTATCTGATGATTTTGGTGTAGTTAGGTTAAGCTGATGACTGATAAATGTACCTTAACATGTATACTATAACCTTGAACCATTAGAACACCTTTACAAAGAACAGAACCTATATAAATTAAAGCCTCAAAAAGGACCAATGAAGCTGTCTGGGTTTCTGGAAAACCCAGAAGCTCTGACAGTGACTTTACAAGGCCAGATCTTGCATCTATGTTGGGTTATGGCCATGATTAGTTGTTGAGTTGTGTAGTGTTACAACTCTACTACAAAACCATTACAAGACCCTGCCCAAAAACAACCTTACCAGCAAGTTATGGACAGTTAAATGTGGCACTATAAACACTGAATGTCAGTGTTCTTGGCCCTCAAGAACACCTAAGGCGACAGATTCTGTCGCCAAAGGGCTTTAGCGACATACATAATAAAATTAATTAATTTAATTTCTAAAAATCATTTAAAAATAATAAATAAATTCTAAAAATTACAAAAATAGTTTTAAAAATTATTTTAAGTTATAAAAATTAATTTTTAATAATTTGGCATATTTTTCATAAATATTAATATTTATTTGGATATTATTGGTATTTAAATTATTTAATAAATACATTAAATAAATTAATTAAAAATAATTTTATTGTATTAAAAATCATTTTAAATAATAATAAGGTATTTAATAATATTTTAAGTTATAAAACATAACTTTTAATATTTTAAGTTAAGTTTCATTAATTATTAAATATTAATGTTATTAGATTTATTTAGTAATTATATTAAATAAATTAATTAAAAATAATTTTAATATTAATTAAAATCATTTTAAATGAAAATAAATAGTTTAAAAATATTTTAAGTTATAAAATATAACTTTTGATATTTAAAGGTAAATTTTATTAATAATTAAATATTCATGATATTAAGTTTATTTAATAATTATAATAAATAAATAGTTTAAAAATGGTTTTATTGAATTAAAAATCATTTAAAAAGGATATAAATGAATTAAAAATATTTTAGGCAATAAGAAATGACTTTTAATATTTGGATAAATAATACATTAAATATTAATGGTAATTCTTTAAAAATGATTTTAAATGTTTTAAAAACTATTTAAGGGTAATATTAATACTTTAAAAATATTTTGAGTTATTATAAATAACTTTAATATTTTGGCAATGATTTCATTAATAGTTTAATATTAATTAAATATTAATGATAATAGAATTAGTAAATATTTAAATCATTTAATAATGATTCCGATGTTTGAAAATTCATGATAAATTATAATAAATGTTTAAAAATTATTATAAGTCATTTTAAAAATAATATGACTGATATTTTCAGTTATTGAAATACAGAATAGAGTTTTAGACTCGATAATTACCCAATAAAACCGTAGGTACACCGAAATGTTTCAGAAATTGATTTGAATTTAGATAATTTGACTTGATAGGTGTTTATTTGTGATTCAATGGTTGTTAAACATATGTGACAATGTGATTAGGTAATGTGCTGATTGCAATAAGCAGTATTATGTGTTACGATATGTTATTCTAATCGAACGAATGATATTATTACTGATAGGTCGCTGTATAAAATATTAATCTAAGTTACGTTATTGTAAGCAGTAGCTCAGGCAAGTATCCTACCTTTGCATTTTCTTTATGCAATGGGCATGAGTAAGAATGTTTCAGAATTATATTATTACAGTACATATTATTAACCTTATACTATATACGCTCATTGATTATCAACATGTTAGTATATGGTAATTCAAATATATATATATATATATATATATATATATATATATATATTCTGTTCGTTAATTCTATAAATGGTTATACAAGTGTCCCCACTTGGATAATTATTGTAGTTAATCATATATTGATACACCTTTGTCAATTACCCGTATATATATATATGTTGAATTATAGATTATTGTTGAACAGATAAAACCTTATTATTATCCAACTGAATTGCTTTGGTTTGGAACCCGACAAGTATGAACATCCCGTAAACGGGAAAACTTTTTATGCACCCAAGGTGGATAGAGTGAATGATACTATCGTCCTTGCATGTAGTATTGATCAATACAGAGCATAACATGTTGATCACCCCCGTGCCAGTAAGTTATAACAGTTTGCAGATGAATTTTTGCTAAACCTATTCGAAAATTAAAAATAATGTTCATAGTATGTCACCTAAACCCCAATTATAGTCATTACGTAGTTTCAAAAATTTGATAGAGAGTTGTTATGATATTATTATTGGTTCAGATTACTTCACAATTATTGACTTATTGTAGAAGGGTAGTACAAAGAAAACATTTAACCCTTTCAGCTAATAGTTATAATTTTTATTACTTGTTGGGCACTCAAATGCTCACTCTTGCTTAAATTAAATATTTTCAGTTAAGTATGATCAACCAGAAGGCTCAGGAAAGAACAAGGGGAAAGGAAAGCTGTTCGAATGAGATTTCTAATATGTTGTGTAATAGTTATAGTTTATTAAGACAATTTTACTTATTATATATGATGTAATGAATGTTTAAAGGTCTCGTACCTGGGAGTAAACTTTGATGCATATGTAAATTAAGTTTGAATTTTATATTATTGTTATTATTATTAGTATTATTCAGTTTATAGAAATGGTATCGTGAAGCACCGAGTTTGGGTTTTAAGTACCCGAATTTGGGGGCGTCACATGTTGGTATCAAAGCTTTAGGGTTAGAAACCTTAGGTGGGATCGACCTTAGGCTATAACCTTAGGACAGAGAAAAACGTTGAAAATACAAATAACTCATATAGAGTTTAAAAGGAGATGAATTGAATAAATTCATCATTAAACAAAAATAAAAGATAACTCTTATAAAACTATTGTTTGTTATGTGTATATACTATATGCTAATCAGGATAATTTATATGTGTAGATGCCTGGTGGAAAAGGCTTGTTTTATGCTTATAGCATGAAGAATGATCAAATCCATACACCCGAGCTAATATCGAAGCCAATAGCTAAAATGGAGGCTCACAATGAAACCAATTCGGATGAGGTAGTTATTTTGGAAAACGTAGTACCAGATCCGGAGATGTTGGAGTTGACAGATAGTGATACGGACACTAAAGTTGAAGCTGATCAAGCATCAACGGAAGTGCAGGATCTGAGGAATAAGATTTCTTCTCTGGAGAAGTTATGGGAAATAGAAAAGCTGTTAAATAGTCAACTGCGTCAGGCATTAATAGAAACAATGGAAGAACAAGATAAGCTTAAAATCCAAATTAATCAAATGGGAACCACGAGCAACAGATCACGTGCAACTCTGAGCAAGAAAGGGAAAAGAAAGATAGAAGACCACGACGTAGGAAAAATCTGATAAGAAGAAAGGGAAAAGAATGTTACCTTTGTGGCAATAAGGGACATACCACTCTGTATTGTCCCACCTATAAACCAGGAGCATGTTTTATCTGTGGGATAGAAGATCATCAGGCGAAAGGTTGTCCAAGGAAAAGGAGTAGTAAATATGTAGTATAAGTTCTATTGAGTAGGTATGTTTAATGTAATATGATAAGTATGTCTGTGTAATGTAATGTTCCCAATTTTTGTATTTGTCAAGGCTGTAAATCCCGACTTTTGTGGTCACGAAGGGATAACTGATGTTTAAAGCAGTATGTGCTATGTTATGCAAAATATTCGTTAAATGAATATGAATCTATATTTGAGTAATGAACCCAGTTAAATATATATAACTTATATGATAGGATTTAGAATTGTGAGTTAAATTTATGATTTTATCAGATAATGTCGCCAAGATGTCAAACTCAAAATCAAAGGGCAGAAGAATCTGTCAACAATGCTGAGGGACAACAGCAAGACCTAATGCAAAACTTTACGAACATGGTTGCTCAGGCTATGCAGCAGGGAATACCAGCCGCAAGGAACCTGCCAGACAATTGCTTGGCAAAATTTAAAGACTTCAAGGCAATAGGACCACCAGAATTCAGGGGATCAGCTGACCCTATAGAATCCCAGACATGGATTAATGAGATAGAAAAGGCGTTCATAATTTCAAGGGTAGATGAGGGGCAAAAGACCTCTTTTTCCACTTATATGATGAAGGGGGAGGCTAACTTTTGGTGGGAGGGAAATCAAGCGAGGGAAGGAGAAGGAGTAGTTACTTGGGCTAGGTTTAAAACTTTATTTTTCGAAAACTACCTCTCAGCTAGCATGCAGGCTAGGATGGAGGTAAAATTTCTGGAATTAAAGGAGGAGAACATGACTGTTGCGGAGTATGCCGCAAAGTTTAATGAGTTAGCTAGGTTCACTCCACATCAAGATGATACGGAGGCTAGGAAGGCAATGAGGTTTGAGCTGGGCTTAAAACCCTGGCTCTACAACAAGGTGACGGTGTTGCAGATCAATACTTTTGCAGCACTCATGGAAAAGGCTATCATAGCTGAGGAGGGGAGTGAGGCCATAAGACTCTACAACAAGGAGAAGAAGAACAAAGGTAAGGCAGGAGGAGCTGTGGAGGTGGAAGCTAGTAGTGGGAATAGGAGTGAAAAGAGAAAAGGAAATTATTTTGAGAATGTTCAGGTAAAACAAGAAGGTGTGAAGAAACAGACTGTGCAGTGTAAGAATTGCGGGAAGAATCACTCTGGTGAGTGTCTGAAGGGTAAGTTTATATGTTACAAGTGCGGGCAGGAGGGCCATATCTCTCCCAACTGCCCCAACCCAAGGATGAACAGTGAATGTTTTCTATGTGGATCGACTGAACATAAGGTGAAGGATTGTCCAAAGAGGAAAATGGAGCAGGGAGTGTAACCACGGGAAAAGGCAGCGGGACTCTGGCAATCACATGACCGACTTCAACCAACAAACCAACCGCACGAGTCTTCAATATGACGGTCCAGGATACTGTGGCACCTGGGAATGTGACTCCAGGTATTATTCGAATCACTTTAATTTTCATATACATATGATTTTCCTATATAAATCAACATATGTTATAAAGAAATTTTGAGGAAGGAATTTGAGTTCTTTTAGAAATCAAATTTTCGTATAATCAGACTGACAAGCTTTATGTTGAATAGTTAAAGAGTTGTTCGATCAATTATGATCGAGTTCTATTTGCAATGATTGCGTATGCTATGTACCCTTGTATGTATGAGTTTTAAAACGGTGATTCCGGGGACGGAATCCTTATAAAGGAGGGTGAATGTAATAACCCGATATTTTCAATATAAAATAAATAAGAAATTTTGCATATAATTTTTTTTATTATTTATTTATTTATTATTATCGTAATGATGAGAATAAGTGTCAAGTAATGCGTATGTAAATATGTGATAAATAAAAAATTATTTATTTCGTGAATAATTTCAAATAATTTTATTTTAGAAATTTTGATCATTACAAATTATATTATTATAATAATTAATTTTATAGTAGAAATGTCTTTATTAATTATTTTCCATGAAAATATGATTTTTGTATTATTTAAATAATATATAAAATGATTATTAGAATTATAATAATAAATATTTTATTATATGAATGTGTTCAGAATATTTAAGTTAATTATTTTAGCCTAATTATTGATGTTGCATGTGAAAAATAAATCAGATATGGAATCCAAACCTTAAATTTGGGGTATTGATCAAGGGATGAGAATAATAATATAATATTAATTATATTTTGATTTTTCAGTGCTATAAATATGTATTGTAAATGTGTAGACTGATAATGGTTAGTGAATTATGATAAATTATGTCATGACCCTCATATCGTGTTATTAAACCCTAATTGTTAAACTCAGTTATGAGTTCGAGACTGAGCAGTAATTGTGTTATATGAATTTTACTATGTATTATAGAATTTCTGTAATTAGGAGAAACCCTAATTATTATTTAAAAACCCTAATTTGCTAAAATTAGAAACCCTAATTACTATGTTAGTAAATTATAATGATAATTAGGAAACCCTAATTGTGAATTTGGGAACCCTAATAATATTAAGGAACCCTAATTTAAAAACCCTAATTTTCTATTAAAAACCCTAATTTTAAATTAGTGTGTTTCAATTAATATTTTATTACACTTTAATTTTAAAATTTTAAACCCTAGAAATTATTTGGAAAACTTTGAAATGTAAAATCTAGTGAATAAATTCTAGATTCAAGCACCTTGGACTAGAATGCCCTTAAAATTAAAATAAATTTACCAAAGTGCCCTTTTTGTCCCATTTGGTGTATTATTGTTGGGAGATCTTAGCAAAATCTTGCAAGCCACCTTACACTACCTAGCTATGAGCCTACAATCTATAACACATCACATGATCAGCCATCCCATACATGGCATACCTGATTTCTGACAACCTAATGTCAGGTCCCATAGATCTCAGTATGTTTTGTGTTTTTGTTGTTTTAATGTTTGATCTTGAAGTATGTTATATGGACTTTACTCTGGACTTGAAATCAGGCTTAGATCATGTCCAGAACAAAAGTTATTCAAGATCAAACTCAGTTGACCGAGCATGACCAAGAGTTTCTGGGCAGCCCAGAAACTCAAGAACGTTGTCTGACAACATTTTCTCAAGCCTACAACTGTCAGGTGTTACGTGTTTTGTTGATGTTGTTGTATCTAATTTGTAGCCTATTAGTTGTACTCCAGATCCATGCTTTTAATTCACTCATACAATCAACAGATTGTAAGTAGTGGATGGTCAAAGTAACCTACTCGGCATTGACTTACATTTTCTGGGCAACCCAAAATCTGTTCTTCAGTGTCTGGCAAGATGTTCCTGGTCCTAGATCTTGCATGATTTTGATGTTTTGATTGTATTAGTGTATCTAGACTATACTCTGGTATGTGTACTACATATATGTGCTCATAACTCACCTAGATAACCAACAGAATGAAAGTTATTTAAGGTCAAACTACCCTGCTCGTTCACAGATGTGGTTTTCTAAAAAACCTAGAAACCGTATGAACAAGATTTTCTGACAACCTTTGACCGTTGGCTATCTGATGATTTTGGTGTAGTTAGGTTAAGCTGATGACTGATAAATGTACCTTAACATGTATACTATAACCTTGAACCATTAGAACACCTTTACAAAGAACAGAACCTATATAAATTAAAGCCTCAAAAAGGACCCATGAAGCTGTCTGGGTTTCTGAAAAACCTAGAAGCTCTGACAGTGACTTTACAAGGCCAGATCTTGCATCTATGTTGGGTTATGACCATGATTAGTTGTTGAGTTATGTAGTGTTACAACTCTACTACAAAACCATTACAAGACCCTGCCCAGAAACAACCTTACCAGCAAGTTATGGACAGTCTAACGTTGCACTATGAACACTGAATGTCAGTGTTCTTGGCTCTCAAGAACACCTAAGGCGACAGATTCTGTCGCCAAAGGGCTTTAGCGACATACATAATAAAATTAATTAATTTAATTTCTAAAAATCATTTAAAAATAATAAATAAATTCTGAAAAGTACAAAAATAGTTTTAAAATTATTTTAAGTTATAAAAATTAACTTTTAATAATTTGGCATATTTTTCATAAATATTAATATTTATTTGGATATTATTGGTATTTAAATTATTTAATAAATGCATTAAATAAATTAATTAAAAATGATTTTATTGTATTAAAAATCATTTTAAATAATAATAAAGTATTTAATAATATTTTAAGTTATAAAACATAACTTTTAATATTTTAAGATAAGTTTCATTAATTATTAAATATTAATGATATTATATTTATTTAGTAATTATATTAAATAAATTAATTAAAAATGATTTTAATATTATAAAAATTATTTTAAATGAAAATAAATAGTTTAAAAATATTTTAAGTTATAAAATATAACTTTTGATATTTAAAGGTAAATTTTATTAATAATTAAATATTCATGATATTAAGTTTATTTAATAATTATATTAAATAAATAGTTTAAAAGTAGTTTTATTGAATTAAAAATTATTTAAAAAGGATATAAATGAATTAAAAATATTTTAAGTTATAATAAATGACTTTTAATATTTGGATAAATAATACATTAAATATTAATGGTAATTCTTTAAAAATGATTTTAAATGTTTTAAAAATCATTTAAGGGTAATATTAATACTTTAAAAATATTTTGAGTTATTATGAATAACTTTAATATTTTGGCAATGATTTCATTAATAGTTTAATATTAATTAGATATTAATGATAATAGAATTAGTAAATATTTAAATCATTTAATAATGATTCCGATGTTTGAAAATTCATGATAAATTATAATAAATGTTTAAAAATTATTATAAGTCATTTTAAAAATAATATGACTGATATTTTCTGTTATTGAACTACAGGATAGAGTTTTAGACTCGATAATTACCCGATAAAATCGTCGGTACACCGAAATATTTCAGAAATTGATCTGAACTTAGATAATTTGACTTGATAGGTGTTTATTTGTGATTCAATGGTTGTTAAACAAATGTGATAATGTGATTATGTAATGTGCTGACTGCAATAAGTAGTATTATGTGTTACGATATGTTATTCCAATCGAACGAATGATATTATTACTGATAGGTCGTTGTATAAAAGATTAATCTAAGTTACGTTACTGTAAGCAGCAGCTCAGCCAAGTATCCTACCTTTGCATTTTCTTTATGCAATGGGCATGAGTAAGAATGTTTCAGAATTATATTATTACAGTATAGATCATTAACCTTATACTATATACGCTCATTGATTATCAACATGTTAGTATATGATAATTCAAATATATATATTCTGTTCGTTAATTTCTATAAATGGTTATACAAGTGTCTCCACTTGGATAATTATTGTAGTTAATCACATGTTGATACACCTTTGTCAATTACCCGTATATATATATGTTGAATTATAGATTATTGTTAAACAGATAAAACCTTATTATTATCCAACTGAATTGCTTTGGTTTGGAACCCGACAAGTATGAATATCCCGTAAACGGAAAAACTTTTTATGCAACCAAGGTGGATAGAGTGAACGATACTATCGTTCTTGCATGTAGTATTGATCAATACAGGGCATAACAGGCAGATCACCCCTGTGCCCGTAAGTTATGACGGTTTGCAGATGAATTTCTGCTAAACCTATTTGAAAATAGAAAATAATGTTCATAGTATGTCACCTAAACCCCAATTATAGTCATTACGTAGTTTCAAAAATTTGATAGAGAGTTGTTATGTTATTATTATCGGTTCAGATTACTTCACAACTATTGACTTATTGTAGAAGGATAGTACAAAAAAATATTTAACCCTTTCAGCTAATAGTTATAATTGTTATTACTTGTTGGGCACTCAAATGCTCACTCTTGCTTAAATTAAATGTTTTCAGTTAAGTATGATCAACCAGAAGGCTCAGGAAAGAACAAGGGAAAAGGAAAGTTGTTCGAATGAGATTTCTAATATGTTGTGTAATAGTTATAGTTTATTAAGACAATGTTACTTATTATCTATGATGTAATGAATGTTTAAAGGTCTCGTACCTGGGAGTAAACTTTGATGCATATGTAAATTAAGTTTGAATTTTATATTATTGTTATTATTATTAGTATTATTCAGTTTATAGAAATGGTATCGTGAAACACCGAGTTCGGGTTTTAAGTACCTGAATTTGGGGGCGTCACAGATTGGTATCAAAGCTTTAGGGTTAGAAACCATAGGTGGGATCGACCTTAGGCTATAACCTTAGGACAGAGGAAAACGTTGAAAATACAAATAACTCATATAGAGTTTAAAAGGAGATGAATTGAATAAATTCATAATTAAACAAAAATAAAAGATAACTCTTATAAAACTATTGTTTGTTATGTGTATTTACTATATGCTAATCAGGATAATTTATGTGTGTAGATGTCTGGTGGAAAAGGCTTGTTTTATGCTTATAGCATAAAGAAGAATCAAATCCATACACCCGAGCTAATATCGAAGCCAATAACTGAAATAGAGGCTCACAATGAAACCAATTCGGATGAGGTAGTTATTTTGGAAAACGTAGTACCAGATCCGGAGATGTTGGAGTTGATAGATAATGATACAGACACTAAAGTTGAAGTTGATCAAGCATCAACGGAAGTGTAGGATCTGAGGAATAAGGTTTCTTCTCTAGAGAAGTTGTGGGAATTAGAAAAGCTGTTAAATAGTCAATTGCGTCAGGCATTAATAGAAACAATGGAAGAACAAGATAAGATTAAAATCTAAATTGATCAAATGGGAACCACGAGCAACAGATCGTGTGCAACTCCGAGCAAGAAAGGGAAAAGAAAGATAGAAGACCACGACGTAGGAAAAATCTGATAAGAAGAAAGGGAAAAAGAATATGTTACCTTTGCGGCTATAAGGGACATACCACTCTGTATTGTCCCGATTATAAACCAGGAGCATGTTTTATCTGTGGGATAGAAGATCATCAGGCGAAATGTTGTCCAAGGAAAAGGAGTAGTAAATAGGTAGTATAAGTTCTATTGGGTAGGTATGTTTAATGTAATATGATAAGTATGTCTGTGTAATATAATGTTCCCAACTTTTGTATTAGTCAAGGTTGTAAATCCAGACTTTTGTGGTCACAAAGGGATAGCTGATGTTTAAAGCAGTATGTGCTATGTTATGTAAAATATTCACTAAATGAATATAAATCTATGTTTGAGTAATGAACCAAGTTTAATATATATAACTTATATGATAGGATTTAGAATTGTGAGTTAAATTTATGATTTTATCAGACAATGCCGCCAAGACGTCGAACTCAAAATCAAAGGGCAGAAGAATCTGTCAACAACGTTGAGGGACAACATTAAAACCTGATACAAAACTTTGCGAACATGGTAGCTCAGGCTATGCAGCAGGGAATACCAGCCGCAGGGAACCAGCCAGACAATCGCTTGGTAAAATTTAAAGACTTCAAGGCAGTAGGACCACTATAATTCAGGGGATCAGCTGACCCTATAGAAGCTCAGACATGGATTAATGACATAGAAAAGGCATTTGTAATTGCTAGGATAGATGAGGGGCAAAAGACCTCTTTTGCCACTTATATGATGAAGGGGAAGGCTAACTTTTGGTGGGAGGCAAATCAAGCGAGGGCAGGAGAAGGAGTAGTTACTTGGGCTAGGTTTAAAACTTTATTTTTCGAAAACTACCTCTCAGCTAGCATGCAAGCTAGGATGGAGGTAAAATTTCTGGAATTAAAGCATGAGAACATGACTGTTGCGGAGTATGCCGCAAAGTTTAATGAGTTAGCTAGGTTCGCTCTGCATCAAGTTGATACGGAGGCTAGGAAGGCAAGGAGGTTTGTGCTGGGCTTAAAACCCTGGCTCTACAACAAGGTGGTGGTGTTGCAAATCAATACTTTTGTAGCACTCATGGAAAAGGCTATCATAGCTGAGGAGGGGAGTGAGGCCATGAGCCTCTACAACAAGGAGAAGAAGAACAAAGGTAAGGCAGGAGGAGCTGTGAAGGTGGAAGCTAGTAGTGGGAATATGAGTGAAAAGAGAAAAGGAAATTATTTCGGGAATGTTCAGGTGAAACAAGAAGGTGTGAAGAAACATACTATACAGTGTAAGAATTGCGGGAAGAATCACTCTGGTGAGTGTCTGAAGGGTAAGTTTGTATGTTACAAGTGCAGGCAGGAGGGTCATATCTCTCCCAACTGCCCCAACCCAAGAATGAACATTGGGTATTTTCTATGTGGATAGACTGAACATAAGGTGAAGGATTGTAAATGTGTACTGTAAATGTGTAGACTGATAATGGTGAGTCAATTATGATAAATTATGTCATGACCCTCATATCGTGTTATTAAACCCTAATTGTTAAACTCAGTTATGAGTTCGAGACTGAGCAGTAATTGTGTTATATGAATTCTGTTATGTATTATAGAATTTCTGTAATTAGGAGAAACCCTAATTATTATTTAAAAACCCTAATTTGCTAAAATTAGAAACCCTAATTACTGTGTTAGTAAATTATAATGATAATTAGGAAACCCTAATTGTGAATTTGGGAACCGCGTATACTTGCACGTGTTTTAGTGACCATAAAAATGAACACCACCACTAAGAATACACAACAGTTCATTAAACTATTCTATAGTTTAATTAACCTATTCTACATTACAAGTCTTGGCTTGATCTTCACGCTTATTCATATATTGAATGACACTTCGTCTAGATACCGGTCAACTTGATCTTTATGGAATCCTTAAGTTCTTTCTAACATCAGTCGCTGAAAATATTTTTATTTAAAGCAAGTGTGAGCATTCAATTGCTCAGCAAGTCATAGTAGTTAAATAAATAACATCAAGAATTTAACATTTCTTTAAAACTTCAATAACCTAACAAAGGTTATGAAGCACCTTGAATAATAGGAATAATTTTGATTCCTATCATTTTAAAATATTAGTCACATTCACTTTGAAATATTTATTTCTTCTACCTTTTTCATACACATTATGTCTGGCTAGAATTATTAGCACAGACTTAACAATAACGGTTCATGTATAAACAGAATATTTTCATATTGAACGGTTTAATTACAGAACAGTTCATCTCACAGAAACACTGAAGTGTTAAAATTGTGGTAGAAGACCTCATACATTCTACCACATTGTACAAATATCACACATTTGCACATAGATAAAACTTCTCAAGTTCAACATCTGAGAAAGTTTAAGAAACTAGCATTCATTTAAAATATGAATGAAGTTAGGAAACTTACCTTACGCACAGCTATAGCTTACAGTTTACACTGAACTATTCATTCCAATCCCTGTATAACACATAAGAAAATAACATGTACACCAATTAGTCATATACTTGACTTATGCATTAGTTTAAACTTAACTCTATTCCTTATGGTTCGTGTTTATAACCTAAGTTCACGTAACCCTCCTTCTTTACCGTTTTACGGCGTTACGACATACGGAGAAGTCATAACTCATACGATCATCACCTTTGATGATTTATATTCTTATCTAATTCTTTTAACTTTTTTAGGACTTAGCACCCATCGAGTCTCTACTAGTATTCCATATGGTACTCTGAGTGGTTTCCCACAAACAACCAACAAACTTGTTTCTCGTCTCATCTACACTGTCTTTCACAGCGAGTTGGATCGATTGCTAGTTCGTATATACCTCCGATTTCTGAAGGAATTATTTAGCCCAGCTCCCATATGTCAACCATTAAAGATTACGATTGTACCACAACCTAAACTTAACTTAACTTATCTAAACCATTAAAGCTATAATGTTCGTTAAGTTGATTTCCCATTCCTTATGGCTTTCTAGCAACTAAATGTCATACCTCATGAATTATTCCTTATCGTCTAAGTCATACAGTCTTTTGTATACCTATAACGATCATTCAATGCTAATACTATGTGTTCATAGCGTTCAGAATTTTATATTACCTTATTCATATCTTATAACGTCCGGTTCATTTGACTCGGAACGTTATCCAAGTCATAATCATTAACTCAGCTTTTTAACGTTATATGTTATTGTCATTAATTAAGTTTCTTCACCGTTCTCAAGTTTAATCATTAGTCTTCATTACCTTACGGTCAAACCATACACGATGTGTAGGTTCTGCTCGTTTAATATTAGCATACACTCAACCCTTACATCGGCTAAAGTGTTTAACGCTTATGTTCATTCTAACTTTCTCTATCTGACTCACACTCGGACTTTCATTAATCTTATTATCATTTGTTACTACTTTCTTGATAATTCATATCTTACTTACTACATTCGTCAACATCTAAGTCATACCACCAATGTATACTTAAAACGTTCTCCTGACGTGAATACGATTCATGAGGATCGTTTACGTATTCTGCGTTCACATTGTTCATCTCTTAATCTCGCATTCAACCTTTTACTTAAGGTTTTAATCACTCTCCTTCGTGATCCATTACATTAATATTACGTTCATCATACTTTCTTAATGTCGAAGCCATACGGTTCATGGTATGCTAAGGCCAACCGTTCATCGCATCTACGTTGCTCTTACATTCTTTGTCTTTAATCCCGTTCAATCTTCCTGTTCAACCTTTACTAATGGTTTAAATCACTTGATTAAGTGTTACTTTGTGTGAACTATATGTTCATTATCTTTCTTTACACTTTCCCCAAGAATTGAGCAGTTAAAAGCACTTCTCTAGGTTTTTCCCTGCACCGGCGCTGCAGCGCCGATCCCCTTTGTGACGCCCCCAAAATAGGTCAACACAACCCATTCTGAGTCGCCAAATACATGGTACAAAATTCAAATACAAACTTCATTAATATAACCGTCGTGCAAAATACGACAACATATACGCTGTGAGTTTTAATACAAATATTGTCTTGTAGACAATATCCAAACTCAAATAAAATCCTCATTACAATTATTATCACACTAATTTACAAAATAGTGAGGATTACTAAAATAACCATCTTGGACCACTACTCCACTCCTTGACTAGTCCTAGCTATATTATCATTTCCTGAAGAGAGCAATAAAAGAAAAGGATGAGCTCAACTAGCCCAGTAAAGAATGTTATGACTAAGATAATGTAGAATAAATTATCCTCAGTCCTCAACAGAAAAAAATATGATAGAATACAATAGACAACAAGTTTTAGATCACAACTGTAGCGGAAACAACACTCCATTAGAAGAGTCAAGTAAAGCATGAAATCTACTATCTTCTATGATTTAAAAGTCCATCATCAATATTTTATCCCTGTAACACCAATCAATAAATATTTCGAATCAACGAATTATCCATGCACTACGGGCCAAGGATATTTATATGTATCACCAGTGGTCATGACCATGCCAACCACCTGTCCATCTATGCACTACGGGTCAAAGAGGACTTTCACCACAAACCTTATCTGTAACATTAAATGTTATGATTATATAAATACACAATTTCTGGTCATAATCATACCAATCAACAGTTCATCTTTGCACTACGGGCCAAAAATAACTTCCAGTACAATATAAATATGATGATGATGACAATGATATAAAGATTCAATCAAGTGAGATAAAGAATAAATATTAGATATTTATAATTCAATTTATCCAGAGTTAAAAAATGTCTAAATTGTCAACATGATAAATATTTGTGAAGTAAAATTCAAGATTGATATTCATGTATCAAAAATAATTTCGACAGAAAGAAAATTTAATTCTGTTATAAATAGTACTCGTGAATAATACCGTATATATGAATAGTAACGTATGAATAGTGCCTATGAATAGTACCGTATGAAGAGTACCCAGACATGAAAAGTTTAAAATTTAATAAGAAAGTTCAGACCAATATTCCAGTGAAATGATATTAGATGAATCGCAAAACTTAAGGAATTTCTAATCATTTTAGGAATTATAGAAGCAATACTTACCATAGTAAGTTTTAATTTAGGAATATGAAATGAAATAATATCCCTTACATAATATAGAGTATGAAAGAAAATAATATTTCTTACTAGTATTGCAATAAAATAATATCATTTACCTTAGTAGAAACTGAATTTGACTAGAATATCATATATTATTCTGAGAAAATCTTGCACAAATAGCTATAGTCTAAGTATCCTTATACTCAAGAGAAATACTCACAATACTATAGAATAAGAATTTCTGATATTGAAATGGTGTTTTGAGGAAGGAGGGTTGCTCCCTATTTATAGTGAAATTCGGAGGAAGGAACAAAGCAATCTGCCTAACTTTGCTTTTTTTTTTTCTTCTCTACCTAATTTTTTTTTTCCTACTTTCCAAGCCTATCTTCCTAACTTTCATTGGTTGAGGGCCCGTGAAATAGGAAAACATGTTTTGTAGGCAAATTTCTCACCAACCCACTTAGGAAAAAAAGGACAATGCTACACTACTTTTGAAAACAAAGCATTTAAATACAATTTGCTCACTTTCGTTCCTTTAATCACATGCTTATATATATATATATATATATATATATATATATATATTATATATATAATATATATATATATATTATTATAATAATATATATAAATGAATATTTTATCTGAGGAAATAATTATAATTCCACAGAAATATGTCAAACTTTCACCAAATGTTTTATGCTAAAATTCCTTCATTTATATCAAAAGTGAACCAATATCCACCACATAATAATTATTCACAATTAATATTATAAGCTCACAATATTAACAACCAGATCATTCCCAGGAAAGAAGGGGCTTTCCGATAAGGATTTATCCTTATTGGCGCGCAATTATATAACCTAACCCCTTTCCTCAACAGAACTTTCTAGACATTGCTAATAATGCTAACTAATAATATGAATAATTGTGTCGTGTCAATTATTGATCTAATAATATAAAATATTGTACAGATGATACTGTGACAATAATATAAGATACTATACAACAATTAATGTGACAATTATTGAATGAAACTGAATGACTTCTTGCGTAAGAATCAATAATCAAAAATACTATACAATACCGTGTACTACTGTGCAACCACACGTATTAATATATTTTTATATCCAGGTATTTCAACAGTTAACGGTAAAAGTTTTGTCGTTATTTTTATAAAAAGGTTATTTCTGTTGCTTTCTATATCCGACAATTATTCTGTTATATGGTCCACAATGATTGCGCCGTCGTACGGATATTCCCCGACAAAAAGAATATTTCCCGACTAAACGAATATTATATGACAACTTGCTTACTTTGCAAAATTTGCACATTTCACTCATAACTAAAATATTATATCAAATCAACACCTTATTATTCAAAATAATAATTAGAGAAATTAAATCTTTATTCATAAAAAGGTCTTACAACCTCCCCTCCTTATGAAATTTCATCCTCGAAATTGATGTACATACCTGGTATGTCGACGAGGTGAGTATACCTTGTTTTCATTTCTGATTCTAACTCCCATGTTATTTCCTCAATATTGTAGTTTCTCCATAAAACTTTAACTTGAGGTATAACCTTCGAGCGTAGAATATGCTCATTCTTATCTAATATTTTGATAGCTATCTCATCTGGTTCTAGTTCAATAAGGTGGTTTGGGTCATCCACATATTTACGTAACATGGATATGTGAAAAACGTTATGAACACGAGACATACTTGGCAGTAAAGCGAGTCTATAAGTCATAGTTCCTACTCGATCGAGGAATCACTAGTACAAAGTAGTAAATAGACAACACTTAAATCACAATGTCTTTATAAAAAATGTTGTAGTATTTTTTTTCATAATATTTTTTAATAAAATGTTGTAGATGTATATAGAAAAATGTTATCTATTTAAAAGGGTATTTTTTAATTTTAACAAGATAACGTCTTTTTTCATAGAGCTTAAAATAAATCACGCGGAAGTGAAAACACAGAGCTTAAAACGTTTCGTATACTTTAATTTCATTCCCTCCTTATTTTTCCCCTGATTTTCCCCCAATTTGATATTCCCTCCCTCCCATTTTTCACACAAAATCTTTTACCTCTCCACCTAAATCATGTGGTTGCTTCAGATCTTTCGATTCTCCACCGACCGACTGTCACAAAATGCGTTCAGAAATAACTTTTGTTGCAGAGGGTTGAAGTGGAAGGTGGAGAGGAGATAGCTCCACTTCTCAAACCCTAGCCCTGTTCTACTTCTACGTGGCGTGCGAACTTGATTTTTGAACATCGAATTGTTTGGACTCTTCTCTGATGGACCTCAGATGCTCTCAAGGCAGTTCTCTGTCTTTCAACTTCTTCGCCGCAACCGCTCTAAGCTCCAGCGACACATCGGCGATGGAGTAGAACTTTTGCATCTGGAGAATCGGGATCCAATTCAGCTGCCGCCGGTGAATGGCCGTGAACGCCGACTCGTACTCCGATCCTCTGCCACCTTCTAGCTGAGTCAGGTGGCTGCAGAGCGCGTTTATTATGGCATTCACAGTCACAAACTCACCGCGAAACCAAGCGATAATTGCGTCCTTTACAAACGCCTCTGATATCATCACAGGAGTCGGTTGCATCGTAGCCGATATCACCATTGGTACTCGATTGGAATGTGAAATAGCCCCGGCTGTCGGCGACATTTATATAATTCTCTCTCGGGTTATAACGCCTCTGGATTAGTATATCAGTAAGTTCTGAAATTTCAGTATAATTTTTTCTGAAAGTTCTATTTTCATCTGTATTTGTTATACCAGGTGTACAATCCTGATGTGTGAATGACTCGGTAACAGAATTATGCAGTATGTTCAGTCCCATGGAAGTGGTTATTTTTTGTTGTTGAAGGTAAACTTCACTACCATTACTACTTGCTAAATTTGAGTTTTGACATCTCTGCTTCATATGTAATTTTGGTTATATAATTGTAATTTTTTTTAATAATGTGATGGTATCGGTGCTCGTAGGTATTAATATTGTGATGAAGTAGTCTGACATGGTTTGTTATTTTTTGACATATCCTAGTGGGTTGTTCAAGGAGCAGTCAATGTAGACATTGGGGCTAACCCTTCTGCTGAAGGTGCAGAGGACGACGAAAGTGTGGATGACCAAGTTGTCAAGGTTGTGGATATTGTTGATACTGTATTTTTGGATGATAAAGGGGCGTTTGATTTGGATACTACTAGTGTGTGGAGTCTAGGCTAATTGTTACAATATTGGAGGTAGGGTACATATATAATCTGTAAATGATTATATTTATAGTTGTTTGATATATGTTGTAATACATATCTGAAGGGATCACTTTTTTACAGATATTGAAGGACTTCCTCATATGGGTAGAGCAAGATCTTGGGCCTTGGGGTCCTCTAGTGCTGTAAGTAGTACTTTGGCATTATACAACTCATTATTACTTTACTATAAGCCTGAAAAATGTATAGCTATTTCTCATTTAGTTTAGTTAACTGATACCCTGTTTCTTTGGGTAGTGGCTATCATCATTGTGGCCGGAGTAGTATAATATGTAATCACTTATTCTCAAAGAAGTAATTTGAAAGGATTACTCTAATGTGTATGAAAATTACTTGAAAAAAATTATCGTAAAGCCCTCTCTTTAAACTATATTTTTTGATATGTTGCTTACTTGCTTATATATGGGCTTGACAGTATTACTCTATATAGCTAAAGTAATATAATTTTGTATGCATAAGCAGAAAAGAAGAATTCTATATGTGCATAAAATAGGCATGGAAGCATGCATTACTATATGAGACTTTTTAAAGATTGTAAGTTCAAAAATTAGCAATTTTGGGCCAATATGATATGTTGAGCTGATTGGGAAGGTTTATGCATTTAATTGAGAATTGTAGGAATGTTTCTATGAACTTCCCTTTTACCTTTTGTAACAGATATTGCTTTGTGTTCTTATCAACACGTTATTACTGAACCATTTGAGCCATCACCTTTTATGTCGGCTGTCATTAAAGCATTTGATAGTGACTTTGAGGTGATGGTTAGCCGACAGCAAAGAGGACAAATAGATGGAGATGCCTTACCTGTATTACCAACAAATGAAAAGGACAATTCAAGGGAAAACAATGTGGCTAAGATTAAAGTTGTGGTATGTTGTTTCTATTGTTATGGTTGTATTTGATCAATCTGCCTTTTAATTACATGCCACTCTTTTGGATAGCTTACTCTTGCCGTTTGATGGTTAGTGTTCTTGCTATTTGGCTGGCTCATGATTCTTGAATCCATGAATAGCTTATTTTTTGTCGAAAAAATTTAAAATGTATATTATTTGCTACAGGATCGGAAAAGACCTCTGAACAAGAAGTTTCTCGTAAGGAGGAGGACATCGTGACTGTGGATGTTAATGCTTTAATTGTTCATGAACCCAAGCTAAAGGTTTGATATATCTAATATCTCAGCTTCCGTGAGAATGTTGGTTGATTTTTGTCTAACTATGATATAGAAATTTGATTGAAGTAGCTTGTTTTTGTAAGTAAGATACTGTTTCTACCAGTTGGAGGTACTTATTTTGGTTTTGTGTGGAAGGTGGACTTGACTGCTTATGTGGAGAAGCATGAGTTCTGTTTTGATGTTGTTTTAGATGAGCAAGTGACCAATAATGAGGTAGCAGCACTTCCATGTATATACGATATTTTGGAGATTTTTTGTGCTATTTACATGATAATCACTCAGTTTAAAATGAATGGTGTATTTATGATTTATGATTTCCTTATACAATTATTAGTTTCTTTATTTCATTTGGCTTTCTTTCTGTTGCCCGTCGTATACAAATGCGGTGTTCCTCTTTTTGTATGTTAGTTGATTGCTTATTTAACTTTTATGACTAAAGCTTCTTCCAATGCTATAATGAATAGGTGTATCGTGTTACTGTAGAGCCAATTATTCTGATCATTTTTCAGTGAACAAAAGCAACTTGCTTTGCTTATGGTCAGACAAGTAATTAGAGACACTTAGTTGTAGTATCCAGCATCAATTTATATTGTTGTTATAGCTACAGGCTTGTTTTATATGAGCATGATGCAACTTTGTAGTACCCAAATAGTACGTGTTATTGTGCAGTATGCGAGACCTTTATGGAAGGCTTGTTCTAATATTTTAATTACTTGCCCAAGTATTTTCTATTCACATGTAACTTGTATAATTTACAGTTCTCTTTAAATGAAGAGAAGGGAAGAATCTGTGCAACATGCTATCACATATCTTAGTTCACGTTCTCATATCTGATTTAAACTTTTCAATTGTGCAGTGGTTATGCGGACCATATTTATGAACTGATGGTCATATCTAGAGATCTTAGTGCCCATGACGTATCTTCTTTGCAAAGAATTGGGAGTAAAAATTATATTACTGAAGTGAATTACATTGAGTTTGATGGTGTTAAGGTACTTTCTAATTTGTTTACAGATCATTTATATGTTTTTTCAATATTTTAATGCAATCTATACTGCCTTCCAGGTAGTTACACCTAGTGGTAATGTTCTGGTGAACATCTTTAGCATCTTTCAGATATTACGCTATAGCTATATGTTATGATTGAAATTCATTTTGCGTTTACTTGATACACACACACACACGTGTGTGTGTGAATGTGTATCTGTGGTATTTACAACACTACTTAATATCAAATGCTACACATCTTTCATTACAGGAAGTTGTTGGGCATTCTCTAGTGGAAGGTATCAACCATATCAAAACCGACAAACTGGTGTTTCAGTCGGAAAAAGTGCTTGTGGACTGCAATGTCAAACAAGGTAACCAAGGCTGCAGTGCTGGATTCATGGAAAAAGCTATGGTACAGGAATCTCTTCGTCAACAGCAACTGCAATGCCTTCAGAATACTAAAAGTAAATTATCTGATATTATTTACCATTGATTTATTTTGTGGATGTAATCAAATTCACAATTCAATATAGTAGTAATTTATATTGAAAAGTGAATTTGAGATGTATATATGGATAGTTTTGTATATATTTTATGGATGTAGTAATTTGAAACTGTAAACGAATGGTATTATTGGGATGCATTTTGAATGGTTGATACATTTTGGCTTTAAATTTAAATGAGAATTTAGACCTTTTAGCTATATATCATGGCATTAGCAGATTGCAGGTGCACTGGTAATATAGCTGAACAATAATTTTTTTGTTTTTTTTTTCAAGTCAATCTACAACATTTTAAAAACGTTGTATAATGTATCTAAGTGTTGTCTGATATATTAAACTACAACATTTTAAGTCAGAAAACGTTGTGGAAGCATACTATCTATAACGTTTTCAAGTATCTACTAATTTATGGAAAACAAATCTATAATATTTTTTTCTTAATGTGTTTAACTACAACGTTTTAAAAACGTTGTATAAGGGTGTCAAATAGATGACACTCTTAACCACGACGTTTTTTCGATTGAAATCACAACGTTTTTTACGCGTTATCTATTTACTATTTTGTAGTAGTGAATTCAAATGGACCAATGAATCGAGGGTTGAGCTTTCCTCTCTTTTCGAATCTCGTAACTCCTTTCCATGGAGCAACACGTAATAATACATGGTCTCCAACATTGAATTCTACGTCCCTTCGATGAAGATTAACATAACTCTTTTGTCGATCTTGTGAGGTTTGTATACTTTGTTGGATCATTTGAATCTTTTCCGTAGTCATGCATACCATTTATGGTCCCAACAACGTTGTTTCACCCACCTCGTCCCAGCATACTAGGGAACGACACTTTCGTCCGTACAACGCTTCGAATGGAGCCTATACTTGCTTGATAACTGTTGTTGTAGGATAATTCCACCAATGGTAAGTACTTGTCCCAACTTCCTTTGAAGTCTAGGACACAGAGTCTTAATAGATCTTCAAGAGTTTGAATAGTCCTCTCAGATTGTCCGTCCTTCTGAGGATGATATGCAGAACTGAATCATAGATCAGTGCCCATAACTTTCTGCAAGCTGACCCAAAATTGTTAAGTGAATCCTGGGTCTCGATTAGAAACTATGGATACTGACATACCATGCAATCTTAGAATCTCATTTATGTACATACGAGCAAGACGTTCAAGTGAATAATTTTTTCGTATATGTAAGAAATGAGCAGACTTGGTTAATCTATCGACAATGACCCAAATTGTATCTATGCCTTGAGAAACTTTGAGAAGACCGGTAACGAAATCTATATTAATGTGCTCCCACTTCCATTTTGCAATGGACCTTTTGGTACTTGATGCTCCGCTTTGACAAGTTAAACACCTTGAAATAAACTCTACAATCTCTCTCTTCATATTGCTCAACCAAAATGTACGTTAAAGATCACGATACATTTTGGTACTCCCATGACGGAATGTCAATGGTGTGTTGTGTGCTTCCATCATGATTTTATACTTCAAATCAGAGTCGTTAGGAACACAAAGTCTGGAGTTGATTCAAAGTATTCATTCTTCGTCGATTCTTACTTCTGGAACATCACCTTCTTGTACTTTCTTCTTCATACGCACCAGTTCCGGGTCTGTAACTTGAGCAGCTTTAACATTATCGATTAAAGTCGGTTCTACTAATATATTTGACATCATCACGTGGGTACTTGGAGTCTTTAACTCTAGCTCCATCCTTTGTAAGTCATACAAAATGGGTCTTTATGTTAACAACATCGCACTCGTACCCACATATGATCTTCGCTTTTCCAAGATGGTATTGAATGGTATGGTCGTAATCTTTCAACAGCTCGAGCCAATGTCGTTGCCGCACGTTGAGTTCCTTTTTGGTGAAGAAATAATTAAGGCTTTTATGATTTGTATAGATCTCCACTTTCTCCCCATACAGGTAGTGCCTCCAGATCTTTAGCGCAAAAATGACTGCTGCCAACTTTAGATCATGGGTAGGATAATTCCTCTCATATTTTTTGAGTTGTCCTGAGGTATAGGCTATGACTTTTCCATGTTGCATGAGAACACATCCTAAACCTTTGCATGAAGCATCACTGTAGATGACAAATCCCTCCGAACCTGATGGTATTATTAGAACAGGTGCTGAAATGAGTCTCCTTTTGAGTTCTTAGAAGCTCTTCTCACATTCCTCGCTCCATCCGAATTTTGTATCTTTTCGAGTTAGCTGAGTTAATGGAGTGGCGATTTGAGAAAATCCTTTCACGAATCTCCGATAATAACCAGATAAGCCTAGAAAGCTACGTATTTCGATTATTGACTTAGGTTGCTCTAAACTGTGACTTATATCCCAACCTTGGATAGTACCTCACAAAGGCACCTATCAGTTTACCGCTGCACAAATATTGAGGCCCTAACGGAGAGTCTAGTTTCGGTGCATTCCATAAAGGAAGTCACCAGATAGAGGCTCGAGTACCAATTCATGTAGTTGAGTTTTTAACTCCTGAAGTTCAATAGGAGCCATTCGAGATGGGGTTTTAGAAATGGGTTTTGTACCGAGTTCAAGGTCAATATAAATTTTGATTTCAGGCTTTGGGGGTAGGCCAGGAAGTTCTTCAGGAAATACGTCAGAAAATTTATTAATAATAGAAATACCATTCAAATCTAACATATTTTTGTTTAAATCCATAACATGGGCTAAGAAAGCTTGACATCCATTTTTTAATAAACGAATGGTTTTACAGCCTGATATGACAATGATTGACTTTAGTGATTTGGTTGCTTGAATTCGCATAACAGGTTTGTTAGGAATATAAAAACTAATAACCTTACGAAACCAATCAATTTTAGCATGATGAGTAGTTAACCAATCAATCCTTAAAATCGCATTAAATGTAAGTATTTTCAAAGAGATAAGATCAACAAGTAATGTGAGGGTGTCAATTTGAATCAAACAAGATTTATAAACAGTGGATGTAATGAAGGTTTCTCCTAACGGAGTTTCAACAGATAAGTCAAATTCTAATTTTTCAGGGGTCAAGTTCAAACGTTGAGCACAATTAGGTGAAATAAAAGAGTGGGTAGAACCAGTATCGAATAAGGTATAGACTTCACAAGAGTTTATGATTAGAATACCCGTGATAAATTCATTCGGGGCTCTCCCCAAAACCACCGACTTTGACTTATCTGGGATAGCCTTTGGTGTTACCATCTCAGGTAGACATAACTTCGTTATAGGGCACATTCCACCCTCAACTGCTTCTCCGTACTCCTGATCTATGATCTGAATCATTAATCTTCGATCTATATCGAACTGGGGTTGATCGCTTTATATGTAACACCTCAGTCCTACATCGAAAGATAATGGAAAAATTTGTCTCCATATAAGAAAATAAGTTACTACCAATAGTATCTTCAAGTCATGACCTTTTGGGTGAGCCTGTGGTGGGCTAGATGATCCAAGAAGATACTATTGGGCCAGTGGTTTGAGGCCTTATTTTGATGGATTTGATTCGTTTCGAACTTGGGATTTGACCCGAGATTTGTTCCGGACTCGGGATTTGACCCGGGTTGTTTCACTATACATGATAATTCTAAACTCGATGTTGGTTTTTCCCAACTACTGTCCAAAAAGCGAGATCCATATCATCTATTTTGGCCTTTTTGGATCGGACGTTTCTTTCTACAATATCAACGCGTCGTGCTTCTTTTACCCATGCATCCTACATTCTCACTCGTTCAGTTGTTTCTTCTTTTAGCTGATATTTGACATTTGCATTCTCAGATTCTAGCTCTATTATCCTATACTTTGCCAAAGAGAGCTTATGTTCAAGCATTGCATATCGGTCATCAAAATCTTGAATTGTTGCATTCCTTTGCTCCACGACCGCATGTCATTCTTCACCCTGCTTTTCTAACTCACGAGTACGATCTTGCAGTTCTATATTTCAATAAAAAATTTCTCCTAATAAATCCTCCCCAGGGTCCTCTTCTTCCTCACTCTTAGTTGCTACCTCTACGACTAGCTCGGGTGCAACTATTAATTATTCACTCACCACATGAGTATCTCTAATTTCTTCTTCGCATGACATCCTACAATCAAGTTTAATGACTTAATTAGTACTCCCCAATAAACATATTTGTTATAACAAGATATTATACTATAATATTTATTCTTTAAATAAATCTCCTCAATTCATTACTTAAAACTCTATATGAGTTCATCTCTTGATTTTCAGATGTCATTCTTAAATACTGGCACAAAACAAGGGTTAATTAAAGAAGTTCATATGCCACATATTATCCCTATATTCCGACAAACCAATAACAAATAAACTTAGATAGGACACACTAGTGAAGGTTTTACTCGTCTCTCCCCTCCTAGTTCTAATCCCAGATCTCCACCAAAGATCATATCCCTATGCTCTGATATCAACTGTGACGCCCCCAAAATAGGGCCACACAACCCATTCTGAGTCGCCAAATACATGGTACAGAATTCAAATATAAACTTCATTAATACAATTGTCGTACAAAATACAACAACATATACGCTGTGAGTTTTAATACAAATATTGTCTTGTAGACACTATCCAAACTCAAATAAAATTTTCATTACAATTATTATCACACTATTTTAAAAAATAGTGAGGATTACTAAAATAACCATCTTGGACCACTACTCCACTCCCTGACTAGTCCCAACTATATTCTCATTTTCTGAAGAGAGCAGTGAAAGAAAAGGGTGAGCTTAACTAGCCCAATAAAGAATATTATGACTAAGATAATGTTGAACAAATTATCCTTAGTCCTCAACAGGGAAAAATTTGATAGATTACAATAGACAACAAGTTTTAGATCACAACTGCAGTGGAAACAACAATCCATTAGAAGAGTCAAGCAGAGCATGAAATCTACTATCTTCTATAATTTAAAAGTCCATCATCAATAATTTATCCTTGTAACACCAATCAATAAATATTTCGAATCAACGAATTATCCATGCACTACGGGCCAAAGATATTCGTATGTATCACCAGTGGTCATGATCATGCCAAACACCTGTCCATCTATGCACTACGGGTTAAAGAGGACTTCCATTACAATATAAGCATGAGGATGATGACAATGATATAAAGATTCAATCAAGTGAGATAAATGATAAATATTAGATATTTAAAATTCAATTTATCTAGAGTTAAAAAATGTCCAAATTGTCAACATGATAACTATTTGTTAAGTAAAATTCAAGAATGATATTCATGTATCAAAAATAATTTGGATAGAAAGAAAATTTAATTCTGTTGTGAATTGTACTCGTGAATAGTACCGTATGAATAGTACCGTATGTATGATTAGTACCGTATGAATAGTGCCCACAAATAGTACTATATGAATAGTACCGAGACATGAAAAGTTTAAAATTTAATAAGAAAGTTCAGACCAATACTCTAGTGAAATAATATTATATGAAGCGCAAAACTTCAAGAATTTCTAATCATTTCAGAAATTATAGAAGCAATACTTACTATAGTAAGTCTAAATTTAGGAATATAAAATGAAATAATATCCCTTACATAATATGGAGTATGAAAGAAAATAATATTTCTTACTAGTATTGCAATAAAATAATATCATTTACCTTAGTAGAAACTGGATTTGACTGGAATATCGAATTTTATTCTGAGAAAATCTTGCACAAAAAATTAGACTTAAAGTATCCTTATACTCAAGAGAAATACTCACAATACAATAGAATAAGAATTTTTGATATTGAAATGGTGCGTTGAGGAAGGAAGGTTACCCCCTATTTATAGTGAAATTTAGAGGAAGGAACAAACGCAATCTGCCTAACTGTTTTTTTTTTCTGCCCTGCCTAATTTTTTTTTTCTGCTTCCCAAGCCTAACTTCCTAACTTTCATTGGTTGAGGGCCTATGAAATAGGAAAACATGTTTTGCAGGCAAATTTCTCACCAACCCACTTAGGAAAAAAAAGGACAATGATACACTGCTTTTGAAAACAAAGCATTCAAATACAATTTGCTCACTTTCGTCCCTTTAATCACATGCTTATATATATATATATATATATATATATATATATATATATATATATATATATTATAATATTATTATTATTTAAACAATTATAATAATATATATGAATGAATATTTTATCGGAGGAGATAATTATAATTCCACAGAAAATGAGATACTATGCAACAATTACTGTGATAATTATTGAATGAAACTGAATGACTTCTTACGTAAGAATCAATAATCAAAAATACTGTGCAATACCGTGTGCTACTGTGCAACCATGCGTATTACTGTACTTTTATCACCGGGTATTTCAACAGTTAACGGTAAAAGTTTTGCCGTTATTTTAAAAAAAAGGTTATTTATGTCACTTTCTGTATCCGAAAGTTATTCTGTTATGTGGTCCACCAATGATTGCGCTGTCGTACGGATATTCCCCGATAAAAAGAATATTCCCCGACTAAACGAATATTATATGACAACTTGCTTACTTTGTAAAATTTGCACAGTTCACCCATAACTAAAGCATTATATCAAATTAACTTCTTATTATTCAAAATAATAATTAGAGAAATTAAATCTTTATTCATAAAAAGTTGGGGTCTTACAACCTTTGTTATTGGTAGCGCTGCAGCGCAAGTCTCTAGTAACTCTTGCCCGAAGCCGCCGCTGCCGCGCCTCCTTTCCAGCTTTAGCCGGCGTTGCAGCGCCAGGCCAAAAATCTAGTTTTTCCAGCATTTTTTCTAAGTGTTGGAATGCATACGAATAGCCTACTTTGCAATCTCGTAACTTCTTCGTTATAACTCGAAACGAGATCGTTCCAAAGCCATTTTTTTTCTTATCTTGCGTACTCAGATTTCCCCCAGACAAAATTTCATTCTGAATTCGATAGCGAGGCTTTCTGTTAGGTCACATTTCATCGCTCGTTCGTTTTACATTATTAACGTTCTTTGTTCGTTCGTCTGTAATTCGGTCATCTGAACTCAAAATTCGTTCATTCTTGAGTCCACAACTCACGTTTTATGTGTTTTCTTACATTCTTAGGAAACCCTATACATACAGGTTCATTTACATACTTTCTACTTTTCGCTCGTCTTTTACAAAATTTTTGTCATAACTTCGTTATAGCTAAGTTCAATCCGTTCTACATGAACATTTCTAATATTCCTAACCAAGCAATAAGCATCTAACATATACGCGATGGTTTTAAACTTTTCTATCAATAACAAGTTCTAATTACGATGGTTTTTAATTTGTCCATCAACAAAGTTCTTCGTGTTATTCGGTCGTTCTTCATTTTTAATCAATATTTTGATTACGATTTCACTTTTTCTTAGAATTTGGTGTTATAAAACACCATTCTTTACTTATTTCACTGAATCATTCATATGATTCATTCGGATCAGTCAAATTCATTAAGCAAATCATACTTTCTTAAGAAAGCTTTTAAGAAATTTATAAACTAAACTTCTAATTCTTATTTCTTCGTTTTCTCATGATTTCTACCATATGAAAATCATTCTTAACATCTCTTACTTATATTCTCATTAAGCTATATGATTCCATATAAAACTTAAAGAAAATTTATATTAAACTAAGTTTTAGGATTACCTTTCATCTTTTATCTTCTTTCGTTGGATAAAATTTGCACTCGGGCTAACTTTTCCTCTTCCTTTCCATCCTCATCTGACTTCTCTCTCTCTCTCTCTCTCTCTCTCAAGTGTTGGTGATAACCAAAATCACCAACAAAAGAGATAAGGCTTGTTTCTATAAAAGACCAAGGCTAGGGGTAAAATAGTCATTTTGCCTCTAAAATTACTATTCCCACCTCCTTAACAAACCTCCTTACTATTCACGAAGCTTCTCTTAGAAGCTTCATGCTTCCGTCTTGCGGAATTCGTCCTATAGTTCGAAAAATTGCGATTCGATATTTCGTCTTTCTTTTACATATTAACTTTTATGCATTCTTCGGAACTTTAAAAAACTTAAAAACACTTTTTGATGATAAGCATTTTCCTTCATGTTTTACCTTAACGTAGTTAAATGAATGAAAAGTACATAACAGTACTTTTCATCGTTTTTATTTTGTTAGATTTCTGCACGTTTTTTGAGAAAAACTTTTATCAGCTGACTTAACTTTTCGTGATATATTATCATCAAATCTTTCGACGGAATTTCATTTTGACATACTAATCTCTTGGAAAGGATTAGGTTATTCAAACCCTATCCCTTAGGGTTTCGTCGAGTAAATAGTGCATATTTCGTCTTTTTTCTCGGAAATATTTTTGTTCCTGAAAATTTTTTATTTTCGTCTTGAAAATTCTTACTTGTTCAGTCGAGCTCGTAGCCAAAATCTTCCCGTCTTATAATCATCCTAGATTCTAGAACGATTAATAAACACATAACACATATATTATTAATAAAAAATCAATTTATTTATAACTAATTCTTGAAACTTTAATTTTGGACAATCCAATTTGCTGGGTTGTCACATTCTTCCCCTTATAAAAATTTTATCCACGGAATTTCTAAGACCACACTCATACCTGGATGATTTATTCTTACAACCTTTCATAAAGGTTTAATCTTACTTTTTCTCTTTCTTACAACCATCCTTTTCCGAAAGATCATCTGTTGACATAATCGTCATTAGTTAAATCTCAAGTCTAACTATGCTTTCAATCTCTCGGGTCATCACATTCATCCCTTCTTCACATAATTTTGTCCTCAAAATTTTAGCTTACTATTCTCTCAACTTCTCTTCGAAGAAGTTCTTACCTTTCAAACATTCCCTAACCGTCATAACTTATCAAGAATTATTAAGTAGAAGAAATAAATAGAAATATAAAGATTCCTTTACAACATTTCACACTATTGCTGAGGGGTCTCGTAGACTATGATCTCTTACTAGGTTTTACAATATTTCATCGTAAACCATTCTTAATTACCCAGTACGTTTACAATCACAAAGAAGGTAAACCGTCTTTTTCGTTAAATTAGGTGATCAGCCTACCCCCATATCTCGGGGTTTATTCTGCTCAGACTTATTCATCAGATTTCGCACTAAAGAAATTTGGTTTGGCACAACTTCTCAAAGAAAGCTTGATTTTCGTATAACATGGCATACCATTTGTCTAGTCAAATCAAAAAGCTTAGACCATGCCAATAAATTAGGCATCAACTTGAAACATTCGTCTAGTCAAATTAATTGACATCGACTACTCTTTAAATTCTTTCATAATACTTAATGTTTATGACGTTATGATACCGGACTTTTTAAAGTACGTTATGGACTTCGTCAGTTTATGACTACGTCATACTACATCCTACCATAGTGGGTTAATGATACTATGATCACATCCAACACTAGGTTTAATGCATTGATAACTCCATCTTTGCATCAAATGCATTGATGATATAAATTCATTTTAATATTTTAAATCAATTTTTGTCTAGCCGAAACAATTAACATAGATGTAATGAACAAGAATTTTGTAATAAATTTTAAATATTTATAGAATTAAATAAATATTTTTATTAATTTATTTATTAAGATAAATAAATAATTGATAAAATTATGGTGTAATAATTTAGTTAAGATGTGTTATAATAATTAAATTAATGAATGATAATTTTAATTTAATAATTAAATTAAATGAATTATTAATAGTTATAATGTCGTTCTTATTTAATTTAATAATTAACTTAGAGAGGTTAAATAAAATTTTAATTTATAATGGAAAATATAATTATATGACAAATGTTAATTTGAATTATGAATTTAATTAAATTAGTTGTATAATGGGTGTGACATAAGAACTATATAATACAAGTATTATAAATATAAATTAAAGGGGCATGTATTAGTGTGCAAACCAAACAAAGCCTTGTGGCTTTTGATTAATGTAACAGTCGATGACTTTTGGCTTGATGAAACTGATAACCACGTTTATTAGTTTATTTGTGCGCACAGTGTTTTAGTTGGGCTATATTACATGGTTTCCTAAGACTAAGAACAAGAGTTATAGAAGAAGAACAGAGAGAAACATATGAAGAAATTGAGAGAGTGGAGAAAAATTAGAGTACTAAGAGTGAAGGGGAAAACATTAGCAAGCAATTCTCTATCCTTCTTCTTTACAGTAATCAAAGATTGAAGGTATAAAAACCTAATTTCATGTTCTTAATTTCTAGTATAAAAATTGTGTGAATTTGAATTATAAGTGTTAATTAGTTGATGTAAACAACTGGTTATCATCTAAAAATAATTGTCAGATGTTGAAATTCATGAAAATCATGCTTTGTGTTCTTGAGTTTTCATTGAAAAGTTAAATTTCTATGGTTGATTATTGAGATAATAGTTGTATATGTTAGAAAGATGATTATAATTAGTTGTACATTGTCTAGAAATGATTTTGGTTTGATAAATTCATGTATGCATGTTTTTAAAATGAAAATTTAGATTTTTATGGTTATATGTACAATATAGTTTGTTTTAAAACGAAAACTTATGCTTGAATCATATGATAATCTGTAAACTTGTTGTAGATTGTGTTAATACATTCAAAAACGAAAACAATGCAATTTAAATGGTTTAATTTGGTTAAGATACAAAGATTTGGTGATTGAATTCGCTAAATGTGTTGAAATTAAAGAAAATAGCAAAAACATGATTTTTAATCCTCTAAAATGTGGTTGTTTGTGTGTTTTAAGTGTTAATTGGTTAAGTGTATATGATATGTTGCTTTGGTAAGATTTTTAGTATAATGGTTTGTCTGTGTTGTTGTAGAAATTGGGAAATTGGGAAATTGGAGTTTTGGTTTGTAACCGTGCTGAAGCTGCTGCAGTATCTGTCTGCGTAATGGCGCAGCTGCACCGGTACCAAAGGCAAGAACGGCACAGCTGCACCTGTTGGGTTTCTGGGATCGAGCACTAGCACAGCTGCGCCGGTCCCAAGGCTTAGGGCAGCGCAGCTGCGCCGTCCCATGAGCAGAGGCAGTTTTTTTTAAGTTCAGTTCATGACGTGTTGGCTTAATCTAGTCTAAGATGCATAGCAATGTATTAAGCATGTCATGAAGTTCCATAACAGATTGTGGTTATGTGTTTGATAATTTTTAAATTTAAAAGATAAAGACTTAGAAAACTTTAATTTATTAATTGATCAAGACTTGAGATGTATTTAAGGCGTGTCGATGCCTTATTAAGTTGGTGATTTCAGACCATTATATGGTGTTAGAGACTGGAATGTGAGATAGGTGAATGAAAGTTAAACCTATAGGGTTAAATGTTAGTTTAACTAATCGGTATTGCGATTTCAATGGTATATGTAGGGTATTAGGCGATCATTTATTATACTTATGTAGCTTACGCACGAGGCAAGTTCTCTAACCCTAATTTTTTATTATGCAAGTTCCTAAACCTTATATTTATGTTGAGCAAGTTTATTGATTCCATCTTGTTTATGATTATACAAGCTCTTGTATTCTAATCTTTACATTGAGCGAGTTCCACATTCCTAACTTTTGTTTCTTGCTATTCAAATCATAAATTGTTCAAGTTCATTGTCCCAAATGAGTTTTCTAACTCTTTTGGATGTAATACTTTGTATATACCACGTCTATTCAATTTTATATTGTTGATATTCAATATTTGACTTAAATATCGTTATTCAATCTTATATTATCGTGTTGAACTTTCGTATAGCAAGTAAACCTTTATTGATTGGACTAATATATAATTGATGAGTGTTCTAAAATTCTAGAATCACTGTTAAGCTTATTCCAAACTAAACTTTCTTTAGTGCGGAAATTCTAAAGTCAAGCTGAGATAAACAACCCTAATATAAGGGATTATGTACGTGTTAGCATTTAAATGTTTGTACACAATACATGGTACGAAGGGCTAATCCTCCTAAGTACGTAAGGAAAGGTCTGTATAGTCTAAACGACTATTAAGGTTGAGGTAGAAATACTTAGTAACCTGGGACATAGTTCATGGTCTTAAGACCCTCAGATATAAATCTTGAACTTGTTTTCTATTCTTGATTGGTAGAACAAGTTCTCTATTATTCAGTATTCATTGTTTACCCTTATGTTACTGCTATTATCATTCTTTATATTAGTTAGCAATTGTTTGCTCACTCTTGCAATTAACACTGCAGCTAAAATTGAAAAGGTTGAAGAGTCACCTACTAGCAAGGGCAAGGGCGGGCAAGATGTCCAAATGATGAAGACTTGTTTAATTTTATTTACTAAGTTTATGTTATGAGACTTATTTAATTATGTGATGTATTCCACAAACTTATGTAACAATTTAATGTTAGATTACTTGGGAGTGCTTTAAGTTGATGTAACCCTTTAGTGAGGAAGATAATTGTTTGAGTTATTTATGATATGTCTTTAACCTTGAATATGGGTAGATAGATGTAATTATTTTTGTTAGTGAACGCCAAATTATGTGGGAATGAAGTACCCAAATTTGGGGGTGTCACAATAAACATACAAAGAATTGTTCCTTTAAAATTCATTGATTACAAAAATTAGACCAATACATTTCTTTTCAAAATGCACATATAAGCACAATTTCAATAAACTTTGAAATCTATCATAGCTAGATAACTTGGAATATCCTTTTTCTCCATCTCCCTTCATTGTGTTACTTGCGACAATACTTAATCTTCTCTAGCACCTTCAATGCTAAGTCTAGTGAAAATAACTCGTTTTCAGTCTAAACATTCCTATACTAAACATTCCATACGCTCAGGGCTCAGAAACATAGCATATAACTATGAGTCACAAACTTTATATAAGTATGAGTTTCAAGAACTCAAACCTATCTTAAAATTCTCTACCTATCAAATATATAAACGAGAAAAGAATCACCTTCTCACCATATACATATTGATAGCGTGACATTACTATTTCAATGAATATCACTGTAATAAACTGAGTGGTTGTTACCCCAAAGCACAAACTCCTGCCCATAACAAAAGTTCATACAACTCAGCTATCACATAAGTACACTAATTGAAATTTCACAACATTCTAACTTCCCATTACCTTAATACGAATTTTCTTTAATTCGTATGCTATCCTTTACAACTCTTCTGAGTTATTCTTCCCGTACTAATTCATTGTAACATTCATTTATAGCATTAGCTATAAATCATCCATCGTTTAAGAGAACATCTGTTATTACCACTACTAGAAAACAGGAAATAGACAACGCGAAAAAAACGTTGTGGTTTTAGTCAGGAAAACGTCGTGGTTAAGGGTGTCATCTATTTGACACCCTTACACAACGTTTTAAAAATGTTGTAGTTAAGCACAATACACAACGTTTTTTAGGAAAAAAATGTTGTAGATTTGTTTTTCAAAAATTAGCAGATGCTTAAAAACGTTGTAGTAGGTATAATTCCACAACGTTTTTTCCCTAAAAAACGTTGTGTATTGTGCTTAACTACAACGTTTTTAAAACGTTGTAGTTAAGCACAGTATAACATTTTTTTTAAAAAAAGACCATAGAAAGCAACAACAGACAACGTTTTTAAACTTCTTATATAACGTTTATAAGGTGTCATTTATTTATACAAATATACAACATTTTTTAAATGTTGTAGATAGAAAAAATAAAAAAAAATCGTTGTGGGATGATATATAGCCAATTAATGCACCTGTAATATGCACCTGTAATTCTTTGTAATGGCAATTACAAAGAATATTAATACCATACAATACGTTTACATCTCAATAATGCCAAACTATCCATACATCTCATACAAGTTGAAGCTGCATCAAATGAGTACATCCAACAGAAATACAACTGGGAAATTTGTAAAGGCACTTACGAAATAAATGCCACCAATCAAATACAAATTTATGACCAGTTATCAAGCATCATGCCTCTCTCATGATTATAAACATTTTTTACAGTTAATATGGCACCAATTGGGTTAATTGGGTTGATGGTATAGACACATTGAATATTCTCATTGGAATCAACTCCACCTGAAAGGCAATTGAAGCTAATTAAAAAACTGCAGTGTTTGGTACACTAATCAATTGGAATATGCCAAATAATTGCAATGAATAAAATGGCATAGCAAAAATCGATATTTATTATCATTATTATTACCAAATCAACTTATTAGAAATATTACCTGCTTCAGTGACTTGATCATGGGGACCTATGGATTTCTTCCTTGGCATGGTCTCCTCCTCAAAGCGCTCCCACCCATCAAATAGAATGCTGAGATACTTGTACATGTTGCTCTGGATCATAAGCTTAATATCTTGCAAAGCTCTGGATTCACAAACTCTGTGACACCAAAGTTCTTTGCTGCAGATCAAAAGTTGCAAGTAAAATTAACAATAAAATCATATTTAAAAAAGAAAATATTTGAGCTTTTCTCTCTATCATTAGCTCTGCAAACAAAAGGAAATAGATGGTAAGCATATGTCTAAAATAGGAGCACCCTAACAACATTATTAGTAATTGCATATGCAGTGGATATCCTAATTAGACTTGCAGTAGTTATCATATAATCCAACAAACATTTCAAATATTTTTCTATATGAAACATGATATTTAGAATGAGAGCTGAACATATGATAGCATACTAGGTTCTGTAGAGAGAGCAATACAATCTCGTAAGATCACAAGTTCTGGAGTCAATGGAATATCTCGGGGATTATCTAATATTCTTGTTTTAAGAATATTAATGCAGGTAAATGCCTAAGAATGTCACGCTTAACATGACCTAAAATGAGTCACTTATGATACATAAACATAAAATCATAGATGTGGTCTAAATAGCACAATCCTGAATGGGTATAGCCTAGAATTTCTTTCTGGCACTTCGGCAGATGGAAGGAAAACAACAATCCAAAAGCTACTTTGCTTAGTTTCAAACTAAATATCTGGTATAGATGTGGTCATTCATTCTCAATAACTCTTTAGCAATCCTAAGTCAGTCAACCCCAAATACACGAACCATGTCAAGTAGCATTACAAAGCTAATTGGATAATCACATCCTTTCATCTCAATAGAATATCTCGGGGATTATCTAACATTCCTATCTCAAAGTTAATACTTCATGTTTTTGAATTTATTTTACTTGGTTGGGTAACTACCCATTTGAGAAATCAAAACATAGGGGTCACCTGGTTAACAGATAAGTATTTGCAAAATTAAGTTATCATGAATACATTGTCATCAGATTACCTCTTTAGAGGAACAACATTCATTGTTTCAAGCTCCTAAGATCCATGAATATTAGCCCTGGCTTCATTGCCTTCCAGTTTGCTCAGTATAATGATAGCAAGGTCAGAAATTTTATGAAAAAAATTAGAGCACATGACAAACAAATAATTATAGAAATTTAAAAAGCCTTTTTTCCCTTATAGAAGTTTGTAAAGGAAAGTGCCCACACGACAACTTGCAATAATATAAGAGAGTGAGAGAGAGATTAGATTTAGGTTGATTCTACAACTGCAGGCTAGCCCATCTCAGATGGGTTCATCCCCATGACAGTATTGACACACACCACAATCAAGTACATGTATTGGGTGACATCATGTAAGATTTGTAACTTATTATGCCAACTTCACTTTCTCGCTTTCTCTCTCTCTCTCTCTCTCACACACACACACACACACACACTCTTACTAGACTATAGTTTTATACTTAAAAAGACATAAATTTAATTAATTTCAGTATCAATACGGTAATATGGAGACATTTTTTATTCTTAAGACAACATTCTAAATGCTTGAATTTGCATAAAACAATTGGAAAACTGAATATAACTGTAACTAGGGTGTACCCCTAGGATCCTCAACCGTAGTAGAGTAAATTGATCACAATCAGTTGGAATAATTTTAATAATCAATGAGTAGAACTGTGTCGTCGCTAAAATATTAGTGTGTTTACGCATCTAGTAACATCCAAATAACTGTATATGCTTCAAAATGGATGAAGTTCTGATTAAAGCAAAAAAAGCATGAATTCCAATTCTTGTGTTGATAAGTAGAGGAGCATAAATACCTATGAAACTGTGGGACTAGCAGTGACTGTTTTCTCCACTTTGTTGAGTTCTTTGACAAGTAAAATTCAGCAATAATGGAAAATATATCCTTCATCTCAGTCCGAGCACCATCAAACGTAACTTGGTCAATCAATTGGAATAATTTCAATATATATGCTACTTGATTAATTCTTACATGAATGTTATTCCAAACATGAGGACACAGAGTGAACTGGTGCCTGATGACCTTTAAGAGTAGTAAGCAGCTGAGTGCTAGTAGCCACTTCCCAAATCTAGAATTACAGGAAGTTACTATATGAAATAATGTGCCAAAATAACTAATGCTAGGATAACAAGATTTATAGAGATGATTATGCACATGGGAAATAACTAATGCTAGGATTTCAAATAAAGCATTGCCATTTACTAGAGGAAATTAATTGGTGCTACTAGTAGATAGAAGAATGATATATTTTACATACTTGAATCCGAGCTCCTGTATTGTTTTGCATACTTTTTATCTAATTACAAGACCAACCTAAAAATGAAGAAGTTACATCAGAAAAAAATAATAAAGACAAATTCAGGTATTAGTAATCAAAGATTCAATGACACTTTACCTTGTTGTTTGGGACCTTCATAACAAATTGTTTAGCCCCACCTTGCTGTCCAGTTAGCCTTCGGGAAACTATGACAGAACCCCCTGATTCAGCCTGTTACCAATAACGCAGAAAGGATCATAATTGAAGCATAAATTTCCAAAATTTCCAAAATTATCAACAACAAAACACATGTATAACAACAAAATGAAATACAAGGTAACTCAAAAGCATTCACAGGATAATAGTTTCCCAAGTAGCAAAGAAAGTACCTGTTCAGATGCTAATGATGGAAACATGTTTGGAAACATTCCTGGAATGGCTGGGGTGGTACCAGGAATCTGGCCTGTCATGGCTAACTGTGTTAGATCACTCATTAAGTGAGAAACTGTTCTTATTCTTCTATATGCTGATGACGACCATATAACTAACCTTTCAATATCATTCAATAGTGGAAGCTAATTTTAGGTTAATTCAATTATAGTAATCAATTAAAGAAAATACATCATATTCAAGTACTAAAGGAAATATTCGTAAAACTTCCAAAACAGGTAATTCCCGGTTGAAGACGACCCATCAAACCGGTGCACTGATTCTCCCTTGTGCACAAAAGCTACAGATGTCGGCTCACGCCCATTGCACAGTGGGGCTAGTAGCCCAACATTGCCTTCTTAAACATAAGACAAGACATAGAACATCCAGTAAACATTTACAATCAAAACATCCCGTAAACATTTACAAATGAAAAATCAAATAAGACCAAAATAAAGGCCCTAAATACCTAAATACTAAATTTAAACACATTGTTCCTTACAGAATCAACTGAAGAGGTAGGAAGCATTCAGAAAGGCATAAAATCTGACCAAACAAAAACACAGAATAACCACAAATTTTATAAAAACATATTTTTTTAAACAAAAAAAACCAACAAAAACATGTCCACCACAAATGGTAATCTAAAAACCTCAAACTTTAAGAAAAACAAAAAGCGGACATACCTGGCCATAAACATCTTCACAAAAATGGAGCACCTGAGGAAAGTAAGGGCTCTAGGCCCAAACGGAGCCGTCCTGACCCAAAATAGCAGCAGAAGTGAGCTGATTGCCTTCTTCAGTTTGGTACAACAAGTGATTATCAACGTAAACTTGCCACGACATCATGAAATTAGGGTTTATACAACAACTAAAATAGGAATACCTTCTTCTCCTGTTCGATTTTGGGATTTTGTGCGGTACGGATGAGTACTGGAAGAAGGAGAATTGTTTGCGTAGCGTAAAAATCAAGCAGAGTAGCGTAATATAATTGAAGGAGGAGCGATAGAGAGAATAATTTCCTTACCTTGTGAGCTAGATGGGAGGAACTTCAAAGGGGAGGAATAACTAGGGTTTTGGTCTTGTGAACGAAAGAGAGCAGAGAGAAAGAGCAAAGCAGAGCACAGTGCATTTTAATTTTAAGTTTTCTAGTGCGGGTTTTGCTCCGTGTTTTGTTAGATACATAACGTTTTTTTAAAAAATGTTATCTATTTAAAACTAAAAAATGCCCCTTTTAAATAGATAACATTTTTTCATATGTATCTACAACGTTTTGCTAAAAAACGTTGTGAAAAAAATTACCACAACGTTTTTTATAAAAATATTGTGGTTTAAGTGTTGTCTATTTACTATTTTGTAGTAGTGTACGATTCAATATGATCACGTGGTGATCTTCTTCTTTAATCGTTTAACTCAACGATCTTCTTATCCTTCTCTCTACGAATATAGCCTTAGGTACTCATACCTAAGGTTTATAACCTATCAGCTCTGATACCACTCTGTGACACCCCGAAATCTAGTCTATTTTTACATCCGGATTCCGTACATCACAGTCCCATCTCTTTCCAAACATATATCATTATATAGCTAAATATAACAACATAAGTTCTAAAATCTCAGGTTCTAATACCTTATAACCTCGTTCATTATAAATAATGATAATTACATTATTTTTTACATCTTACAAGAGTGATTTTCATCCGCCACCAAGGATACATAACAGTTCATTAAACTAGTCTATAGTTTAATTAACATATTCTACATTACAAGTCTTGGCTTGATCTTTACGCTCATTCATATACTGAATGGCACTTCGTCTGGATAACGGCCAACTTGATCTTTATGTGATTTTGAAGTTCTTTCTAACATCGGTCGCTGAAATTTTTTTTATTTGAAGTAAGTGTGAGCATTCAATTGTTCAGCAAGTCATAGTAGTTGAATAAACAACATTAAGAATTTAACATATCTTTAAAACTTCAATAACCGAACAAAGGTTATGAAGCACCTTGAATAATAGGAGTAATTTTGATTCCTATCATTTTAAAATATTAGTCACATTCACTTTGAAATACTTTCTTTCTTCTACCTTTTTCATACACATTCTGTTAGGCTAGAATCATTAGCGCAGACTTAACAATATCGGTTCATGTATAAACATAACATTTTCATATTGAACAGTTCAATCACAGAACAGTTCATCTCAAAGAAACACCGAAGTGTTAAAATTGTGGCACAAGGCCTCATACATTCTACTAGCTTGTACAAATATCACACATTTTCACATAGATAAAACTTCTCAAGTTCAACATCTGAGAAAGTTAAAGAAAATAGAATTCATTTAAAATATGAATGAAGTTAGGAAACTTACATTACGCACAGCTACATCTTACAATTTACACTGAACTGTTCATTCCAATCCCTATATAACTCATAAGGAAATAACATGTACACCAATTAGTCATATACTTGACTTACATATTGGTTTAAACTTAACTCTATTATTTATGGTTCGTGTTTATAACCAGTTCACGTAACCCTCCTTCTTTATCGTTTTACGACGTTACGACATACGGAGAAGTCTTAACTCAAATGATCATCATCTTTGATGATTTATATTCTTATCTTCTTCTTATAATTTTTATAGGACTTAGCACGCATCGAGTCCCTACTAGTATTCCATATGGTACTCTAAGTGGTTTCCCATAAACAACCAACAAGCTAGTTTCTTGTCTCATCTGCATTGTATTTAACAGTGAGTTGGATCGATTGATAGTTCGTATATACGTCTGCTTTCTAAAGGAATTGTTTAGTCCAGCTCCCATATTTTAACCATTAAAGATTACGATTGTACCACAACCTAAAATTAACTTAACTTATCCGACCCATTAAAGCTATAATGTTCGTTAAGTTGATTTCCCATTTCTTATGGCTTTCTGACAACTAAATGTCATACCTCAGGATATATTCCTTATCGTCTAAGTCATACAGTCTTTTGTATACCTAGAACGATCATTCAATGCTAATACTATGTGTTCATAGCGTTAAGAATTTTATATTACCTTATTCATATCTTATAATGTCCGATTCATTCGACTCGGAACGTTATCCAAGTCATAATCATTATCTTGACTTCTTAACGTTATATATTATTGTCATTAATTCAGTTTCTTCACCGTTCATAGGTTTAATCATTAGTCTTCATTACCTTACCGTTAAACCATACACGGTGTGTAGGTTTTGCTCGTTTAACATTAGCGTACACTCAACCCTTACATCGGCTAAAGTGTTTAACGCTTACATTCATTCTAACATTTTCTATCCGAATCACACTCGGACTTTCATTAATCTTACTTTCGTTTGTTACGGCTTTCTTGATAATTCATATATTACTTACTACATTCGTCAACATCTAAGTCATACCACTAATGTATACTTAGAACATTCTCGTGACGCGAATACGATTCACGAGGATCGTTTACGTATTCTGCATTCACATTGTTCATCTATTAATCATCTCTCATTCAACCTTGTACTTAAGGTTTTAATCACTCTCCTTCATGATCCATTACATGAACATTGCGTTCATCATCCCTTCTTAATGTCGAAGCTATATGGTTCGTGGTATGCTAAGACTGACCATTCATCGTATCTACGTTGCTCTTACATTCTTTGTCTTTTAATCTCGTTCAATCTTTCCGTTCAACCTTTACTAAAGGTTTAAATCACTTGATTAAGTGCTACATTATGTGAACTATATGTTCATTAGCTTGCCTTACACTTCCCCCAAGAGTTGAGCAGCGCCGGTCCCTTTTGTTATTGGTAGCACTATAGCGCAAGTCTCCAGTAACTCTTGCCCGGAGCTGGCGTAGCCGCGCCTCCTTTCCAGCTTTGGCCGGCGCTGTAGCGCCAGGCCAAAAATCCAATTTTTCCATCATTTTTTTCTAAGTGTTGAACGCGTACGAATCACCTACTTTGCAATCTTGTAACTTCTTCGTTATAACTCAGAACGAGATCATTCCAAAGCCATTTTCTTCCTTATCTTACGTACTCAGATTTTGCCTGGAATAGAATTTCATTCTGAATCCGTTAACGAGGCTTTACGTTAGCTCACATTTCAATGCTCGTTCGTTTTACGTTATTAACGTTCTTCCTTCGTTTGTTCGTAAGTCGGTCATCCAAACTCAGAATTCATTCGTTCTTGAGTCTACAACTCATATTTTCTACTATTTCTTACATTCTTAGGAAACCCTACACATTCAGGTTCATTTACATATTTTCTACATTTCCCTCATCTTTTACAAAATTTTTGCCATAACTTCATTATAGCTAAGTTCAATCAGTTCTTTATGAACATTTCCAATATTTCAAACCAAAAAATAAGCATCTAACTTATATGCGATGGTTTTAAACTTTTCCATCAACAAAAAGTTCTAATTATGACGGTTTTTAATTTGTCCATCAACAATGTTCTTCGCGTTCTTCGTGCGTTCTTTATTTTTAATCAATATTTTGATTACAACTTTACTTTTTCTTAGAATTTGGTGTTATAAAATACCATTCCTTACTCATTTCACCGAATCGTTCATATGATTCATTCGGATCGTTCAAATTTATTAAGCAAATCATACTTTCTTAAGAAAGCTTTTAAGAAATTTATAAACTAAACTTCTAATTCGTATTTCTTCGTTTTCTCATGATTTCAACTATATAAATATCATTCTTAACATCTTTTATTTCTATTCTCATTAAGCTATATAATTCTATATAAAACTTAAAGAAAATTTATATTAAACTAGGTTTTAGGATTACCTTTCTTCTTTAATCTTCTGCCGTTGGACAAAGTTTGCACTCGGGTTAGCTTTTCCTCTTCCTTTCCCTCCTCATCTGACTTCTCTCTCTCTCTCTCTTTCTCTCTCTCTCTCTCTCAAGTGTTGGTGATTTTTAAAATCACCAACAAATGAGCTAAGGCTTGTTTATATTAAAAACCAAGGCTAGGGGTAAAATAATTATTTCACCCCCAAAGTTACTATTCCCGCCTCCTTAACTAACCCCCTTACTATTCATGAAGCTTCGTGCTTCCGTCTTGTGGAATTTGTCCAATAGTTTTAAAAACTGGGATTCTCGGAATCCAAATAGTTTTGGATATTTAGTCTTTATTTTACAGATTAACTTTTATGCATTCTTCGAAACTTTGAAAAACTAAAAAATACATTTTAATGATAAGCGTTTTCCTTCACATTTTCCCCTAACGTAGTTAAACGAACGAAAAGTACATAACAATACTTTTCGTCATTTTAATTTTGTCCGATTTTTGCACGTTTTTTGAGAAAACTTTTATCGGCTGACTTAACTTTTCATGATATATTATTGTCAAATCTTTCGACGGAATGTCATTTCGACATACCGATCTCTTGAAAAGGCTTAGGTTATTCAAACCCTAACCTTTAGGGTTTCGTCAGGTGAATAATGTATATTTCGTTTTTTTCCTCGGAAATATTTTTTTTCCCGAATTTTTTTTAATTTCATCTTGAAAATTCTTACTCGTTCAGTCTAGCTTGTATCCAGAATCCTCACATCTTATAATCATCCTAGATTCTACAACGATTAATAAACACATAACACAAAATATTATTAATAAAAATTCAATTTATTAATAATTAATTCTTTAAACTAAAATTCTGGACAATCTGATTTTTCGGGTTGTCACACGAGTTCACCTCCAATTCCTTTTCACGTTCAACTTGAATCCACCAAATTTGATTTCTTCCATTGATCAACATTAGCCACACAAGTGTTTGGCTTCTAGAGGTGATCCACCAAGGAAGAACAAGTATTCAAGAAGATAGGTACTCTCCCAACTCTTGGAATTACCATTAACCCCAAATAAAAATAAGGCTCCTCTTATTTATAGATGTGGGCAACCCTCCTAAATAATTTAGGAATTGAGTTTTGTTTTAATTAATTAAACTTCTTTAATTAATTATGCTCCTAATCTTATTAGGAATAATTAATTAAACTCTTTTAATTAATTAGTCTCTTAATCTTATTAAGAATATATAAGAGTAGCTTATATTAAGTAATTCCTAAATTCCTTTTTGAATTAAATAATAATAATAATAATAATAATAATAATAATAATAATAATAATAATAATAATAATAATAATAATAATAATAATAATAATAATACTCCTCTTATTAATTTATATTTAATATTTCTAAAATATTAAATAAAAAATATGAAGATATTTAATTTATTCTATCACCATAAATTAAATTAAATAAACTTAACTTATTATTACGATTATGTCATTTACTTCTTAAATAAATATTCTTCCTTTTATGGTGTGACCCTTTAGGTTCTCCATATTAAATCAGTTGTGAATAAATCAATTAGAATAATTCTAATCATATTTAAATAAATAAATTAATCTATTAATTTATTTAAATAAATAACATTTATTCTACAATATGGAAAGCCTTTTTAACGATCAACGACTTTCTAGATAATATAGATTTCAACATTAATCATAAAAAACTTTTAAGTAAATAGTTATCGTACAATTCATTACTTCCACAATAAAATTTTCCAATTAAATATAAGACATGGAATTAATGTCAAGTCTTATTTTATTTAATTCTATGTATTTCGTTTTTGAAATGCACAACTCCAGATAATGCAAATTAGAAATTCTTTTCTAATTTCATTCTGTCATGGCCAAGGACTACTAGGTTGTCATTTATCGAATCACATAGAACATTCTCTTCTTTTACTAGAAGCGGTAGATTATTTGTTGATCATTCATTATCTCTATATATAACTTGTTACACCCAAGCATGCCCTTTGATATACCTTACGGGTCTTAAGGGACATGTCTAAGTAGAACTCATCATACACAAGATACTATAATGATCTCAAGTCTAAGAATCACTTGTACTACTATCAATTCAGTAATTCCTATTGTCATGCAAGTAAAACTCCATTAAGTATTCATTAGCGAGCCGTATTCAGTGAACTTATTTTCCAATAAGCACATACATACTTATTTTAGTGTCTCCACACAAATGACCATGAGACCAATCATCCTCATCTAATGAGCAAGTAACATATGTACCAATCTATCGGTATTCACTAATCCCCTTTTTAGTAATCCAACGATTGGAAATAATTTTAGTTTGTGAGCTATCTAAGAATTTAGATCTCACTAGCATGATCATCATCATGATTCTAAAAATATTACTCAAAACTATGAGTTTGTCACATATTATAAAACAACACAATGTACATAAATTAAAAGCCTTTAATTAAACAATTCTTTTATTAGTAAATGAATAAGATTGTTACAAAATATATGCTTTATAATTAAACATGATTGGTTTGTGTGCTACTGTAACATTCCATAAATTTTAAAGTGTAATATTAAATATTTATTGATATATATAAATATTTAATGGATATGTTATTGTTAAATAAATAATTGTTTAAATTGAGTTGATATGATTTAGTTAATTATTTGATTATTTGTTGAATAAATAATTAAATAATAAATATTAAATATTTATTGGCAATATTAAATATTTATTGAATTATGTGGTAATTTAAGTTGACGTGGGTTAGTTAATTAATTATTGAATAAATAATTAAGGAGCTAAGTAAATTAATTATTATGAGATTATATAATAATTTAATTTAATAAGTAAGCAAGAGAGCTTATAGTGTTTTAAATATATTATAATATTTTAAATGGGAAAGGGTAATTTAAAATATTAGTTGGTTAAATAAAATTATAATTTTTAAAAGAAATTATAGTTATGTGATATTAAATTATGTGCTAAAGTAATTTAATAGATTAATATTTTAATTGATTTATTAAGGTGACAAATAACCTTGCTATAAAAGAGTTATTAAAATAACTTAAAGGAGTTTTAATTCCGTTTTGGCCAAACAAGGCCTAATGCCTATTAAGTCCTTAATTTATCCAAACAAGGTGTAAGGTTAATGGGTTATTTTTTTATAGTAACCAAACAAGCCTTATGGCTTAGGTTTTTTTTTTTAAAAAAAAACTTTTAACTGATGTCAGTTATGTATTTTATATTTATATTATATAATTAATATATATAATATCTAGTTACGTTAGATTGTTAGTACGCTCTAGAGTTAGAGGAGAGAGGTTAGAGAGAAGAAGGAAAAACTCAGAGGAAGAAGAAGAAGAGAAGAAGAAGAGAAGAAGAAAAAGTGAGAGAATCCTAGAGAAATTGGGAGTGAAGAGGAGAAAAGCTTGGCAATCAAAGAGATTCTTCAAGGTACAGATTTTAAGGTAAAGATATGTGCTAAGTGAGTTATAGAGATCTATATTCACGAAGATTACTTATGTTTTATGAGAAATATATTTAATATTTTGAATGTAATATGTTGTTGAATTGTAAGTTGAGCTATCCAATGTATATGGATCTTTAGTTATGATGTAAGACTTTGTATAGTCATTTTGTTGTAATGATTCATAATATTTGATTTGGATCGAAGAGATGTAATGTAAAGGTTACGATTTAGGGCAAGACAGAAGAAGATGTATAAACATTTTAATTATTCCGCAATATTTAGTGATTTTTAATATCGAACAATGATGTAAAATTTGAGATTTAATGTATGGTTAACGACCGAAGTTGAGATTTAAAATGTATAAATTTTGGGATCGTTATAGTTGGTATCAGAGCTGATAGGTTATAAACCTTAGGTAGGAGTACCTTAGGCTATAACCTTAGAGAAGAGAGGTGAAGATAATGAACGAATAAACTCAAATAGAGTTTGAATAATAAGAAGTAAAGTAAGAAACGTATAAAGAAGGGATAAAACTTGCGTGAAATGATTCAAAGAAGAATCTCGCAGAGTTATAAGGAATATGAATGTGGGGTTACCCAACTCCAATAATAAGGATGTAAGGTGATAACAAATAGACAATGTCTATAAGAAGAGAATGGTAAGGAAGTTAAGAATAGAGAGTTATATTTAAGTATGGTGCAATTGTACTCTTTAGTAGTTGATGTATGGTATCTGGGCTAAACGATTCCTTCATAGAGCGGAGGTATATACGAACTAGCAACTCGGAACCTAGTTTATTGGTTGTTTGTGGGAAACCACTCAGCGTACCATATTGAAACTGGTAGAGACTCGATGTGTACCAAGTATAGAAATGGACACGTATGATGAGAGTGTAGAACTCGAATGAAATGTTGAGCAATGTAAAATGAAGTTAGAAATTCTTAAAGGAAGAATTGTTTATAAACAAGAAGATTCAAAGAAGAATCTAAGAGATATAAAGATAAGAAATGGGAGTTTCCTAACTCCAATAGCCAAGATAACGGATAATGTCGTAAATGATGACGATCACGAGTTATGAAAATAATTTTAAAGGAGATGATTATAGAATAAGATCACGACGTGATCTATTTAAGTTATAAAAGGAATATGGTCTATAATGTTTGAATAATTATAGCTTAATGCTATGAAGATGGAGTACTATAAAAAAAAAGTACGAGATAACTCATGAGGAGTTATAGATGATATGATACGAGGAATTCGTATCAAGCAAAGAGCAAGTTATAAGCAAGATAGAGTTAGGTGGGATTTCAATTGAGAACTCATGTGATGGCTGAGTTGTACAAACCTTTATATGGGCGAGGGTTTTGTGCTTGCACTCAGTTTATCACATTGATAATCATTGGAATGTTTATGTCGCGCTATTTGCTATATGCCTGTTGAGAAGGTGATTCTTTTCTCATGTGTATAACAGATAGGTAGAGTATAGTTAGAGAATATTATAAGGTTAAGTGCGAGTTCTTAAAACTCATACTTATGGTAGGTTCGTGACTCATAATTATATGGTATATTTTTGAACCCCTCAGCGAATGGACGCCTATGGTCTGACTAGGATAAGTTCTTAAACTCATATGATTATGGCAAGTTTCTGAACTCATAACGTGTGGTAAGTTTGATGAACTAGGGTATAATTAAGTGTGAATAGAGGATTGAGGATGATAGGAATAGATAGACCTATTAAGCAATGGATCATTATAGAAAGTGGAGTTGATGGTGGAAGCATATGTATTCTAAATCTACTAGCTATGCTAGACTTTCGAAATTTATTGACTTCGTCATGATGTTTACACTTCTATTTTCTTGAAAAACATTGGATCAAATGATGGAACCAATGAATTTTAACAACAATACTGTTATTCGTATGTCTATGCTAATTGCTTCGGCTAGACAAAAATGATTTGCAATATATCAAAATGTATTTTATATCATTAATGCATCATGTAACCTGGTGTAAAGATGATAAAAACGATGGAGTCATCAATGCAGTATTACCTAGTGTTGGATGTGATCTAAGGATCGTCAGCCCACTATGGTATGATGTAGTATGATAAAATCACCAAATGACGGAATCCTCAACGGACTGTAAATACAGTGCGGTATCATGACGTCATAAAAAGATTTTTGAGATTTCTTTGAGATATGAGAATACATATGTATATATGTATATGTATATTTTGGTTGATGTCCGAATTGTTGTAGAGGTCTATGCTATTTGATTCAGCTAGACAAATATTGAAAGATGTTCATGAAATTCAAGAGTTTTTTGTAGAAGTTACGCCAAACCAAATTGTTTTGGTGCGGATTCAGATGTTGAAAAGCTGAGATGAACAACCCTTTTATAGGGGATTACGCGGAGGCGTTGAGATGTTTGTGCACAATACATTGTACGGAGGGCTGATCACCCTAAGTACGAGGAGTCCCTATAGTCTTATGACTGTTAAAGTTTAAGTTGATAGATTACTTATAACTATGGACATACGTATAGCGTTTAAATGTTTGTGCACAATACATCGTACGAAGGGCTTAACACCCTAAGTACGGGGGTCCTTATAGTCTTATGACTGTTAAAGTTGAAGTTGAAAGATTACTTGCAACTGTGGACATAGTTCGTGGTCTTATGACCCTCAGCATGATTTGGAATCTTTTAAATTCTTGTTATTCATATCGCTTCCCAATTATTGAGCAATTGTGGAAGATTCTTGATATTCTAAAAGGTGAATGTGGTAAGGATGATATTCCTTAGAAAGAAGTAAGTCGTAGAATGCGACACTGAATGATGAGTATATGGAATAAGTGAGAAAAGAAATTTTGAAATGAAAAGGAGATGAGTTATCAAAGAATAATGTAAAAAATTTTAATAGAAAAGTTAATAATTACAGAAAGATGTTTGTGAAATAAGTGGTTATAGAAACCAATGAATGAATGAAGTATTAGTGTAAAATCTATTTTGTTAGATTAAATAAATAAAATTTCGAGGACGAAATTCTTAGAAGAAATGGTGAATGTAATATCCCGAGTGTTTATGATAACAATCCTTAAAAAAAAATGAGTTCAAGTGAAAGTTATGAAATAAAACCTACAATTTGTTAAAGTAATGAATATAGTAGGAAATATAAAACCTATATTTAGATAAAATGATGAAAGATTACTCTGAGTTAATTGTTTAATTTGTCTTCGATTCTGGGGACAAAATCTTTGTAAGTAGAGAAGATTGTAACGAATGAATTATGTGAGTTGTGATTCTGAGGACAGAATTCTTGTAAGGAGGGAATGATGTAACAATCCAAAGATTTTATTTGTAATTTAAAATATTTGATTTATTTGAGTTGTGATTCTGGGGACAGAATCCTTGTAAGGAGGGAATGATGTAACATTCCATAAATTTTAAAGTGTAATATTAAATATTTATTGATATATATAAATATTTAATGGATATGTTATTATTAAATAAATAATTGTTTAAATTGAGTTGATATGATTTAGTTAATTATTTGATTATTTATTGAATAAATAATTAAATAATAAATATTAAATATTTATTGGCAATATTAAATATTTATTGAATTATGTGGTAATTTAAGTTGACGTGGGTTAGTTAATTAATTATTGAATAAATAATTAAGGAGCTAAGTAAATTAATTATTATGAGATTATATAATAATTTAATTTAATAAGTAAGCAAGAGAGCTTATAGTGTTTTAAATAGATTATAATATTTTAAATGGGAAAGGGTAATTTAAAATATTAGTTGGTTAAATAAAATTATAATTTTTAAAAGAAATTATAGTTATGTGATATTAAATTATGTGCTAAAGTAATTTAATAGATTAATGTTTTAATTGATTTATTAATGTGACAAATAACCTTGTTATAAAAGAGTTATTAAAATAACTTAAAGGAGTTTTAATTCTGTTTTGGCCAAACAAGGCCTAATGCCTATTAAGTCCTTAATTTATCCAAACAAGGTGTAAGGTTAATGGGTTATTTTTTTATAGTAACCAAACAAGCCTTATGACTTAGGTTTTTTAAAAAAAAAAACTTTTAACTGATGTCAGTTATGTATTTTATATTTATATTATATAATTAATATATATAATATCTAGTTACGTTAGATTGTTAGTACGCTCTAGAGTTAGAGGAGAGAGGTTAGAGAGAAGAAGGAAAAACTCAGAGGAAGAAGAAGAAGAGAAGAAGAAAAAGTGAGAGAATCCTAGAGAAATTGGGAGTGAAGAGGAGAAAAGCTTGGCAATCAAAGAGATTCTTCAAGGTACAGATTTTAAGGTAAAGATATGTGCTAAGTGAGTTATAGAGATCTATATTCACGATGATTATTTATGTTTTATGAGAAATATATTTAATATTTTGAATGTAATATGTTGTTGAATTGTAAGTTGAGCTATCCAATGTATATGGATCTTTAGTTATGATGTAAGACTTTGTATAGTCATTTTGTTGTAATGATTCATAATATTTGATTTGGATCGAAGAGATGTAATGTAAAGGTTACGATTTAGGACAAGACAGAAGAAGATGTATAAAAATTTTAATTATTCCGCAATATTTAGTGATTTTTAATATCGAACAATGATGTAAAATTTGAGATTTAATGTATGATTAACGACCGAAGTTGAGATTTAAAATGTATAAATTTTGGGGTCGTTACAGCTACTACTTTCAATCTCCCACTTATACTAAAGCTAATCGCCATGGTATCTCATACCCTTCTTCTATAAGTGGCGATCATCCTGTTGTTGGTTAAGCTTTAGTTAATGGATATGTAATGTTGTTCTTGAGAGTCCACTATGTCTACAGTGACTTCTCCTCTTTCAATGATTTCCTAATCAAATGAAGGTACCGTAACACATGTTTTGATCCAAGATGAGAGTTAAGAAATTTTCCTAGTTCTATAATAAACTTTTCATCCAAACAATCAACTTGTAATTGTATTTATAGATATATACTTTGTCTTTATCACTAAACCAATAACTCATTACTGTTTTGAACTTTTCTAATTCACTGCACCACCGTTAAAGGTAACACTTTACCCTAAAGTAAATTTCATGTCGTCTTGGTTATTGTAAAAAACTTGAGTCTGTTAACCATCTAGTTTTAATACAGACCCACCATAAAATTCAATCACATCCTTAGTATTAGCTAAGTACTTTAAGATATTTTTACCGTTTTACAGTGATCTTCTCCAGAATATGATTGATCAACATCTGGTCTCATACATTTCATTGCATACATGAAATTTACTCATGCGATCTCTCTTTTTAGGAGTCTATGGGGACTATTAAGAGAGATACACTCCATGGCTCATCATCATGACATATTTCTTGGAGTTTTCCATGATAATTGACTTTAGCATCAAATGAATATGCGTTCCTTGGGTTAAGCCGAGCATCCTTTTAAATTTATCTATATAGATTTTATCCCCAATTAAGATACTCTTTCTAAATCATTCATGGAGGAATGTTTAGACAACTTTATCTTTACTGATTGTAGCATTGGTATTTCATTCCTTCTCCGTAGTATATCAACATATAATACTAAGAATGTCACGACGCTTCCACTGACCTTTTTATACACACTAGGTTCATTATTGTTTTTGATAAAATTAAACTCTTTTGATTACCTCAACAAAACGAATGTTCCATTTTTGAGAAGCTTTCTTCAATCCATTTCTCTGAGTGTCTACAACTCTTACCTCATCGTATGTAACTGAATCATCATCTTCTATGATGTGTACCTTATCATCATATATGATGAATCCATACCTCCCAGGTATTTTCGGTACTATTTCAGATTTACTATTCGGTTGTGGTACAATAAGACTATCTATAAGTTCCTTTATTTGACTGATAGTGGTTTATGGTTCTTGAACTTTTCAAGATCTATTAACCTCCCATTATCCCTTTTAGTGATAAACACATTTATCTTAAAAGGCACCGTGTTTCTCAATAAAAACCTTTTGCTAAGTAAGATTATAGAACATATACCCTAAACTTACTTTAGGATGTCCCACAAATCTGCACTTGTCAAATTATGTCCCAAGCTTATCTTTTTGAAATCATTTCACATAAGCTAGTCAACCCATTATCTTAACATACCTAAGATTAGGAATCCTCCCTATCCATAACTCTTATGGAATATGAGGCTGGATTTTGAGGTTACATTTTCCGCAGATATACAGCCATTTCTAGGCATTACCCGAGAAGGACACTGGAATGTCGGTAAAATCATTATGGACTGCTCTTCTGAATCTTAATATTTTACCAATTTATGCATTACACAAGTATTTATTCCTTGATCCTATCAAAGAATCTTAATATTTTACCAATTTATTTCACTTCTGAATTCTTTAAACGTTAATAATGATTCAGACTTGCATTTCATCAAATACAAATATTCAACTCTTTGAATGATCATTTCCTTTTCTTATACAAGTTTGCTCAATTTTTAAAATAATTTTCACGTAAGTTAATTATACAAAATCCATTACATAATATTTCAGTTCTAAACAAAATATTATTATTATAAATAAAACAACAATTGTTCTTAAATATAATACCAAAAAAATTTGTTATCCAACACCAAAATGGAAATAATGTTTTTAATGAGAACTGAAATAAAATAACAACTTATTGACTTAATAGACTTGTCCGTAGGCAAATGCTAAATTATAAGTTCCTATGGCTAATTCAGTAACCTTTGATTCATTTTCCACACATAATATTACTAATCCTTTGTTTACCTTTCTACTTCTGCTTGGTCCATTCATAAATCTATATTTATGAGAACCAAAGCCGGTATCCAATACCCAAGTAGAATCTTAACTTACAGAAAAATTTATTTCAATTATGAACAAACCTGTATATGTAACCGAAGATTCACTAAGCTTCTTCTAGTTAGCCTCTTCAAGATACTTCTCACAATTTCTTTTTCAGTGTCCAGGCTTATTATAGTGGAAGAAAACTCATTTGTTATTCGTATCTTATTATCCTTTGTTTTTGCTTTTCTATTTACTTTCTTTGAATCGTTTTTCTTTTCAGAAGATCATTTGGCCCCTACCAGTAAGACTTGGTCTTTCTTGGTTGGAAAGTGACTCTTAGCATTTTTCAACATGTTAAGCAAATCAGCGAAGCTGATATCTAGCTTATTCATATGAAAAATTCACAACAATTGTGAGGAGTCCGTGACTGAGTGCAAGATCAAACATTGGTTCAAATCTCCATCCATAACAAAACCTGTTGTCTTAAATGTTCAATCAAATTGATCATGTTGCGGACATGTGTATGTGCTATAATGTCATCGGCCATTCTAGATCGAAAGAGCTTCTTAGATATCTTATATCTATTAGTCGTACTTTCCTCATAATTCAACTACTTGAAATGCAGGAGTATAGTAGGAGCATCCATAGTTTCATGATGACGCTGAAGCTCGTTACTCATGGATGCGAGCATGATGCATTGAGGCAACTGTGCATCATCTTGCTCACTAGTACAAAACCATAAAAAGAAAACACTTAAAAGATGACGTTTTTATAAAAAGCGTTGTGGTATTTTTTTACAACGTTTTTTTAACAAAACGTTGTAGATACATATGAAAAAACGTTATGTATTTATAAGGGCAATTTTTGGTTTTGAATAGATAACGTTTTTTAGAAAAAAAATGTTATCTATGTAAAAAACACGGAGCAAAAAAAAATGCGAAAGTGAAAATTTGAAATTAAAAATGCGAAAGTAAAAAATTTCCTAGATTTTAACACACACTCCCTCTAGCGAGCCAAGAGCTCTGTGAAGCTAGCAGCATCAAACCCCCATTTTTTTTCTCTATTGAGACCAACAAAATCTGGTCTCTTAATCTCTCTCCTTTCTGCAATCATGGAAGATACAATTTCTATGGAGGACATCTGAGCCACAGCTGGTAGCCTCGGAATTGACCTCTCCAGCGTCGATTGGGACTCAATTCACCTTCCTCCTGGTGAAGATTTTGGCATAAAAATGTATCGTTTTTTTTACTTTATTTTACTGAAACAGAACCCTAGATTGCTTGAAATAAATCATTTGTGTATTGAAGTTTTTATTTTGTTTTTGATTGAAGTGACGATGAGGATCTTTATGAAGATGATTCGTTGGAATTTGAAGGCGGAGTTCGTTTTAATTGTTTTATTCTCTTCCAATTGTGAATAATTTCTTGATATGAAACATGAAATGCAGATTGGAAGCTTTTGATGTTTTCTATTTCAGATCAAACCCTAGAAACTCCAAAATGTGACACATGTTCGTTTTAATTTCATAGGATATGGTGGAATTGAGTAGAATTACTTTAATAATTTTCTTTTTCCTTATTTTTGTTCTCTAATAGTTGATAAATAGTTTAGTTACTTGTGTGTGGCTCATTTGAATAAATGATTTGTATTATTTGGTCCAAATTATGAACAATTTTAGATTTTTTATATAATTATTTTAAATTTTAGTTATTGGGATATTGTTTCAGAAACATTGGACAAAATAGTGATTTGATGGATGAGAGTAATTTTTCAAATGATGGCGAGGAAATTTGTTCTGATCAAGAGCAAACTCTTCCAATAGTATTTAAAAGGTAGACCGACTTAAGTTATCAGTACCAGCAGTTAGTGCCGGGGAAATTCATGGGTATCAATTCTGGACCCATGATTACTGGGCATTTGCAAGTATTGCAGACACAGCTGCAGAACTAACAGATAGTTCAATGATTCAAGTGCCTCTTAATGTTTAATAACATAGAATTTCAATAATTTAACTTTGTTAAGGAACTTTAGCTATACAAGTTTACCTATACTGAATTTGCAGTAGTATATTCAAATTTCACTTGTAAGTGGAGTATCTATATTCAGACTTGTGAACGTCAATTAAAATATAAATGTGTGACACCCTTTCTTTTGATGTTAATTACATTTAAGAGACGGTTGTACTGGTAAAATGTGTTCATAACACTGCATCACACCACTGTGAAAATCAAAAGAAAGAAAGAAAATCTTAAGAGGATATTCTTTAATACGTAAATTATTACTCTTTGAGCCTTGGCTTATATATATTTTTATCCTGCATTATCTGCTTTTATGTTTTACTTGACAGAAAAGGGTAGGTCATATCTCTCGCAGCCCTAATAAAGCTATCAGCTCACCTGCAATCGCTTTTGTCTTAGGGGAGTCACTTTGTCCTGCTTCAGTGACAACTACCCAAGTTAATTCAGCTAGCACTGTTGTAAATTATGCAATTCATTCCTGCTCCAAGAGGGATCAACAGATTGCATCACGTACAGGAAATGCATGGTTTTGTTCAATTTCAACTTACATTTTGATATCTGTTTTTATTTATAGTCACATATTCTCACACTAAACATAGTACCTTGGTACAGAGTACATGCATATAGGTGTGTAATTTAAAAGGCCACACTGCCTTTTAAATACTATTGGCTTATTGTTTCTTCTATTTTGATCAAAACAAGAACTCAAAACTTACGCATATGCTTCAGAGCTCACTAGGTAAGGTTCTTAGCTGTTTCTAAACTTTACGTCACTAAATGGGCTTATATGTAGATTACTTCACTAAATGGCCATACTGCCTAGTACTACCTGTAGTCATAAGTTAACTTGGACATGGAAGTGAAGGGGGAGATTGCAAGACTCTGATGTTTGTACAGATCAGCCCAAGTGCGGCAGACTCAAGGGAAATCATTTGCTCATTAAATTTTGCTAGTCGTGTGCGAGGAGTTGAGCATGGGCCTGCTCGAAAACAGGCAGACTTCACTGAGCTTTTCAAGTACAAGCAGCTGATACTTTTCTCTTATTATGAACAAGTTTATTGCATAGCATGCTAATGTCATTTTGAACTCTGAATATCATGTCTAACTTTTGAAATTCTGACAGACTGTGGAGATCCTTAAAGATCTTCCATCTTGGTTCCGTGACTGTCGGAGCCTTGAAGTTTTCACTATATTTCCTGCTGGAAATGGAGGAATGATTGAACTTCTTTATACACAGGTTAACAATAGTTGTTAGATTTTTTGTATTCTTCTAATGTTCTACATCGAATGTTTTTACTTAGAAAATTAAATAAATCTAAATTTGTTTTAGACATATGCTCCAACCACACTGGCACCTGCACGGGATTTCTGGACTCTCAGATACACTACAAGTTTAGACAATGGCAGTCTTGAGGTAAGCTAATCTTATTAGTGCATTACAATTGTTTATCCTGTTATGCATTTTCATGTTCAAAAGGGGTTTGACAAAGGACTACTCACTATATGCCTTTACTACACATTTCCTTCAAATAATTCAAATTACCATTTGAAATTTATATAAGAAAACTGTTAAACGCAACTTTGTGTAGAGCAGTTGCATTCATTCTGCATCTTCTGAAGGTGTCTGAACCACACTGCTGGTAGTTTATTTTTAAAGTATCCTAAAAGTTGTCTATTTTGGTGAACTTCCTTTTATTATGCTCATGTCTAATGCATGTCAAGTGGTAGTTGTAGAGTTGGCATAGGCAAATGAGTTAATGTTCCAAATAAAATTGGTACTTTTATAAAATAAAATTTACTCCTGTGGTATGTTGTGAGGTATTGCAATTTTATCTCGGTCTGCAATTAGAGCCTGGAGTAATATTCAACATTTTACCTTTATATGTAGTGTTTCGCAATCAATGTGCTGCCTAATAATATCAAAGATCACCCGCATGCAGGTTCTACAATGAACATGTGACTATGGACTTCTTTAACCAAAGTTGAATGCATGTTTTCAGATTTAGAGTTGATACAAAGCTCCTTTTATTAATTTCTGTATTTTTTTCTTCTTCCTGTATTTGTTGTCACTTGACACATCAAATGTTCGCATGTTCCACTTGTTATACTCGGGGTACTTTTGCATTAAAAACTACTGTGTTTAGTATGTAAGTACTGTGACGCCCGCAAAATAGGTATACATCACCCATCTTGAGTCGCCAAATACATGGTACAAAATTCAAATACAACTTAATAATACAACTGTCGTGTAAAATACGACAAAACATAAATTGAGAGTTTTAAAACGAATAGTCTTCTAGACAGTATTCAACTCAAATGGAGTCCTCAATATAATTATTATCACACTATTTCATAGAATAGTGAGGACTACTAATGTTATCATCTAGACAGTCACTCCGTTCCTCGACTAGTCCCGGCTATGTTCTCATTTCTTGAAGAGGACAATGAAAGCAAAAGGGTGAGCTCAACTAGCCCAGTAAGAAATATTATGACTAAGATAATGCAGAATAATTTATCGTTAGCCTTCAACAGTGTTAAACTGATAAAATATAACAAACATCAAGTTTAACTGCAGCGGAACAAGCAATCCATTAGAAGAGTCAAGTAGAGAATAAAATTAACTATCTTCTATGATTTAAAAGGTTTTTCATCACTTTTATCGTTGAGACTCAACTTAATAAATAATCCACATCATCCCTGCACTACGACCAAGGATATTCATTAGTATCACGACCACAAATTATCCATGCACTACGGGCCAAGGATATTCGTGTATTCATCAATGGTCATGATCATGCCAACAACTGTCCATCAATGCACTACGGGCCAATGAGGACTTTTACCACATCATTTGTAACATTACGGTCATGATTATACTGAATAATCCCTGGTCATAATCATACCAAGTCCATCAATGCACTATAGGCTACAGATGACTTTCAGCATAATATAAACATAAGAATGATGACAATGATATAAGAATTCAATAAAACAAGTTCAAGGATAAATTTTTAAAGATTTATAATTTAATTTATCTAGAAATCAATAACGTCCAAATTGTCAACATGATACTGCTTTGTGGAGAAAAATTTAAGAATAATATTGTACCAAAATTAATTTGGATTTAAAATGAATCAATTTTTATCATGAATAGTACCCCGGGTGAATAGTACTCGAGTGAATAGTATCCCGTGAATAGTATTTAGGGAATAGTAACCTCGTGAATAGTACTCCGGCATGAAAAAGTTAAAACTTATTAAGAATGCTCAGAATAATATTTTCATAAAAAGATACTGGATGAAGCGCAAATATCAAGGATATTCTACTAATTTCATGGGGTATAGAAGCCAAAATTTTAATAAACGAGTATAGAATTCGAAATCTAAAACGAAATAATATTACTTACATACTACAGAGTATGGAAGAAAAAATTATTTCAAGCGAATATTGAACAAAAATAACATCCCTTACGAATACGAAAAAAATAATACCCCTTACCTTAGTAGGAGATTGGATACTGAAATAGTGTAGTAATAGAATACTCTTCTTCTTTCTCTCTGATTCTTTCTCTATAGAATTCTCTTGTGAGTCATAGTGAATTGGTGAGAATGAAAGAAGAAATAAGCTTCTATTTATAGAAGATTTCTAGCTTAGCCCTTGCAATGTGATAAGGCAAGTGGCTTGACGACTGGTGATGTGAAAAGAAAAGTGGTTTGACGCCTGTAATGTAAAACGACAATTGGTCGATGCCTATAACGTGAACCGACAATTGGTCGACGCCTGTAATGTGAAACGACAATTGGTCGACGCCTGTAATGTGAAACGACAATTGGTTCGACGCCTGTAATGTGAAACGGCAAGTGGTTTAACGTCTGGTAAAGGCAATTACTATTGGAAAAAGTGAATCTTAGATGATGACATATGAGCCCCCATAGAATAAATCAAACTTACCACAAACGTCTCATAATAGACTTCTTATTTATATCAAAGATTGAATAAATATTACCACAAATCATTTTATCTTCAATCAACACATTTTTAATCTTCCAACAATTATTCATCATTAATATTATAACTCACAATATTTAACAACCAGATTATTCCCAGGAAAGAGGGGGCTTTTCGATAAAGATTTCTCCCTATTGGCGAGCAATTAGGTGACCAAACCTCTCCTTGACAGAACTTTTTAGACATCGTCAATATTGTAAATAATAATATGAATAACTTTGTCGTCTCAATTATTGATTTAATAATATAAAATATTATGCATATGATACTGTGACAATAATTGAATTAATAATATGAGATACTATACAGCAATTACTGTAGCAATAATTGAGTATAACTGAGTGACTTCTTACGTAAGCATCAATAATCAATACCGTGTGCTACTATGCAACCACGCGTATTATTGTACTTTTACCACCGGGTATTTCAACAGTTAACGGTAAAACTTTCGCCGTTATTTTATAAAAAAATATTTTTGTCATTTTCTCAATCCAACAATAATTCTGTTGTGGGGTCCACCAATGATTATGTCGTCATACGAATATTCCCTGTTAAAACGATTATTCCCCGACCAACTGAATATAATATAACAACTTGCGTACTTTATAAAATTTATAAATATTACCCACAACTATAATATTATATCAAATTCACTCCATAATATTCAAAAATAATATTTATAAAAAATTCATCTTTATTCATAAAAGTTGGGGTCTTACAACCTCCCCTTCTTATGAAATTTCGCCGTCGAAATTAGGGTACGTACCTGGTATGTCGAAGAGGTAAGGATATCTTAATTTCATTTCAGATTTTAACTCCCATGTCATTTCCTCAACATCGTGGTTTCTCCACAAAACTTTGACTTGAGGTATAACCTTGGAGCGTAAAATATGCTCCTTCTTATCCAAGATTTTAACAGGAACCTCTTCATACGTTAAATCTTTCGCTATTTCGTCTGATTCTAACTCAATAATGTGGTTCGGGTCTTTCACATATTTACGTAACATAGATATATGAAAAACGTTATGAACACGAGACATACTTGGCGGTAAGACGAGTCTATAGGCCACAATTCCTACTCGTTCGATGATTAAAAATGGGCCAATAAATCTAGGATTGAGCTTTTCTCTCTTTCCAAATCTCATAACTCCTTTCCATGGAACAACACGTAACATCACATGTTCTCCAATATTGAATTCTGCGTCCTTTCGATGAAGATCAGCATAATTCTTTTGTCGATCTTGTGAGGTTTTTAAACGTTGTCGGGTCGTTTGAATCTTTTTTGTAGTCATACGTACCAACTCTGGTCCTAACAACGTTGCTTCACCCACCTCATCCTAGCATACTGGAGAACGATACTTTGTCGGGTAAACAGATATTCCATGACTTGATACTATGTGCCCAAGGAATGCTACTTCCTCAAGCCAGAACTCGCATTTTTTCAACTTGGCATAAAGCTTGTTTTCACGAAGCTTTTAGAGTATTAGTCTCAAGTGTTGCTCATGATCTTCACGGTATTTGGAATATATGAGGATGTCATCAATAAAGACGACCACAAAGTGATCCAAATATTCTTTGAATACTAGGTTCATCATATCCATGAAGGTAGCAGGAGCATTAGTCAATCCAAAAGACATAACTAGGAATTCATAATGCCCGTACCGAGTTCTGAAAGCCGTCTTTGGAATGTCATCGGTTCTAATCTTTAACGGATGATATCCAGAACGAAGATTGATCTTTGAAAAGAATTTGGCGACTTGCAACTAGTCAAATAGGTCATCAATACGTGGCAATGGGTACCTATTCTTGATGGTGACATGATTTGTGAGAACCCAGAATTTCACATAATTCAAATTTTTCGAATAAATTTTTTTTTTGAAAAAGAATAAAGAGAAAGTACTTGAATCATATAAATGTATATGATAATGAAGCTAGATAGTTAATTTATTAACTAAGAAGTATACTTAATCATTTTCAAGGAAGAGTAATGAAAGTTATGTAAGAAATTAACATGGCTTGAATGTTAGCCTTGATTATTAAATTAAAAGGATTTACAATCCTTAAGTAATTGTATTGATGATTATGTGAGTGCTTATAACTTATTAAGTCAATTAGGGCTATCAAGTTAATACACTAGAGGGATATTGTAAGACCCCAACTTATTAATGAATAAAATCAAATTTTCTCTAAATATTATTGTGAATAATAAGGGGTTAATTTGATATAATACTTTGGTTATGGGTGAAATGTGCAAATTTTGCAAAATAAGCAAGTGGTTATAAAATATTTATTTTTGGTCGGTGAATATTCGGTTGGTCGTGGAATATTCTTGCTGTCGGGGAATATTCGTACGACGACGCAGCCTTGTGTGGGCCCCATAACGGAAAGCGATTGGATGAAGAAAACGACAAGTATAAGTTGTTTATAAATAACGGCGTAGTTGTTACCGTTAATACTGTTGGAATACCCGGTGGTTAAAATACAGTAGCACACGGTATTGCACCAATTATTGATTCTTACGTAAGAAGGCACTACTCAATAATTGTTACAGTAGTTATTATTCAATATTTTATTTTATTGATTCAATAATTGCTGCGTTGATATTTTATATTATTGTTGTTTCAATAATTGTTGCTGCACAGTATTTTTATTTATCAGATCAATAATTCATATTATTTGAATAATATTATTAGATAACATTATTGGCAATGTCTAGAAAGTTCTGTCTAAGGAGAGGTTTGGTCATCTAATTGCGCGCCAGTAAGGAGAAATCCTTATTGGAAAGCCCCCTCTTTCCTGGGAACGGCCTGGTTGTCATAAATGTGATTCTGTAATATTATTTGTGAATAATTAATTATTGATTCATATGATAAGGAAATATTTATTTTATGTGGATATAAATGAGGGATATATTTTTGTGGTTAAAAATGAAGGAGTTAATGTTGAGGTGTTTTATCAGTATTTTTATCGGAATGGAGGTATTAAAAATCAAATCAGGGTTTTTGAGAAATATTGCGGGTGTTATAATTTTTAATCCGACCGTTGGATCGTGGTAATTTTTGGATATGTTATACATATATAAGTTGAGTATATGTCCACAAATTTTGAACCGTTAAAAATGAACGTATGATTTATTACGAATTTTACAAGATGACTGGTTCAGAAATTGTTGAATTTTCGGAGTTTATCATTTTGGTGGAAAATTCTAGAATTGGTGGGCCCCACTTGTGGTTGGTGAAGAAATGTGCTGAATTATATTTCAAATGTGGTGGGTGGGAATAGTAGCAGGTAAAGCCATCAGGTTGCAGGTCAAACCTACCAAAATTTTCCTATAAATAGAGGGCTAAGTTAGAATTGAAAATCACACCAGAAACAAGTTTTCTCTCTTTCTCTCTCTAGATTATTGAGTGTATTTTGTGAGTATTTAGATACTTTGAGAGTTTCTATTCATCAGAGCAAGTTTCTTTCAGCCTTATACCGGTATTCCGACCAGAAGTACTGATATTTTGAGGTAAGGGATATTATTTTCTTCTTAATGATATTATTTTCTTCAATATCATTATGCTGAAATATTGATATGAGTTTTTATCAAATTTGGAACTTTTTGTGTCGGGGGTTACTATTCACGTATACGGCACTATTCACGTATACGGCACTATTCACGAATACGGCACTATTCACCGAAAAATAAAATTTTCCCTTTTTGTCCAAGATGTCTATTATGGTTACTATCTTTGATTGTATCCATGTTTTGATCTTTATTTTTGAATTCTGCTTCACAATTGATTATTATGAAGTATTATTGATCTTGGATAAACTGTTATACGAATCCCTACTATTTGTCCTTCTGTCTCATTGGATTCGTTCTCTTTAAGATATTTTTCATCATCCTCAGTCCTAAATGATGATATTACTGAATATCTTTGGCCTGTAGTGCAAAGATGTATAATTACTTGATGAATATCTTTGGCCTGTAGTGCAAAGATGAACAGGTGTTGAGATGAACATGACCGACTGATGATACAAATGAATATCTTTGGCCTGTAGTGCAAAGATGAATATTTGGTTAAAGATGATTATTAATTGATGTTACAGGGATAAAATATTGATGATGGACTTTTAAATCTTAGAAGATAGTAGAATTCTTTCTCTACTTGACTCTTCTAATGGTTTGTTGTTTCCGCTGCAGTTGTTGATCTAAAACTTGTTGTCGATTATATTTTATCAGATTTTTCCCTGTTGAAGACTAACGATAATTTGTTGTATATTATCTTAGTCATAATATTCTTTACTGGGCTAGTTGAGCTCACCCTTTTCCTTTTTGTTCCATTTTCTTCTCAGGAGGTGAGAACATAGCAGGATCTAGTCGGGGTATGGAGTGATGGTTCTAGAAAGATGTATTAGCAGTCCTCACTATTTCTGTAAAATAGTGTTTGAATAATTGTAATGAGGATTTATTTGAGTGTGGATATTGTCTAGAAGACAATATTTGTATTTAAACTCACAGTATGTGTTGTCGTATTTTGCACGACAATTGTATTATTGAAGTTGTAGTTTGCTTTCTGTACCATGTATTTGGCGACTCAGAATGGGTGTTGTATACCTATTCTGGGGGCGTCACAGTTGGTATCAGAGCTTAGGGATATGATCCCTGGCTGAGATGTGAGACAAGAACTAGGAGGGGAGAGACGGGGAATTCCTTCGCTAGTATGACCTGACTAAGTTTATTTGGTGTTTATTTGGTCGGTCAGAGTATAGGGATAATATATGACATGACTATTAACCCTTGTTTTATGGCAGTATTTAAGAATGGCAGCTGAGAACGTTAATAATGGAGTAAATCAGACCGTGGAGACACCTTTGATCACTACCCAGGGGAACGTGCAACAGGAAGGCAATATTCCTCTTGTAAACAACGTTACCGAGCAAACGATGAATGATGGAATGTTTAGGAGCTTTTTGCAGTTCATGCAAAATCAGACGAGGGAGACTCGTGTGCAGAATACGGGTGGAAATGATAACAACGCGCGGTTTGTCACAGCTAAGCAGTTCAAAGAATTGGGACCACCAGAATTTAAGGGAAAGCCGGATCCGATCATGGCGGAAACGTGGGTCAAGCAAATTACCAAGATATTTGATGTCTTGGGATGCACGGAGGAACAGAAGGTTCCATTCACCACATTTATGTTCCGCGGTGAGGCAGACTACTGGTGGGAGTCTGTGAAGCGTACCCAGCCTGACGCACTCAACATGTCCTGGGAAACATTTCAAAAACTGTTCAATGACAAGTACTTTCCCGAAAGTATTCGTCATATGAAGGAGGTTGAGTTTATTAGACTGGAACAAAACAACATGACGGTGTCCCAGTACGAGGCGAAGTTTGCAGAGTTATCCAGGTTTGCACCTCATTTGGTCGAAAATGAGGAACGAATGACGCGGATGTTTCTGAGAGGTTTAAAACCTGAGATTCGTCAATACCTTATCTCTCATAAATTTTCTCTGTATTCAGACGTTGTCAACAGGGCCCAATTATTAGAGAGAGATAATGAGTATACTCAACCGAGGGACCACAACCAGGGTCATACCGGTGACAGCAATCATCAGAGCGATGATAACCAACGAGGAGGAAAACATTCGGACAAAAGCGGTAACCACTCTGGTGGTAATCGTGGTCGTGATAATAGAAGGAGCGAGTCGGGAGGAGATTTCAAGAAGAGAAGGTACAACAATGATAACGTGAAGACGTCAGCACAAACATCAACTGTTTCTAGGGGAGGAGAACGACCACCGGTCGTATGTTACAAATGTGGGAAAGAGGGACATATCAGCCCAAACTGCCCACAACAATCCAAGGTATGTTATAACTGTGGAAAGGAAGGCCACATCGCTCGAGATTGTACTATAGCGAAACCAAGTTCAGCGGGAGTGGTGATTCCAAGGGCTGTCCCGGATAAGGCGAAATCAGCGGTTCCTGGAAGAGCGTTTGTCGTTACTGGCCAAAACGCGAGAAACCCGAACGAGGTGATCACGGGTAAGCTAATCTTGAATTCTTGCGAAGTTTATACTTTACTAGATACCGGTTCTACCCATTCTTTTATCTCTCCTGCTTGTGCTCAACGTTTAAACTTGACTCCGGAGAAATTGGACTTTAACTTATCTGTTGAAACTCCGTTGGGTGAAACCTTCGTTACATCTACAGTTTATAAATCTTGCATGATCCAAGTTGGCACTATCACATTACCTGTTGATCTTATCTCTTTAAAGATACTTGCTTTTGATGTGATTTTAGGAATTGATTGGTTAACCACTCATCATGCTAAAATTGATTGTTTTCGTAAGGTTGTTAGTTTTCATATTCCTAACCAACCTGTCATACGAATTCAAACTACTAAACCACTAAAATCAGTCACTGTCATATCGAGCCACAAAGCTATTCGTTTATTGAAAAACGGATGTCAAGCTTTCTTAGCCCATGTTATGGATTTGAACAAAGACAAGTCAGATTTGAATAATATTTCTATTGTTAGAGAATTTTCCGATGTATTTCCTGAAGAACTTCCCGGTCTACCCCCGGAACGAGAAATTGAATTCTTTATTGACCTTGAACCCGGTACAAAGCCCATTTCTAAAACTCCATATCGAATGGCTCCTATTGAACTTCAGGAGTTAAAAGTCCAACTACAGGAGTTGTTGGACATCGGTTTTATTCGTCCTAGTACGTCTCCTTGGGGTGCTCCTGTTTTATTCGTAAAGAAGAAAGACGGGAGTATGCGACTTTGTATTGACTATCGAGAATTGAACCATGTCACCATCAAGAATAGGTATCCGCTACCTCGCATTGATGACCTGTTTGACCAGTTGCAAGGAGCACAATTCTTTTCAAAGATCGATCTTCGTTCTGGATATCATCAGCTGAAGATTAAAACTGAGGATATTCCAAAGACTGCCTTCAGAACTCGGTACGGGCATTATGAATTCTTAGTAATGTCTTTTGGATTGACTAATGCTCCTGCTGCCTTCATGGATATGATGAACCGTGTATTCAAAGAATATTTGGATCAGTTCGTTGTTGTCTTTATTGATGACATCCTCATCTATTCCAAAAGCCGTGAAGATCATGAGCGCCATTTGAAGCTGGTACTGCAAAGGCTTCGTGAAAACAAGCTATATGCCAAATTGAAGAAATGCGAGTTCTGGCTTGAGGAAGTAGCATTCCTTGGGCACGTGGTGTCAAAACATGGAGTATCTGTCGACCCGGCGAAGATTGAAGCCATACAAAGTTGGGAGCAACCGAAGTCGGTAACCGAAGTACGTAGCTTTCTGGGCTTAGCTGGTTATTATCGGAGATTTGTGGAAGGATTTTCTCGAATCGCTACTCCGTTAACTCAGCTGACTCGGAAAGATACAAAATTCGTATGGAGTGAGGAATGCGAGAAGAGTTTCCAAGAACTCAAGAGGAGACTCATTTCGGCACCTGTTCTGACAATACCATCTGGTTCGGATGGATTTGTTATCTACAGCGATGCTTCAGGCAAAGGGTTAGGATGTGTTCTCATGCAACATGGGAAAGTCATAGCCTATGCCTCACGACAACTCAAAGAATATGAGAGGAATTATCCTACTCATGATTTGGAGTTGGCAGCAGTCGTTTTTGCGTTGAAGATCTGGAGACACTACCTTTATGGGGAGAAAGTGGAGATCTATACAGATCATAAAAGCCTCAAATATTTCTTCACCCAAAAGGAACTCAACATGCGGCAACGACGTTGGCTTGAGCTGTTGAAAGATTACGATCATACCATCCAATACCATCCTGGAAAAGCAAACGTAGTAGCTGACGCATTGAGTAGAAGATCATATGCGGGTACGAGTGCAATGTTTTTAACACAAAGGCCCATTTTGTATGACTTGCAAAGGATGGAGATAGAGATGAAGGCTCCAAGTACCCACATGATGATATCAAATATACGAGTAGAACCGACTTTAATCGATAAAGTTAAAGCTGCTCAAGCTACGGATATAGAGCTGATGCGTATGAAGAAGAAAGTGCAAGAAGGTGCTATTCCAGAAGCAAGAATCGATGAAGAAGGAATACTTCGAGTCAACTCCAGACTTTGTGTTCCTAACGATTTTGACTTGAAGCATAGAATAATGATGGAGGCACACAACACACCGTTTGCAATCCATCCTGGGAGTACCAAAATGTATCACGATCTTCGACATACATTTTGGTGGAGCAATATGAAAAGAGAGATCGCGGAGTTTATCTCGAGATGTTTAACTTGTCAACGTGTAAAAGCGGAGCATCAAGTACCAAAGGGTCCATTGCAACCACTTGAGATTCCGAAATGGAAGTGGGAACACATTACTATGGATTTTGTTACGGGTCTTCCCAAGGTTTCTCAAGGCATAGATGCGATTTGGGTTATTGTTGATAGATTAACCAAGTCCGCTCATTTCTTGCCGATACGTGAGACTTATTCCCTTGAACGTCTTGCTAGTATGTATGTGAACGAGATTGTGAGATTGCATGGCATGCCAGTATCCATAGTTTCGGATCGTGACCCAAGATTCACTTCACGATTTTGGGTTAGCTTGCAGAAAGCTATGGGCACGGATTTACGATTCAGTTCAGCATACCATCCTCAAACGGACGGACAATCAGAGAGGACTATTCAAACTCTTGAAGATCTATTAAGACTTTGTGTCTTAGATCTCAAAGGGAGTTGGGATAAGTACCTACCATTGGTGGAATTCTCCTACAACAACAGTTATCAGGCGAGCATAGGTATGGCTCCATTTGAGGCGTTGTATGGAAGAAAATGTCGTTCTCCAGTATGCTGGGACGAGGTGGGTGAAGCAACATTGTTGGGACCAGAATTGGTACGCATTACTACAGAGAAGATCCAAACGATTCGACAACGTATACAAACGGCACAGGATCGACAAAAGAGTTATGCGGATCTTCATCGGAAGGACGTGGAATTTAATATTGGGGATCATGTATTGTTACGTGTTGCACCATGGAAGGGAGTTACAAGATTTGGGAAGAGAGGAAAGCTCAATCCAAGATTTGTTGGTCCATTTGAGATTCTTGAGCGAATAGGAAATGTGGCATATAGACTCGCATTACCTCCAAGCATGTCTCGTGTTCATAATGTTTTTCACATATCTATGCTTCGTAAATATGTTAAAGACCCGAACCACATTATTGAGTTAGAACCAGACGAGATAGCTGAAGATTTAACGTACGAGGAGGTACCTGTTAAGATCTTGGATAGGAAAGAGCATGTCCTACGCACGAAGGTTATACCACAAGTTAAGGTTTTGTGGAGAAACCATGCTATTGAAGAAATGACCTGGGAGTTGGAATCAGAAATGAAAGCGAGGTATCCTCACCTTTTTGAAACATCAGGTACGTACGTCAATTTCGAGGACGAAATTTCATAAGGAGGGGAGGTTGTAAGACCCCAACTTATTAATGAATAAAATCAAATTTTCTCTAAATATTATTGTGAATAATAAGGGGTTAATTTGATATAATACTTTGGTTATGGGTGAAATGTGCAAATTTTGCAAAATAAGCAAGTGGTTATAAAATATTTATTTTTGGTCGGTGAATATTCGGTTGGTCGTGGAATATTCTTGCTGTCGGGGAATATTCGTACGACGACGCAGCCTTGTGTGGGCCCCATAACGGAAAGCGATTGGATGAAGAAAACGACAAGTATAAGTTGTTTATAAATAACGGCGTAGTTGTTACCGTTAATACTGTTGGAATACCCGGTGGTTAAAATACAGTAGCACACGGTATTGCACCAATTATTGATTCTTACGTAAGAAGGCACTACTCAATAATTGTTACAGTAGTTATTATTCAATATTTTATTTTATTGATTCAATAATTGCTGCGTTGATATTTTATATTATTGTTGTTTCAATAATTGTTGCTGCACAGTATTTTCATTTATCAGATCAATAATTCATATTATTTGAATAATATTATTAGATAACATTATTGGCAATGTCTAGAAAGTTCTGTCTAAGGAGAGGTTTGGTCATCTAATTGCGCGCCAGTAAGGAGAAATCCTTATTGGAAAGCCCCCTCTTTCCTGGGAACGGCCTGGTTGTCATAAATGTGATTCTGTAATATTATTTGTGAATAATTAATTATTGATTCATATGATAAGGAAATATTTATTTTATGTGGATATAAATGAGGGATATATTTTTGTGGTTAAAAATGAAGGAGTTAATGTTGAGGTGTTTTATCAGTATTTTTATCGGAATGGAGGTATTAAAAATCAAATCAGGGTTTTTGAGAAATATTGCGGGTGTTATAATTTTTAATCCGACCGTTGGATCGTGGTAATTTTTGGATATGTTATACATATATAAGTTGAGTATATGTCCACAAATTTTGAACCGTTAAAAATGAACGTATGATTTATTACGAATTTTACAAGATGACTGGTTCAGAAATTGTTGAATTTTCGGAGTTTATCATTTTGGTGGAAAATTCTAGAATTGGTGGGCCCCACTTGTGGTTGGTGAAGAAATGTGCTGAATTATATTTCAAATGTGGTGGGTGGGAATAGTAGCAGGTAAAGCCATCAGGTTGCAGGTCAAACCTACCAAAATTTTCCTATAAATAGAGGGCTAAGTTAGAATTGAAAATCACACCAGAAACAAGTTTTCTCTCTTTCTCTCTCTAGATTATTGAGTGTATTTTGTGAGTATTTAGATACTTTGAGAGTTTCTATTCATCAGAGCAAGTTTCTTTCAGCCTTATACCGGTATTCCGACCAGAAGTACTGATATTTTGAGGTAAGGGATATTATTTTCTTCTTAATGATATTATTTTCTTCAATATCATTATGCTGAAATATTGATATGAGTTTTTATCAAATTTGGAACTTTTTGTGTCGGGGGTTACTATTCACGTATACGGCACTATTCACGTATACGGCACTATTCACGAATACGGCACTATTCACCGAAAAATAAAATTTTCCCTTTTTGTCCAAGATGTCTATTATGGTTACTATCTTTGATTGTATCCATGTTTTGATCTTTATTTTTGAATTCTGCTTCACAATTGATTATTATGAAGTATTATTGATCTTGGATAAACTGTTATACGAATCCCTACTATTTGTCCTTCTGTCTCATTGGATTCGTTCTCTTTAAGATATTTTTCATCATCCTCAGTCCTAAATGATGATATTACTGAATATCTTTGGCCTGTAGTGCAAAGATGTATAATTACTTGATGAATATCTTTGGCCTGTAGTGCAAAGATGAACAGGTGTTGAGATGAACATGACCGACTGATGATACAAATGAATATCTTTGGCCTGTAGTGCAAAGATGAATATTTGGTTAAAGATGATTATTAATTGATGTTACAGGGATAAAATATTGATGATGGACTTTTAAATCTTAGAAGATAGTAGAATTCTTTCTCTACTTGACTCTTCTAATGGTTTGTTGTTTCCGCTGCAGTTGTTGATCTAAAACTTGTTGTCGATTATATTTTATCAAATTTTTCCCTGTTGAAGACTAACGATAATTTGTTGTATATTATCTTAGTCATAATATTCTTTACTGGGCTAGTTGAGCTCACCCTTTTCCTTTTTGTTCCATTTTCTTCTCAGGAGGTGAGAACATAGCAGGATCTAGTCGGGGTATGGAGTGATGGTTCTAGAAAGATGTATTAGCAGTCCTCACTATTTCTGTAAAATAGTGTTTGAATAATTGTAATGAGGATTTATTTGAGTGTGGATATTGTCTAGAAGACAATATTTGTATTTAAACTCACAGTATGTGTTGTCGTATTTTGCACGACAATTGTATTATTGAAGTTGTAGTTTGCTTTCTGTACCATGTATTTGGCGACTCAGAATGTGTGTTGTATACCTATTCTGGGGGCGTCACAGATATGTTATGACATATATGAGTTATGTACGTGATTGAGTAAATATGTATTATATAATGTGTCTACATTTATTTTGTAAAGAGATGAAGAATAAAGTTATGTAACCTAATACATTTATTAGGTATGATAATTAAATAACCTAATGTGTTATAATTTAAGAGAATGATAGTATTTAAAAACATATACTAATCCTAAGAGATTTATTTGATGCATCTCAATTAATTAATCTTATAACCTAAAGAATAGCAAGCCTAATTGGGTTATGAAATTAAAAATATATGAGTAAGAAATTAACTTGCTAATGGGTGTAATGAAACCCTAATTAAATAGTGGAGAATGGATAAAAATTAATAAGTATAGAACTATGTTGATTTGCAAGTCCATAGAATTAAAATTTCTAGCCCAAAGAATTAAAGGAGTGACCCAACCTTTAGCCCAAGTGGGAGGGGACATGTTGGACATTAAGTAAGTTAATTAAAGCATAAAATGAAAACAATTTTGGGCAATAGAAAGGCCACTTGGCCGAAATTTAGAGAGGAGAGAAAGGGGGGAAGAATGTAATGATAACTTACTTTAGTAGGTGGACAACTTCCAACAAGTGTCCAATTTTCATTTGACCAACACTTTATCTAACCTTGCAAGAAACCACTTGGTAATTGAGTGGGAGAGAGAAGAGTTAGATATGTTGGTAGATTAGGGATAGATATACCAAATATATCTATATTTACTTTTTCAACAAATCAAAATCTAAGTCTTATCTTTTTCTTTTCATCTTATTATCTAGCAAAAGCCAAGAAAGAAAGAGAGAGACTAGAGAAGAGAGAGAGAAAGTCTAGGAGTTCGGCTATAGAGAGAGAGGGAGAGAGGTAGAGTTTTTTTAAAAGCCAACTTGCTCCATAATCAAAGTTTAGAAAGAAGGAAAAAGAAAATCAAGCAAAGGTATAACCAAATTTCTACTTATGTAGTATAATTTCTTTTTAGTTTGATTTGATTTTTTTTAATTTGAAGTTTTGATCTTGAGGTTTAAAACCTTAGATCTAGGTGTATATAAGTGTTTCATGTTTAGATCTAACCCTTTTGAGGATCAAAAGTTAAATCTAAAGTATGAGATAGAAACTAGATTTTTCAAAATGTAGAGAACCTAATTTTTTTATTAGCCTTGATGGTATTTAACTTTGTGTTTGATGCTTGATTGATGAAATAGAACATGTATTATGGTAGATTCATGGGTATATGAATTATGAGTAGGTAGTATGAGGAGGTATGTTGGTTATTATGTGAGAACATAGAAGTTTTCTTAGAAACCACAAAGGATGGAAAGTCAGATTTTTGTAAAAACGAAACATGAAATTCAAATGACCATATCTCCTATTATATTTCGAATTTTTTAGGGTGGTCAAGTCCTAGAGTTAGATCTATAAGTTTTCTAACATCTCCAAGTGGAATTACTGAAAAATGAGTTGTAGATTTTCGTATGGACTAGTTTTAGCAAAGGACTCCAAAGCTGCAAAATGGCGAAAATAAGCTGCGAAAGAAATTGTAAGGGCTGTTTCGGCAACTTAAGTTGTGAAATAAATTCAGGCCTTTTGGGGAATGAAAATATATGGGATAAAGTAGGTTGTGTCCAAAAATGAGCTCATTCCGACTTAAAATGACCAAGTTATGACCAATTCAATATTTAGGTTTTTTGGACAAAAATCGCTATAACCGGAGTTCTATAACTCCGATGGCCACGAAATTTAAACTGGAGGCTCACGTTAACACGTATAAGATTCTGTCACAAGATGGGAATTTCTGGAGTTAAGCACGAGGTAGCTAATTTCTTAAGGAATTAACTAAAAATATTTTTTGAAAAATAGTAAAGGAAGTTAGAAAATTATGGAAAAATACTTTTTGTGTATGAAATATATGTATATGTATTTGAACAAAGGATAGTAAAGTAATAAGTTGATTTGGTATTTTCGTGAAAAGGATATGGAATCCAGCTTGCTGGATTAAAAAATCTGATGAATCCAGCTTGCTGGATTGAAAAGAAGTTTACTGAATTGAAAATATATTGAATCCAACTTGCTGGATTGTAATCTAGTTGATGAATTTGGAATCCAGGTTACTGGATTTGAAATCCAGTCTGCTGAATTGGTAATTTGATTGTTAGATTTAGCATCCAGGTTGCTGGATTAGTATGTGACTGATTAGATGTTAAAGAATAACTTATGAAATGAAAAAGTAAGTGTTAAATCATAATGTATATGATATATAGATTAAAGAATTAGTAAAGGATGATAACAATACTAATATTGTAAGGTGTTATCTAATATTTAATTATGTGATTAAGTGTTAGATAATTGATTGATAAAGTAATTGTACTATGATACAAAGTATGATATGCTGATTAAAAGACCAATCTTAATAATGATAGGTATTACAAAAGAAGTTAACTTAATTGCGTAGCAGTAGTCAACAAATCAGGCAAGTTTCCTAACTCAACTTGAGTTACTATTTTTCAAGCATGGTAGTGAATAATTATTGATAGTTATTCACATCTATAATGATTGTTGTAATTCGCACGTAGTACAATTGATTCTTATTCTATTATTTGAACTATTTATAAATCATGTCTCAGCTAATTGTTTTAGCAAGACTAATATTTGTTAAAGCTTGAAATGTTCTATTTATTATGAACTGAATTGTTATTGGAAGATCTATGCCATTGGTTTCGGCTAGATTAGTATTGTTATTAATTATTGAAATCATAGTATTTCTTTGAAAGTAATCCAAACCATATTGTTGTGGTACGGACTCGTGATGTAAGACTGAGATGAACAAATTTTAATGTCGTAAATCGACCTATGCGCTATTATTGAGTATTATGCATAATATAGGGTACAAAGGAGTTGGCCGCTCCAGGTACTTGCAGAAAAGTATAGTTTAGTTTTTATAACTAATTTATATTCTTGTGGTAGTTTAGTTTTAATAACTAAATGATTCCTCTAGTAGTTCATGATCCTTTTGTGATCACTCAGCATGAAATCTGGGTATATCCCACTTTATTGAATATTGTTGCAGTATTATTAATTCTTATTATTCAATTGAATATTATTGAATCTTTGAAAGAATTTTACTCTTTCATCTCTGATATGTTATTCAGTATGAAATGGGAGAAAGTTTTATTATTGAGATTGAATTATTATTCAGCTACTTCGAAATCTTTTGATTATTGTTGAAGTTTTAAAGAAGCTAGACTAGTATATATATATATATATATATATATATATATATATATATATATATATATATATATATATATATATATATATCATATATATTGTATATTTTAACTTGCTGGGCAAACTCGTTGCTCACCCTTACTTAAATAAAATATTTCAGCTAATGCCAAAGTAGCAGAATGTTCTATCAGGGACAAAGGCAAAGGCAAGGTTCAAGAGTAGTTAGTGTCAACTTTTAATGATTATGTTTTATTATGTAATTATTTATGTAAAACTTTTGGTTATATAAGGGTATGTAAATTATGTCAAGGTTAGTTAACCTGGGATATTGTTATAAGTTGTATTAAGGAATATTATGAATGATATTTTTCATTAATGAATGAGTAGTTAGATGTGATATATTTGATGGATTGTGAGCACCAAACCCGTGGTTAGGGAACCCGAATTTGGGGGCGTCACATGATTTAACTCCCGATAATCAATACAAAGTCGCATACTCCCATCTTTCTTCTTCACGAATAGAACATGAGCACTCCAAGGAGACGTACTAGGACGAATGAAACCGATGTCTAATAATTCCTGCAATTGGGTCTTTAACTCTTGAAGTTCAATAAGTGTCATTCGATATAGGGCTTTGGAAATGGGTTTTGTACCAGGTTCAAGGTCGATACAAAATTCAATTTCTCGCTCTGGGGGTAGGTCAGGAAGTTCTTCAGGGAATACGCCAGGAAATTTATTAACAATAGAAATATCATTCAAAACTGACGTATTTTTGTTTAAATCCGTGACATGAGCTAAGAAAGCTTAACATCCATTTTTCAATAAACGAATAGCTTTATGGCTTGAGATGACAGTGATTGATTTTAATGGTTTGGTTGCTTGAATTCGCATAATAGGTTGGTTAGGAATATGAAAGCTAACAACCTTACGAAAATAATCAATTTTTGCATGATGAGTAGTTAACCAATCAATCCCTAGAATTACGTCAAATGAAAGTATTTTCAATGAAATAAGATTGACAGGTAATGTGAGGGTACTGATTTGAACCAAACAAGACTTATAAACAGTGGATGTAATGAAGGTTTCTCCCAACGGAGTTTCAACAGATAAGTCAAAGTCTAATTTCTTTGGAGTCAAATTTAAATGTTAAGCGTAAGTAGGAGAAATAAAAGAATGGGTAGAAGCGGTATCAAATAAGATAAAGACTTCGTTAGAGTTTATGATAAGCTTACCCGAGATGACCTCATTCGGGTTCCTTACTTTCTGGGAGGTCACGACAAACGCTCTCCCTTGAACTACCAGTTTTGACTTTTTTGGGACGGCCTTTGGTGCCTCCATCCCAGCTGAACTTATCTTCGGTGCACGATAAAATCGGGCTAGGTGACCTTCTCTTCCATAATTATAACACGCTTTGGACTGCATCGCGCAGTTTGGACTGATGTGTCCCTCTCCTCCGTATTTGAAGCATGTGATAGGCGGTCGTTCTCTTTCCTTAACAACGGGTGCTGGTGCTGACGTCTTTCCATCATTGTTGAATCTCCTCTTCTTGAAATGTCCACTTTTATTGTCTTGGCCATGATTACCACCGAAGTGGTTATCATTTCTAGCATGTTGACTCCCTCCACGTTTGTTATCACCGCTTCGATGACTGCTACCACTGGTATTATTATTTTGCCAGCTGCTTTCTCTTGGTTGGGTTGACTCATTATCACGCTCCAATAACTGAGCCCTATTTACAACATCTGAATACAAAAACAGTTTATGAGAAATTAGGTATTGACGTATCTCAGGTTTTAAACCTCTTAAAAACATTCGCGTCATTCTCTCCTCATTATTAACCAAGTGGGACACAAACCGAGACAACTCGACAAACTTAGTTTCGTACTGCGACACGGTCATATTATTCTACTTCAGCTTGATGAACTCTACCTCCTTCATATGACGAATACTTTTAAGAAAGTACTTGTCATTGAACAGTTCTTGGAACTTCTCCCAAGACATCTTTAGTGTGGCAGGTTGAGTACGCTTTACAGATTCCCACCAGTAATCTGCTTCCGCCCGCAACATGAAGGTGGCAAAGGGAACCTTTTGCTCCTCGGAGCATCCCAAGACATAAAATATCTTATTGATATGCTTTATCCACGTCTCCGCCTTGAGTGGTTTAGGCTCTCCAAAAAACTTCGGTGGTCCCAACTCCTTGAACTATTTAGCAGTGACCGTCCGAGAGTTGCCAGTGTTTCCACCTTCATTTCGGACATGAGTCTCTCTTGCCTGATGTTTCATGAATTGTAGAAAGCCTCTAAACATTCCATCGTTCATCATTTGGTCAGTGTTGTTGTTTACATGAGGATTGTTGCCTTCCTATTATACATTATCCTGATTGTTGATCTGTGGAGACTCAACGGTCTCCTGTGCTCCATTGCTATTCTCAACATTCTCAGATGTCATTTTCAAATACTATCACAAAATAAGGGTTAATTGACATGTCACATATTATCCATATACTCTGACCGACCAATTAAATACCAAATAAACTTTGGTAGGTCATACTAGCGAAGGAATTCCCCGTCTCTCCCCTCCTAGTTCTTGTTTCACATCTCAGCCAGGGATCATATCCCTAAGCTTTGATACCAACTGTGACGCCCCCAAAATAGGTATACATCACCCATCTCGAGTCGCCAAATACATGGTACAAAATTCAAATACAACTTAATAATACAACTGTCGTGTAAAATACGACAAAACATAAATTAAGAGTTTTAAAATGAATATTGTCTTCTAGACAGTATTCAACTCAAATGGAGTCCTCAATATAATTATTATCACACTATTTCATAGAATAGTGAGGACTACTAATGTTATCATCTAGATAGTCACTCCGTTTCCCGACTAGTCCCGACTACGTTCTCATTTCGTGAAAAGGACAATGAAAGCAAAAGGGTGAGCTCAACTAGCCTAGTAAGAAATATTATGACTAAGATAATGTAGAATAATTTATCGTTAGCCTTCAACAGTATTAAACTGATAAAATATAACAAACATCAAGTTTAATTGCAGCGTAACAAGTAATCCATTAGAAGAGTCAAGTAGAGAATAAAATCTACTATCTTCTATGATTTAAAAGTTTTTCATCACTTTTATCGCTGAGACTCGGCTTAATAAATAATCCGCATCATCCCTGCACTACGACCAAGGATATTCATTAGTATCACGACCACAAATTATCCATGCACTATGGGCCAAGGATATTCGTGTATTCATCAATGGTCATGATCATGCCAACAACTGTCCATCAATGCACTACGGGCCAATGAAGACTTTTATCACATCATTTGTAACATTACGGTCATGATTATACCGAATAATCCCTGGTCATAATCATACCAAGTCCATCTATGCACTACAGGCCACAAATAACTTTCAACATAATATAAACATGAGGATGATGACAATGATATAATAATTCAATAAAACAAGTTCAAGGATTAATTTTAAAAGATTTATAATTTAATTTATCCATAAATCAATAACGTCCAAATTGTCAACATGATACTGCTTTGTGGAGTAAAATTCAAGAATAATATTGTACCAAAAATAATTTGGACCGAAAACGAATCAATTTTTATCATGAATAGTACCTCGGGTGAGTAGTGCTCGAGTGAATAGTATCCCGTGAATAGTAATTTGAGAATAGTAACCCCGTGAATAGTACTCCAGCATGAAAAAGTTAAAACTTATCAAGAATGCTCACAATAATATTTCCATGAAAAGATACTGGATGAAGCGCAAATATCAAGGATATTCAACTAATTTCATAGAGTATAGAAGCCAAAATTTTAATAAACGAGTATAGAATTCGAAATCTTAAACGAAATAATATTACTTACATACTACAGAGTATGGAAGAAAATATTATTTCAAGCGAATATTGAACAAAAATAACATCCCTTACGAATGCGAAAAAAATAATACCCCTTACCTTAGTAGGAGATTGGATACTGAAATAGTGTAGTAATAGAATACTCTTCTTCTTTCTCTCTGATTCTATCTCTATAGAATTCTCTTGTAAAGTCGTAGTGAATTGGTGAGAATGAAAGAAGAAATAAGCTTCTATTTATAGAAGATTTCTAGCTTAGCCCTTGCAATGTGAAAAGACAAGTGGCTTGATGACTGGTGATATGAAAAGAAAAGTGGCTTGACGCCTTTAATGTGAAACAACAATTGGTCGACACCTGTAATGTGAAACGATAATTGGTCGACGCCTGTAATGTGAAACGACAATTGGTCGATGCCTGTAATGTGAAACGATAATTGGTTCGACGCCTGTAATGTGAAACGGCAAGTGGTTTGACGTCTGGTAAAGACAATTACTATTGGCGAAAGTGACTCTTAAATGATGACATATGGGCCCCCATAGAATAAACCAAACTTACCATAAATGTTTCATAACAGACTTCTTATTTATATCAAAGATTGAATAAATATTATCACAAATTATTTTATCTTCAATCAACACATTTTTAATCTTCCAACAATTATTCATCATTAATATTATAACTCACAATACTTAACAACCAGATTATTCCCAGGAAAGAGGGGACTTTCCGATAAGGATTTCTCCCTATTGACGAGAAATTAGGTGACCAAACCTCTCCTCGACAGAACTTTTAGACATTGTCAATATTACAAATAATAATATGAATAACTTTGTCGTCTCAATTATTGATTTAATAATATAAAATATTATGCAGATGATACTGTGACAATAATTGAATCAATAATATGAGATATTATGCAGCAATTACTGTAGCAATAATTGAGTATAACTGAGTGGCTTCTTACGTAAGCATCAATAATCAATATCGTGTGCTACTATACAATCACGCGTATTACTGTACTTTTACCACCGGGTATTTCAACAGTTAACGGTAAAACTTTCATCGTTATTTTATAAAAAAATATTTTTATCATTTTCTGAATCCGACAATAATTCTGTTGTAGGGTCCACTAATGATTGTGTCGTCGTACGAACATTCCCTGTTAAAACGAATATTTCCCGACCAACCGAATATAATATAACAACTTGCGTACTTTGCAAAATTTATAAATATTACCCACAACTATAACATTATATCAAATTCACTCCATAATATTCAAAAATAATATTTATAAAAAATTCATCTTTATTCATAAAAGTTGGGGTCTTACAAGTACCATATTATTGACTTAAGGATATTTGAATTTGCAAACCAGGTGATATGGTAGCATTGGTAATTTAAATAGACTATCACTTAAAAATGTGTCACTTTTTCCAGGTTGACATGCGAGGAGATCTTCTTGGAATGCTTTCCGCACATCCATTATCATTGATCCTGTCACTCCATCACTTTGATGCTGTGGAGCCAATCTTCCCTGGCATGAGCAGGACTCAAGCGCTGGAACATCTTTTCAAAGTGGTGAATGTTGATCTTGCCAGGATTTTGTAGCAAACTGTCTACTATGACCATTCCAACTCATTTACTGTATCGTTTAGGCAATGTTTAATTGGCATATGCAAACTGTCTGCTATGTTTTGTTTAGAGCAATAAAAATGGCAAAGTTATGTTCATTTTATTTAAGTATTTGTTTTGTGAGTAATATATAATTTCGTAGTTGTATGACATTTCTTATTAATTAATTAATATGTTTTCAAGTTATTAAAATTAGCTTTGTTTTATTGTTTTATTTCTTAATTATTTTAAAAACATTGTATAAAGTAGTCTAAATAGATGACACCTTTATAAACGTTGTATAATGTGTTTAAACATTGTCTGATGTATCAAACCACAACATTTTATGGCAGAAAACGTTGTAGAATCGTATCATCTACAACGTTTTTAAGCATCCAAGAATTTATGGAAAACAAATATACAACGTTTTTTAAGAAAAAAACGTTGTGTAATGTGTCAAACTACAACGTTTTAAAAACGTTGTATAAAGGTGTCAAATAGATAACACCCTTAAATACGACGTTTTTGTTAGACCTTTTACAACGTTTTTTTTTGCGTTATCTATTTACTGTTTTGTAGTAGTTCTAAAAGTAGCAATCTCTTCCTCAGATTGTTTGCAACCATTGCAGGGATATGCATATTAAGGACATAAGATAGTTTTTCAGCCGTAAAAACTATTCTCAAATCCCTTAACCAATCCGATTAATTCGGTTTAATAATTAGCTTATAATATGCTTCGCAGTGATATCAATTTAGACATTGTAAAATTCTGTAAATGAATTTGTAATTAATTATATTTTAGCATACATTATTTTATTAATTAATTAATTACCAAGATAAATTAGATCTTGTTTTAAATTGGTATGTCCTACTATTTGCATCAAACTATATTACCCTCACTTAAATAGTTCAGAAAAAACTAATTAAAGATTTGTTAGTGAGAATAAGGATTTCATTCCAAATGTATATAGCCTTGTGGTGACATAACAAACTATATATAAATAAATTTGTAGACAACTCTTGTCAATTAGATCATCATGTAATTCCTTTTATTTTGCCACTTAGATTATTTTGATCAAGTGGTGAGACATTCGAATCAAAATTACCCAAGTTAAGTTCAACCTAGCACATCTATATATTCAAAAAGAAAAATAATGTCCTTGTGATGACACAACAAAACAACATTGTTTAATTTTTTATAAGCATCAAATGTGATAAAATATAACATCTTAAATATTTAATACTTGCCTTGTGGTGACACAACAAACTCATATTAAATATTTAATACTTTGTTAATTTTTTTCCTACTAGAAGACGACGTTCGATATTCCAAATATCTTTAAACGCTTCAAACTTAATATAATTTTTGAGAGGTTTGCTATTAATTTGTCTCATCTTATTTAGCGCGCGCGCGCGCGCGCGCACACACACACACACACACACACACACACACACACACACATATATATATATATATATATATATATATATATATATATAGTAGAAGCATGTACATATAGAATACTATATTCTATCCGGATTGATCATGGGCTTTATTCTAATTTGGTTCACTAGAGCCACCAAGTGAACTAAAAGGTCAAATCCTATGGTGAAAGAATTAAATTTAAATATAACTATTACATTTAAATCCCGCGCTCCATTACAAACGGGTCTTCAAGCTCTCCTTGCTCCTTGATCTCCAATTCTTCAAAATTAATTTTAACTATTTCCATTACAAAACTATTTACAATAAATAGAAACTCTGATCAGCAGTCAAGGGGAAATATATATGACGGAGATAAAATTTACATCAAGAAAAAATTAGAGAAGGCGAGGTACTCAAACCCCATTTATAAAACTCATACATTCATGCATCCAACTAAAATAAAATCTAATCATATTAGACAATAGTCCATAATCAATCTCATTTATTATCATACATATTATCATATATATATAGCATTCATCTTATGAATAATAAATCAATTCCATACATGCATCGATATCAATTTAATGGGCAATGTCAAATATATTAAAAATTCAATTTTGAGACAAAAATAAACTCTTTTATTTTAATCAAAATTTAAATCATAATAAATTTCTTCATTTTATTTTATCCAATTTTGAATAAAAATAAATTCTTTTATTTTTAATCAAATTTCAAATCAAAATAAACTCCTTTATTTTAACTAACAAGGAATCTAATTGCAAGTACAAAATAAACTCCTTTATTTTAACTTAAAATGGTTGAAAAAATAAAATATGTTGAATCCTATTCATTATCAAAATTAAACATATTTAATTTTAGGAAACATGGAATACTATTCCATATGTGAATAAACTCCTTTTTTCTAGGAAACATGGAATCTTATTTTATATGTGAATAAACTCTTTTATTCAAGCGAACGTGGAATCCAATTCTAAGTTAATATAAAACTTTTTGAATAAACTTTTTTATTCAAGCGAACGTGGATTCCAATTCTAAGGTAATATATTTTTGAATAAACTCTTTTATTCAAGCGAACGTGGATCCAATTCTAAGTTAATAAATATTTTTTAAAAATATATTCCAATTAAAAATAAACCTTTTATCTTAACTAAAATAAATAAATTAAAATAAAATAAAATATTTTTAAATTCTAGTGTTGGGTGCGGCCGCGCCCAGAATGAACTGGGACACGGTGAGGCCACGCCGCGTAGCAGATCCAAAAAAATTTTCTTGCCCAAAAAATTTGATTCAATCGCATACCATACATACATGGAATCATCAAGATCGATAATTAGCACAAAGTTAGGCTCTGGTGCCACTGTTAGGTTTGTAGATAGTGCGATCATGCCATCAAATTATATAAAAGGTGAGGAAGCGCGATAAAACGAAATTTAAAATTTTTCATACAAACCATTACCATGATTATACTTTGTGCATAATAATCAATCAATAGAAAAGAGATGAAGATCAAATTCATACCCTTGTAGAAACTAGCTTACTCAGGTACGAGTTCACCTATAGTTCCTTTTTATGTTCAACTTGAATCCATCGAGTTTGATTCTTTCCTTTGATTAACGTTAGCCAGCCAAGTGTTTGGACTCTAGAGGTGATCCACCAAGAAAGAACAAGTATTCAAGAAGATGGGTGTTTGACAAAACTCTAATTCTATCTCTATAGAATATGTGAGTACTCTCCCAACTCTTGAAATTGTCATTAACCCAAAATAAAAATAAGACTTCTTTTATTTATAGATGTGGGCAACCCTCCTAAATATTTTAGAAATTGAATTTTATTTTAATTAATTAAACTCCTTTAATTAATTAGGCTCCTAATCTTATTAGGAATAATTAATTAAACTCTTTTAATTAATTAACATCCTAATCTTATTAAGAATATATGAGAGTACCTTTTATTAATCAATTCAGAAACTCCTTTAGGAATTAAATAATAATAATAAGACCCCTCTTATTAATTTATATTTAATATGTCCAAATAATTAAATAATAAATATTAAACTATTTAATTTATTCTATCACCATAGATTAAATTAAATTTACCTAACTTATTATTACGATTATGCCATTTACTTCTTAAATAAATATTTTTTCTTTTATGGTGTGACCCTTTAGGTTCTCCATATTAAATCGGTTGTGAATAAATTAATTAAAAAAATTCTAATTTTATTTAAATAAATAAATTAATCTATTAATTTATTTAAATAAATAACATTTATTCTACAATAAGGATAAACCTCCTTAGCGATCAACGACTTTTCAGATAATATAAATTTCAACATTAATCATAAAAGAACTTTTGAGTAAATAGTTATCGTATAATTCAATCCTTTCACCATACAATTTCCCAATTAATTATAAGACATGGAATTACTGTCGAGTCTTATTTTATTTAATTATATATATTTCGATTCTTAAATGCACAACTCCAAATAATGCAAATTAGAAACCCCTTTCTAATTTTATTTTGCCTTGGCCAAGGACTACTGAGTTGTCATTTATCGAATCACATATAACATTCTCTTCTTTTACTAGAAGCGGTAGATTATTTGTTGATAATTCATTATCTCCATATATAACTTATTACACCCAAACATACCCTTTGATATACCTTAAGGGTATTAAGGGACATGTCAAAGTAGAACTCATCATACACAAGATACTATGATGATCTCAAGTCTTAGGATCACTTGTACTACTATTACTTTATGAATTCCTATTGTCAGGGAAGTAAAACTCCATTAGGTATTCCTTAGCGAGCCACGTTCAGTGAATTTATTCTTTAATAAGCACCTACGTACTTGCTTTAGTGTCTCCACACAAATGACCATGAGACCAATCATCCTCATCCTATGAACAAACAACGTATGTACCAATCTATCCAGATTCACTAATAATCTTTTTTAGTAATCCAAGGATTGGGAAAATTTTTAGTATGTGAGCTATCTAAGAATTTAGATCTCATTAGCATGATCATCATCATGATTCTAAAAACATTGGTCAAAACTATGGTTTTATCACATATTATAAAACAACGCCATATAGATAAATTAAAAGCATTTAATTAAACAATTTGTTTATTAATAAATGAATAAGATTGTTACAAGGTATATGATTTATCATCAAACAAGATTGGCTTGTGTGCATACTACTTTCAATATCATCATACACGATTGGCTTGTATGCATACTACTTTTAGTTGTAAGCTAAGTCCACGTGTACCATAAAGAACTAGAAGATTATTTCAACATGTTGAGGAGCTTTCCCGAAGATTACCAGCAACTCAATCGTTCCTGCAAACTTCACGGGATCATTGTTGAAGCCGTATAAGGGAGGCTCTTGCCCGATCTCCATTTTGGTACCTGTTGGTCGAAATATATATACGCTCACACGCAAGTGAACATGGTCAACAAGTAATATAATAATAAGTCAAGTATCATTCCCACAAAGACTAGTATGAAATTTAATCCTAACAATTACCAGCTTTATATTAATCCCAATTTTATTAAACTATCCAATTCAATGATTTAAACTATTAAAAGCTAAAAATATAAAAACACTAAGCAATCAAGAAACTTAAAAAACTATAATTTCAAGCAAATGATGGAGAATTAGGCTTACGACTTCACTTTAAGTATCACTCCGATTATTACACCTTATTTCAGTTCAATTCACTATCCCAGTTTATTAATTAAGAACACTCAAGTAGAACTAGCCATCTCTCGATGCACTAATACCATATTAGCTTAAATCCATAAATTAGATAGAATTAGGCCAAACCCCTTAATCAACTAATTCACTATATCTCTATGTGAATTACAATCAAAGAAGGTTTCAGTTCAAGTTCTGTATCCGATTACATGCGATGTCAAGTATATCTCTACCCTAACATTCATCAAGATTCCATTCAATTACAGAATTCAAGAACAAATACTAAAGTGACCAAGTCTAGATTCATATTTCATCTCTCGAGTCCATACAGTTCCACACAGAATTGGTGATCAAGCAATTCATAAATTAAAGCACAAATCACTATAGATAAACTAAAATATAGATTATTAAACTGAAATTCAAGGCTACATAATCATCATTCAACCATAAGATCTGTCATAAGCCAAATAAGAAAATTAGTTCATCACGAATGAATTAAAAACTGAAATTATTAAAGAAATCATCATCCCAATTATAATAAATTAATTAAGGAAATGGAACGAATCCAGAACCACCCTTCTCCTTAGCTTCAACTTTCAATTATCATGATTTTAACCTTCAATCCTTCCTCCAATGTTGTTGCTCCAAATTAGGGCTTCTAAATCAGATTGATTGTATAACTAATTGTATGATATCATCTCCTTTGTTGCTTCTTGTTAATATCTAGCTTAGGACACGGATTCTGACCCTAATTCGACACCCATTATAATTCAAAGCCATGCCAACCTCTATCCCTCACGCATCTACAGCAATAAAGTTCAGATAGGAGACTTGCTTTTCCCGTACCCCCGCCCCAGCGGGGGTTTCCTTCTTAATGTGTCCACCCCGGCGGGGGGTGCTACTATCTTTGGTTAGTTACCCCCGCCCCGACGGGGGTTTTGCATGTAGAATGTCCGCCCAGGCGGGGGTCCCTTCTGCTGCAGTCCAAATATTGCTCATTTCCTTGCCAAATTCCGCCACGAACCCACCTTTTAAGTCCAAATGCTATGCCACCACACCTAAATACAAAACAACACTAAACAAGTAAAAACGAACATAATTATACAAACTTAACACAGTTTAAGCTTGAATTTGAGGCCGAATCGTAGGTACAAAACCCACTCATCAAACTCCCCCAAACTTAAATCTGTGCTAGTCCTCGAGCACAAAACAACACAAAAATGCTATCCAATGCAATGCAACTAGTCTATATGCCTACGAATCCAGCAGTAGTGATAAAAATAAGTCTGTTCAACCGACCTCAGAGAAATCAAGCAAACATGCCAATACTTCATATCAAAACCAATTAATAATTTCTATCAATCATCAAATCTTAAATAGTAATTACTGGTATAGTGCGTGTGTGATCAACATCCATGCTCACTGATGTCAATTCAAATTTAATACATAACAAGTTTCTTTGAAGGAATCATACAGTGTAACTCAAGAATTTCAAAAACAGACAAGATCCAACTAAAAGCAAATAATTACCAATATCAAGAGTCCAAATAGGGTATTTATGCTTTCTTATTCATTTACGGGGGCATTTTGCTCTTATTTCCCATTTTATTCATTTATATATATATATATATATATATATATATATATATATATATATATATATATATATATATATACACACACACACACACACATGACTATGTAATGTCTTATTCCCTTAGGCTTTTTAATACTATCTTAACGAGCTTTCGACCAACGACTCCCAGTCCATTAAGACCTTAGGGCGCTAGGTGTAAAGACAATCCCCTCGGGCTTACATACTCAAGTAACAAAGGCCACAAAACTAGACAAGCATGCCACAGTGTTTATTCTCATTTTTTTATATAAAGCTTATATACCCCGAATTTTCCCCCAAACTTAGGTTCTTGCCTAATTTTCACCTTCACTGCATATCCTTGTCATTCTTTCATTTAACTAGCATTATCCTTTAGAGGTCTCTTATGAATCAATTTGAACTGAATCAATCCACATAGGTGTTATTATTGTGCTAACCTTATTATACCAGTTTCAAATAGGCAAAGATCCAATTCATAACAAAAAATCACGTCAAAGTTCTAATAGTCGGTACTATACTTATTTACTCAATCCCAATCTCATCATTGACCATAATAAACTTAACTATATCAAACCACTGGACTCGTGCAAGATAACACAATACTAAACTAATTTTTTATATATATATGGAATAAACATAACAGAATTACAACTAATAAAAACTATTTATCAAACTACTCTACTATGCAACTATTATACTACATGAATGCAAACATAAAATGAACCTACAACTAAATATGAAACTAACATATGCAAAACTAACAACTGAATTAAACATGCAAACATAAAAATTAAACTAACTCCCCCAAACTAAACAATTATAATGTCCTCATTGTAAAAATAAAGTAATAAGTGTAAGAGGACGTCCCTGTAATCGTCTAAGTTGGAGGTGGTGGTGACTGTTGTTCTTCATTATTTGAATCGGAAGGTGGAAACCTTGGCATTGGGGCAGACTGCTGGTATGGAAACTGAGAAGTTGGATTAAAACTTTGAAGCGTCGCGTTCAAAGAGGCGAAGGACATGTTCATGGCCTCAAACATATGGTCCTGCCTGGCTGCGAGTCTCCTCATTTATCTATTGGCATCCTTGTTGTACCCATCCACTTGTCTCTGTAGGCTCTGAAATTGAGGGCTAAACATATCTCCGCCGGACTGCGACATCTCTTCAGTGTCCTGCTCTCCCATCCTCTCGTCCGCCTGGTACTCGTCATCATCGGAGGTGTCCTCAGCATCAGCCTCCTCCTTAGAGGCTGGTGGAAATATAAACTCGACTCTTCATAGGTGTGACTCACCCCCGGGCCATACTGAATACTGTGCGATCATCCTTGTGTCCAAAGTCTATAGTGGAATCAGTGTAGTCTCATCACCGGACCACATAACACCAGCCTACTTACACAGCCTATATATGAGAGATGGGTATGGCAAGCCTCCGAAAAATGGCCCTCATAGGCATCTTTATATAGGGAAACTGATGATGGTACCTACGTCGATGTAAAAGTCTTGCACGATTGCATACAACAGAAGTATTTTCTCCTTTGTCACTTATGTCTTATGTGTGGATGGGAATAGCTTGGCGCATATGAACGCGTACCATATTTTACCATAGCGGCTTAGGTCCTTGCTGTGGAAGATGGTGCTCCCTTTATGTCCATTGACCCATGTGGTGCCTAACTTTGTTATTTCAGTTAAAATGGCCTTATAGTAGGGATCATGGTCACGCAAATAGGCATATTGGCACTCTCTAGGAACTTACAATTTGTAATACTCGTTAATAGCATCAGCACTGAATGGTACTTGATTGCCCCTCATGAACGCTATAAAAGGGGCCTTATCCTCCGCATTGGCATAGAATCCCTTTACCACATTAATAATCGTTGGCTCCGGCTCATCAGTGAACCTATCCCATCCTTTTTCATATATTTATCATTTCATTTCGCCATCCACATTGTCGGGTGCCAAGCCACGCTCTTGAGTTAGGGCCTTAGTCACTAGATTGTCATAGCGATCAGCGGCGTTAGCACTGACGAACTTTCTTCTGTCAAAGGCCCGAGTCCGTGGTGTGGACCCGAAACTCTCGTCTCTTTGTCGTTTCGCTGCTGGTTTTGGTGCCATAATACTAGAATAGATGAACTCTAGCCAATTTCCCCCTAAACTTCACTTGAACAAATTGTCGAACACTTGGTGTGCATGACCCATTTTTCCCCCACATAATGGTAATTAAACTTCTGATGTGGTGATGTATGATGAGAACTTGCAAGAAACAAATGCTTACCCTCAATATATTGATAATTGGTTGCTTCTCCCCTTAGTTGTTGCTGGCCAATCTCTCACTTGAAGAACCCTAATTCTTGAATAACTGAATTTGTATGAATAGAGATGAAGTTGTGGTATTTAGGGGTTACATTTATAGGGGAAGAGATGGTGTAGAGATTTATGGGTTAAAGTAATGGGTAAGTGGGGATTAAGTGATATAATGGGTGAGAGTTAATATAATCGTGGGTTTGGTGTGGGAGAAAGTGTTTATCAGTCGTGTTTAATGGAAGTGGAAGTGGAGAAGATGGGTTCAACTGGTGTAACTGCCGACTTGAAGTCTGTCTGAATTCCCGTACCCCCTGTGACACCCCCAAATTCGGTACTTCCATTTCCACAAGATTTGGTGTTCACGATACAACATCATCCATCTATCTACCCATAAATAAATTCAAACCATGCAATAGATAGAAATAATAACAAATCTCCCCTTATGGGGTTACATCAACTACATAATAAATAAATTCCAGGTTACTCAAACCTTAAACATCTATGCGGAATCATAAACAAATAAGTCTTAAACAATATCATTAACTTAAGTCTTAAACAAAATACATCATCATATAAAACAACAAGTCTTCATCACTTGTTAACCTTGCCCTTGCCTTTACTAGTGGAAGGTTCGTCTGCTATTTCGTTCTTAACTGCAATGTTATTATTACGTAAGAGTGAGCACGATTTCCCACAAGTATAATAATGAAAACAACAATATAATAACATGCGAGGAAAAATAATAACTTCGAATTTAAAAGCTCAACTTTTGAATCAAGAATGAATAACAAGAATCAAAAGAATTTCTGAGGGTCATAAGACCTTGAACAATGTCCTAGGTTGTCAAGGGTTATACTTGAAACCTTTAACAGTCATAACACTATGGACCTTTCTTCTCGTACTTAGGGGGATCAGCCCTTAGTACCATACTGTGCATAATATCTTAACGCTAACGCATAAGTAAATCCCTTTGCAGGGTTGTTCATCTCAGTTTGACATTAGAGCTCGCACCTAAGGAAGTTTGGTTTGGATAAATCAATAAGGGTTCTGAATTTAGAACGTTCATCAACTATGGACTAGTTGAATCAATAAGGATTCTCTAGTCTAACAAGGTTCAACAATAAATGATATTTATAATGAATAACAATCTCAATAGGTATACAGTAGAACACTTATTGTATAACGGAATCATACTTTGAAAAGATAGTAAATCTTTAACATAACAAATGAACTTGATTTATAACTTGAATAATGATAACAAGTAGGGTTAGGAAACTTGCCTCGTGCGCAGGCTAAACGATTACTACTTCCGTTCAGCACAAATCCTACACACATACCATATGTATTCACGATATTCATTAGTTACATTTTTACTTAATTATTTAATATAAACTCCACTTTATTTAACAAATCATTACCCTTCTAATTTAATTACTTAATTAAATTAGAATATTTTCATTCTCTTACTATTATTACACTCGAATAAATTATTTCATAATAATTTTCATCGAATATTTATTTTATTCCATATAAATCTCAATTAAAATATTTACTTTATTTTATAAATATTTTAATAATAATTTTCATCGAATATTTATTTTATTCCATAAATATCTCAATTAAAATATTTAATTTATTTTATAAATATTTTAATAATAATTTTCATCAAATATTTATTTTATTCCATAATATCTCAATTAAAATATTTAATTTATTTTATAAATATTTTAATAATAATTTTCATCGAATATTTATTATTATTATTATTATTAATATTATTATTATTATTATTATTATTATTTTATTTTATTTTTTTTGACAGCCGGTGCGGGGTAATGTAGTTTGGTAACGCCCGCCGGAGGCGGGGTTAGCCAGGCTCATTTTCTGCAGTTTCTGCAGTTCGCAAATATAACAAGCCTAAATTAGGCCAAAAATCAATAACAAGTAAAATTATACGTGAATATGGCCATAACTTCCAATTAGTTATTTTTACACGAATTTAGACTTACCCAATCATTGTAATACATATATAATCATTACCCAACAATTATAGAATGATTTTCACCCATTAAAACATATAATTACAGAATTAAAGTATGTAAATTTTACTGTTCTTTGTGTTCTTGAAGATTTTGAACAAAAACCATGAAAATTAATACTACAGATTCGTTATAAGGCCAAATCCAACCATTTAAACTTTGGTCTCTTCGTATCAACATGCATAATAAAATACGAGTGTAAAATTTAGGGATAATATATGATCAACACATGAAAGATCACGTATAAGGCCATATGGCCAAAACCCAAATTCTGTAAATTTTGAAATAACAAGTCATCATCATACGTTGAAATCTTATGAAATTAATGATATGGAAACACACAATATCTATATATATATATATATATATATATATATATATATATATATATATATATATATATATATATATATGCCATACAACTTAAATTATTACATCTATTCTTATAACAACTGAATTCCCCAAAAACAGAGACTCACAGAAGACTTAAGCCATATTCATGAAACTTAAAAGACGTAACATATATAAATTGGGTTGAAGAGATTACCCAAGCGTAGATTAATTTACTAGGAAGTGAATTCCTCCTCCACAAAACTCTGAATTCTCAACCCTCTCTTTGTATCTCTCTCTGAAACTCTCTCTGACACTTTCTAAACTTAGAAAATTAATGAAGAAAAAGGAAGGGAAGGCGTAAATAAAGAAGACGTCTGACGCGTTGTGGTCAGTTACCCAGTCATGGGTAACTGCCCTCAACTCCCTTAAAGGCCATGTTTGGCTAGAAATCTAGATTCAAAACTCTTTATTTTAATAAAACTTTTTATCATATAGTTTAATTAATGTCACACTCCATCATAAAATAAAACCAATATCTCATTTAATAAAATATAATAATTTCTCAATAGTGCACATAGTCACATAATTCAATTTCTCATTGATTAATAATATTAAATTATTAAATCTCTAATTAATAATTAAATAATTAAAATAACATTAGGCTTATTAAATATTTCTTTTAATACAATAAGCTGACATAAATACACACATCGAATAATAAAATTCTCCACATTAAATTAATAAATGTAACGCATATAATTAAATTAATCTATCACAACTTCATTAATTAATTAATTAATCTAATAATTAATTTATCGAAAATATTCATTCAATCCAATAAATATTAAAATTAATTTACAAAACCTCAGTTGTCACATCTTTCCCCTCTTAAAAGGATTCTCTTCTTAGAATCACAACTCAAATAATTCATCCCGCTACATTCTCCCCCCCCCCCTTACAAAGATTCTGTCCCCAGAATCGCCTATAACAATCTAAGTAAATAAATGAGGATAATTCTTCATCATATTCACTTCGAGTTCCCACGTAGCTTCTTCAGCATTGTGGTTCCTCCAAATTACTTTAACAGAAGGTATTACTTTATTTTTTAGAATTTGTTCTTTTCGGTCGACAATTTGAACAGGAATTTCTTCGTAAGATAAGTCTTTTTCAAAATGTAGGGGTTCATATTCAATTACATGCTTGTAATCGGGTTTGTAGGGTCGTAGGACTGAGACATGAAAAATGTTATGGACATTCTCTAGAGCTGGAGGTAAGGCTACCTCGTACGTGACTTCTCCGATTCTTCGTAGTACTTCAAAGGGTTCAATGAATCTTATGCTTAATTTCCCTTTCTTTCTGAATCTGATCTTTCCCTTCCAAGGAGATACCTTTAAGAACACATAGCTACCTGGTTCAAACTCAACATTCTTACGGTGTGGATCGGCATATTTCTTCTGTCTATCTTGAGCTGATGTCAATCTTGTTCGGATCACTTTGACTATTTCTGCTGTTTGTTGTACCAATTCTGGCCCTAGCAACTATCTTTCGCCAACTTCATCCCAGTAAAGCGGAGTTCTACACTTTCTGCCATATAATGCTTCATAAAGTGGCATTCCAATACTAGCGTGGTAACTGTTGTTGTAACCGAACTCTACGAGCGGTAGATGATCATCCCAATTTCCTTTAAAGTCCATTATACAAGCTCTTAACATATCTTCGAATGTATGAATTGTTCTTTCACTCTGTCCATCTGTCTGAGGGTGATATGCTGTACTCATATGTCTGAGGGTGATATGTCGTACTCATATGCCCGCCCTAATGGGGGGGGTACACTATTTTTGAGTCAAGACCCCCGCCCCGGCGGGGGGTTTCTTCATAGAATGTCCGCCTCGACGGGCGGGGGGGGGGGGGTACACTGCAACTGAACTTACTTTTTCCAATTCTTTGTATCCAACACGTATCCATGCAATTCCTAAGTACCTAAAACACCAAAAAATTATAAATTTAAGATAATAACATGAATATTGAACATTGAAGGTTGAATTTACTAAAGAGCATAACTCGACTAACTACCTAATAAATCGCTAAAATTTTACTTTAAACTAACTTATACTCTAAACTATGAATTTATTAGCATACTTAAAAATACTAAGAATAAAAATAAAATTGGATTGCCTCCCAATTAGCGCTTGATTTTAAGTATTTCAGCCTGACTACTCCCTTTTCATGGTACATCAGCAAGTGTGATTGCGATGACATCATTGTCGATGTTGCCACCCCAATAATGCTTCAGTCGATGTCCTTTGACTTTAAACATCTCCAATGGGTTCCTACTATATAACTCAACGGCGCCATGTGGGAAAATCCTCTTGATTGTGAATGCCCCCGACCATCTAGATTTGAGCTTCCATTGGAACAACCGCAATCGTGAATTGAACAGTAATACTAATTGTCCCGGTTCAAACTTTTTCTGCATGATCTTTTGGTCATGCCACTTCTTTACCTTTTCCTTGTATAGCTTTGAGTTCTCGTATGCTTGCAATCGAACCTTATCTAATTTGTTCATTTGGAGCAGTCCTTTCTCTCCTGCAGCTGCTTGATCAAAATTAAGTTTCTGAATGGCCCAATAAGCTTTATGTTGTAATTCCACTGGGAGGTGACACGTTTTTTTTGTAAACCAACTGGTATGGAGACATCCTAATCGATGTTTTGTATGTTGTCCTATAAGCCCATTATGCGTCATCCAATTTTAGAGACCAATTTTTTTTGTTTGGGTTCACTACTTTCTCTAAAATCTTCTTCACCTCTCTGTTTGAAACCTCAGCTTGACCACTCATTTGGGGGTGATATGCCGTAGCCACCGTATGATTGACCCCATATTTCGCCAAAAGAGCTGTAAACGATCTGTTGCAGAAGTGACTACCTTCATTACTAATAATTGCTCATGGCGTGCCAAATCTTGTAAAGATATTCCTATGTAAGAACTTGAGAACCACTTTGGCATCGTTCGTGGGGAGTGCTACGGCTTCAACCTATTTTAACACATATAATCAACAGCTAGCAAGATGTATAGGTTGTTGAAAGATGAAGGAAAAGGTCCCATAAAATCTATTCCCCATACATAAAAAATTTCTACTTCCATGATAGTCTGTAGTGGCATCTCATTCTACTGTGATATGTTACCCACCCTTTGACATCTATCGCAAGTCTTCACAAACTAGTGGGCATCCTTAAACACTGTAGGCCAATAGAATCCTGCTTGAAGAATCTTGGCCGCTGTCCACTCACTACCATAATGTCCCCCATATACAGATGAATGACACTCATGTAGGATATTCTTCACTTCACTGTATGTCACACACCTTCGAATCATCTTATCGGCGCACTATCTGAATAAGTACGACTCATCCCACATGTACCATTTGACGTCATGTAGGAATTTTTTTTCTGATGTCGTGTCAGATCAGGGGGATGATGTTGCTCACCAAATAGTTAGCAAAATTCGCATACTATGAAAACTCTAAATTAACTCCGAATAGTTGTTCATCCGGGAATGATTCATTGATCACACATTTATCCTCTTCATCTTTATCCGAATTTTCCAGCCTCGATAGATGGTCTGCTTCTTAATTTTCTGTCCCCTTCCTATCCTTTATTTCTAAGTCAAATTCCTGAAGGAGAAGGATCCATCTGATAAGTCTAGGCTTAGCATCCTTCTTCGAAATCAAATAGCAAATTACCAAGTGATATGTGCAAACCACCACCTTTGTCCCAATTAAATATGCCCTGAATTTGTCAAAGGCATATACCACTGCAAGTAACTCCTTCTCGATAGCTGTGTAGTTCAATTGTGCTTCTGTAAGAGTTTTACTTGCATAATATATGGCGTGGAATATTTTGTCTCGGCGTTGACCCTAAATAGCCCCGACTACATAGTCGCTCGCATCACACATTAGTTCAAAGGGCATAGTCTAATCCGGTGAGATGATCACTGGCGTTGTAGTCAACTTCTTCTTCAACTGATCAACTGTTGTTTTACACTCCTCGTTAAATCTGAATACCGCATCCTTCTCTAAAAGACTGCACAATGGCTTTGCAATCTTAGAGAAGTCTTTTATAAACCTTATGTAGAACCCGACATGTCCAAGAAAATTGAGGATTTCCTTTACTAAATTCGGCGGTGGAAGATTCTCGATTATGTCCAGCTTTACCTTATCAACCTCTAAACCTTTAGTAGAAACCTTGTACCCTAGAATTATCCCTTCTTCAACTATAAAGTGGCACTTCTCCCAGTTGAGTACCAAATTCGTTTCCACACCACTTTAAGACCATGACCAAATTCTCTAGACACTTATCAAAAGTGTTTCTATAGACTGAAAAATTGTCCATGAAAACTTCTACCTCTTTTTCCACCATATCCGAGAAGATAGCCATCATGCATCGTTGGAATGTAGTTGGTGCATTACATAGCCCAAAGGACATCCTTCTAAATGCAAAGGTGATATATGGGCATGTAAAGGTGGTCTTCTCTTGATCCTCGAGAGCTATGACAATTTGGTTGTAACTCGAGTATCCATCCAGTAGGCAATAATATTCATGTCCAGCTAGTTGGTCCAACATTTGATCAATGAAGGGTAGAGGAAAGTGATCCTTCTGGGTTGTCTTATTCAGCTTTCTGTAGTCCATGCACACCCTCCATTCGGTCACTGTCCTCGTCAGAATTAGCTCATTATCTTCGTTTTTAACCACTGTCATTCCACCCTTTTTCGGCACACACTGTACTGGACTGACCCATGCATTGTTTAAAATAGGGCAAATAATTCCCACATCCAACAACTTCAATATTTCTTTCTTTACTACTTCTTTCATGATTGGATTTAATCTTTTTTGCTGCTCTACTGTTGGCTTCACATCCTCTTCCATAAGAATATTGTGCATGCAAAAGGAGGGGTTGATCCCCTTTATATCGACTATGGTCCAGCCTATTGCAGACTGGTATTCTCTTAAAATCCTCAGCAATTTACTTTCCTGCAATTCGTTAAGTGTAGATGCAATAATAACAGATAAAGTATTTGAATCACCTAAATAAGCATACCTGAGGTGTTTAGGAAGTGGTTTGAGCTCAAGAGTGGGTGGCTCCTCGAGTGAAGGTTTCATCCGAGCTGAAGCTTTTTTCTCCATGTGTAATGGCTCGAATGGAACTTTAAATCTACTAACCCTCGACAAAGCATCCAGCATGTGTGTATAATCCACGAACTTTGGATCATCCAAATTCTCACCCCCCAGTAGTGTAGTTTCCAATGGATCACTGACCAAACCTTTTACCATAACATCATTAACTATTCGGTCGATGACATCCACTTGGAAACACTCCTCTTCATCCGTAGGGAACTTCATGGCTTTGAACACATTGAACGTGACTTCTTGATTTTGCACATCGATGAGAGCCCTACCCGTAGCTAAGAATGGTCTCCCTAATATGATTGGGATGTTTTTATCTTCCTCATAATCCAAAATTATGAAATCAGCTAAAAATATGAATTTGTCTACCTTAACCAAAATATCCTCCACAATGCCTCTCGGATATGTTACCAATCAGTCTGCTAACTGCAACGATAAGCTTGTAGGCTTCGGAGAAGGTAAACCCAATTCAGTATAAACGGATAATGGCATGAGATTTACACTTGCCCCAAAATCACACAAACATTTCTTAAAGGCCATATTACCAATCGTGCAAGGTATCGTAAAACTCCCCGGATTCTTCAACTTTGGAGGTAACTTTCGCTGTAAAACTGTGATGCATTCCTGCGTCAAAGCCACAGTTTCATAATCTTCTAACTTTTTTTTCCTAGACAGAATACCCTTCATAAATTTGGCATAACTAGGCATCTGTTCTAGGGCTTCTGCGAACGGAATATTTATTTGAAGTTTCTTGAAAACTTCCAAAAATTTAGTGAATTTCTTATCTAATTTCTATTTTTGAACCATCTGCTGAAACGACGGTGGAGGATACATAATTGGCTCAACATCTAACTTGGTCTTGTCCCCTTGCTTTTCCCCATCCTGTTTCTCTGCAACCACTTTGTTTTCATTCTCTATGACATCTTGTTGTGCTGAGTTTTCTGACATTTTCCCACCAAGATGTTTACCACTCCTCAACGTGATTACTTGATACTGCTCATGATTTCCCTTCGGATTCTTTTCTGTGTTACTTTGTAGAGTCCTATGCGGCCTATTATTCAATGCTAAGGCAAGCTATCCTATCTGATTTTCTAAATTTTTGATGGCCACTGCTTGTGTTTTCCTTGTCGCCTCATTTCCCAATATGTATTTCATCAAAAGCTCTTCTAAGTCTGTTTTCTTTTCTTGATGCGGAGCTACTTGTTGATTCTAATTTTGGAACCCCGGGGGATAAAAAGGTCGTGGAGCCTGCTGATTTTGATTGTTACTCCATGAAAAGTTAAGACGGTTCCTATTCCTCGGGTTGTAGGCATTTTGATACATGTTCTGTGAAATTCTATTATAGCTCCCCATCAAACTGAACTGATGCTGGGTTGATGGCATACTGCTCCATAGGATGTTCTCTAGCACATAACTCGCAAACATATGCCACCTGTTGTGGTTGTACACCCGTCAGAGTATCTATTTTCTTTGATAAGGAAGAAATCTGTGCTGCCAACACTGTTACACCGTCTACCTCTAATACCCCAGCTACCTTAGGCTGTGTCATCCTCGATGTAGGCCACTAATAATTATTAGCTACCATAGTTTCAACTAACTCATATGCCTCCTCATAACTCTTGGCCATAAACGCTCCACCTGACGTTGCATCTATACTAGTCCTGAGATTCCCATTCAACCCGTTATAAAACGTATTCATCTGCAGCCACTTGGGTAGTCCATGATGAGGGCACTTTCTAGGCAATTCCTTATACCAATCCCATGCCTCATATAAAGACTCCCCATGCTGCTGCTCAAACATGGTGATCTCGTTTCTCATCTTTGCTGTTTTAGCTGATGGATAGAACTTAGCCAGGAACTTCTAAGCAAGGTCTTCCCAAGTAGTTATTGATCCCGACGTTATAGAATGTAACCAACTCTTCGCCTTGTCTCGCAAGGTAAATGGGAACAAGCGAAGTCTGACTGCTTCATCCGACACCCTATTGTATCTGAAGGTGTCACATATCTCCAAAAAGCTAACCAAGTATTCATTCGGATCATCATTTGCTAGTCCCCTAAACTGAACTAAATTCTGAATCAGCTAAATAGTCCCAGGCTTAATCTCAAATGTATTTGCAGCAATCGCCGGCCTGGTGATACTTGACTGAAGTTCAGTCACCTTAGGAGTAGCAAAATCTCTCAGCGTTTTCTGGTCTTCTGCAGCCATTATTTCTCCGGTCTCATAATTCTCAAAGTTTTCCCTTGTGTCCTTTATCCACTTACTTTGCCTTTGAAACCGTTTCTCGATATCGTCCTCAAAAGTAAGCAAGTCTGGGTTTTTAGACCGAGTTTGCATAAATCGACTTTGAGAACCTGAAACAAGAAAGAACAAAACAAAAGAAAAATATTTAAGTAAAATTGGACTAATTAAACTGATATTGAAAAATATTAAAATCTATACTAAGTGCCCGGCAACGGCGCCAAAAACTTGTTGGTCGAAATCTATATACGTTCACACGCAAGTGCACGTGGTCAACAAGTAATATAATGATAAGCCAAGTATCATACCTATAGAGACTAGCATGAAATTTAATCCTAACAATTACCAGATTTATATTAATCCCAATTTTATTAAACTATCCAATTCAATGATTTAAACGATTAAAAGCTAAAAATATAAAAATTCTAAGCAATCAACAAACTTAAAAAATTGTAATTTCAAGCAAATGATGGAAAATTAGTCTTATGCCTTCACTTTAAGTATCACTCCGATTATTACACCTTATTTCAGTTCAATTCACTATCCCAGTTTATTAATCAAGAACACTTAAGTAGATTTAGTAATCTCTCGATACACTAATAACATATTAACTTAGATCCACAAATTAGATAGAATTAAGCCAAATACATTAATCAACTGATTCACTATATCTCTATGTGAATTACAATCAAAAAAAGGTTTCAGTTCAAGTTCTCTATCCGATTACATGCGATGTCAAGCATATCTCTACCCTAACATTCATCAAGATTCCATTCAATTACAGAATTCAAGAACATATGCTAAAGTGACTAAGTCTAGATTCATATTTTATCTCTCGAGTCCATAAAATTCCACACAGAATTTGTGATCAAGCAATTCATAAATTAAAGCACAAATCATTATAGATAAACTGAAAGATAGATTATTAAACTGAAATTCAAGGCTACATAATCATCATTCAACCATAAGATCTGTCATAAGCCTAATAAGAAAATTAGTTCATCACGAATGAATTAAAAATTGAAATTATCAAAGAAATCATCATCCCAATTACAATAATTGAATTAAGGAAATAGAATGAATCCAGAACCACCCTTCTCTTTAGCTTCAACTTGCAATTATCGTGATTTTAACCTTCAATCCTTCCTCTAATGTTGTTGCTCCAAATTAGGGCTTCCAAATATGATTGATTGTATAATTAATTGTATGATAGCATCTCCCTTGTTGTTTCTTGTTAATATCCAGCTTAGGACACGTATTCTGACCATAATTTCACACCCATTACAGTTCTAAGCCATGCCAACCACTATCCCTCATGCATCTACAGCAATACAGTTCAGATAAGAGACTTGCTTTTCCCATACCCTCGCTCCAGCGAGGGTTTTCCTTCTTAATGAGCCCGCCCCAGCAGGGGGTGCTACTGTCTTTGGTTAGGTGCCCCGCCCCGGTGGGGGTTTTGCATGTAGAATGTCCGCCCTGGTGGGGGTCCCTTCTGCTGCAGTCCAAATATTGCTCATTTCCTTGCCAAATTATGTCATGAACCCACCTTTTAAGTCCAAATGCTATGCCACAACACCTAAACACAAAATAACACTAAACAAGTAAAAACGAACATAATTATACAAACTTAACACAGTTTAAGCTTGAATTAGAGTCCGAATCGTAGGTATAAAACCCACTCATCAGTACCTTCTAGATCCATCCTTTGATAGGTGTAATCATACAAAATGTCTACCGATGAGCCATTATCAATCATCATCCTCTTCATGTCCACTGAACCCATCTGTGTAGTAATAACCAATGCTCATTCATGTGGATCGATCGGCTCTAAAGGGTAATCTTCATATGTAAAAGATATAACTGTGCCTGGCTATTGTCTTTCATGATTAACAGGTTGATCAGACACAGAGAGCACAACATCCAATAATCCTCGCCATTTCTTCCACGTAACCTTTCTGACTGACCTACTCGTTATCACATCCACTACCCAATGTGCTACCTGGGTCTGACCCTGTTGTTGGGGCCAGGCAATCTGGTTTTGTAATGGGGTAATGTTTGTCTGTTGTGCTCTCGAAGCGTTTTATCCTGCGACATACTGAACCAGCTCTCCACTTTGGATATTCATTTTTATCAGATCCTTCAAACCCCAGCACGATTCGATTTAATGTTCAGCCGCCACATGATAATCACAATATTTGTTTTGATTTCTGCTGTTTGACTTCGTATTATGCTTCCCCGGTTCGAAATACAACTTGTCCCTTATTTTCTCCAGAATGGTCGCCCGAACAGCATTCAGTAGTGTATATTTTGTTGACCCTCTAATTCGGGAAATGTGGGCGTCCTCCTCCTAAACCACCGTTGTTGTTGTTTTTATACTTTTTCTATTTCACATCCGATATGTTATTATTGTCACCCTTGGCATAGCTATTCTTCTCTTTATCCTTAGGTTTCTTCGACGTGCTTGGCTTCAAACTGCTCATTGCCTCTTCCACCGTTATGAAGCCTTCAACCTTATCAAACGCCTTGGCTAGGTCCTTCGAATGACTGAACATCAGGTCTTTCATCCAATTTATTTGATTTCACAACATCCAAACCATTTTGAAATATTCCTAGGGCTTGATGATAGTTAAAATCTGTGACTTGTCCGATCGCCTCCTGAAATCTCTTCACGTACTGGCCCAAGGCCTTATTCGAGTATTACCTGATTGTAGCCAAGGACCCAGTCGGCTTTCCTCTCCTCTTATTACTGCCGAATCTAACATGGAATTTGTCATAGAGCCCCTTCCATAATGAGACTAAGTTTAGAGCTAGTGATTGTTAGGTTTATATATACCGAGATTACGTAATCAAATCACATAAACATAGCAAAAGCGCTGTAATAAACTGATATTTTCAATATAAAATAATTAAGAAATTTTGCATATATTTTTTTTAATGATGAGAATAAGTGTCAAGTAATGCGTATGTAAATATGTGATAAATAAAAATTATTTATTACGTGAATAATTTCAAATAATTTTATTTTAGAATTTTTGATCATTACAAATTATATTCTTATAATAATTAATTTTATAGTAAAAATGTCTTTATTAATTATTTTCCATGAAAATATGATTTTTGTATTATTTAAATAATATATGAAATGATTATTGGAATTATTATAATTATTATTTTATTTTATGAATTTTAGTTCAGATTATTAAGTTAATGATTTTAACTTAATTAATGATGTTATATATGAAAGATAAATCAGATATGGAATCCAAGCCCTAATTTTGGATTTCGAGCTATGAATGAGAATAATAATATAATATTGATTATATTTTAATTTTTCAGTGCTATAAATATGTACTATAAATGTGTAGACTGATAATGGTTGGTCAATTATGGTAAATTATGTCATAACCCTTATATCATGTTATTAAACCCTAATTGTCAAACTCAGTTATGAGTTCAAGACTGTGTAGTAATAGTGTTATATGAATTTTACTGTGTATTATAGAATTTCTGTAATTAGGAGAAACTCTAATTATTATTTGAAAATCCTAATTTGTTAAAATTAGAAACCCTAATTATTATTTTAGTAAATTATAATGTTAATTAGGAAACCCTAATTGTTAATTTGGGAACCCTATTAGTATTAAGAAACCCTAATTTAAAAATCATATTTTTCTATTAAAAACCCTAATTTTAAATTAGTGTGTTTTAATTAATATTTTATTACACTTTAATTTTAATTGTTCAAACCCTAGAAATTATTTGGAAAATTTTAAGATGTAAAATCTAGTGAATAAATCCTAGATTCAAGCACCTTGGACAAAAATGCCCTTAAAATTAAAATAAAATTACCAAAGTGCCCTTTTCGTCCCATTTGGTGAATTATTGTTCGCCAAATCTAGCAATATCTTGCTAGCCACCCTAGTCTACCTAGCTATGAGCCTATAAGCTACAATATCAGCCATGTGATCAACCAAGTTCATTGCGTACATGTTATTTGTATAGATCAAGAGAGAGAAAAAGGCACATTCAAGCTCATTTTGCACAAACACTCATCCAAGACTTTCTCTATCTAAAACCCACGAGATTGCCTTGCTATATTAGTCATAAATAAAGCCTCACTAACACCAACATCGAATCAGAAGCATAGAAATCAGATTTTCTCACTTAAAGGTATGAACCCTAAAAAGAAATCTGATCTTGATCTGCATGTTAGATGTTATAATTTATTGTTAAAATATGTTGTTTATGGTGTATAATGATGATCTGGGTTGATAGATGTTAGATCCATAACATCTATAGGCTCAGATTTAGAATTTTTCAAAATCTGGAAAATTTTGTTTTTGAGTATGACAGTCAAATGTCAGACCTTATAGATCTTTGGTTGTTATGAGTTTTTGTTGTTTAAATGTTTTATCTTGTTGTATGATGTGGGTCTGTAATCTAGAACTTGAATCAGGACCAGATCATGCTTATATTGTCAGATAATAGAGGTCAAAATGAGTTAACCGAGCATGACCATAACTTTCTAGGTAACCCAGAAAGTGTGAATCAGAGTCTGACAAGATATTAAAGTCTCTGGATCTATCAGGTGTTAAGTGTTATGATGTTGTTATTGTATCTAAGTAGTAGGCTGGTATATGTATTATATGTTCATGCCTTAAGATTACTTAAATGATAAACATATTGGGCATAGCAGCAGGTCAAACTAGCCAAGACAGACACTTTTTCTGTTTTCTGGGTAACCCAGAAAACATATGAAAGTGTTGCCTGACATGGTTTGACCGGACCTTATCTACTCGTTGTGTAGTTGTTAGATCGATGTTATGTAATAGATCTAATCTCTTACATGCTGGCTAGACAATGAAAGCGTTACATCACTAAAACATTGCACAGATCACAAGTGGTGGGGAAGCCCAAAAGTGGCTGGTCGAACTGTTCTTCATTTCTGGGTAACCCAGAAAATGAAGAACAGCTCTGACAGCTTGTTCAAGGCCTTAGATCGTGCAGCTTGTTGATATTTAGACAGGAAAAATGTTTAGAACTTTTACTCTATTAGATTGTCTATACAGCCCGACGTCTAGACCAACCATATCATCAACAGATTTCATGTTAGAAGGCCATCAATACCGTTGACCGGCCGTGACTGGAATTTCTAGGTAGCCCAGAAATAAGATGAACATGCCTGACAGCTAGTTCAAAGCTTAATAACTTTTGATAGTGATGAAGTATGACCTGGATATTTGTTGTTTCATGCAGTGTTACATTAACACTACAAGATCTGACCATTAGTTAGCCCAAAAACATTGTAGACATTGAATTAAACTTGGTCAAAGTAGGCTACTCGAAACTGACTTTGAATGCAAGCGTTTCTCAAGAACACATAAGGCGACACTTACTGTCGCCAAAGGGCTTTAGCGACAGACATATTAAAATTAATTAATTTAATTTCTAAAAATCATTTAACAATAGTAAATAAATTCTAAAAATTATAAAAATAGTTTTAAAAATTATTTTAAGTTATAAAAAATTAACTTTTAATAATTTGACATATTTTTTCATAAATATTAATATTTATTTGGATATTATTAGAATTTAAATTATTTAATAAATACATTAAATAAATTAATTAAAAATGATTTTATTGTATTAAAAATTATTTTAAATAATAATAAGGTATTTAATAATATTTTAAGTTATAAAACATAACTTTTAATATTTTAAGATAAGTTTCATTAATAATTTAATATTAATAATATTAGATTTATTTGGTAATTACATTAAATAAATTAATTAAAAATGATTTTATATTATAAAAATCATCTTAAATGAAAATAAATAGTTTAAAACTATTTTAAGTTATAAAATATAACTTTTGATATATAAAGGTAAATTTCATTAATAATTTTATATATTACTGATATTAAGTTTATTTAATAATTATATTAAATAAATAGTCTAAAAATGGTTTTATTGAATTAAAAATCGTTTAAAAAGGAAATAAATGAATTAAAGATATTTTAAGTTATAATAAATGACATTTAATATTTTGATAAATAATAAATTAATATTTTAATATTAATGGTAATTATTTTAATATTTTAATTTTAATATTAATGGTAATATTATAAATAACTTTAATATTTTGGCAATAGTTTCATTAATAGTTTAATATTAATTAAATATTAATGATAATAGAATTAATGAATATTTAAATCATTTAATAATGATTCCGATGTTTAAAAATTCATGATAAATTATATTAAGTGTTAAAAAAATTATTATAAGGCTTTGAAAAATAATATGACTGATATTTAAAATTTCTAAGCGAATATTAAACTATAGGACAGAGTCATAGACTCGATATGTACCCGATAAAGTTGACGGTACACCGAAATATTTTAGAAATTGATCTAAACTTAGATAATTTGACTTGATAAGTGTTTATTTATGATTCAATGGTTGTTAAACTTAAGTAACAATGTGATTAGGTTATGTGCTGACTGCAATAGGTAGTGTTATGTGTTACGATATATTATTCTAATCAGTAAAATGATCTTATTACTGATATGTTGTTATACAAAAGATAAGATCTAAGTTGCGTATTGTAAGCAGCAAGCCAGACAAGTATCCTATCTTTGTATTTTCTTTATGCAATAGACATGAGTAAGAAGTTTCAGAATTATATTAATATTATTACTCTACATATTATTAACCCTATTATTATATAGATTATATACTCTCATTGATTAGCAACATGTTAGTATATGGTAATTCAGATATATATTATGTTCGTTAATTTCTATAAATGGTTATACAAGTGTCCCCACTTGGATAATCATTGTATTTAATCACATGTTGATACACATTTGTTAATTACCCGTATATATATATATATATATATATATATATATATATATATATATATATATATATATATATATTGAGTTATAGATTATTGTTGAACAAGATAAAATCTTTGGTTTGGAACCCCGACAAGTATGAACATCCCGTACACGTGAAAAAACTTTATGCACCCAAGGTGGACAGAGTGAACGATAATATCATTCTTACATGTAGTATTGATCAATACAGGGCATAATGGGTTGATCACCCCCGTGCCCGTAAGTTATAACGGTTTGCAGATGAAGTTCTGCTAAACCAATTCGAAAATTGAAAATAATGTTCATAGTATGTCACCTTAACCCTAGTTATAGTCATTACGTAGTTTCAAAAATTTGATAGAGAGTTGTTACGTTATTATTATCGGTTCAGATTACTTCACAACTATTAATTTGTTGTAGAAGGGTAGTACAAAGAAAACATTTAACCCTTTCAGCTAATGTTTATAATTGTTATTACTTGCTGGACACTCAAATGCTCACTCTTGCTTAAATTAAATGTTTTCAGTTAAGTATGATCAACCCGAAGGCTCACACAAGAACAAAGGGAAAGGAAATCTGTTCGAATGAGATTTATAATATTCTGTGTAATAATTATAGTTTATTAAGACAATGATGCATATTATCTATGATGTAATGAATGTTTAAAGGTCTCGTACCTGGGATTTAGACTTTGATATATGTAAATTAAGTTTGATATTTATATTATTGTTATTATTAGTATTATTCCGCTTATAGAAATGGTATCGTGAAGCACCGAATTCGGGTTTTAAGTACCCGAATTTTGGGGCGTCACAGGTTGGTATCAAAGCTTTAGGGTTAGAAACCTTAGGTGGGATCGACCTTAGGCTATAACCTTAGGACAGAGGGAACGTTTAAAATATAAATAACTCATATAGTGTTTAAAAGAGAGATGAATTGAATAAATTCATCGTTAAACAAAATAAAAGATAATTTTTATAAAACTATTATTTGTTATATGTATATACTATATGCTAATCAGGATAATTTATGTGTGTAGATGTCTGATGGAAAAGGCTTGTTATATGCTTATAGCATGAAGGAGGATCAAATCCATACACCCGAACTAATATCAAAGTCAATAGCTGAAATAGAGGCTCATAATGAAACCAACTCGAATGAGGTGGTGGTATTGGAAAACGTAGTACCAAATCCAGAGATGGTGGAGCTAACAGATAGTGATTCGGACACTAAAGTTGAAGCGGATCAAGCATCAACGGAGGTGTAGGATCTGAGAAACAAGGTTTCTTCTCTGAAAAAGTTACGGGAAATAGAAAAGATGCTAAATAGTCAGTTGTGAAAAGCCTTACTAGAAACAATGGAAGAACAAGATAAGCTTAAAATCTAAATTGATCAAATGGGAGCCAAAAGCAACATATCATGTGCAGTTCCAAGCAATAAGGGAAAAAGAAAGATAGAAGACCACGACGTAGGAAAAATCTGATAAAAAGAAAGGGAAAAGAATATGTTATATTTGCGACTATGAGGGACATACCACTCTGTATTATCCTGACTATAAACCAGGTGCATGTTTTATTTGAGGGATAGAAGGTCATCAGGCGAAGGGTTGTCCAAGGAAAAGGAGTAGTAAATAGGTAGTATAGGTTTTGTTTTGTAGGTTTGTTTAATGTAATATATATGATAATTATGTCTGTGTAATGTAATGTTCTCAACTTTTGTATTAGTCAAGGCTGTAAATCCCGACTTTTGTGGTCACAAAGGGATAACATATGTTTAAAGCAGTATGTGCTATGTTATGTAAAATATTCGCTAAATGAATATAAATCTATGTTTGAGTAATGAACCAAGTTTAATGTATATAACTTATACAATATGGTTTAGAATGTGAGTTAAATTTATGATTTTATTTAATCAGATAATGCCGCCAAGACGTCGAAGTCGAAATCAAAGGGCAGAAGAATCTGTCAACAATGCTGAGGGATAATAGCAAGACCCGATGCAAAACTTTGCGAACATGGTAGCTCAGGCTATGCAGCAGGGAATACCAGCCGCGGGGAACCAGCCAGACAATCGCTTGGCAAAATTTAAAGACTTCAAGGCAGTAAGACCACCAGAGTTTAGGGGATCAGCTGACCCTATAGAAGCCCAGACATGGATTAACGAGATAGAAAAGGCGTTCGTAATTGCTAGGGTAGATGAGGGCCAAAAGACCTCTTTTACCACTTATATGATGAAAAGGGAGGCTAACTTTTGGTGGAAGGCAAATCAAGCGAGGGCAGGAGAAGGAGTAGTTACTTGGGCTAGGTTTAAGACTTTGTTTTTTGAAAACTATCTCTCAGCTAGCATGCATGCTAGGATAGAGGTGAAATTTCTGGAGTTAAAACAGGAGAACATGACTGTTGCGGAGTATACCGCAAAGTTTAATGAGTTGGCTAGGTTTGCTCCGCATCAAGTTGATATGGAGGCTAGGAAGGCAAGAAGGTTCGAGCTGGGATTAAAACCCTGGCTCTACAACAAGGTGGCGGTGTTGCAGATTAATACTTTTGCAGCACTCATGGAAAAGGCTATCATAGCTGAGGAGGGAAATGAGGCCATGAGCCTCTACAACAAGGAGAAGAAGAACAAAGGCAAGGCAGGAGGAGCTGTGAAGGTGGAAGCTAATAGTGGGAATAGGGGTGAAAAGAGAAAATAAAATTATTTCGGGAATGTTCAGGTGAAACAAGAAGGTGTGAAGAAACAGACTGTGCAGTGTAAGAATTGCGAGAAGAATCACTCTGGTGAGTGTCTGAAGGGTAAATTTGTATGTTACAAGTGCGGGCATGAGGGCCATATCTCTCCCAACTGCCCCAACCCAAGGATGAACAGTGGGTGTTTTCTATGTGGATCGACTAAACATAAGGTGAAGGATTGTCCAAAGAGGAAAATGGAGGCAGTGAGTGTAACCACGGGAAAAGGCAGCGGGACTCTGGCAATCACAAGACCAACTTCAAGCAACAAACCAACCGCAAGAGTCTTCAACATGACGGTCCAGGATACAGTGGCAGCTGGGAATGGAACTCCATGTATTATTTGAATAACTTTTTTTTTCATATATATATGATTTTCCTATATATAGCAAATTATGTTATAAAGAAATTTTGAGGGAGGAATTTGAGTTTTTTTTTTGAAATCAAACTTCCGTTTAATCAGACAGAAAAGCTTTATATTGAATGGTTAAAGAGTTGTTCGATCAATTATGATCGAGATCTACTTGCAATGATTGTGTAGGCTATGTACCCTTGTATGTATGAGTTTTAAAACGGTGGTTCCGGGGACGAAATCCTTATAAGGGAGGGTGAATGTAATAACCTGATATTTTTAATATAAAATAAATAAGAAATTTGGCATATAATTTTTTTTAATGATGAGAATAAGTGTCAAGTAATGCGTATGTAAATATGTGATAAATAAAAATTATTTATTACGTGAATAATTTCAAATAATTTTATTTTAGAATTTTTGATCATTACAAATTATATTCTTATAATAATTAATTTTATAGTAGAAATGTCTTTATTAATTATTTTCCATGAAAATATGATTTTTGTATTATTTAAATAATATATGAAATGATTATTGGAATTATTATAATTATTATTTTATTTTATGAATTTTAGTTCAGATTATTAAGTTAATGATTTCAACTTAATTAATGATGTTATATATGAAAGATAAATCAGATATGGAATCCAAGTCCTAATTTTGGATTTCGAGCTATGAATGAGAATAATAATATAATATTAATTATATTTTGATTTTTCAGTGCTATAAATATGTACTGTAAATGTGTAGACTGATAATTGTTGGTCAATTATGGTAAATTATGTCATAACCCTTATATCATGTTATTAAATCCTAATTGTCAAACTCAATTATGAGTTCGAGACTGTGTAGTAATAGTGTTATATGAATTTTACTGTGTATTATAGAATTTCTATAATTAGGAGAAACCCTAATTATTATTTGAAAACCCTAATTTGCTAAAATTAGAAACCCTAATTATTATTTTAGTAAATTATAATGCTAATTAGGAAACCCTAATTGTTAATTTGGGAACCCTATTAGTATTAAGGAACCCTAATTTAAAAACCCTAATTTTAAATTAGTGTGTTTTAATTAATATTTTATTACACTTTAATTTTAATTGTTCAAATCCTAGAAATTATTTGGAAAACTTTAAGATGTAAAATCTAGTGAATAAATCTTAGATTCAAGCACCTTGGACAAAAATGCCCTTAAAATTAAAATAAAATTACCAAAGTGCCCTTTTCGTCCCATTTGGTGAATTATTGTTAGCCAAATCTAGCAATATCTTGCTAGCCACCCTAGTCTACCTAGCTATGAGCCTACAAGCTACAATATCAGCAATGTGACAACCAAGTTCATTGCATACATGTTTTGTATAGATCAAGAGAGAGAAAAAGGCACATTCAAGCTCATTTTGCACAAACACTCATCCAAGACTTTCTCTATCTAAAATCCACGAGATTGCCTTGCTAGATTAGTCATAAATAAAGCCTCAGTAACACCAACATCGAATTAGAAGCATAGAAATCAGATTTTCTCACTTAAAGGTATGAACCCTAAAAAGAAATCTGATCTTGATCTGCATGTTAGATGTTATAATTTATTGTTAAAATATGTTGTTTATGGTGTATAATGATGATCTGGGTTGATCGATGTTAGATCCATAACATCTATAGGCTCAGATCTAGAGTTTTTCAAAATTTGGAAACTTTTATTTTTGAGTCTAACAGTCAAATGTCAGACCTCATAGATCTTTGGTTGTTATGAGTTTTTGTTGTTTAAATGTTTTATCTTGTTGTATGTCGTGAGGTCTGTAATCTTGAACTTGTATTAGCACCAGATCATGCTTATATTGTCAGATAATCGAGGTCAAAATGAGTTGACCGAGCATGACCATAACTTTCTAGGTAACCCAAAAAGTGTGAATCAGAGTCTGACAAGATATTAAAGTCTCTGGATCTGTCAGGTGTTAAGTGTTATGATGTTGTTATTGTATCTAAGTAGTAGACTTATATGTATTATATGTTCATTCCTTAAGATTACCTAAATGATAAACATATTGGGCATAGCAGCCGGTCAAACTAGCCAAGACGGACACTTTTTCTGTTTTCTGGGTAACCTAGAAAACATATGAAAGTGTTGCCTGACATGGTTTGACCGGACCTTATCTACTCGTTGTGTAGTTGTTAGATCGATGTTATGTAATAGATCTAATCTCTTACATGCTGGCTAGACACTGAAAGCGTTACATCACTAAAACATTGCACAGATCACAAGTGGTGGGGAAGCCCAAAAGTGGCTGGTCGAACTGTTCTTCATTTCTGGGTAACCCAGAAAATGAAGAACAGCTCTGACAGCTTGTTCAAGGCCTTAGATCGAGCAGCTTGTTGATATTTAGACAGGAAAAATGTTTAGAACTTGTACTCTGTTAGATTGTCTATACAGCCCGACGTCTAGACCAACCATATCATCAACAGATTTCATGTTAAAAGGCCATCAATACCGTTGACCGGCTATGACTGGAATTTCTAGGTAGCCCAGAAATAAGATGAACACGCCTGACAGCTAGTTCAAAGCTTAATAACTTTTGATAGTGATGAAGTATGACCTGGATATTTGTTGTTTCATGCAGTGTTACATTAATACTACAAGATCTGACCATTAGTTAGCCCAGAAACATAGTAGACATTGAATTAAGCTTGGTCAAAGTAGGCTACTCGAAACTGACTTTGAATGCCAGGGTTTCTCAAGAACACATAAGGCGACACTTACTGTCGCCAAAGGGCTTTAGCGACAGACATATTAAAATTAATTAATTTAATTTCTAAAAATCATTTAAAAATAGTAAATAAATTCTGAAATTATAAAAATAGTTTTAAAAATTATTTTAAGTTATAAAAAATTAACTTTTAATAATTTGACATATTTTTTCATAAATATTAATATTTATTTGGATATTATTAGAATTTAAATTATTTAATAAATGCATTAAATAAATTAATTAAAAATGATTTTATTGTATTAAAAATCATTTTAAATAATAATATGGTATTTAATAATATTTTAAGTTATAAAACATAACTTTTAATATTTTAAGATAAGTTTCATTAATAATTTAATATTAATGATATTAGATTTATTTGGTAATTACATTACATAAATTAATTAAAATGATTTTTATATTATAAAAATTATTTTAAATGAAAATAAATAGTTTAAAAATATTTTAAGTTATAAAATATAACTTTTGATATTTGAAGGTAAATTTTATTAATAATTTAATATATTACTGATATTAAGTTTATTTAGTAATTATATTAAATAAATAGTCTAAAAATGGTTTTATTGAATTAAAAATTATTTAAAAAGGAAATAAATGAATTAAAAATATTTTTAGTTATAATAAATGACTTTTAATATTTTGATAAATAATAAATTAATATTCTAATAATAATGGTAATTATTTAAAAATAATTTTTAATGTTTTAAAAAATCATTTAAGGGTAATATTAATACTTTAAAATTATTTTGAGTTATTATAAATAACTTTAATATTTTGGCAATGGTTTCATTAATAGTTTAATATTAATTAAATATTAATGATAATAAAATTAATGAATATTTAAATCATTTAATAATGATTTCGATGTTTGAAAATTCATGATAAATTATAATAAGTGTTAAAAAACTATTATAATGCTTTGAAAAATAATATGACTGATATTTAAAATATCTAAGCGAATATTGAACTACAGGACAGAGTCTTAGACTCGATAAGTACCCGATAAAGTTTTCGATACACCGAAATATTTCAGAAATTGATCTAAACTTAGATAATTTGACTTGGTAAGTGTTTATTTGTGATTTAATGATTGTTAAACTTAAGTAACAATGTGATTAGGTTATGTGCTGACTGCAATAGATAGTGTTATGTGTTACGATATGTTATTCTAATCAGTAAAATGATCTTATTACTGATATGTTGTTATACAAAAGATAAGATCTAAGTTGCGTATTGTAAGCAGCAAGCCAGACAAGTATCCAATCTTTGCATTTTCTTTATGCAATGGACATGAGTAAGAAGTTTCAGAATTATATTAATATTATTACTTTATAGATTATTAACCCTATTGTTATATATATTATATACTCTCATTGATTAGCAACATGTTAGTTTATGGTAATTCAGATATATATTATGTTCGTTAATTTCTATAAATGGTTATACAAGTGTCCCCACTTGGATAATCATTGTATTTAATCATATGTTGATACATCTTTGTTAATTACCCGTATATATATATATATATATATATATATATATATATATATATATATGTTGAGTTATAGATTATTGTTGAACAAGATAAAACCTTTGGTTTGGAACCCCGACAAGTATGAACATCCCATACACGGGAAAAAATTTTATGCACCCAAAGTGGACAGAGTGAATGATAATATCATTCTTGCATGTAGTATTGATCAATACAGGGCATAACGTGATGATCACCCCCGTGCCCGTAAGTTATGACGGTTTGCAGATGAAGTTCTGCTAAACCTATTCGAAAATTGAAAATAATGTTTATAGTATGTCACCTTAACCCTAATTATAGTCATTACGTAGTTTTAAAAATTTGATAGAGAGTTGTTATGTTATTATTATCGGTTCAGATTACTTCACAACTATTGATTTGTTGTAGAAGGGTAGTACAAAGAAAACATTTAACCTTTTCAGCTAATGTTTATAATTGTTATTACTTGCTGGGCACTCAAATGCTCACTCTTGCTTAAATTAAATATTTTCAGTTAAGTATGATCAACCCGAAGGCTCGGACAAGAACAAAGGGAAAGGAAAGTTGTTTGAATGAGATTTATAATATTCTGTGTAATAATTATAGTTTATTAAGACAATGATGCATATTATTTATGATGTAATGAATGTTTAAAGGTCTCGTACCTGGGATTTAGAATTTGATATATGTAAATTAAGTTTGATATTTATATTATTGTTATTATTATTAGTATTATTCCGCTTATAGAAATGGTATCGTGAAGAACTGAGTTCGGGTTTCAAGTACCCGAATTTGGGGGCGTCACAAGCGCGATAAAACAGATTTTAAATTTTTCATACAAACCATCACCATGATCATGCTTTATGCGTAACTATCAATTAACATAAAAGAGAATGAGATCAGATTCATACATTTGTAGAAACTAGTTTTCTCATGTACGAGTCACCTACAATTTATTTTCACGTTCAACTTGAATCCACTGGATTTTATTCCTTCATTTGATTAACGTTAGCCAGCCAAGTGTTTGGCCTTTAGAGGATATCCACCATAGAAGAACAAATATTCAAGAAGATGGGTGTTATGCAAAACTCTAGATTCTATCTCTATAGATTTATGTATAATCTCACAACTCTTGGAATAAAGTGCATCTCCTTAATCCATAATAAGACCTTATTTATAGATGTATTCAACCCTTCTAAACCATTTAGAATAGGGTTTCTGATTTAATTAATTAAACTCTTTTAATTAATTAAGCTCCTAATCCAATTAGGAATAATTGAGAGTACATCTATTAATTAATTCCCAAACCCCTTTAGGAATTAACTTAATAATAATAATAATAATAATAATAATAATAATAATAATAATAATAATAATAATAATAATAATAATAATAATAATAATAATAATAATAATAATAATAATAATAACAACAACAATAATAATAAGACTCCTCTTATTAATTTATATTTAATATTTCTGAAATATTAAATAATAAATATTAAGCTATTTAATTTATTTTATCACCATACATTAAATTAAATACACTTAACTTATTATTACGATTATGTCATTTAATTCTTAAATAAATATTTTCTTTTTATGATGTGACCCTTTAGGTTCTCCATATTAAAAAGGTTGTGAATAAATATATTAGAACAATTCTAATCTTATTTAAATAAATAAATTAAACTATTAATTTATTCAAATAAATAACATTTATTCTACAATAAGTATAAGCCTCCTTAGCGATCAACGACTTACCAGATAATATAGATTTCAACATTAATTGTAATAACCCGATATTTTCTATATAAATAAATAACAAATTTTTCTTATAAATTTTTTATTTAGTTTAAAGATGAGAATATATGCCAAGTAATGTGTATGTATTTATGTGATGAATAAAATTTATTTATTACATGAATAATTTCAAATAATTTTATTTTAGAATTATTGATCATTATAAAGTATATTCTTATAATAATAAATTTTATGGTAAAAATGTTTTTATAATTTATTTTTTATGAAAATATGATTATTATATTATTTAAACAATATATGAAATGTTTATTGGAATTATTATAATTACTATTTTGTTATATGAATTTTAGTTCAAATTATTAAGTTAATTATTTCAACTTAATTAATAATGTTATATATGAAAGATAAATCAGATATGAAATCTAAACCCTAATTTTAGATTTTGAGCAATGAATGAGAATAATAATATTATATTAAATATAATATTATTTTTTAGTGCTATAAATATATATTGTATGTGTGAATTGATAATGGTTGGTCGATTATGGTGTATAATGTCAAAATCCTTATATCAATTTGTTAAACCCTATTTTGAAACTCAATTATGAGTTCAAGATTGTTATATAACTGTGTTATTATAATTAAGGTTAAGTATTATAGAATTTAATGATAATTAGGAAAACCCTAATTATTACTTATAAAACCTAATTATTAAATTAGAAACCCTAATTTGCTAATTAAGAACCCTAATGGCTAAGTTAGAAACCCTATTTATTATTTTAGTAAATTGTAATGTTAATTAGGGAATCCTAATTCATAATTTGGGGAAAACTAATAATATCAAGAAACCCTAATTATTTAAAATCCTAATTTTCTATTAAAAACCCTAATTTTAATTAGTGTGTTCTAATTAAAATTTTATTAAACTTTAAACTTAATTTTTCAAACACTATAAATTATTTGGAAAACCTTAAGATTTAAAATCTAGTGATTAAACCCTAGATTCAAGTATCATGGACAATAATACCATTAAAATTACAAGACAATTGACCAAAATACCCTTTTTGCCCCATTCTTGAATTATTGCTAGCAAATCTTGCCATATCTTGGCATGTCACCAACCCTAAGCATAGCCATGTACTTACAAACTCTATAATCCAGCCAATTCATCAGCTACATACATTGCATACAAGGGATATTGTTGCCTAATTTTTTAATAGCACTTTAACACGCAAGTATGCGCGTTCAATTGTAATATTCAGCAAGCAGGGATATCGTTCCCACGAGGAAATAAACTAATATTTATCAATTACTAATTTCAATGCAATTAATTCTATTTTAAACTATGAAATATTGTTTGTGATTTGAAAATTAAACTTAACAAAACTAATAATTAGAATCAGAATTTCATAAGAATAACTGCAGATTTAACAGGTTAAGATTATAACTTCTCTTGGTATTTTATTTAAACCAATTTACTTACCATTTAAATCAATTAATTAATATGAATCATTATCCAAGAATGTTTTATAAAATTCACGCACTTTTTCCAAAACACGTGAACAAATCCTCCTAAATCCAATCCTTAAGACACAGAATTACAAGGAACACCCTATTTAATTAATTCACTATATTCCTATGTGAAACAAGTTAATTAGGGTTTAACGCACAAATTCTTTCAATGGATACAAAAAACACATAGGTATATTCCTATCTTACATACTAATCATATTAACCCTAATCAGATTATATGAACAGATGTTATCATATCCAGATCTCAATCTATACTATATCTTTCAATTTTATATAGATTATCACAGTAATTGTTGGCCAAATAATTAATCAATAAGCAAAAGATAAAATAAATAATTCAATAAAAACCAACTTTCATTCAATGGGAAGATTTAATTTAAACTACATACCAAGTTCCGTTGCAATCTTAATGAAAATTTAGTTCATAATAATAATAAAGAAACACATCATCCAGATTAATAATCCAAATATCCCAGATAATTACAAAAGATAAAACTAGAGAAGAGAAGAAGAAACTCTGAATTTGCTCCAATACTCTCTCTTTGATCTTCAACCCTTGCAATTCTCCTTCATGTTTTTCTTTGTTGTTCTCTTTACTAATCTCTTGAAAAATTTAGTGATACGTCTTTTCTAAAGTCTTCTCCTATTTGTATTGGTCTCCACCTTCTTTTAGATTCCTTTTTGGCTTCAAAAACCCATTTAGCAGTAGAAAAATCCTTCTTCAGCTGTACATGAGCGCCTAGGCGCTCAACCCAGGTCATTTCCAAGCGCCTAGGTGCTTGACCAGGACCGCGTATTTATAAAAATGCCACTCAACTCTAATTTTAATGAATTTTGACATTTTTCTTCTCCCAAATGACCAATTTGTCCCTCCAGCTCCAACCTATAAGAAATAAACACAAAACAAATAAAAAGATACTAAAAACAATTAAAGATAGCAATAATTAAGTTTAATAATATCGGATTCATAGGTATAAAACCTACTCATCAGATATATATGATTAAAGAGAGAGAATGTCCAAAAGCTAGTTCATTTATTTCCAAACACATAACCAAGACTCCCTCTCTCCTCACCCACGAAAATCATTAGTATTTCAGTCCCACATCAAGCTCCTAGATCACCCATAACAGATCAAGAAGCCAGATTTAAGATTTTTTTCATAGAAAGGTAAACCCTAAGCCAAAATTTTAATCATGTATGCTGTGTTAGATTTGGTGTTTTTATGTTGAAATATGTTGTATGTGGTGTTAATCAATGATCTGAGTTGCTAAATGCTAGATCCATAACATCTAGAGGATCTGATTTGATGATTTTCTAAATCTGAAATTTTTTGAAAATGATGGTCTGACAATGAATGTCAGGTCCCATAGATTCTAGTTTGTTATGTGTTTTAGTGTTTTAAAGGTTTGGAGTTGTAGCTGGTAATGTTGTTAGTATTCTAAAAGTGGAAGCAAGATCATTGGATATGTATATCAAGAGTTATTCACGGTCAAAGTCCGTTGACCGTCCGAACATGAATTTAGTTTTCTGGGTAACCCAAAAAACTGAAGAACATGTTCTGTCAATGACTTTGACCGGCTTTGATCTCTTTTCTGTCAAGCTGTTAGGATGAATAATGGTATCTAGATTATAGTATGACATGAGGACTACAAGTTCAGCACACTCTCGAACCTTAGAAATAAATGGATCAGATGTAGTAATCGGTCAAAATGCGTTGACCGTTAAGCTTCTATTTCTGGGTAACCCTGAAGTTACCCAGATGGGTTTGACAGTTTGTTCATGAGTCCCAATCTCTCTTGTGTTATGTGATTTGTATGTGTTGTTGTATCCGTGTTATAATATGTTATATGGACTGCATGTTCAAGCCTTTATATAACCTAAATGACAAGCAAGATCAAAGTAATGAACAGTCAAAGTAGGCAGTATGAGCATGAAATGCATTTTCTGGAATTTTCAAAAACTCAAGAACAGTTCTGACAAACTTTTTAATGGCTTTTATCTTTCTTATTTCTGATGTTTAGACTTGACTAGTGATCAAAACATGTACCCTATTAGGTTCTCTAGAAGGCCCGATGTCTAGACCATCCATAACATGAACAGATTGCATGATTTAAGGCCATGATTATCGTTGATCGGCCATGACTTCACGTTTCTGGGCAGCCCAGAACGTGAAGAACATGTTTGACAGTGATTTCAATGCTTCATATCTTACTTATGCGTTATGAAATGAACCTGTTAATTGCTGGATAATATAGTGTTACACTGGTACTACACGATCAATATATTACCTTGCCCAGAAACATCTAGATCTAACATCTATGGTTGGTCAAACCTGGTCCCTCGAAACTGGCTATGAATATTCTTGATGACTCAAGAACACCTAAGGCGACGCTTCAGTCTCTAAAAGCTATAACGACAATTTAGTTAATTTTATTTAATTTATTTTCCAAAAATCATTTAAAAATAGAAATTAATTATTAAAAATTTCAAATATAGTTTTAAAAATTATTTTAAGTTATAAAAATTAACTTTTAATAATTTGACATATTTTTCATAAATATTAATATTTATTTGGATGTTATTGATATTTTATTTATTTAATAAATGCATTAAATAAATTAATTAAAAATGATTTTATTATATTAAAAATCATTTTAAATAATAAAAGGGTATTTAATAATATTTTAAGTTATAAAACATAACTTTTAATATTTTAAGATAAATTTCATTAATTATTTAATATTAATGATATTAGATTTATTTAGTAATTATATTAAATAAAAATGATTTTTAATATTATAAAAATCATTTTAAATAAAAATAAATAGTTTAAAATTATTATAAGTTATAAAATATATCTTTTGATATTTAAAGGTAAATTTTATTAATAATTTAATATTAATGATACTAGTTTTATTTAATAATTATATTAAATAAATAATTTAAAAATAGTTTTATTGATTTAAAAAGGAAATAAATGAATTAAAAAATATTTTAAGTTATAAGTAATGACTTTTAATATTTTGATAAATAATACATTAATACTTAAATATTAATGATAATTATTTAAAAATAAATTTTATTATTTTAAAAATCATTTATGAATAATATTAATACTTTAAAAAAATATTTTATGTTATAATTAATGACTTTTAATATTTTGATAAATAAGACATTAATAATTAAATATTAATGGTAATTATTTAAAAATGATTTTAATTATTTTAAGAATCATTTAAGTCTAATAAAAATGTTTTAAAAATATTTTAAGTTATTATAAATAACTTTAATATTTTGGCAAATGGTTTCATTAATAATTTAATATTAATTAAATATTAATGATAATAGAATTATTTGATATTTAAAACATTTAAAAATTATTCCAGTGTTTGAAAAATCATGATAAATTATAAAAAATATTTTAAAAAATTATTATAAGGCTATGAAAAATAATGACTGATAATTACGAATATTGAATTATAGAATAGAGTTTTAGACTCGATAATTACCCGATAAAGCCGTCAGTACACCGAAATATTTCAGAAATTAATTTGGACTTAGATAATTTGATTAGATACGTATTTGTTTGTGATGCAATGACTGTTAAACTTATGTGATAATGTGATTAGGTTATGTGTTGACTGCAAATAGCAGTAATATGTGATATGATATATTATTCTAATCGAACGAATGATCTTATTAATGATAGGTTTCGATATAAAAAATAAAACTAAGTTGCATAACTGTAAGCAGCAGACCAGGCAAGTATCTTAACTTTGCATTTACTTTATGCAATGGACATGAGTAAGAAAGTTTCATAATTATATTATCATTGTGCCAGATTATTAACTCTATTGTTATCGATTATGTATCCAATCTTTTGTATTCATACAAGTTCTTAAATTATCTAATAATTGTTTATCAATACAGTACTATTGTATAATTCAGATATTTATTCGGTTCGTTAATTTCTAAATATAGTTATACAAGTATCCTCACTTGGATAATCATTGTATTTAATCACATGTTGATACATACCTATTGATTTCTGGTATGTGTACATTAATTAAAAGTCGTCTAAGCTACTTGACCCAGCTAGACACAAGTTTAGAAATATCGTTGAACATGATAGAAATTTATTGTATCAAATCAAATTATTTTGGTTCGGATTCTTGACTAAGTATGAACATCCCGAACATGGGAAAACTTTTGTGCACTTAAGGTGGATAAGATGAATGATAATATCGTTCTTGTATGTAGTATTGATCAATACAGGGCACATTGGGATGATCACCCTAGCGCCTGTAAGTTATGACAGTTTGCGGATGAAGTTCTACTAAACCTTAGAAAAAATTAAAAAGAAAGTTCATAGTCTGTCGACTGCTCTTCATTTATAGTCAATACGTAGTTTCAAAAATTTGATATAGAATTGATATGTTGTTATTATTGGTTCAGCTTACTTTACAACTGTTGATTCATTGTAGAAGTGTCATTCAAAGAAAATATTTAATCCTTTCAGCTTATATCTATTGTTGATATTACTTGTTGGGCAATCAAATGCTCATTCTTGCTTTAAATTTAAATGTTTTTAGCTAAGCGTGATCAACCGAAAATGTTCAGGCCAGAACAAGGGAAAAAGAAAGCAAACAGAATAATCTTATGTAATAGTTTGACTTTATTAAGACAATGATATCTATTAATTATCATGTAATGAATGTCTAAAGGTCACGTACCTAGGATTAGACTTTGATATATGTAAATTAAGTTTGATATGTATATTATTATTATTATTATTATTATTATTATTCCGCTCATAGAGATGGTATCGTGAAGCACCGAGTTCGGGTTTCAAGTACCTAAATTTGGGGGCGTCATAAGTTGGTATAAAAGCTTTAGGGTTAGAAACCTTATGTGGGATAGACCTTAGGCTATAACCTTAGAATAGAGGAAACGTTGAAAATATAAATAACTCATTTAGAGTTTAAAAGGAGATGAATTGAATAAATTCATCATTAAACAAAATAAAAGATAACTTGTATAAAATTATTAATTGCTGTGTGTATATACTACATGTTAATCAAGATAGTTTTTGTGTAGATGTCAGATGAAAAAGAATTAGGATAAGCTCAGATCATAAAGAAGGATTTAACCTCCATAACTGAGCCAATACCAAAGTAAATAACTGAATTAGAGGCTCACTTTATAAACAACCCTAGTGAGATGATTATGCTGGAAAATGTAGTACCGTACCCAGAAATAATAGTATAACCGATAAGTAGAATATAGTTAGAGGATATAAGGTTAAGTTCAATTTTTTTTAAAAAAAAACTCATATGATTGTAGTAGGTTTGACGAACTTGGTATAGTTATGTGTGAATGGATTATTGAGGATAATAGGAATATATAGATTACTACGCAATTGATCCGTAGTGAAGGCGTATGAAATAAGTAGTATTAGTGTTACTTGAATATATATGATTTTATGATGCGTATATGATAAGTTTGTCTTGTGAAGTAATATTCTCAACTTTTGTATAAGTTGTGGCAACAATTCTTAACTTTTACGTCACAAAGGGGATAACAGATGTTTAAAGCAGTATGTGCTACGCTATACGGTGTAAAGTATTATAAAATTAGTTAGATGAACATGATTTTTTTATCAGATAATTTCGCCAAGACGAAAACAAAACCAAAGGGCAGAAGAACCTGTCCATAAAGCTGGAGGATAACCAGACCCGACACAAAATTTGGCGAATATGGACGTTCAAGCTATATAGAATGAAATACCAACCGCGGGAAATCAGCCAGAAAATCAATCGGCAAACTTCAAAGACTTCAAGGCCATCGAACCGCTAGAATTTAGAGGATCAATTGACCCGGTAGAAGTAATTGTGACAGCTAGGGTAACGGAGGACAAAAGATAGCTTTTGTCACCTATACGATGAAAGGGGAGGCGAATTTTTGGTGGGAGGCAAATCAAGCTAGAGCCGGAGAAGGGAGTACTGGTAGTAGGACTGGAAAAAGGAAAGGAGAAAATTTAGGGAATACCAGAAATAGGCTAGTAGGTGGAAAGAAATAGGTTGCGCAGTGTGGTAATTGCGGAAAGAATCACTCGGGAGAGTGTCTTAAGGATAAGTTTGTGTGTTACAAGTGTGGGCAGGAGGGACATATCTCTCCCAATTGCCCAAATCCAAGGAAGAACAGAGGGTGTTTCAGGTGTGGATTAATGGAGCATAAGGTGAAGGACTGTCCGAAAAAGAGAATGGATGCAGGGAGTATGACAACGGGGAAAAGTAGCGGGACATTGGTGACAACATAACCTACTTCAACAAACAAACCAACAGAACCAATCGCAAGAGTCTTCAAAGTGACTGTTTAGGATTCGGTTGTAGCTGGGAATGCAACTCCAGGTATTATTCGTATAACTTTTATATTTTGATATACATGATTTTCCTATATATAATAAATTATTTTATAAAGAAATTTTGAATGAGGAATTTGAGTTCTATTAGAAATTAATTTTTTCGTTTAATCAAATAAATAAGCTTTATGCTAAATAGTTAAAGATCGGCTCGATCTAATCTGATCGAGATCTACTTGAAATGACTGTGCATGTTATATACCCTTATGTGTATAAGTTTTAAAACGGTGATTCCGATGACGGAATCTTTATAAGGGAGGGTGAATGTAATAACCCGATATTTTTTATATAAATAAATAAGAAATTTTGCTTATATTTTTTTTAAAGGTGGGAATATGTGCTAAGTAATGTGTATGTATTTATGTGATCAATAAAATTTATTTATTACATAAATAATTTCAAATAATTTTATTTTAGAATTATTGATCATTATAAAGTATATTCTTATAATAATAAATTTTATAGTAAAAATGTTTTTATTACTTATTTTCTATGAAAATATGATTATTATATTATTTAAAGAATATATGAAATGATTATTGGAATTATTATAATTACTATTTTGTTATATGAATTTTAGTTCAGATTATTAAGTTAATTATTTTAACTTAATTAAAAATGTTATATATGAAAGATAAATCAGATATGGAATCCAAATCTTAATTTTGGATTTTGAGCAATGAATGAGAATAATAATATTATATTAAATATAATATTATTTTTCAGTGTTATAATTATATACTGTATGTGTGTATTGATAATGGTTGGTCGATTATGGTGTATAATGTCAAAACCCTTATATCAATTTGTTAAACCCTTTTTTAAAACTCAATTATGAGTTCGAGATTATTATGTAACTGTGTTATTATAATTAAGGTTAAGTATTATGGAATTTAATGATCATTAGGGAAACCCTAATTATTACTTATAAACCCTAATTATTAACTTAAAAACCCTAATTTGCTAATTAGGATCCCTAATGGCTAAGTTAGAAACCCTATTTTTTATTTTAGTAAATTGTAATGTTAATTAAAAAACCCTAATTCATAATTTGGGAAAAACTAATAATATCAAGAAACCTTAATTATTTAAAATCCTAATTTTTTATTAAAAACCCTAATTTTAATTAGTGTGTTCTAATTAAAATTTTATTAAACTTTAAACTTAATTTTTCAAACCCTAGAAATTATTTGGGAAACCTTAAGATTTAAAATCTAGTGATTAAACCCTAGTTTCAAGTACCATGGACAAGAACACCATCAAAATTACAAGGTAATTGACCAAAATACCTTTTTTGTCCCATTCTTGAATTATTGCTAGCAAATCTTGCCATATCTTGGCAAGTGACCAACCCTAAGCATAGTCATGTGCCTACAAACTCTACAATCCAGCCAATTCATCAGCTACATACATTGCATACAAGGGATATATATGATTAAAGAGAGAGAATGTCCAAAAGATAGTTCATTTATTTCCAAACACATAACCAAGACTCCCTCTCTCCTCACCCACGAAAATCATTAGTATTTCAGTCCCACATCAAGCTCCTAGATCACCCATAACATATCAAGAAGCCATATTTAAGATTTTGTTCATAAAAAGGTAAACCCTAAGCCAAAATTTTAATCATGTATGCTGTGTTAGATATGGTGTTTTTATGTTGAAATATGTTGTATGTGGTGTTAATCAATGATCTGGGTTGCTAGATGCTAGATCCATAACATCCAGAGGCTTGAATTTGATGATTTTCTAAATCTGCAAATTTTTTAAAATGATGGTCTGACAATCAATGTCAGGTCCCATAGATTCTAGTCTTTTATGTGTTTTAGTGTTTTAAAGGTTTGGAGTTGTGGCTGGAAATGTTGTTAGTATTCTGAAAGTGGAAGCAAGATCATTGGATATGTATATCAAGAGTTATTCACGATCAAAGTCCGTTGACCGAACACAAATTTAGTTTTCTGGGTAACCCAAAAAACTGAAGAACGTGTTCTGTCAGTGACTTTGACCGGCTTTGATCTCTTTTCTGTCAAGTTGTTAGGATGAATAATGGTATCCAGATTATAGTATGACATGAGGACTACAAGTTCAGCACACTCTTGGACCTTAGAAATCAATGGATCGGATGCAGTAATCGGTCAAAATGCGTTGACCGTTAAGCTTCTATTTCTGGGTAACCGTGAAGTTACCCAGATGGGTCTGACAGTTTGTTCATGAGTCCCAATCTCTCTTGTGTTATGTGATTTGTATGTGTTGTTGTATCCGTGTTATAATATGTTATATGGAATGCATGTTCAAGCCTTTATATCACCTAAATGACAAGCAAGATCAAAGTAATGAACGGTCAAAGTAGGCAGTATGAGCATGAAATGCGTTTTCTGGAATTTCCAGAAAATCAAGAACAGTTCTGACAAACTTTTTAATGGCTTAGATCTTTCTTATTTCTGATGTTTAGACTTAACTAGTGATCAAAACACGTGCCCTGTTAGGTTCTCTAGAAGGCCCAACGTCTAGACCATCCATAACATGAACATATTGCATGATTTAAGGCCATAATTATCGTTGACCGGCCATGACTTCACATTTCTGGGAATCCCAGAACGTGAAGAACATGTCTGACAGTGATTTCAACGCTTCATATCTTACTTATGTGTTATGAAATGAACCTGTTAATTGCTGGATAATATAGTGTTACACTGGTATTACACGATCAATATATTACCTTGCCCAGAAACATCTAGATCTAACATCTATGGTTGGTCAAACCTGGTCCCTCGAAACTGGCTATGAATGTTCTTGATGACTCAAGAACACCTAAGGCGACGCTTTCTGTCGCTAAAGGCTGTAGCGACAATTTAGGTAATTTTATTTAATTTATTTTCCAAAAATCATTTAAAAATAGAAATTAATTATTAAAAATTCCAAATATAGTTTTAAAAATTATTTTAAGTTATAAAAATTAACTTTTAATAATTTGACATATTTTTCATAAATATTAATATTTATTTGGATGTTATTGATATTTTATTTATTTAATAAATGTATTAAATAAATTAATTAAAAATGATTTTATTATATTAAAAATCATTTTAAATGATAAAAAGGTATTTAATAATATTTTAAGTTATAAAACATAACTTTTAATATTTTAAGATAAATTTCATTAATTATTTAATATTAATGATATTAGATTTATTTAGTAATTATATTAAATAAAAATGATTTTTAATATTATAAAAATCATTTTAAATAAAAATAAATAGTTTAAAAATATTTTAAGTTATAAAATATAGCTTTTGATATTTAAAGGTAAATTTTATTAATAATTTAAAATTAATGATATTAGTTTTATTTAATAATTATATTAAATAAATAGTTTTATTGATTTAAAAATCATTTAAAAAGGAAATAAATGAATTAAAAAATATTTTAAGTTATAAGTAATGACTTTAATATTTTGATAAATAATACATTAATACTTAAATATTAATGATAATTATTTAAAAATAATTTTTATGATTTTAAAAATCATTTAAGAATAATATTAATACTTTAAAATAAATATTTTAAGTTATAATTAATGACTTTTAATATTTTGATAAATAAGACATTAATAATTAAATATTAATGGTAATTATTTAAAAATGATTTTAATTGTTTTAAGAATCATTTAAGTCTAATAAAAATGTTTTAAAAATATTTTGAGTTATTATAAATAACTTTAATATTTTGGCAAATGGTTTCATTAATAATTTAATATTAATTAAATATTAATGATAATAGAATTATTTGATATTTAAAACATTTAAAAATTATTCCAGTGTTTGAAAAATCAAGATAAATTATAATAAACGTTTAAAAAAAATATTATAAGGCTATGAAAAATAATATGACTAATAATTACGAATATTGAATTATAGAATAGAGTTTTAGACTCGATAATTACCCGATAAAGCCGTCGGTACACCGAAATATTTCAGAAATTGATTTGGACATAGATAATTTGATTAGATACGTATTTGTTTGTGATGCAATGACTATTAAACTTATGTGATAATGTGGCTATGTTATGTGTTGATTGCAAATAGCAGTAATATGTGATATAATATATTATTCTAATCGAACGAATGATCTTATTAATGATAGATTTTGATATAAAAGATAAAACTAAGTTGCATAACTATAAGCAGCAGACCAGACAAGTATCCTAACTTTGCATTTACTTTATGCAATGGACATGAGAATTAAAGTTTCAGAATTATATTATCATTGTGCCAGATTATTAACTCTATTGTTATCGATTATGTATCCAATCTTTTGTATTCATACAAGTTCTTAAATTATCCAATCATTGTTTATCAATAAGTACTATTGTACAATCCAGATATTTATTCTGCTCGTTAATTTCTAAATATGGTTATACAAGTGTCCTCACTTAGATAATCATTGTATTTAATCACATGTTGATACATACCTATTGATTTTCGGTATGTGTACATTAATTAAAAGTCGTCTAAGCTACTTGACCCAGCTAGACACATGTTTAGAAATATCGTTGAACATAATAGAAATTTATTGTATCCAATCAAATTGTTTTGGTTCGAATTCCCGACTAAGTATGAACATACCGAACATGGGAAAACTTTTGTGTTCCTAAGGTGGATAAGATGAACGATAATATCGTTCTTGCATGTAGTATTGATCAATACAGGGCACAATGGAATGATCACCCTCGCGCCCATAAGTTATGATAGTTTACGGATGAAGTTCTGCTAAACCTTAGCAAAAATTAAAAACAAAGTTCATAGTCTGTCGATTGCTCTTCATTTATAGTTAATACGTAGTTTCAAAAACTTGATATAGAATTGATATATTGTTATTATTGGTTCAGCTTACTTCACAACTGCTGATTCATTGTAGAAGTGTCATTCAAAGAAAATATTTAATCCTTTCAGCTTATATCTATTGTTGCTATTACTTGCTGGGCAATCAAATGCTCATTCTTGCTTTAAATTTAATGTTTTCAGCTATGCGTGATCAACCGAAAATGTTCAGGCCAGAACAAGGGAAAAAGAAAGCAAACAAAATAATCTTATGTTATCTTATGTAATAGTTTGACTTTATAAAGACAATGATATCTATTAATTATCATGGAATGAATGTTTAAAGGTCACGTACCTGGGATTAGACTTTGATATATGTAAATTAAGTTTGATATACATATTATTGTTATTATTATTAGTATTATTCTGCTCATAAAGATGGTATCGTGAAGCACCGAGTTCGGGTTTCAAGTACCTGAATTTGAGGGCATCACATTAATCATAAAAGAACCTTAGAGTAAATATTTATCGTATAATTCAATCCTTCCACCATATAATGTCATTATTAAATATAAGACATAGAATTACTGTCAAGTCTTATTTTATTTAATTATATGTATTTCAATTCTCAAATGCACAACTCCAAATAATACAAATTAGAAACTCTTTTCTAATTTAATTCCACATTGGCCAAGGATTCCTGGGTTGTCATTTATCGAATCACATAGGACATTCACTTCTTTTACTAGAAGTAATAGATTCTTTATTGATAATTCATTATCTCCACGTATAACTTATTACAACCAAGAATACCCTTTGATATATCCTAAGATTCTTAAGGGGCGTGTCAAAGTATAACTTGTCATACACAAGATACTATGATGATCTCAAACCTAAGGATCATTTATACTACTATCACTACAGGAATTCCTATTGACAAGCAAATAAAACTTCATTAGGTATTTCTTAGACAGCCACATTCAGTGAACTTATTCTCCAATAAGAACCGACATACTTGATTTAATTTCTCAATGCAAATGATCATAAAATCAATCATCCTCAACCAATGAGCAAGTAACGTATGTATCAATCTATCCGGATTCACTAATCCTATTTTTAGTAATCTAACGATTGAGAACATTTTATATTTTAAGTTATCTAAGAATTTAGATCTCATTAGCATGATCTCATCATAATTCTAAAAATATTGCTTAAAATTATGGGTTTATCACATATAAAATAGCATCACCATGTAGATAAATTAAATGTCTTTAATAAATAAATACTTTTATTAATAAATGAATAAGATTTTTTTACAAAGTATATACTTTATCATCAAACATGTTTGGCTTGTATTCATACTGCTTTCAATCTCCCACTTGTACTAAAGCCAATCACCATGGTATCTCATAGCCATCTTCTCTAATTGACGATCGAACTATTGTTATGTTAAAGCTTTAGTAAATGGATCTACAATGTTGTCTTGAGAGTCCACACGCTCTAGGGTGACATCTCCTCTTTCAATGATCTCTCTGATAAATTGAAATTGCCGCAACAAGTGTTTGAATTTTTTATGAGACCTGGGTTCCTTAGCCTGTGCAACAGCTCTAGTGTTGTAACAGTATAAAGGTATTATTCCTCTAATGCTAGGAACCACACCAAGTTTGGTTATGAACTTCCTCATCCAAACAGCCTCCTTTGCAGCTTCACTTGTAGCTATGTACTCTGCCTCTATCACTGAATCAATAATTATTTGTTGTTTGGAGTTCTTCTAACTCACTACGCCACCGTTTAGAGTAAACATATACCCCAAAATAGATTTACTGTTATCTTGGTCCGTTTGAAATCTTAAGTGTGTGTAGCCCTCTAGTTTTAATTCAGACCCACTGAAGATAAGAAACACATCTTTAGTTCTTCTTAAGTGCTTTAGGATATTTTTCACAGCCCTCTAGTGCTCTTCTCCAAGATTCGGCTGATATCTGCTTGTCGAACTAAGTGTATGAGCGGCATCAGTTCTAGTACATATCACACCGTACATGATAGATCCTATTGTTGAAGCATTAAGAATCTTACTCATACGGTCTCTCTCCTCATGTGTCTTTGGGGCCTATTTCTTGGAGAGATGCATTCCATGGCTCATCGGCATGATACCTCTCTTGGAATCTTCCATTCTATACTTCTTTAACATCGAGCCAATGGACGTTCCTTGGGACAAGGTAAGCATCCTTTTAGATCTATCTCTATAGATATTTATCCCCAAAATATAGGACGATTCACCCCAGACCTTCATGGAGAAGTGTTTAGATAACTAGATTTTGATCAATTGTAGCATAGGAATATCATTCCCTATAAGTAATATATCATCCAAATATAATACATGGAATGAAACAGCGCTCCCATTAACCTTCTTGTACACACATGGTTCATCCTCAATTTTGATAATCTAACTCTTTGATTTTCTCATCAAAACGGATGTTCCACCAACGAGAAGCTTCCTTCAATCCATAAATGGATCGTTGCAGCTTATAGACTTGATTTGTTCCAACCGTTGAAATAAAACCCTCTAGCTGTATCATATACACATCCTCCACAAGTTTCCCATTGAGGAATGTCATTTTTACGTCCATCTGCCAGATTTCGTAGTCATAATAAGCCGGAATTACAAGCAAAATCTGAATGGACTTGAACATAGCTACTAGTGAGGAGGTTTCATCATAGTCAACACCTTGTCTTTGTTTGAAATCTTTTGCAACCAGTTGGACCTTATAGGTCTCTACCTTACTGTTCACTCCACTCCTTCTCTTAAAGACCCATTTGCGCCCAATAGACTTAATGCCTTTAGGTGATAAACCAAAGTCCATACTTACTTCTCATACATGGAGTCCATCTCAGATTTCATGGCTTCTAGTCATTTCTTTGAGTCTTTACTACTCATAGCATGTTCGTAATTTAATGGTTCATCACCATTAATGATGCGTACCTCATCGTCTTCCTCTATGACGAATCCATACCCCCAAGTATCTTCAATACTCTTCCAGATTTACGAATAGGGTGTGGTACAGTAGGTTCTTCAACTTGGTCAAGTACGTGACTTTGATCCGTAGTAATTTTTGGTTCTTGAATTCTTCAATATATCTTACTCCCACTGAGCCATTCAAGGATAAACTCATTTTTCAAAAAAGGCAGCATGTTTTGTAACAAACACCTTTTAATCAGTTGGATGATAGAAATAATACCCTGATGTTTCTTTAGGGTATCCACAAATCTACACTTGTCGGATCTAGTCTATAGCTTATCATTCTCAAACTTTTTGACATAAGTTGGACAACACCAAGTCTTAACGTGCTTAAGATTTGGTTTCCTCCCTATCCATATCTCATATGGAGTCTTTGGGACGGATTTGGTAGGTACCTTGTTAAGTAGGTATGCAATCGATTCTAGGGAATAAACCCAGAAAGAAACTGGAAGATTGGTAAAACTCATCAGAGAACGAACCATGTCCAACAATGTTTGATTTCTCCTTTCAGTTAAACCATTTAACTGTGGTGTCACTAGTAGAGTTTATTGTGAGATTATAAATTTTACTTTGAGACAATTGAGAAACTCACTACTTAAGTATTCACCACATCGATTCGATCGAAGAATCTTAATACTTTTGCCATTTTGTTTCTCTACTTCACTTCTGAACTCTTTGAACTTTTCAAAGGATTCAGATTTGTATTTCATTAAATACACATATCCAAACCTTGAGTGATCATCAGTGAAAGTTATAAAATAAGAATACCCTTCTCGTGCATTCGTTGTCATAGGTCCACATACGTCTGTTTCTGGGCAACCAAGAAATTTTCCAGAAGTCTAACAACCATTTTGCAGACCTCTGATCTTGCTATGGTTAATGATTTAGGTCATGTTAGTGTAATAGATTTGTAGACTGACATGTAAACTACACATCCATGCCCCTAGAACACTTAGATCTTAACCAGGGTCAAAGTTACAGATGGTCAAACAAGGGTTGACCATCAGCCGAATGAACATTTCTGGAAAACCCAGAAAGTTCAAGAACAACTCCTATAAAGACCCTAAATTCGGGTCCCAATCACCACGAATCTGGTACACTAATTCTATAACTATTGCGGAAGATATAAACATAAATTGTTTAAACATTAAACTTCACAACATAAACCCCAAGGTCGATGTTAATATCCCCCTGAATTCAATATTCTATCTAACATACAATGTTATTAACATACAATATTATTACAAGTTTTATCTGTAAGCTAAACCAATGCTGGAACTGTCTTTGACTTTGCATGTATCCGACGTATTCGTCTTAATTTGCAATATTTTTCATGATATAGCAAGGGTGAGTAACAAGTTTTCCCAACAAGTATAAGTTTAATAAAGGATATATCATGTGACGCCCCCAAAATAGGTATACATCACACATTTTGAGTCGCCTAACACATGGTATAGAAATAACTACAACATCATTACTACAATTGTCGTGCAAAATACGACAATACATATACTGCGAGTTTAAATACAAATATTGTCTTCTAGACAATATCCACACTCAAATAAGTCCTCATTACAATTATTGATACACTATTTTAAAAAAAGAGTGAGGGCAGCTAAAACAACTGTCTCAAAACATCACTTCACACCCCGACTAGTTCCCGCTATATTCTCGTCACCTAAGAAGAAAAATGGAACAAAAAGGAAAAGGGTAAGCTCAACTAGCCCAGTAAAGAATACTATGACTAAGATAATGTAGAACAAATTATCGTTAACCTTCAATAAATCAGATAAAATATAATAGACAACCAGTTTTAGATCAATATTCGCAGCGGAAATAACAATTCATTAGAAGAGTTAAGTAGAGGATGAAATCTACTATCATCTATGAATTTAAAAGTTCATCATCAATATTTTATCCTTGTAACATCAATCAATATACATCTTTAATCAAATATTCAACTTTGCACTACGGGCCAAAGATATTCATTTGTATCACCAGTTGGTCATGTTCATCTCAACACCTGTCCATCTTTGCACTACGGGCCAAAGATATTCATCAGGTAATCATTCATCTTTGCACTACAGGCCAAAGATATTCGGTTATATCATCATTTAGGACTGAGAATGATGAAAAATATTGTAAAGAAACGAATCTAGTGAGATAAAAGGACAAAGATTAGGGATTCGTACTTTACATAATCCAAGTTCAAAAATACTCCATAATAAACCATAGTGGAGTGAAATTCAAGAACAAAAATCTAAACATGGATACAATCAAAGATAGTAACCATAATAGACATCTTGAACAAAGAAGAGAAAATTTCAATTTTATGTGAATAGTGTCGTATTTGTGAATAGTGTCGTATACTTGAATAGTGTCGTATACGTGAATAGTAACCCCAACACGAAAAGGTAGAAATTATACAAGAAAAATCATACTTCGTGAATAGTACTCATGAATAGTACTGTATTCGTGAATAGTGTTATATTCGTAAATATTACCGTATACGTGAATAGTAACCTCAACATGAAAAGGTAAAAATTTCATAATAAAATTCATACCAATATTTCGCCATAATGATATTGAACAAAATAACATCATTTACGAAGAAAATAATATTTCATACCTCAAAAGAGTAGTACTTATGCCTGAAATATTGGATATAATACTGAAGGAAACTTGCACTAAATAGCAACGCTCAAAGTATCTAAATACTCACAAAATACGTTTGATAATATAGAGAGAGAAAACTTATGATTCTGGTGTAATATTCAATTCTATATAAGCACCCTATTTATAGAAAAATACTTAGAACGCCAAAGCAGACTAAATTAATAAAATAATATTTTATCAAAATTTTCAAGCACGCCACTTTTGATCAATTTCATCACACCACAGTGGGGCCCACCCAAAAATCAGATTTTCCTCACCAACTAAAAGTGGGGCCCACCATGTATTTAATAAAAATATTTATTTCTGAAACTTCAATAATTCATAAAAAATAGCTCTTTTATCAGAAAAATTTAAATATCATGTCTATCCCATAGGAAATTTAATTCTCTACAACTTTGTAGAAGACGATTTTTCCAAATTCCAAATAGAAAATGTTTGAAATCCACATACGGATGATTTTTAATACCTTCATTCCGACAAAATACTGATAAAACACCTCAACATTAATTCAATCATTTATATCCACATAAAAAAATAAATATAATCTTATCATATAAATCAATAATTAATTATTCGCAAATAATATTACAGAATCACAATTATGACAACCAGGTCGTTCCCAGAAAAGAGGGGGCTTTCCGATAAGGATTTCTCCTTACTGGCGCGCAATTAGGTGACCAAACTCATTTTCTAGATAGAACTTCCTTATATATTGTTAATAATGATATCTAATAATATTATTCAAATAATATGAATTATTGATCTGATAATGGGAAATAATGTGCAGTGACAATTATTGAAACAACAATAATATAAAATATCAACGTAGCAATTATTGAATCAATAAAATAAAATATTGAACAGTAATTACTGTAACAATTATTGAGTAGTGCCTTCTTATGTAAGAATCAATAATTCAAAAATATTATGCAATACCGTGTGCTACTGTGCAACCATGCGTATTACTATATTTTAACTACCGGGTATTCCAACAGTGTTAACGGTAACAATTATGTCGTTATTTGTAAAAACTCAAACTTATCATTTTCTTCATCCGACCGTTTTTCGTTATGTGGCCCACAAATAGTTGTGCTGTCGTACGAATATTGATCGACAGCAAGAATATTCTACGACCAAACGAATATTCCCCGACAACAATGAATATTTTATAACCATTTGCTTATTTTTCAAAATTTGCATATTTCACCCATAACCAAAGCATTATATCAAATTAACACCTTATTATTCAAAATAATAATTAGAGGAAATTCAATTTTATTTATAAAAAGTTGGGGTCTTACAACCTCCCCTCCTTATAAAATTTCGTCCTTAAAATTGACGTACGTACCTGGTGTTTCGAAAAGGTGAAGGTACCTCACTTTCATTTCCGATTCCAACTCCCTGGTCATTTCCTCAATAACATGGTTCCTCCATAAAACCTTGACTTGTGGTATAACCTTTGTGCGTAGGACATGCTCTTTCCTATCCAAGATCTTGACAGGTACCTCCTCGTACGTTAAATATTTGGCGATCTCGTCTGGTTCTAACTCAATAATGTGGTTTGGGTCTTTCACATATTTACGAAGCATAGATATGTGAAAAATATTATATACACGAGACATGCTTGGAGGTAATGCGAGTCTATAGGCCACATTTCCTATTCGGTCAAGAATCTCAAATGGACCAACAAATCATGGATTGAGTTCTCATCTCTTATCGAATCTTGTAACTCCCTTCCATGGAGCAATACGTAACAATACATGATCCCCAACATTAAATTCCACGTCCTTTCGATGAAGATCCACATAACTCTTTTGTTGATCTTGTGCCATTTGTATACGTTGTCAGATCATTTGGATCTTTTCTGTAGTCATACGAATCAATTTCGGTCCCAACAACATTGCTTCGCCCATCTCATCCCAGCATACTGGAGAGCGACACTTTCGTCCATACAATGCTTTGAATGGAGCCACACCTATACTTGCCTGATAACTGTTGTTGTAGGAGAATTCCACCAATGGTAGGTACTTATCCCAACTCCCTTTGAAATCTAGGACATAGAGTCTTAATAGATCTTCAAGAGTTTGAATAGTCCTTTCTGATTACCCGTCCGTTTGAGGATGGTATGCCGAACAGAATCTTAAATCCGTGCTCATAGCTTTCTGCAAGCTAACCCAAAATCGTGAAGTGAATCTTGGGTCACGATCCGAAACAATAGATACTGACATGCCATGCAATCTCACAATCTTATTCACTTACATACGAGCAAGACGTTCAAGGGAATAAGTCTCCTGTATTAGCAAGAAATGAGCAGACTTGGTTAATCTATCAACAATAACCCAAATCGCATCTATGCCTTGAGAAACCTTGGGAAGACCCGTAACGAAATCCATGATAATGTGTTCCCATTTCTATTTCAGAATCTCAAGTGGTTGCAATGGACCCTTTGGCACTTGATGCTCCGCCTTTACATGTTGACAAGTTAAACACCTCGAGATAAACTCTGCGATCTCTCTCTTCATAGTACTCCACCAAAATGTATATCGAAGATCATGATATATTTTAGTACTCTAAGGATGGATTACAAACAGTGTGTTGTGTGCCTCCATCATGATTCTATGTTTCAAGTCAGAATCGTTAGGAATGTAAAGTCTGGAGTTGACTCAAAGTATTCCTTCTTCATCGATTCTTACTTATGAAAAAACACCTTCTTGTACTTTCTTCTTCATACGTACCATCTCTCAGTCTGTGGCTTGAGCAGCTTTAACTTTATCGATTCAAGTCGATTCTACTCGTATGTTTGATATCATCACGTGGGTACTTGGAGCCTTTAACTCTATCTCCATCCCTTGTAAGTCGTACAAAATGGGTCTTTGTGTTAACAATATCGCACTTATACCCGCATATGATCTTCTACTTAATGCGTCAGCTACTATGTTCATTTTTCCAAGAAGGTATTGGATGCTATGATCGTAATATTTTAACAGCTCGAGCCAACGTCGTTGTTGCATGTTGAATGTGAAAACGACTGCTGCCAACTCCATATCATGAGTAAGATAATTCCTCTCACATTCTTTGAGTTGTTGCGAGGCATAGGCTATAACTTTCCCATGTTGTATGAGAACACATCCTAACCCTTTACCTGAAGCATCGCTGTAGATAACAAATCCATCGGAACCAGATGGTATTATCAGAACATGTACCGAAAGGAGTCCCCTCTTGAGTTCATGGAAACTCTTCTCACATTCCTCACTCCATACGAATTTTGTATCTTTCCAAGTCAGCTGAGTTAACGGAGTAGTAATTCGAGAAAATCCTTTCACGAATCTCCGATAATAACTAGCTAAACCCAGAAAGCTACGTACTTCGGTTGTTCCCAACTTTGTATGGCTTCAATCTTCGTCGGGTCAATAGATACTCCATGTTTTGACACCACGTGCCCAAGGAATGCTACTTCCTCAAGCCAGAACTCGCATTTCTTCAGCTTATTATCACGAAGCCTTTGAAGTTCCAGCTTCAAATGGCGCTCATAATCTTCATGGCTTTTGGAATAGATGAGGATGTCATCAATAAAGACAACAACGAATAGATCCAAATATTCCTTGAATACTCGGTTCATCATATCCATGAAGGCAACAGGAGCATTAGTCAATCCAAAAGACATGACTAAGAATTCATAATGCCCGTACCGAATTCTGAAGGCAGTCTTCGGAATATCTTCAGTTGATAATATCCAGAATGAAGATCGATCTTTAAAAAGAATTGTGCGCCTTGCAACTGGTCAAACAGATCATCAATGCGAGGTAGCGGATATCTATTCTTGATGGTGACATGGTTCAATTCCCGATAGTCAATGCAAAGTCGCATACTCCCATCTTTCTTCTTTATGAATAAAACAGAAGCACCCCAAGGAGATGAACTAGGATGAATGAAACCTATGTCTAACAACTCCTGTAGTTGGACCTTTAACTCCTGAAGATCAATAGGAGTCATTCGATATGGGGTTTTAGAAATAGATTTTGTACCCGGTTCAAGGTCAATAAAGAATTCAACTTCACGTTATGGGGGTAGACCAGGAAGTTCATCAGGAAATTCAATAACAACATAAATATTATTCAAATCCAACGTAGTTTTGTTCAAGTCCATGACATGGGCTAAGAAAGCTTGATATCTATTTTTCAATAAACGAATGGCTTTATGGCTTGATATGATAATGATTGACTTTAGTGGTTTGGTTGCTTGAATTCGCATAATAGGTTGGTTAGGAATATAAAAACTAACAACCTTACAAAAATAATCAATTTTAGCATGATAAGTGGTTAACCAATCAATCCCTAAAATCACATCAAAAGCAAGTATTTTCAATGAAATAAGATCGACAGGTAATGTGATGGTCCCTACTTAAATCAAACAAGATTTATAAATAGTGGATATAATGAAAGTTTCTCTTAACGGAGTCTTAATAGATAAGTCAAAGTCTAATTTCTCCGGAGTCAAGTTCAAACGTTAAGCACAAGCAGGATAGATAAAAGAATGGGTAGAACCGATATCTAGTAAGGTATAAACTTCACAAGAGTTTATAATTAGCTTACCCGTGATCACCTCGTTCGGGTTCCTCGCATTTTGGGCAGTCACGACAAACGCTCTTCCAGGAATTGTTGACTTTGACTTGTCTGGGACAGCCTTTAGAGTCACCATCCCCGCTGGACTTGGTTTCACTATAGAACAATCTTAAACTATATAACCTTCCTTTCCACAGTTATAACATACCTTGAATTGTTGTGGGCAGTTTGGGTTGATGTGTCCCTCTTTCCCGCATTTATAACATACGATCGGTGTGTTCTCCTCCCCTAGAAATAGTTGATGTTGGTACTGACGTCTTCACGTTATCATTGTTGTACCTTCTCTTTTTGAAATCTCCTCCCGACTCGCTTCTTCTATTATCATGGCCACGATTACCACCAGAGTGGTTACCGCTTTTATCCGTATTTTTTCCTCCCTGCTGGTTATCATTGCTCCGATGACTGCTGCCACCAGTATGACCCTAGTTGTGGTTCCTCGGTTGAACATACTCATTATCTCGCTCTAATAATTGACCCATGTTCACAACATCTGAATATAGAGAAAATTTGTGTGAAAAAAGATATTGTCGAATCTCGGATTTCAGACCTCTCAGAAACATCCGTGTCATACGTTCCTCATTCTCTACCAAATGAGGTGCAAACCTAGATAACTCAGCGAACTTAGCCTCGTACTGGGAAATAGTCATGTTGTTTTGTTCCAGTCTAATAAACTCTACCTCCTTCATATGACGAATACTTTCAGGAAAGTACTTGTCATTGAACAGTTTTTGAAACATTTTCCAAGACATATTGAGTGCGGCTGGCTGGGTACGCTTCACAGATTCCCACCAATAATCTGCCACATCGCGGAACATAAAGGTGGCGAATGGAACCTTATATTCCTCTGTGCATCCCAAGACATCGAATATCTTGCTAATTTGCTTGACCCACGTTTCTGACATAATTAGGTCCTACTTTCCCAAGAATTCTGGCGGTCCCAACTCTATGAACTGCTTGACTATGACAAGTCGTGTGTTGCTATCATTTCCACCCGTATTCTGTACACGAGTCACCCTCGTCTGATTTTGCATGAATAGCAAAAAGCTTCTAAACATCTCATCATTCATCGTTTGTTCGGTGGTGTTGTTTATAGGAGGAATATTGTCTTCCTGTTGCACGTTCTCCTGGTTGGTGATTAAAGGTGTCTCCACAGTCTCATAAACTCCATTGTTAACATTCCCAGCTGTCATTCTAAAATACTGCCACAAAACAAGGGTTAATTAAAGAAATTGACATACCACATAATACCCTTATATTCTTATCGACCAATAAATAAGCTTAGGTAGGACATACTAGCGAAGGATTTACTCGTCTTTCCCCTCCTAGTTCTATTCCCCGATCTCTGCCAGAGGCCATATCCCTAAGCTCTGATACCAACTGTGACGCCCCCAAAATAGGTATACATCACCCATTCTGAGTTGCCAAATACATGGTACAGAAATAACTACAACATCATTACTACAATTGTCGTGCAAAATACGACAACACATATACTGTGAGTTTAATTACAAATATTATCTTCTAGACAATATCCACACTCAAATAAGTCCTCATTATAATTATTGATACACTACTTTATAAAAATAGTAAGAACTGCTAAAACAACTATATCGAAATATCACTCCACACCCCGACTAGTTCTCGCTATATTCTCGCCTTCTGAGAAGAAAAATAGAACAAAAAGGAAAAGGGTGAGCTCAACTAGTCCAGTAAAGAATATTATGACTAAGATAATGTAGAACAAATTATCGTTAGCCTTTAATAAATCAGATAAAATATAATGGATAACCAGTTTTAGATCAATATTCGCAGCGAAAATAACAATTCATTAGAAAAGTTAAGTAGATGATGAAATTTACTATCATCTATGAATTTAAAAGTCCATCATTAATATTTTATCCTTGTAAAATCAATCAATATACATCTTTAATCAAATATTCATCTTTGCACTATGGGCCAAAGATATTCATTTGTATCACCAGTTGGTCATGTTCATCTCAACACCTGTCCATCTTTGCACTACAGACCAAATATATTCATCAGGTAATCATTCATCTTTGCACTACAGGCTAAAGATATTCAGTTATATCATCATTTAGGACTGAGGATGATGACAAATATTGTAAAGAAATGAATCCAGTGAGATAAAAGGACAAAGATTAGGAATTTGTACTTTACATAATCCAAGTTTAAAAATATTCCATAATAAACCATAGTGGAGTGAAATTCAAGAATAAAAATCAAAACATGGATACAATCAAAGATAATAACCATAATAGACATCTTGGACAAAGAACAGAAAATTTCTTTTTTTTTGTGAAAAGTGTCGTATTTGTGAATAGTGTCGTATACGTAAATAGTGTCGTATACGTGAATAGTAACCCCGACACGAAAAGGTAGAAATTCCACAAGAAAAATCATACTTTGTGAATAGTACTCGTGAATAGTACCGTACTAATGAATAGTGTCGTATACGTGAATAATAATCTCAACATGAAAAGGTAAAAATGTCATAATAAAATTCATACAAATATTTCGGCATAATGATATTGAACAAAATAACATCATTTACGAAGAAAATAACATCACTTACCTCAAAAGAATAGTACTTCTGCTTGAAATATCGGATATAACGCTAAAGAAAACTTGCACTGAATAGCAACTCTCAAATTATCTAAATACTCACAGAATACGCTCGATAATATAGAGAGAGAAAGCTTATGATTCTGGTGTGATTTTCAATTCTAACTAAGCACCCTATTTATAGAAAAATGCTTAGAACGCCGAAGCCGACTAAATTAATAAAATAATATTTTATCAAAATTTTCAAGTACGCCACTTTTGATCAAATTTCAGCACACTACAGTGGGGCCCACCCAAAAATTAAATTTTTCACATCAACCAAAAGTGGGGCCCACCATGTATTTAATAAAAATATTTATTTCTGAAACTTCAATAATTCATAAAAAATAGCTCTTTTATCAGAAAAATTTAAATCTCATGTTTATCCCATAGGAAATTTAATTCTCTACAACTTTGTAGAAGATAGTTTTTCCAAATTCCAAATAGAATATGTTCAAAATCCACATACGAATGATTTTTAATACCTTCATTCCGACAAAATACTGATAAAACACCTCAACATTAATTCTTTCATTTATATCCACATAAAAAAATAAATATTTACTTATCATATAAATCAATAATTAATTATTCACAAATAATATTACAGAATCACAATTATGACAACCAGGTCATTCCTAGGAAAGAGGGGGTTTTTCGATAAGAATTTCTCCTGACTGGCGCGCAATTAGGTGACCAAACTCCTTTTCTAGATAGAACTTCTTTAGACATTGCCAATAATGTTATCTTATAATATTATTCAAATAATATGAATTATTGATCTGATAATAAAAAATACTGTGCAGTGACAATTATTGAAACAATAATAATATAAAATATCAACGTAGCAATTATTGAATCAATAAAATAAAATATTGAACAGTAATTACTGTAACAATGATTGAGTAGTGTCTTCTTATGAAAGAATTAATAATTCAAAAATATTGTGTAATACTGTGTGCTATTGTGCAACCACGCGTATTACTGTATTTTAATCACCGGGTATTCCAACAGTGTTAATGGTAACAACTACGCTGTTATTTGGAAAAACTCAAACTTGTCATTTTTTTCATCCAACCATTTTTCGTTATGGGACCCATAAATGGTTGCGTCGTCGTATGAATATTCCCCGACAGCAAGAATATTCCACGACCAAACAAATATTCCCTAACAACAATGAATATTTTATAACCACTTGCTTATTTTACAAAATTTGCACATTTCACCCATAACCAAAGTATTATATCAAACTAACACCTTATTATTCAAAATAATAATTAGAGGAAATTCAATTTTATTTATAAAAAGTTAGAGTCTTACATATCATGATTGAAAGAATTAAACAATAAGCTGGCTACTTTCAACAATATAATAATTGTGAACTAGCATGAATCAAATTTCATAGCTGAACGATCAGGACAATAAACATGAATTGTCAATAAAGAGCATGAATATATATAAATCAACTGGACTAGATGGTAATGAAGGTGATCAGCCTTTCATACCTGAATAACATATGCAATATGCACATAGTGTGAATCAATAATTCATAGACGTGATAATCAGCAATGATTAATCACAAGTATATTTTAAAATATCAACTCGAGGTTGAGTTAGAAAGAACTTGCCTTTTTCACCGACTAATGCTACGCAATCAAAATAGCTTTATCTGAAGACCCAATATTAATAATATTGATATACAAATTAGAATAATATCATCACAGTTGTAAAATAACCTAAACACATTGTCATATAATCCTAACAGTCAACAAAACACATATGACCTAGTATCAAGTCAAATTATTTCAATCTGAGTTGGGTTCGGTACTATTTCAACATCCTAATTGTCTAATCGGATAATTATCTAGTTTAAGTTCAATTAAACTCTATTCTATAGCCTTAATATTATTCTAGATAATTCAAATATCACTCATATTATTCTCAAGTGGTTTATAATAATTTTTAAATAATTATTGTCATTTATCATGATTTTTCAATCATTAAAATAATTTTTTAACAATTTAAATACTGAATAATTCTATTATCATTAATATTAAATTATTAATGAAATCCTTGCTAAAAAATTACAGTTATTTATAATAACTCAAAATATTTTTAAAACATTTTTATTACCCTGAAATGATTTTTAAAATATTTAAAATCATTTTTAAATAATTACCATTAATATTTAAATATTAATGTATTATTCATCAAAATATTAACAATCATTTATTATTATTTAAAATATTAATAAATCATTTATATCCTTTTTAAATGATTTTTTAATTAATAAAACTATTTTTAAACTATTTATTTAATATAATTATTAAATAAATCTAATATCATTAATATTAAATTATTAATAAAATTTACCTTAAAATATTAAAAGTTATATTTTATAACTTCAAATATTATTAAACACTTTATTATTATTTAAAATAATTTTTAATATAATAAAATCATTTTAAAGTAATTTATTTAATACATTTATTAAATAAACTTAATATCATTATTATTCAAATAAATAATAATATTTATGAAAAATATGTCAAATTATTAAAAGTTAATTTTTATAACTTAAAATAATTTTTAAAACTAATTTTAGAATTTTTAGAAATAAATTACTATTTTAAAATGATTTTTGGAAATTAAATTAATGAATATTAATAATCTGTCGCTAATGCCTTTAGTGACAGAAACCGTCGCCTTTCGTGTTCTTGAGCCTCAAGAACATTCATAGGCAATGATCAAGATACCTACTTTGACCAACAATAATTCCTTGTTGAAGTTGCTTCTGGTCATGTTAAGGCATTGAGCATGTAGTATTGGTGTAATACTACATGTATCAACCACAAACTGGCTCAAATCATAACACAGTTGCAAGATCTAGTGGCTTAAACTATCTGTCAAACGTGTTCTTCATGTTCTAGGCTGCCCAGAAATATGAAGTCATGGTCGGTCAACGCTTTTGGTGGCCTTATATCATTCAATCTGTTCATATATTAGGTGGTTTAGACGTCGGGCCTTGTAGAGCAACTAACAGGGTACATGGTTTGAGCACTTAGAAGGTCTACAAATCATCAAGTTGCAAGATCTAAGTCCCTAAAGAACTTGTCAGACCACTGTCACAAAATTCTGGGTTACCCAGAAAACTAAACTTAACGGTCAACGACTTTTGACCGATTTCTACAACCGATCTATTGTTTTCTAAGGTTCGAAAGTGCTCTAGACTTGTAGTCCTCATGCCATACTATAATCTAGATACCAATATACATCCTAATAGCTTGACTGTAACATGATCAAAGCCGGTCAAAGTCACTGCCAGAACACGTTCTTTAGTTTTCTGGGTTACCCAAAAAACTGATTTCGTGTTCGGTCAACGAACTTTGACCGTGAATAACTTTTGATATACACAAGCAATGATCATGAATCCTCTTTCTAATTATTAACAACATTACCAACTACAACTACAAACCTTTAAAACACCAAAATAATTAACAGGCACAGATATATGAGGCCTGACTTTCGACTGTCAGACAACATTTTAAAGTTTTTTCCAAATTTGAAAAATCATCAATTTCATGCATCTAGTTGTTATGGATCCACCATATAACAACCCATATCACTAATTAACACAACATACAACATATTTAAACACAAAAACATAACATCTAACATAGCATACACGATCAAATTTTGGTTTTAGATTTTATACCTCACTTTGCTAAATCTTGATTCTTGGCTTCTTAAACTGATATTGTGGTGCTAGGGGCTTGATCAAGGACTGAATCACTTGTATAATTTGTGGGTTTAGAGAGAGACTCGGTTGGGAGTTTGGAGAGAAATGAGCTAATATGTGATCTTTTCTCTCTCTCTTAATCTATATATCTATTGAATGCGATGCATATAGCTGATGTAGCTGGCAAAATTGGCAGATTGGAGTTAAATTAAGTCACATGGGCAATCTTGGAGTGGTTGAGCAACTAAGATAAAATAAGATTTGCAAGCTACCTTATTAAAGAAATACAAAAAGGGTAATTTGGACATTTTGCTCTCAATTTTAATGGCTTTCATGTAATCTTATCCCAACTTTTAGGGTTTGACCTGTAGGGTTTAACCCTTAGGTTTTGAAAAATTAAATCTTTAGGATTTCTTGTTAGGGTTTAAAAATGGAAATTTAGGTTTTCTAAATTGGAAATTAGGATTTCCTAATTACATTAGATTTCCTAATTAATTAGCGCTTGAAAAATTAGGATTAAGAATTTCCTAATTAACATTTATCTTTCTAAATTAGCAATTAGGGTTTTTTTAACTTAGCAATTTAGTGTTTTTAAATTAGTAATTAGGGTTTCTAATTAATCATTAGGGTTTCCCTAATTAGGTTATAATTAATAATACTTATTATTAATCATAAAATCACAATTACTTAACAGTCTTGAACTCCTATTTGAATTTCAAATTAGGGTTTATCACTGATATAATTTATCTGATCAACCCTTGACCCTTAACCACACATATATAATCATATACACAAATTCATATACACTCATACACTTAACCCTATAAGTCTTCACCAAAATTTTTAAAATCCATCACAAAAATGTCAAATCCATACACTTATTTTCTATTTAAGTCTATTATTTAACCTTAATTTAATCATTTAAGATTTTAATAAATTGTCTAAATTCTCGGGTTGTCACAGTTCCTGACAAGTACTTTGACCAGCTCAAATCTTGAGTTGGTGATGTTGTTAGACTAATTTGGTGTGTTATATATGTTTCTTGACATGTATACTACAAGTGTGAACCATTAGATCAGCACTGAACAAGCCCAGAAAGCTAATATTTAAAGGCACAAAGTAGGGACCTTGCACTGTTCTTCGTTTTTGGATAACCCAAAAAATGAAGAACATGACTGACAAGGATTTTAATGGCCAATAACTTACTGATATGATGTAGGATGGCCATGAAATTGGTTTAGGGTTGTAGTGTGACATCAATACTACAACATTAATGGATAATCAAGCCTAGAGAACATCAAGAATATAGAATTAAGTTTGGTTAAACTAGGCAACTTGAAGACTGTCTATGCATGTTATTGAGTTCTAAAGAACACCTATAGCGATAGTTTTATCGCTATAGGCACATTTAGCGACATTTATATTATAAATTAATTATTTTTATTAAATAATTAGAACTAAATGGTTTTTAATTATGTAAAATTCATAATAGATTTGTAAAATTTATTTTAAAGCCTAAACTGGGTTTTTAATAATTTTTAATATATTTTATTAATATATTAATATTTTTAAATATTAATGATATTTAATTTATTTAATTATTATATTAAATAAATTAGTTAAAAATAATTTTAATATTAGAAAAATCATTGGAAATTATATTAAAGTGTTAGGTAACTTTGTATCTTTATAACCTATCGAGATTCGTCTCTGAATCTTATCGACGCACTAACACTAATTGAGTTAGTTCTTATCCTCATCCCTGCAGTTATTAGCCTAAGATAACCCTACCTAAGGATTATAACCTACAGCTTTTGTAGACCCTCGAAATTTTATTTTCCTGTTACTAACTATGCAGGAGGACAAAATCGTCTTTGTTACACTCTAAAGATAACCCTGGAGGACCACAACATCAATTCCGACCCCGAAGATAGGCCCGGGAGATCCTGTTTCCAACCCCAAGAAATTAATTTCCAACCCCGGAGATAACCCCAGGAAATCTAGTTCCAACCCCGGAGATAACCTCGGGAGATTAAGTTTAATGCTCGGAGTCAACTCTGGGAGGTCAAGCCAACCTTAGAGATAACCCTGAGGACAGTCAGAGTCAACAGCAGGCCAACCTCAGAGATAATGTGACGCCCCCAGAATAGGTATACAACACCCATTCTGAGTCGCCAAATACATGGTACAGAAAGCAAACTACAACTTCAATAATACAATTGTCGTGCAAAATACGACAACACATACTGTGAGTTTAAATACAAATATTGTCTTCTAGACAATATCCACACTCAAATAAATCCTCATTACAATTATTCAAACACTATTTTACAGAAATAGTGAGGACTGCTAATACATCTTTCTAGAACCATTACTCCATACCCCGACTAGATCCTGCTATGTTCTCACCTCCTGAGAAGAAAAATGGAACAAAAAGGAAAAGGGTGAGCTCAACTAGCCCAGTAAAGAATATTATGACTAAGATAATATACAACAAATTATCGTTAGTCTTCAACAGGGAAAAATCTGATAAAATATAATCGACAACAAGTTTTAGATCAACAACTGCAGCGGAAACAACAAACCATTAGAAGAGTCAAGTAGAGAAAGAATTCTACTATCTTCTAAGATTTAAAAGTCCATCATCAATATTTTATCCCTGTAACATCAATTAATAATCATCTTTAACCAAATATTCATCTTTGCACTACAGGCCAAAGATATTCATTTGTATCATCAGTCGGTCATGTTCATCTCAACACCTGTTCATCTTTGCACTACAGGCCAAAGATATTCATCAAGTAATTATACATCTTTGCACTACAGGCCAAAGATATTCATTTGTATCATCATTTAGGACTGAGGATGATGAAAAATATCTTAAAGAGAACGAATCCAATGAGACAGAAGGACAAATAGTAGGGATTCGTATAACAGTTTATCCAAGATCAATAATACTTCATAATAATCAATTGTGAAGCAGAATTCAAAAATAAAGATCAAAACATGGATACAATCAAAGATAGTAACCATAATAGACATCTTGGACAAAAAGGGAAAAATTTATTTTTCGGTGAATAGTGCCGTATTCGTGAATAGTGCCGTATACGTGAATAGTGCCGTATACGTGAATAGTAACCCCCGACACAAAAAGTTCCAAATTTGATAAAAACTCATATCAATATTTCAGCATAATGATATTGAAGAAAATAATATCATTAAGAAGAAAATAATATCCCTTACCTCAAAATATCAGTACTTCTGGTCGGAATACCGGTATAAGGCTGAAAGAAACTTGCTCTGATGAATAGAAACTCTCAAAGTATCTAAATACTCACAAAATACACTCAATAATCTAGAGAGAGAAAGAGAGAAAACTTGTTTCTGGTGTGATTTTCAATTCTAACTTAGCCCTCTATTTATAGGAAAATTTTGGTAGGTTTGACCTGCAACCTGATGGCTTTACCTGCTACTATTCCCACCCACCACATTTGAAATATAATTCAGCACATTTCTTCACCAACCACAAGTGGGGCCCACCAATTCTAGAATTTTCCACCAAAATGATAAACTCCGAAAATTCAACAATTTCTGAACCAGTCATCTTGTAAAATTCATAATAAATCATACGTTCATTTTTAACGGTTCAAAATTTGTGGACATATACTCAACTTATATATGTATAACATATCCAAAAATTACCACGATCCAACGGTCGGATTAAAAATTATAACACCCGCAATATTTCTCAAAAACCCTGATTTGATTTTTAATACCTCCATTCCGATAAAAATACTGATAAAACACCTCAACATTAACTCCTTCATTTTTAACCACAAAAATATATCCCTCATTTATATCCACATAAAATAAATATTTCCTTATCATATGAATCAATAATTAATTATTCACAAATAATATTACAGAATCACATTTATGACAACCAGGCCGTTCCCAGGAAAGAGGGGGCTTTCCAATAAGGATTTCTCCTTACTGGCGCGCAATTAGATGACCAAACCTCTCCTTAGACAGAACTTTCTAGACATTGCCAATAATGTTATCTAATAATATTATTCAAATAATATGAATTATTGATCTGATAAATGAAAATACTGTGCAGCAACAATTATTGAAACAACAATAATATAAAATATCAACGCAGCAATTATTGAATCAATAAAATAAAATATTGAATAATAACTACTGTAACAATTATTGAGTAGTGCCTTCTTACGTAAGAATCAATAATTGGTGCAATACCGTGTGCTACTGTATTTTAACCACCGGGTATTCCAACAGTATTAACGGTAACAACTACGCCGTTATTTATAAACAACTTATACTTGTCGTTTTCTTCATCCAATCGCTTTCCGTTATGGGGCCCACACAAGGCTGCGTCGTCGTACGAATATTCCCCGACAGCAAGAATATTCCACGACCAACCAAATATTCACCGACCAAAAATAAATATTTTATAACCACTTGCTTATTTTGCAAAATTTGCACATTTCACCCATAACCAAAGTATTATATCAAATTAACCCCTTATTATTCACAATAATATTTAGAGAAAATTTATTTTATTCATTAATAAGTTGGGGTCTTACAACCTCCCCTCCTTATGAAATTTCGTCCTCGAAATTGACGTACGTACCTGATGTTTCAAAAAGGTGAGGATACCTCGCTTTCATTTCTGATTCCAACTCCCAGGTCATTTCTTCAATAGCATGGTTTCTCCACAAAACCTTAACTTGTGGTATAACCTTCGTGCGTAGGACATGCTCTTTCCTATCCAAGATCTTAACAGGTACCTCCTCGTACGTTAAATCTTCAGCTATCTCGTCTGGTTCTAACTCAATAATGTGGTTCGGGTCTTTAACATATTTACGAAGCATAGATATGTGAAAAACATTATGAACACGAGACATGCTTGGAGGTAATGCGAGTCTATATGCCACATTTCCTATTCGCTCAAGAATCTCAAATGGACCAACAAATCTTGGATTGAGCTTTCCTCTCTTCCCAAATCTTGTAACTCCCTTCCATGGTGCAACACGTAACAATACATGATCCCCAATATTAAATTCCACGTCCTTCCGATGAAGATCCGCATAACTCTTTTGTCGATCCTGTGCCGTTTGTATACGTTGTCGAATCGTTTGGATCTTCTCTGTAGTAATGCGTACCAACTCTGGTCCCAACAATGTTGCTTCACCCACCTCGTCCCAGCATACTGGAGAACGACATTTTCTTCCATACAACGCCTCAAATGGAGCCATACCTATGCTCGCCTGATAACTGTTGTTGTAGGAGAATTCCACCAATGGTAGGTACTTATCCCAACTCCCTTTGAGATCTAAGACACAAAGTCTTAATAGATCTTCAAGAGTTTGAATAGTCCTCTCTGATTGTCCGTCCGTTTGAGGATGGTATGCTGAACTGAATCGTAAATCCGTGCCCATAGCTTTCTGCAAGCTAACCCAAAATCGTGAAGTGAATCTTGGGTCACGATCCGAAACTATGGATACTGGCATGCCATGCAATCTCACAATCTCGTTCACGTACATACTAGCAAGACGTTCAAGGGAATAAGTCTCACGTATCGGCAAGAAATGAGCGGACTTGGTTAATCTATCAACAATAACCCAAATCGCATCTATGCCTTGAGAAACCTTGGGAAGACCCGTAACAAAATCCATAGTAATGTGTTCCCACTTCCATTTCGGAATCTCAAGTGGTTGCAATGGACCCTTTGGTACTTGATGCTCCGCTTTTACACGTTGACAAGTTAAACATCTCGAGATAAACTCCGCGATCTCTCTTTTCATATTGCTCCACCAAAATGTATGTCGAAGATCGTGATACATTTTGGTACTCCCAGGATGGATTGCAAACGGTGTGTTGTGTGCCTCCATCATTATTCTATGCTTCAAGTCAAAATCGTTAGGAACACAAAGTCTGGAGTTGACTCGAAGTATTCCTTCTTCATCGATTCTTGCTTCTGGAATAGCACCTTCTTGCACTTTCTTCTTCATACGCATCAGCTCTATATCCGTAGCTTGAGCAGCTTTAACTTTATCGATTAAAGTCGGTTCTACTCGTATATTTGATATCATCATGTGGGTACTTGGAGCCTTCATCTCTATCTCCATCCTTTGCAAGTCATACAAAATGGGCCTTTGTGTTAAAAACATTGCACTCGTACCCGCATATGATCTTCTACTCAATGCGTCAGCTACTACGTTTGCTTTTCCAGGATGGTATTGGATGGTATGATCGTAATCTTTCAACAGCTCAAGCCAACGTCGTTGCCGCATGTTGAGTTCCTTTTGGGTGAAGAAATATTTGAGGCTTTTATGATCTGTATAGATCTCCACTTTCTCCCCATAAAGGTAGTGTCTCCAGATCTTCAACGCAAAAACGACTGCTGCCAACTCCAAATCATGAGTAGGATAATTCCTCTCATATTCTTTGAGTTGTCGTGAGGCATAGGCTATGACTTTCCCATGTTGCATGAGAACACATCCTAACCCTTTGCCTGAAGCATCGCTGTAGATAACAAATCCATCCGAACCAGATGGTATTGTCAAAACAGGTGCCGAAATGAGTCTCCTCTTGAGTTCTTGGAAACTCTTCTCGCATTCCTCACTCCATACGAATTTTGTATCTTTCCGAGTCAGCTGAGTTAACGGAGTAGCGATTCGAGAAAATCCTTCCACAAATCTCCGATAATAACCAGCTAAGCCCAGAAAGCTACGTACTTCGGTTACCGACTTCGGTTGCTCCCAACTTTGTATGGCTTCAATCTTCGCCGGGTCGACAGATACTCCATGTTTTGACACCACGTGCCCAAGGAATGCTACTTCCTCAAGCCAGAACTCGCATTTCTTCAGTTTGGCATATAGCTTGTTTTCACGAAGCCTTTGCAGTACCAGCTTCAAATGGCGCTCATGATCTTCACGGCTTTTGGAATAGATGAGGATGTCATCAATAAAGACAACAACGAACTGATCCAAATATTCTTTGAATACACGGTTCATCATATCCATGAAGGCAGCAGGAGCATTAGTCAATCCAAAAGACATTACTAAGAATTCATAATGCCCGTACCGAGTTCTGAAGGCAGTCTTTGGAATATCCTCAGTTTTAATCTTCAGCTGATGATATCCAGAACGAAGATCGATCTTTGAAAAGAATTGTGCTCCTTGCAACTGGTCAAACAGGTCATCAATGCGAGGTAGCGGATACCTATTCTTGATGGTGACATGGTTCAATTCTCGATAGTCAATACAAAGTCGCATACTCCCGTCTTTCTTCTTTACAAATAAAACAGGAGCACCCCAAGGAGATGTACTAGGACGAATAAAACCGATGTCCAACAACTCCTGTAGTTGGACTTTTAACTCCTGAAGTTCAATAGGAGCCATTCGATATGGGGTTTTAGAAATGGGCTTTGTACCGGGTTCAAGGTCAATAAAGAATTCAATTTCTCGTTCCGGGGGTAGACCGGGAAGTTCTTCAGGAAATACATCGGAAAATTCTCTAACAATAGAAATATTATTCAAATCTGACTTGTCTTTGTTCAAATCCATAACATGGGCTAAGAAAGCTTGACATCCGTTTTTCAATAAACGAATAGCTTTGTGGCTTGATATGACAGTGACTGATTTTAGTGGTTTAGTAGTTTGAATTCGTATGACAGGTTGGTTAGGAATATGAAAACTAACAACCTTACGAAAACAATCAATTTTAGCATGATGAGTGGTTAACCAATCAATTCCTAAAATCACATCAAAAGCAAGTATCTTTAAAGAGATAAGATCAACAGGTAATGTGATAGTGCCAACTTGGATCATGCAAGATTTATAAACTGTAGATGTAACGAAGGTTTCACCCAACGGAGTTTCAACAGATAAGTTAAAGTCCAATTTCTCCGGAGTCAAGTTTAAACGTTGAGCACAAGCAGGAGAGATAAAAGAATGGGTAGAACCGGTATCTAGTAAAGTATAAACTTCGCAAGAATTCAAGATTAGCTTACCCGTGATCACCTCGTTCGGGTTTCTCGCGTTTTGGCCAGTAACGACAAACGCTCTTCCAGGAACCGCTGATTTCGCCTTATCCGGGACAGCCCTTGGAATCACCACTCCCGCTGAACTTGGTTTCGCTATAGTACAATCTCGAGCGATGTGGCCTTCCTTCCCACAGTTGTAACACACCTTGGATTGTTGTGGACAGTTTGGGCTGATATGTCCCTCTTTCCCGCATTTGTAACATCTAACTGGCGGTCGTTCTCCTCCCCTAAAATTTGTTGTTGGTGCTGGTGCTGGTGCTGATGTCTTCCCGTCATTGTTGAATCTCCTCTTTCTGAAATTTCCACTTGACTCACCTCTCCTATTATCATGGCCACGATGACCACCCGAGTGGTTACCGCCTTTGTTCGTATTTTTCCCTCCTCGTTGGTTATCATCGCTCTGATGATTGCTGTCACCGGTATGACCCTGGTTGTGGTCCCTCGGTTGAGTATACTCATTATCTCTCTCTAATAATTGGGCCCTGTTGACAACGTCTGAATACAGAAAATTTATGAGAGATAAGGTATTGACGAATCTCAGGTTTTAAACCTCTCAGAAACATCCGCGTCATTCGTTCCTCATTTTCGACCAAATGAGGTGCAAACCTGGATAACTCTGCAAACTTCGCCTCGTACTGGGACACCGTCATGTTGTTTTGTTCCAGTCTAATAAACTCAACCTCCTTCATATGACGAATACTTTCGGGAAAGTACTTGTCATTGAACAGTTTCTGAAACGTTTCCCAGGACATATTGAGTGCGTCAGGCTGGGTACGCTTCACAGACTCCCACCAGTAGTCTGCCTCACCGCGGAACATAAAGGTGGCGAATGGAACCTTCTGCTCCTCCGTGCATCCCAAGACATCAAATATCTTGGTAATTTGCTTGACCCACGTTTCCGCCATGATCGGATCCGGCTTTCCCTTAAATTCTGGTGGTCCCAATTCTTTGAACTGCTTAGCTGTGACAAACCGCGTGTTGTCATTATTTCCACCCGTATTTTGCACACGAGTCTCCCTCGTCTGATTTTGCATGAACTGCAAAAAGCTCCTAAACATTCCATCATTCATCGTTTGCTCGGTAACGTTGTTTACAGGAGGAATATTGCCTTCCTGTTGCACGTTCTCCTGGTTTATGACTAAAGGTGTTCCACAGTCTGATACACTCCATTATTAACGTTCTCAGCTGCCATTCTTAAATACTGCCATAAAACAAGGGTTAATAGTCATGTCATATATTATCCCTATACTCTGACCGACCAAATAAACACCAAATAAACTTAGTCAGGTCATACTAGCGAAGGAATTCCCCGTCTCTCCCCTCCTAGTTCTTGTCTCACATCTCAGCCAGGGATCATATCCCTAAGCTCTGATACCAACTGTGACGCCCCCAGAATAGGTATACAACACCCATTCTGAGTCGCCAAATACATGGTACAGAAAGCAAACTACAACTTCAATAATACAATTGTCGTGCAAAATACGACAACACATACTGTGAGTTTAAATACAAATATTGTCTTCTAGACAATATCCACACTCAAATAAATCCTCATTACAATTATTCAAACACTATTTTACAGAAATAGTGAGGACTGCTAATACATCTTTCTAGAACCATTACTCCATACCCCGACTAGATCCTGCTATGTTCTCACCTCCTGAGAAGAAAAATGGAACAAAAAGGAAAAGGGTGAGCTCAACTAGCCCAGTAAAGAATATTATGACTAAGATAATATACAACAAATTATCGTTAGTCTTCAACAGGGAAAAATCTGATAAAATATAATCGACAACAAGTTTTAGATCAACAACTGCAGCGGAAACAACAAACCATTAGAAGAGTCAAGTAGAGAAAGAATTCTACTATCTTCTAAGATTTAAAAGTCCATCATCAATATTTTATCCCTGTAACATCAATTAATAATCATCTTTAACCAAATATTCATCTTTGCACTACAGGCCAAAGATATTCATTTGTATCATCAGTCGGTCATGTTCATCTCAACACCTGTTCATCTTTGCACTACAGGCCAAAGATATTCATCAAGTAATTATACATCTTTGCACTACAGGCCAAAGATATTCATTTGTATCATCATTTAGGACTGAGGATGATGAAAAATATCTTAAAGAGAACGAATCCAATGAGACAGAAGGACAAATAGTAGGGATTCGTATAACAGTTTATCCAAGATCAATAATACTTCATAATAATCAATTGTGAAGCAGAATTCAAAAATAAAGATCAAAACATGGATACAATCAAAGATAGTAACCATAATAGACATCTTGGACAAAAAGGGAAAATTTTATTTTTCGGTGAATAGTGCCGTATTCGTGAATAGTGCCGTATACGTGAATAGTGCCGTATACGTGAATAGTAACCCCCGACACAAAAAGTTCCAAATTTGATAAAAACTCATATCAATATTTCAGCATAATGATATTGAAGAAAATAATATCATTAAGAAGAAAATAATATCCCTTACCTCAAAATATCAGTACTTCTGGTCGGAATACCGGTATAAGGCTGAAAGAAACTTGCTCTGATGAATAGAAACTCTCAAAGTATCTAAATACTCACAAAATACACTCAATAATCTAGAGAGAGAAAGAGAGAAAACTTGTTTCTGGTGTGATTTTCAATTCTAACTTAGCCCTCTATTTATAGGAAAATTTTGGTAGGTTTGACCTGCAACCTGATGGCTTTACCTGCTACTATTCCCACCCACCACATTTGAAATATAATTCAGCACATTTCTTCACCAACCACAAGTGGGGCCCACCAATTCTAGAATTTTCCACCAAAATAATAAACTCCGAAAATTCAACAATTTCTGAACCAGTCATCTTGTAAAATTCATAATAAATCATACGTTCATTTTTAACGGTTCAAAATTTGTGGACATATACTCAACTTATATATGTATAACATATCCAAAGATTACCACGATCCAACGGTCGGATTAAAAATTATAACACCCGCAATATTTCTCAAAAACCCTGATTTGATTTTTTTTAATACCTCCATTCCGATAAAAATACTGATAAAACACCTCAACATTAACTCCTTCATTTTTAACCACAAAAATATATCCCTCATTTATATCCACATAGAATAAATATTTCCTTATCATATGAATCAATAATTAATTATTCACAAATAATATTACAGAATCACATTTATGACAACCAGGCCGTTCCCAGGAAAGAGGGGGCTTTCCAATAAGGATTTCTCCTTACTGGCGCGCAATTAGATGACCAAACCTCTCCTTAGACAGAACTTTCTAGACATTACCAATAATGTTATCTAATAATATTATTCAAATAATATGAATTATTGATCTGATAAATGAAAATACTGTGCAGCAACAATTATTGAAACAACAATAATATAAAATATCAACGCAGCAATTATTGAATCAATAAAATAAAATATTGAATAATAACTACTGTAACAATTATTGAGTAGTGCCTTCTTACGTAAGAATCAATAATTGGTGCAATACCGTGTGCTACTGTATTTTAACCACCGGGTATTCCAACAGTATTAACGGTAACAACTACGCCGTTATTTATAAACAACTTATACTTGTCGTTTTCTTCATCCAATCGCTTTCCGTTATGGGGCCCACACAAGGCTGCGTCGTCGTACGAATATTCCCCGACAGCAAGAATATTCCACGACCAACCAAATATTCACCGACCAAAAATAAATATTTTATAACCACTTGCTTATTTTGCAAAATTTGCACATTTCACCCATAACCAAAGTATTATATCAAATTAACCCCTTATTATTCACAATAATATTTAGAGAAAATTTAATTTTATTCATTAATAAGTTGGGGTCTTACAGATAACCCTAAGGAAAGACTGCTACAACTGCGCAAAAATCGGAGATAACCTCGGTGAGGGGCAAAATCGTCATTTTTCCACCTCGATCCCACATTCACCTCGTCTCAACATTTCAACCTACATGCTACACAGAAGTGTCCTACAAGAACTATAGCTCCAATCCTGAGTGACTACTACACAAGACAGCACACCGGATGGAATTTGAAGACCTGGGCATGGACCCATCTTTCCGACTTCGTACAACCTCCTATCCCATGTCATTGTGTAGCTCTCGATAACAGCATGCTGTAAAAGGTCTTATACACCTTAATCGGATGTCCGAACTGAAGTTTTGAAAGTTCGAACGAACAATATGTTGAATGAGTGCACGTACTTTGAGACGGCGGGGCCAGCAGAGCCCGGGGCACCCCGGGCAGCCGCAGGTACACCTGTGGCTCCCCCCTCTATAAATAGAGGGCTTGGGGTGGCTATTTTGGAAGAGAAAAAGGCGAGGAAGCCCTGTCAAATTTGCTTTGTACACAATATAAACTGAGTGCTTTCTCATTTCAAACACTTGTGAGCTTATATTTGGCTACTTTTTTACCGGTGAGAACCGAGTGTTCATCCATTTAAAGCTATTGAAGTCTTATTTGCCAGTCCACTAAAGCCTTATTACGTTACTTAAAGCCTTTTCTACACTTCTTGCACACACAAGTATTCACGTTGAGAGTCGTGTTGTGTGCGTATGCCTGGATTTCGGTCCGTGGCATTTTATTTTCTTTTGTATATATATATATATATATATATATATATATATATATATATATATATATATATATATATATATATATATATATATATATATATATATCATATATCTTTTGTGTATATATATATATATAGGGAAAAATGTACGTACACAGCTGTGTATTACACAGTTGGATATGGCGACAGTTTTTTGGGCTATAGCGACGGTTTCACCTGTCGCCATAGCTATTCTAGGCTATGGCGACAGGTAACTATCGTCATATCCCAAAAAATCCGTCGTCATAGCTCTACAGTGTAATACACAGCTGTGTATATACCTATAGCTCATGTATATATATATATATATATATATATATATATATATATATATATATATATATATATATATACACGAAGGAAACTCCGGGCGGGACGTAAATGTAAATATATATATATATATATATATATATATATATATATATATATATATATATATTTACATTTACGTCCCGCCCGGAGTTTCCTTCGTGGCGGTTGATCGTCTCTATATATATATATTTATCGCTTTTATATATATTTACATTTCTGCCCCGCCTGGAGTTTACTTCATGGCGGTGGCTCATATATATATATATATATATATATATATATATATATATATATATTTACAGATTATATATATATAATTGTTTACAGTTTTCATTCAAACTGCTACATCATGTGAGCCTAAGAATCATGTGATCACAGATTCAGTCTTTTGAATCTAGATTCGGTTCCCGTGATGGACATTTTCAGCTGTACACGGCTTGTAATTTATTCACGGTGTTTGAATTTTCTTAGATTGTTGTTATGCTACAAGAAGTTCGGCACTGCTATGTATCTTATTTTCTCAAAGATGCTTCGCATCTCGAAAATAAAAGCAATCCAGTCGAACATATAATAAAATGGAAGTATCAAATGGCTCAATTACTATTAATCACAAGGGTTTGAAAAACCTCTTTTATAAAACATCACTGCTATATCTTGTTAAAACATAACTTTTATACAAAATTCAAACCCTTTGTATATAGATGCAAACGAGACATAACACTACTTCTAATTAATTGCACATTGACCCACACACACACATACACATTAAGATAATTGTTTAAATTAAAAAGTGGTGGTCACTATGATAACACAGATGTCGGGGGGTGCCTAACACATTCCCTCCGCATAATCAAGTCCCTTGGACCCTAACGAATCTCAGTTTCACAGACCAGTTAAATAGTGTCACATCACTAGGTCAATGTGCAAACCTTTTCTCGGTTGAGTTGGTGCAACCATTTAAAAATACCAACTGGAAACTCTTACAAGTCCCAATCATCGACATATACATATCAGACCTTTTCACAACTTATTTTTTTAATAAATCTCACCTAACATGAGAACACCAAAAGACAAGAACAGAAAAGGGACAAATAAAATCCCGACGTCGACAGGTGGTGACTCTGCTGGGGACTTCCAGTAAGAGGGCTTAAGCCGCTACTACAAACTTTTCAAAATCATTATCTGCTTGTGTGTGGATATTGCATTTACATTTGAATGAATGTGTACGAATTCATTTACTTACTACACTTAGTGCTTCGCGCCATATCTGCCTGTGATATTAGTTCTTTGCACATGTCATCATTTCTATATGGTGAGACGCAATGTATGTGAATGTATGTTGTGTGGTCCCTCCACCAGGAGGCTATCCTGTCGGTGTTTGATTACTGGACTCGTAGGGAGACTAATTCCAACGAGGCTCAGGAAAGGCACCACCCAGATTCGCTCCAGTTGAAAGACCGGATTAACTTCCTGTCGAGTAAATTGCGATGATCTGGGAACCTTCATGCCAAAAAGCCGCGAGAGTAAACTAAGATAATTCAGCCTCTGATAAACCAAACGCGAAGGGAAGTCTCTTCATACTTTCCCATTTCAATTACTTGTAATTACAAATACTTGTAATTTCATTTCCATGTCAATCTCAATGTAATGTAAAATATGAAGGAATATATGTATCTACATTCCCTTTTATATAAAAAAATGACATACTATCTTATCATACAAACAACTAACATCTGTGTTGCAGGATAATACTCCTAAAAAGGATACATCACATAGCATGTAACATTTCTACATTCCCTAAGACTAAACTACATAAGTCTTTTTATAGGGAAACAATTGGTCCTATTACCCGTTCAAAATCCAAAAAGGCAACAAGCCTACAGCCAAGCATAGCTACACCTGGCTTGTCTAATCCTACTCTTGTTTCTCATGAGGAGTTCGAAGGATTGAGTAACCAAATTATAGAATTGGTTGTTCTACTTAAAGAACTACATAAGTCCACTCAGGGTCCATAAATACTAGTATATACAGAATCCTCTGCACATGGAGGAACTCAAGGACCGGACAAAGATATTTTTATACCTGAATCTCAGTTGGACAAAACCAACAAAACCCCTGAAATCACCCCTCTTAAAGAAGAGCATACACCGGTTCCTTCATCTTTAAGGCGATTGCCTACACCTACAAAAGTTAAGCCTGTACGGCCTTTATTAAAGGTCCCTACCCATGTGATTGCTATGTTGTTTCCTAAGCCGATACCGGTTAAAGGAAAGGAAGTTCTTATTCTAGAGCCCGAAGTGGAGGAAAAGGAACGTAGGCGTAAGCAAGACATTGCAAGGCAGTTATCAAACATGCGCGTCATAATCCATACTGAGGGTATAAACAGAGACATCCCAGACGATGATTGTCCAAACATTATGGTCATCATTCGGGAGAAGGAGGACGATAACAACCCCTTCATCACAGCCGTCCACCGGGACTTCACCCTTGGCAATTGGAGCAGCACTCCTTACATTTGCCAACAAGGGTAAAAAGGGCAGAAACCCCCTCTGCCTTATAGATAGCAATAACTGCTTACTTTTTCTGTACAGTATTAGCAGTTATTTTTGTCATTACATGCTAACACTTTATATGATTAAACAGCTTCATATATTAAGTGAAAGTATTTTATTTCAGGACTCTAAAGTTAGATGTGCCTAAACTTGCTGATAAGGTGCGTATTCTCAACAAGGACTTTAACTTTGATGTAAAGTTGAACTCAGACTTGATGGAAATACAAGAGGACTATGAGATACCTCAGGAGATCAAAGAATGGGTCAAAAACAAACCCAAGTCAAATCTTGATCAAACCACCTCTTTCAACCTCAAAACCTTCGAAAACCCCAAACAAATTCAGATTGGTACGAACCTCACTCCAAACCAAAGGAATGACATAGTTACTCTATTGACCCAATTCCAGTATGTGTTTGCATGGTCTCACAAAGACATGGTCGGTTTATCCACTGATATTTTCCTTCATTGTCTTCCCATTAAAGAGGGATTCAAGCCAGTCAGGCAGAAGCTCGGGCGATTAAAACCTTAGTGGAGTTTAAAAGTTAAAGAATAAATTGTGAAACAATTTCAAGCCGGCATCATCATGGTGTCAACGTACCCTGAATGGCTATCCAACATAGTCCCCGTGCCTAAACCGGAAGGAAAGGTGCGAGTTTGCATGGATTACAGGGATCTGAATAAAGATTGCCTCAAGGATAGCTTTCCCATGCCATTCATCCACATACTCATTAACAATACAACTCAATATGACATATACTCCTTTGTTGACTGTTTTGCGGGGTACCATCAAATCATGGTTACTGAAGAGGATCGTGAGAAAACTGCATTCATCACTCCTTAGAGAACTTTTTGCTACAAACGGTTGTTATTCGGCCTCATCAATGAAGGAGTTACCTATCAGTGAGCCATGATGGCTCTTTTCCACGACTTAATGTACAAGGAGATAGAGATCTATGTGGATGATATCATTATAAAGTCCCAAAGGGAGGGAGACCACCTAGACCATCTCAGAAAGCTTTTTAACAGGTTGCATAAGTACAACTTGAAGTTGAATCTAGCCAAGTGCGCCTTTGGTGTTAAATCAGGCTAGTTTCTAGGATTCCTAGTCAGCCACAAAGGGATTGAGCTGGATCACACAAAAATCTAGGCCATCACAAAAATGCCCATTCCTCAGACAAAGAAGGAAATACGGGGATTTTTGGGAAGGATCAACTTCATCAGCCGATTCATTTCCCAACTCACAGCAACATGTGAACCTATCTTCAAATTGTTAAGGAAGAACTCCTCCATGAAATGGAATGATGAGTGTTAAAAAGCCTTCCTTACAATCAAAGAGCAGCTAGTCAATGCTCCTATTTTGGTACCTCCCAGGGATGATGTTCCCCTGTTCATGTACCTGTCCATCAATGACAATGCCATGGGCTACATGCAGGGACAGAAAGATGATAGAGGCCAAGAGCAAGCTATCTATTACCTCAACAAAAGATTCAGCAGCAGTGAACACAAGTACACTCTGATTGAGAAAATTTATTATACTTTAGCATGGGCTTCCATGAGGATACAACATTACCTCCATGGTCATACAACCTATCTCATATCCCGCATGGATCCTCTCAAGTACGTGTTCAGTAAACCCATGTTAAATTATTGACTGTCCAGATGGCAGTTGGTCCTACAGTAATTTGACAATGTCTATATGACACAAAAGTCCATCAAAGGTCAAGATATTGCGGATCAACTGACCGCTGCACCTTCAGGGGATTTTAAACCTTTGGAAACATACTTCCCTGATGAAGGGGTAATGATAGTTTAGCAACACCATCAGTACGATGCACACCAAACATAGAAGATGTATTTTGATGGAGCTATAAACATGGAAGGTTCTGGGGCTAGAGCAGTTCTAGTATCCGTTACGGGGGAGCAGCATCCTGTCGTCGTCAAATTATAGTTTACCAACACCAACAGCACAGTTGAGTATGAAGGCTGTATCATGGGGATAAAACTTGCTCAATCAATGAGCATCAGAAGGTTAATTGTCTTTAGGGATTCCAAATTGGTAATCAAATAAATCATAGGAATCTATCACACCAAAGAGCTACATTTGCTGCCTTATGATAAGTAGGTTTTATACCTACTTATGCGGTATCTATTGCTTAAATTAGTTGCTTAAACTCATGTTTCTTAGTTACTTTTTATGCATTTTGTGTTCATTTTGTAGATTATATGCTTGGGAGCTGTGTGAGCGACTTGGTATGAAAACGCAAGGAAAAGCAATCCGGACATCATTTGGGCTTTCATGTTCATTTCATGTTTACTTTATGTTATTGTCTTGGAACTTGGATTATATTGTAGAGCTTCTTCTTAGCTTTTCGAAACATCTTGAATCATTCCAATCGAAGTTCGGATGCAAGAGTTATGACATTTGTACCAACGGACGTTAAACTTCACTGTTTTGGGTGGCCATTTGCATAGCAGTTACTTATAACCCAATTACCTTTATCCGTCCATTATTTCTCAATTATCAAAGCATGAAAGTTGTAGAGCGCGTCGAGATCTTCAATTTGATAGGTGGCACGCCTCGTAACTCTTCCCGGATCAAAAGTTATGGCCATTTTACCAAAGGATAGTGCAGCAGAAAAAGGACCCCCGCTGGGGCGGGCTTTTTGTGAAGGAAACCCCCGCTGGGGCGGGGGTACAAGGTCAAAAACAAAATGTATGCCAGTCGGGGCGGGCCGAGCAGCATAAAAACCCCTGTCGGGGTAGGGATACGGGCCAGAACAAGTTTTTGACGCGTTTTAGGTCGAATTTTGATACATTTTTGACTCCAAATTGGATTGGGTTTGCTCCTAAGCTAAAAATTAGACTTGTAACCTATAAATACATGATGGGAGGAATAAAAAAGGGAGGATTCTATTAGATTAGACTAGAGTAGATTAGTTGTAACACCCCCTTTTCGAAATAAAAAGAGAGGTTACTCAAAACACAATAAAAATAATGAATTTAATAGCGAGGCTCAAAGCCACAAAAGAATAGTCTTAGTATCTAATTAATACTACAAGTCAACCATAATAAATATCAAACTGCCTCAAACCACAATCTAAAATAATTATTACAATTTCGAACAAACTAATGTATCACATAGTATATGTGACACCCCTAAAAATAGGTATACATCACCCATCTTGAGTCGCCAGATACATGGTACATAATTCAAATACAACTAAATAATACAACTGTCGTGTACAATACGACAAAACATAAACTGTGAGTTTGAATACAAATATTGTCTTCTAGAGAGTATTCATACTCAAAAGGAGTCCTCATTACAATTATTATCACACTATTACATAGAATAGTGAGGACTATTAATGCTATCATCTGGTCCGTCACTCCGTTTTCCGACTCGTCCCAACTATATTCTCATTTCCTGAAGAGAACAGTGAAAGAAAGGGTGAGCTCAACTAGCCCAGTAAGAAATATTATAACTAAGATAATGCAAAACAAATTATCATTAGTCTTCAACAATGTTAAACTGATAAAATATAATAGACATCAAGTTTAACTGCAGCGGATCAAGCAATCCATTAAAAGAGTCAAGTAGAGAATAAAATCTACTATCTTTTATGATTTAAAATGTTTTTCATGACTTTTATCGCTGAGACTCAGCTTAATAAATAATCCACATCATCGAATCGCCTCTGCACTACGGCCAAGGATATTATTTAGTATCACGACCACGGATTATCCATGCACTACGGCTAAAGATAATCATGTTTTCACCAACGGTCCTGATCATGCCATAAAATAATTCATCTCTGCACTACGGCCAAAGAGAATCCATAGCCATAATCATACCAAAACCTGTCCATCAATGCACTACAGGCCAATGAGGATTTTTTTCACATCATTTGTAACATTACGGTTATAATTATACCGAATAATCCCTGGTCATAATCATATCAAGTCCATCTATGCACTACAGGCCACAGATGACTTTCAACATAATATAAGCATGAGGATGATGACAATGATATAAGAATTCAATAAAACAAGTTCAAGAATTAATTTATTTAGGAACTGATAACGTCCAAATTGTCAACATGATACTGCTTTGTAGAGTAAAATTCAAGAATGCTCAGAAGAATATTTACATGAAAAGATACTGGATGAAGCACAAATATCAAGGATATTCCACTAATTTCATGGAGTATAGAAGTCAAAGTTTTAACCAACTAAGTATAATAAAGAATGGAATAACAAAAGAAATCACCATGCATGCGATAGACCGCACAGGCATGTTATTCCAACAGAATAATAAATAACAAAACCAGGTCCGGCGTAAAACGCACAGACATGATATTCCAACAGAATAATAAAGAATGGAATAACAACAGAAATCACCATGCATGCAGTACTTCGCATAGACAGGTTATTCCAACAGAATACTAAATAACAGAACCAGGTCAGGCGTAATATGCACCGACAGGATGTTCCAACAAAATAATAAAGACGGAACCAGGTCCGGCGTAAAACGCACAGACGTGATATTCCAACAGAATAATAAATAATGGAACCAGGTCCGGCATAAAGCACAGACAGGATATTCCGACAGAGTAATTAATAATGGAACCAACAGAAGAATTTCACCAAGTATAGGGTAGCCCACATATACAAGTTATTCCAACAGAATAATAAAGAATGGAATAACAGAAGTTCTCTTCATGAATAAGAAAGAAAGAATACCCTTTACGAGTACAACAAATAATATCCCTTACGGGTACAACAAATAATATCCCTTACCTTTGAAAGAAGAGTATTTCGACTGGTAGGGCGAGGATATACTCGAAAAAAACTTGCACTACGCTCAAAGCTTTCTTAAACTCTAAAGAAATATGCTCAAGATTATAGAAGAAGAACTCTCTCTATAGTTTCTCTCTCTAGAGTTTTAGTGAATTCGTAAGAAATAATGAAGGAATGAGCTTCTATTTATAGGAAAATAGAATGCATAGTAACTAATCCATGAACGGTCCAGATTGATTGACTTTAATCTGACGGTCCATATTTAAAGAAAAATCTTTTAGATAAAATATAATATATTCTATTTATAGAATAACTTTAATAAAGTATTCTGTTTTATATAAAAAGATGTTTCTGTTTTATTACGTTAATAATACGAATAAAACAAAACTTCATTATCGCTAAATAATTCATATTATTAATTGACAATAATTGAATCAAACTGAGTGACTAATCACGTAAGCCTCAATAATTAATACCGTATACTACTATGCAACCACACGTATTACTTTACTTTTACTACCGAGTAGTTCAACAGTATCAACGGTAAAACTTTCGCCGTTATTTTTAATTAAATATTTTTGTCGTTTTCTCAATCCGACAATAATTCCGTTGTGGGGTCCACCAATAATTGTGCCGTCGTACGAATATTCCCCGATAAAAATAATATTCCCCGACCAATCGAATATAATACAACAACTTGTATACTTTACAAAATTTATAAATACTACCCACAACTATAACATTATCTCAAATTCACACCATAATATTTAAAAAAATATTTCGAAAAAAATTAAATTTTTATTCATAAAATCTGGGGTTTCACAATCTCCCCCCCTCCTTATGAAATTTCGCCCTCGAAATTTTCGTACGTACCTGGTATGCCGAACAGATGAGGACACTTCGTCAGATTCTAACTCTTGAGGTATAACCTTTGAGTGTTGAATACATTCAAGGATTTTAACAGGTACATCTTCATACGTTAAATTATCCATTATCTCGTCCGGTTCTAAATCAATAATGTGGTTCGGGTCGTTCACATATTTACGTAACATCAATACATTAAAAAATGTTATGAACACGCGACATACTTGGCGGTAAAACGAGTCTATAAGCCACAGTTCCTACTTGATCGAGGATTTCAAATGGGCCAATTAAATCGAGGGTTGAGATTTCCTCTCTTCATCGATTCTTGCTTCTAGAATAACGCCCTCTTGAACCTTCTTCTTAGTATTCATCAGCTCCGGGTCCGTAGCTTGCACGGCTTTAACTTTATCGATCAAAGTTGATTCTAATCGTATATTCGTTATCTTCAAGTGGGTCCCTAGAGTCTTTAACTCTATCTTCATCATTTGTAGGTTATACGAAATGGGTCTCTGTGTTAACAATATCTCACTCGCATACGATCTTCTACTCAACGCGTCAGCTACCACTTTCGTTCTTCCATGATGATATTGAATGGTATGATCGTAATCTTCAACAGCTCGAGCCAACGTCTGTGGCGCATAATACGTTCGTTTTAGTTGAAGAAATATTTGAGGGTTTAAGAAATGGGTTTTGTATTGGGGTCAATACAAAATTCGATTTCACGCTCTGGGGTAGGCTAAGAAGTCTTCAAGAATACGTCAGGAAATTTATTAACAATAGAAATATCATTCAAAACTGTGACCTTCATCTAAGACTTGGATAACACGTCACATTGATACCTATCAACTTGCCATCGTCATTCACAACGTCTCCTACGAAAAGTCTGGCTTCGGTGCATTCCACATAAGGAAGTCATCAGCGAAAGGCTCGGGGCTCTTTACTTATGGCTTGATGTGACAATGATTGACTTTAGTGGTTTGGTTACTTGAATTCGCATAATAGGTTGGTTAGGAATATGAAAGCTAACAACCTTACGAAAAGCATGATGAGCAGTTAACTAATCATTTCTAAAAACCACATCAATGCAAGTATTTTCAAAGAGATAAGATCGACAGGTAACGTGAAAGTGTTGATTTGAACAAGATTTATAAATAGTGGAGGTAACGAAGGTTTCTCCCAACTGAGTTTAAATAGATATATCAAAGTATAACTTCTCCGGAGTTAAGTTCAAATATTGAACACAACTAGGTGAAATAAAAGAGTGAGTAGAACCGGTATCTAACACGGTATAGACTTTGCAAGAGTTTATGACTAACATACACGTGATAATTTTATTCAGGTTCCTCGTCACGAAAAAAAACGCTCTCTCTTAAACTACCGGCTTTGGCTTGTCTGGGACATCCTTTGGCATCACTATCCCAGCTGGACTTGACTTCACCATACGACAAAATCGAGCTAGGTGACCTTCTCTTCCGCAATTAAAACACGCTTTGGATTGCTGCGTACAGTTTGGACGGATGTGTCCCTCATGTCCGCATTTGAAATATACGACCGGTGGTCGTTCTTCTTCCTTTGAAACAAGTGCTGGTACCGACGTCTTCACGTCATTGTTGAACCTTCTCTTCTTGAAATGTCCATTCTTATTGTTTTGGCCATGATTACTACCGAAGTGGTTAGCATTTCTGGCATATTGATTCCCTCCATGCTTATTGTCACCACTTTGATGACTGTTATCACCAGTATTATCATTTTGTCGATTGTTCTCTTTTGGTTGCGTTGACTCGTTATCGCGCTCTACTAACTGAGCCCTATTTACAACATCTGAATACAAACACAGTTTATGAGAAATCAGATATTGACGTATCTCCGGCTTCAAACCTCTTAAAAACTTCCGCGTCATTCTTTCTTCATTATCAACCAAGTGGGACGTAAATCGGGACAACTCGGCAAACATGGCTTCGTACTGCGACACGGTCATGTTGTTTTGCTCCAACTTGATAAACTCCACCTCCTTCATATGATGAATGCTTTCGAAAAAGTACTTGTCATTGAACAGCTCCTGGAATTTCTCCCAAGACATCTTGAGTGCGTCAAGCTGGGTACGTTTTACAGATTCCCACCAGTGATCTGCCGTTTCACGCAACATAAAGGTGGCAAAGGGAACCTTTTGCTCCTCGGAGCATCCCAAGACATCAAATATCTTGGTGGTCTGCTTTAACCACGTCTCAGCCTTAAGTGGTTCAGGTTTTCCTAAAAACTCTGGTGGTCCTAGCTCCTTGAATTGCTTAGCGATGACCAACCGTGGGTTGCCATTATTTCCTCCTGCATTATGAGCAGGAGCCGCCTTCGCCTGATGTTGCATGAATTCTAAAAAGCTTCTAAACGTACCGTCATTCGTCAATTGATCAGTGTTGTTGTTTACAGGAGGATTATCGCCATCCTGTTGCACATTGTCCTGATTATTGATCTGTGGAGAATCAACGGTCTCCAGTGCTCCATTGCTATTCTCAGCATTCTCGGATGTCATTTTCAGATATTGCCACAAAACAAAGGTTAATTGACATATAACATATTATCCCTATATTCTGACCGACCAATTAAATACTAAATAAACTTAGGTAGGTCATACTAGTGAAAAAATTCCCCGTCTCTCCCCTCCTAGTTCTATTCTCACATCGAGCCAGGGATCATATCCCTAAACTCTGATACCAACCGCGACACCCCCAAAAATAGGTATACAACACTCATCTTGAGTCGTCAGATACATGGTATAGAATTCAAATACAACTTAATAATACAACTGTCGTGTATAATACAACAAAACATAAACTGTGAGTTTGAATACAAATATTGTCTTCTAGAGAGTATTCATACTCAAAAGGAGTCTTCATTACAATTATTATCACACTATTACATAGAATAGTGAGGACTATTAATTCTATCATCTGGTCTGTCACTCCGTTTCCCGACTCGTCCCAACTATATTCTCATTTCCTGAAGAGAACAGTGAAAGAAAGGGTGAGCTCAACTAGCCCAGTAAGAAATATTATGACTAAGATAATGCAGAATAAATTATCATTAGTCTTCAACAATGTTAAACTGATAAAATACAATAGACATCAAGTTTAACTGCAGCGGATCAAGCAATCCATTAAAAGAGTCAAGTAGAGAATAAAATCTACTATCTTTTATGATTTAAAAGGTTTTTCATCGAATCACCCCTGCACTACGGCCAAGGATATTCTTTAGTATCACGACCACGAATTATCCATGCACTACGACTAAAGATAATCATGTTTTCACCAACGGTCCTGATCATGGCATAAAACAATTTATCTCTGTACTACGGCCAAAGAGAATCCATAGCCATAATCATACCAAAAACTATCCATCAATGCACTACGGGCTAATGAGGATTTTTTTCACATCATTTATAACATTACGGTTATGATTATACCGAATAATCCCTGGTCATAATCATACCAAGTCCATCTATGCACTACAGGCCACAGATGACTTTCAACATAATATAAGCATGAGGATGATGACAATGATATAAGAATTCAATAAAATAAGTTCAAGAATTAATTTATTTAGGAACTGATAACGTCCAAATTGTCAACATGATACTACTTTGTAGAGTAAAATTCAAGAATGCTCAGAAGAATATTTACATGAAAAGATACTGGATGAAGCGCAAATATCAAGGATATTCCACTAATTTCATAGAGTATAGAAGTCAAAGTTTTAACCAACTAAGTATAATAAAGAATGGAATAACAAAAGAAATCACCATGCATGCGATAGACCGCACAGGCAGGTTATTCTAACAGAATAATAAATAACGAAACCAGGTCCGACGTAAAACGCACAGACATGATATTCCAACAGAATAATAAAGAATGGAATAACAACAGAAATCACCATGCATGCGGTACTTCGCATAGACAGGTTATTCCAACAGAATACTAAATAACGGAACCAGGTCAGGCGTAATACGCACCGACAGGATGTTCCAACAGAATAATAAAGACGGAACCAGGTCCGGCGTAAAACGCACAGACAGAATATTCCAACAGAATAATAAATAATGGAACCAGGTCCGGCGTAAAGCACAGACAGGATATTCCGACAGAATAATTAATAATGGAACCAACAGAAGAATTTCACCAAGTATAGGGTAGCCCGCATATACAGGTTATTCCAACAGAATAATAAAGATTGGAATAACAGAAGTTCTCTTCATGAATAAGAAAGAAAGAATACCCTTTACGAGTACAACAAATAATATCCCTTACGGGTACAACAAATAATATCCCTTACTTTTGAAAGAAGAGTATTCTGACTGGTAGGGCGATGATATACTCGAAAAAAACTTGCACTACTCTCAAAGCTTTCTTAAACTCTAAAGAAATACGCTCAAGATTATAGAAGAAGAACTCTCTCTATAGTTTCTCTCTCTAGAGTTTCAGTGAATTCGTAAGAAATAATGAAGGAATGAGCTTCTATTTATAGGAAAATAGAATGCATAGTAACTAATCCATGAACGGTCCAGATTGATTTACTTTAATCTGACGGTCCATATTTAAAGAAAAATCTTTTAGATAAAATATAATATATTCTATTTATAGAATAACTTTAATAAAGTATTCTGTTTTATATAAAAAGATGTTTCTATTTTATTACGTTAATAATACGAATAAAACAAAACTTCACTATAGCTAAATAATTCATATTATTAATTGACAATAATTGAATCAAACTGAGTGACTAATAACGTAAGCCTCAATAATCAATACCGTATGCTACTATGCAACCACACGTATTACTGTACTTTTACTACTGAGTAGTTCAACAGTATCAATGGTAAAACTTTCGCCGTTATATTTAATAAAAAAAATTTGTCGTTTTCTCAATCCGACAATAATTCTGTTGTGGGGTCCACCAATAATTATGCCGTCTTACGAATATTCCCCGACAAAAATAATATTCCCCGACCAATCGAATATAATACAACAACTTGCATACTTTACAAATTTTATAAATACTACTCACAACTATAACATTATCTCAAATTCACACCATAATATTTAAAAAAATATTTCGAAAAAAATTAAATCTTTATTCATAAAATCTGGGGTTTCACAGTATATCTAAATCATTTGGATAAAAGGGAGCTCTCGTCACACATGCCCTTGATTCCCCTGATTACCTGCCGGAAGAAAAATACAGCATGAGCCAAATGCCCAGTACGGATATAGAATACAAATAATGAACCGAAATAACTAACTCAATTTAATGAACTGAACTGAAACGAACAAAACTAACACAAGTAAATAATAGGCTGAATCAAATGGCTATGTGTTATTTCATACCGAGCTCAAAATAAATAGTAATATACCTTGCCACACAGGCAAGTCAAATAATGCCACATAGACAATCAAAATAATGCCACACAGGAAATCACACATCGAACTGCGCAATCCAGATGCATGCAAAATTGGAAGGCGTGTTTGGCACAAACATCACCACTCCGCAGAACAGAACAGAACATAAAACTAGGGTCGACCCATACGTCTCTCACAACAAAACACCAAATGGCCAACTCCCACCGGAGAACAAAACGGAGACGTCATGGACTGATCACACCTCCACGGAAGATGTCATGCCTCGGTGCCAAGAGGACATGCATGTGGTACCCCCACAGGTGGTTATAGCTCAGGTATACCCTATGTATATTCTAACAAAAATATTATGTCACAACACATGCGACACAATATTAACACAAATGGGTTCTAATATGTACATGTTAACTGAAACGAATCATCCACACAAAGTCTCCAAAATATATATTAACATGTACACCACTACAAATATCAAAATAAAATTTAGACATGATACACTAGTCTAAAGAGTACAAATATAAGTTCTAATACAACGCCAAAACAAAACTATCACAATAAATTGACAAGGAATAATTATGAGAGGCAATACTAAATTTCGAAACGAATAACGAAATGAACAAATTAAAAACAAAAGAGTCTTGCTGAAAGAGTACGGAATCCGTACCTGGATTAAGCAATGTAATACCCAAAGTATATTCCAAAAACTCGTTTAGACTCTCTCCGTTAAATCTAAATAATTTAATAAGATTTTATTACAATTCAATCATTAATAACATAATACTATTAAATTTATTATTAAAACTTTTATAACTATGTCGACAAAATTAATTAATTCAAATTAATATACATAACTTCAATTGATTTACTAATTCCGTTTATAAGTTTCAAGGCCAAATATATATATATATATATATATATATATATATATATATATATATATATATATATATATATATATATATATATCAATCTATCACAAATCTAATACGAAGCATTCAGCAGATTCGTTTTATTAATAAAAAAATTAATGGCCATCATTCTCATATACCTATGATGTGTGCCCTCAATCAGCAAGATGCTATAAAATTAAATTAATTACTCACCGAAAGGTATTAGTATTGAAATATAAGCCTCCTGTTATTTCTTCGTCTCTTCTTTGTGCTGCTATGACGCCGCTTCTCCCTTCTTTTCCCTTAACTCGTATCAGGTGTAATGTTTAAGTGAATTAGGTTTAGTTATATTCACATAAAAATAGATTTTATTAATTAATATATATATATTAACTCTCCAAATTTTAATAGGATTTTAAAATTACACAATTATAAATTAGACCCACTTAGTTTAAAACCCAATTTTACTAATTTAATTTATCCATCATTTATTAATATTTATTAGCCCACATATATTAAGTTTGACCCAAATAAATGACAAAGTCCAATTAATACATTTTAAAACAAAATAATTTTTATTATTTAAATTTTATTTTTTTATTTTTTTATTACTTTTTTTTTCCGGGTATTACATCACTTACCCCTTAATAAGGATTCTGTAAGACCCCGAATTTTATAAAATAAAAGTATTCAATAATTATTATTCAGTAAATGGTTAAATTAATAAATGTTAAACTTAAGGGTGATATATGATTTTTTTTCAAAATACACAAGTGGTTATAAAATAATCATTGCTGTCGGGGAATAATCGTTGGTCGTGGAATATTCTTTCTGTCGGGGAATATTCGTACGACGGCGCAGCTATTTGTGGGCCCCATAACAGAATAACTGTCGGATGAAGAAAACGACAAATTTGAGTTTTTACAAATAACGGCGTAGTTGTTACCGTTAACACTGTTGGAATACCTGGTGGTTAAAATACAGTAATACGCGTAGTTGCACAGTAGCACACGGTATTGCACAAAAATTTTTTCAATTATTAATTCTTACGTAAGAAGGCACTACTAAATAATTGTTACAGTAGTTACTGTTCAATATTTTATTTTATTGATTCAATAATTGTTGCATTGATATTTTATATTATTGTTGTTCCAATAATTATTGATGCACAGTATTTTCCATTATCAGATCAATAATTCATATTATTTAAATAATATTATTAGATAGCATTATTGGCAATGTCTAGAAAGTTCTGTCTAAGGAGAGGTTTGGTCATCTAATTGCGCGCCAGTAAAGAGAAATTCTTATTGGAAAGCCTCCTCTTTCCTGGGAACGGCCTGCTTGTCATAAATGTGATTCTGTAATATTATTTGTGAATAATTAATTATTGATTCATAGTATAAGGAAATATTTATTTTATGAGGATATAAATGAGGGATATATTTTTTGTGGTTAAAAATGAAGGAGTTAATATTGAGGTGTTTTATCTGTATTTTTGTCGGAACGGAGGTATTGAAAATCAAATTAGGGTTTTTGAGATATTTTGCGAGGGTTATAATTTTTAATCCGACCGTTGGATCGTGGTAATATTTGGATATGTTATACATATATAAGTTGAGTATATGACCACAAATTTTGAACCGTTAAAAATGAATGTATGATTTGTTATGAATTTTACGAGATGACTGGTTCAGAAATTGTTGAATTTTCGGAGTTAATCATTTTGGTAGAAAATTCTAGAATTGGTGGGCCCCACTCTTGGTTGGTGAAGAAATGTGCTGAGATTTTTATTCAAATGTGGTGGGTGGGAATAGTAGCAGGTAAAGCCATCAGGTTGCAGGTTAAGTCTACTTCGGCGTGCTAACATTTTCCTATAAATAGAGGGCTAAGTTAGAATTGAAAATCACACCAGAAGCATAAGCTTTCTCTCTTTCTCTCTCTATATTATGAAGCATATTTTATGAGTATTTAGATACTTTGAGAGTTGCTATTCAGTGCAAGTTTTCTTCGGCTTTGCATTCCAGTCAGAAATACTGCACTTTTGAGGTAAGGGATATTAAGGGATTTTAAGGGTTGTTATGATTTTCAGTTTCGTAATTTTTCTGATCTTCAAAAATTCTGGAAAAATTTGAAATGATATTTTGATGAGTTTTCTTGATTGTGTCCACAAATGGTGATTTTTGGATGTATAGATTAAGAGTTATGAATTTTATGACAAAAGACTATTTTAAAAGTAACCGCTTACAATTCCTTGTGGTTAACTCCAAAATTGATGAAATTTTTATTGGGGGTACATGTATATAATAGAAGTATACTCTGTAAATTTCAGAATTTTTGAACAAAAGTTCAATTTTTGATAAATGTCTAAATATTCGGCTGTTTTGGTCATATGAAAAATAGTAAATGAATTTTAAAAATTCTGAGAAAAATATATGTTCAATATGGGACTATATTCTGCTAAATTCCAGAAAAAAAAAATATTTTTAGAACTGATTTGGTATTTTTCATGAAAATAAACTAGTTATGAGTAAATGAATTAAATATGTTATGTGAAGTAAGAAAATTAAAAAATAGGAATTTATGGCTTGAGAATCCTATATGAGGTATATGCATATTTTTGTTGAGGATTTTTGGTTATTGGTAATGAAATATTTGAGTTTGGCATTTTAGGATGATTAAATGCATTATTTAGTAAATTGTAAACAATTAAAATAAATTGTTTATAAGCTTAAGAAATGTTATTCTTTCAATATCATTATACCGAAATATTGGTATGAATTTTATTGTGGAATTTCTACCTATTTGTGTCGGGGTTACTATTCATGAGTTACTATTCACGAGTTACTATTTACGAGTTACTATTCATGATAAAATTGGTTTCTTTTTTTGACCAAATTATAGTTAATTTATGAATATTACTCTTAAAATTAAATCTATATTTTGATCATATTGTTTTTATTATCATATATAACATTTTTATAACCCTAATGTTGAAATTCTCTTTCACTTGAGTGTAAAGATGGGTAGATTGTTGGTATGATCATGACTATGAGTTCTCTTTGGCCAGTAGTACAAAGTTGAATTGTTGACTGGTATGATCATGACCATTGAATTTATAACTGAATATCTTTAGCTTAAGTGTAAAGGTGAATTGATCAACATGGTTATAATTATTGTTTATATAATTCTGAAATGATTATATATTTCTTTGAGATATTAATATATTTGACCTATAGTGCAAATATGAACTGTTGAAGAATATCTTTGGTATGTAGTGCAAAGATGAACTGTTGATGAATATCTTTGGCCTGCAGTGCAAAGATGAATTATTGATGAATATCTTTGGTCGTAGTGCGAAGATGGATTTATTAGCATGATTATGAACAAGAACTGTGATTTGGTATAACCATGATCTTTGATGTTTCAGGTAAAGACATGTGATGAAAATATTCTTCGTCCTGGGTGCGAAGAAAAATTTAGAATCACAATTATGATTATGAGTTATTCATATGATTGTGAAAAGAAACTGTTGAGTGATGTTACAGGAATAAAACATTGTTGGTGGATTTTTAACATGGAGAAGATAATAGACTTTATGGTCTATTTGACTCTTCTAATGGATTGCTCGTTCCGCTGCAACTATGGTTGAAATTTTTATCATCTACCATATGTTCTAAATCTCTGATTTATTACTGATGAAGACTATTGATAATTTATTTATCTTTACTCATTATATTCTTTACTGGGCTAGTTGTGCTCACCCTTTTGTTTCACAATTCCTTTCAGGTAATAAGAGTGTAGCTGGGTCGAGCGGGGGTAACAAGGGAATAGAACGGTGGTCATCATTTAGTAGTTATATTTGGTGAAGAAAATAGGGTGAGGCGAACCCAACGTTGGAAGGGTGTTTTTGCCACTATCATACAAGATGTCTAACGACATACACAACCTCGTGTCATGATAAGACAGGATTGTGCACATCCGCTTGCCGAGTATATCTACAAGTACAACCTATATAATCTTGGTATTTGTTTGAAGTATAATTCTCATTTAGAGACAGTGGAGATAATGTTATGTCAAGGGAAGACTCCCCATTGGGAAGAATATGATAGTAATCTTCTCGTTTTTCTTTAGGGTATATTGGGTCAACCAAGGATAATTCTGTGGCCATATGATATCTATCACAAACTAGAAGCCTGGCCTCCCATGTATAAAGGTTTTCTTGAGCACTTCCCAAAGATTCTAATTTCTAAAACAGTTTTTGACTATACCTTTATGTAAGGTGTCATTGTGAGGTGCTGTCCATGGTTGGGACATGAGTCACATTTGGTATATATTTGTATCCAAACTCACAGCATATATGTTGTTGTATTTTGCACGACAATTATTGTAATAAAGTTGTAGTTGTTTTCTGTACCATGTATTTGGCGACTCAGAATAGGTTGGATGGCATGGACCTATTTTGGGGTTGTCACAGATTCCGTCCCCGAAATCAAAAGAATGGAACGCACCTAATTTTCAAAGAGATGCGGATACTCCGCTCGAATAGACTCCTCCATCTCCCAAGTGGCTTCCCGCTCCAAATGATTCCTCCACAAAACCTTAACAAACGGAATAGTCTTCCTCCTCATAATCCGCTCTTGACGATCCAAGATCGCGTCAGCTTGTTCCTCATAAGTAAGATCCTCCCGAATCTTATCGAACGAATATTATACCACATGCAATGGATGATAATGATAACTCCTCAATACTGACACATGGAACACATTGTGCACATGAGCTAGCTGTGGAGGCAAAGCTAACTGATATGCCACTTCAACAACCCTCTCCAAAATCTCAAATGGGCCAATATAACGCGGACTAAGCTTCCCTGTCAACCCAAATCGCCAAATGCCCCTCCAAGGAGAAACTTTTAGAAACAAATGCTCACTAGGTTCAAACTCTAAAGTCCTCCTATGCTTATCAGCATAACATTTCTGCCGTGATCGAGCCGACTTCAATTTCTCCTTAGCCACAATTACCTTTTCCGTAGTGATTTGGACTAACTCAGTCCCTTCTATGGCTCTTTCGCCAACCTCATCCCAATAAGTTGGTGCTCGACACTTCCTACCAATAAGTTGCCCATCAGTTTGCGAATGGAAAAAAGTACTAAAGTTGAGTCGAGTGCCCCAAGCTCGTTGAAACCCTTTCCAAAACCGTGAAGTGAACCGTGGGTCCCGATCTGAAACAATTGATACTGGAGTACCATGAAGTCTAACAATCTCCTGCTAAAAGATTTGTGCCAACCTATCCACCGAGTAACCCTCATGGATAGCCAAGAAGTGTGCCAATTTAGTCAGCCGGTCCACTACTACCAAAATGGCATCATTCTTCCTGAAAGTCTTTGGCAAACCAGTCACAAAATCCATCGTGGTATCCTCCCACTTCCACACTAGAATGTCTAACTGCTGCAGCAAACCACTAGCTTGTTGATGTTCTATCTTCCCTTGTTGACAAGTGAGGCACTTTCCAACATATTCAGGCACGTCTCTTTTCATCCCATTCCACCAAAAAATTTTCTTCAAATCCCTATACATCTTCGTAGAAGCTGGATGAATAGAAAATGGCGAACTATGAGCATCAGCCAACACCGCCTCCTATATGATTGGATCCGATAGTACACACAACCACTCACCCAACCAAATCACACCATGGTCATCAATACGAAACTCGGGCTGCTTGCCCTCCTCTAAATTCACCGTCATACTCCACAACTCCCCATCTTCTTTTTGAGCTTCTTTGTCCCGCGATATAAGAGAGGGCTCCACTCTCATACCTGCCAAATGCACATCTGAACCTTGCACATACAACTCTAACTCTAGCCGCTCCATATCTGAAATAAGCTGAGGTTGTGTAATAAGGGTTGCTACACTCCTTGAACTCTTTCGGCTCAGAACATCTGCAACCACATTTGCCTTCCCCACGTGATACTGAATTCTAGCATCATAATCCTTTAGAAGCTCCAACCAACGCCTTTGCCTCATGTTGAGCTCCTTCTGAGTGAAAATGTATTTAAGACTTTTGTGATCGGTGAAGATATTGTGACGCCCCCAAATTCGGGTATCTTCCAACCCAACATATGGTACTCCACTTTACTAACATTCATACAACCATTCCATTGAAATACAACAAAATGAATGTAATTACTATCTTCTTATTACAATCAAAGTATAATCCTTCCCAGGTTCATAAACCGATTACATCATTCGTTGTTCATAATGTATAATACATACAAACATATTAGTCTATTACACGATGGTTAAGTATCCATCTTAGCCTTGCCCTTATCTCTCTTAGATTTCTCAGTACGTTCATCCTTAACTACAATTATATAATTCAAGCAAGAATTGAGCATGACAGCTTAGCAAGTTTATCAAAGGATAACAGTAATACCACATTCGTGAATTATATAACAATTCCTATATAACTAAACAAATAGTTATGAAGTATTATGAAACAATAATACTTAAACATTTCATATCATCAATTCCCAATGTATAGAGTATATTAGAAATTCTGAATCGGCCGATAGACCATGAATAGTAGCTTTAAGTTTTCATACTTGAAAAGGATATCACAGCACTAAGGTTGTACATCCACATTGCTTACAAGCACTTCTAGGTGATCAGCCTATAGTACGCTATGTTGATCAACATTCATTCGTTAAACGTATTTACGTTTAACATTTTTGAAAACTCGCGTGCCCATCGAAATATTGATGAAAAATACTTTTGTTTGTTCATAGTTAAACCTTACCTTCACGTCCGTACCAATTTCTTGGCATAGGATAGTGTTAACATTTCTATATAGAAAGATATGAATATCAATCAATCTATATCTTACGAGTAGTCTAGCCAAATTAAATCTAGCATCGACCCTTTCTTTAAAATCAGTCATGCAATTCAGTACAATGAATCACATAAAACTTGGCTAACTTGAAAGTCAGACAAGCGTTAAGAAACTTGCCTTTCAGCATCTTCAAATAACTTAATCGACTGACCACAACCTTTACAGAATCTACATGATATATTCACATAGTACACTGGAATTAGCTATCAAACAATTGTTCACATTGTTCCTACCAACTTCTTTCTCTTCTATGTCTTTGTTAACTTAATATCATTAATAAGGTCAACTCAACTTATTACCCTTCATCCCGGTTTATTAATCAACTTACGTTATTAACTGGACTCTAACATTGTTGATAAGGTACCAACTTTGTTCATCATTCATAACTTATTAACACACATTCAATTCCTAAGTTTAATACCATATACATTAGTATATGTAGTATAGGATTTGTCTTAGTACATTTATTGAGTATATAAACTCAACTCATGTAGGTCTCGGAACAACTGAAGTTTAAAACTTAAGTTTTCTATCACAAGCCCTGAACTCGCGCCGCGGCGTGGGCTTCTTAGTACTAGACTGGCGCTGCGGCGCCAGTTAGCAGTGTTTGGGTTCCGGTCTCGGCGCTGCGGCGCGAGACTTAATACTAACAGTGGCGCTGCGGCGCCATTTAGCAGTGGCCAACTTTACTATGCCGGCACTGCGGCGCGACATTTAACACTATGTCTGGCGCCGCGACGCCAGACCTTAGTACCAGAATTCTCAGCAGTTTTGAAAATTTTGTGAAATTCCTAGGACCGTAACTTCTTCGTTATAAGCCCGATTTGGTCCGTTCAAAAGCCTACATATCATAAATGACATACTCTACGCGTTCATATAAGAATTCGACACTTTTGAATCCGTTAACTCAAAATTCACTATTGAGTTCATTTTCTAAGCGTTCGTAAACGTTAATGAGCGTTCAATGGTCGTTTTCTTCATTTTAAGTCGTAATCCATCGATTCTCGAACCCACAACTCTTAATTACCCTATCTCACTTGTTGACATTGAAAAACAACATTTTCAAGTCTCATGGCAACTTTCGACTACCAATCCGAAATTTTAACGTTTTCGACGTTTAACGTCTATTTCCGTGAAATTCGCCATAACTTTGTTACTAATGTTCTCTACGCCAAATCACATGGAATACTCCATGGATTTCATATCTACATCCTAACCAAACAAGATGCACATATTAATGTATTGATGGAGTTCAATTATTTATCAACAATCAATCTCAACAATCAATATTTTCATAGTTTAAAACTATATCAATCCTTATGATTTCTATGATTACATGACTTATAGAGATTGAATCTATGGTAAGCCACTCGTATTCCACCATACAAACCATAACCCACCCATCTATGATTCTCCATGATAAAAGAAAATCAAAAGAGATAAAAGTATAAATAAGGAATATTACCTTTAAGAACTCTTTATGAAATCTCTTGGAAAACTCTAAGTCAAAGCTTCTAAAGTGTATGATTGGATGAGTCTAGCTCTCTTTCTCTCTCAAATAATCTAGGTTGAGCAATTGAAAAACTCTCAAATGACCAACCTTGGCTTTCTATTTATAGAAAATGAAATGAAGGGCAATCTAGACATTACACATTCCCACCTCCTTACTATTGACACTTTGTCACCAAGTAAAATGCTTGGTGACCAAGCATTATGCTTGGCTTGCACACCAAGGGGCCGACCCACCCTTTCCCATGAGTCATCCCCATGGGTTGCCCCATGGGTTTTACCCATTCGGTGACCCACCGATTCGATCCACGGTTCGGTTTTTCATGCATTGGGCTTAAGCAATCTATTATTGGGCCTTGACTTGGGCTTAACCCATTAATCCCTTGGGCTTACTCATTCAATTAATTGGACTAAACATAATCCCACTCAAATGAATTAACCTTAAGTCTTAACTTAATTCTACAATACGAATCGTATTCTATACATATAATTCACGTATTCTCTTCGTATAATACCCATACAATAATCGTATTGTACTTCGTATTAACTCATCGTATTATACATAGATACTAAATAGTATAAAACTTGTATAACACACGCTTTATCCATATCTCAATTCCTTCTACGCATATCATTTCCTTCTCGGAAATCAATATACTCAACCCTTAGGTTTTAAGTCCGAGGACGAAAACTTCGTTTGTCATAAATGAAATACTATCAGATATTTCATCTTATCTTGATATTCTATCATTACGCGTTTCTCAGAATTTCAAAATAATTTCCCGAACAGAAATGGATGAATAGTGTTTTTACGGAAATTTCTCGGAAATCATTTATTTTCGTCTCAAAAATTCTAAACAATTAATTCTAGCACGTAGCCAGATTACTAACCATATAAACACATTCTAGGTCATAGAACGACCTTCACATAGCTTACTCACAAAATAAATCAATTAAATTCATTTAATTCACATAATCAAATAAAAATTTAATTGTCATAAAAATCAGATTTTCTCGGGCGTTACATTCTCTTCCCCTTATAAGGATTATGTCCCCAGAATCTTAGCTTATAATTACATAAACAAATGAGCAAAATCTTCCTTCATTTTACTTTCGAGCTCTCACGTTGCTTCTTCAGCATTGTGGTTTCTCCATAACACCTTCACTGAAGGTATGACCTTATTTCTTAATAGTTGTTCCTTCCTATCAATAATTTGAATTAGAAGTTCCTCATAGGATAAATCTTTCTCTACTTGAATAGAGTCATACTCTATTACGTGTTTATAGTCCGGTTTATAAGGACGCAACACTGACACATGAAACACATTATGAATGCTTTCCATTTCTGGAGGTAAGGCTACTTCATAAGCCACCTCTCCTACCCTTCTTAAGATCTCAAAAGGTCCTACAAACCTTGGACTTAACTTCCCTTTCTTTCCAAAACGTATCTTCCCCTTCCAAGGCGATACTTTCAAAAAGACAAAAGACCCTACCTCGAATTCTCTATTTTCTCTGTGAGGATCTGCATACTTCCTCTGCCGGTCTTGAGCCGCAACTAATCGAGTACGTATTATCTTCACCATGTCCGCCGTTTGCTGTACCATTTTAGGTCCCAACATCCGACGTTCACCCACCTTATCCCAACACAATGGAGTTCGGCACTTCCTTCCATACAACGCTTCGTAAGGTGGCATGCCTATACTAGCGTGAAAACTGTTGTTGTACGAAAATTCCACCAACGGTAAATATTCATCCCAACTCCCATTGAAATCCATAACGCAAGATCTTAACATATCTTCAAGCGTTTGAATTGTCCGCTCACTCTGACCATCCGCCTGAGGATGATACACCATACTCAATCTTAACTGCGTTCCCATTTGCTCTTGCAAACTCCTCCAAAAGTTCGATGTCAATCGTGGATCACGATCTGACACAATCGAAACAGGTACTCCATGTCTGGAGATAATTCCCTTGACATACAACTTAGCTAATTGATCTAGGTCATACCTAACTTCTATTGGTAGAAAATGAGCCGATTTCGTCAATCAATCCACTATCACCCAAATAGCATCGTATCCTTTTCTTGTTGTTGGAAGTCCCACCACAAAGTCCATCGTGATGTGCTCCCATTTCCACTTTAGAATTTCTAACGGTTGCAACAACCCGCTCGGTCGTTGATGTTCAGCCTTAACTTTTTGACATGTTAAGCACCTACTAACGTATTCTGCTATCTCCCTTTTCATGTTCGGCCACCAAATGTTCTAACGAAGGTCTTGATACATCTTCTTACTGCCAGGATGTATTGAGTACCTCGAACTATGGGCCTCCATCATAATTTCTTCCTTTAATTTAGAATCATTTGGAATCCAAATTCTTCCTTCAAAACGAAGTAATCCCTCCTTATCGAGGTTATACTTAGTCTTCTCTTCATCTTCAATCCTCTTTTTCATCTGCTTGCATTCTTCGTTGTTCAATTGTACTCCCCTAACCCGTTCCACTATGGTTGGTTGGGTTTTCATGGAAAATAACATTTCTACCGCTTCCTCCGGTAACTTAACTTCTAACTCCATTCTTGCCATCGCTGTTACCAACTCATTCTAAGTTGTTAACATTGACAGTTTCTCTCTTCCCTTCCTACTTAGCGCATCGGCCACTACATTTGCTTTCCCCGGATGATATAAAATATCACAGTCATAATCTTTGATTAACTCTAACCACCTTCTCTGTCTCATATTCAACTCCTTCTATGTGAAGATATATTTCAGACTTTTGTGGTCCGTGTATATCTCACACTTCTCACCATATAGATAATGCCTCCATATCTTCAAGGCAAAAACTACCGCTGCTAATTTCAGATCATGAGTATGATAGACCTTCTCATAATCCTTCAATGATGTGACGCATACGTAATGACTTTGCCATGCTGCATGAGCGCGCAACCCAGTCCTTTATGCGAAGCATCGCTATACACTACAAAGTTCCCTGTATCGTTGGGTAAAGACAATACAGGTGCCTCACTTAATCTCTTTTTCAATTCCTGAAAACTGTTCTCACATTTTTCAGTCCACGCATACTTAACTGACTTTTTCGTTAGATTTGTCAACGGAGTAGCTATTTTAGAAAAGTCCGGAATGAACCTTCTATAGTATCCCGTTAACCCCAGAAATCTCTGAACCTCGGTTGGCATTTTCGATTGTTCCCACTCATTAACTACTTTGACTTTTGCTGCATCCACGAAAATGCCATCTTTATCAATAACATGCCCTAGAAACTGCACTCTCTCAATCCAAAATTCACACTTTGTGAATTTCGCATACAACTTCTCCTTCCTTATTGTTTCCAACACTATTCTTAAATGTTTTGCATGATCTTCTAACGTCATAGAGTAGACTAGAATATCATCAATGAACACTACGATGAACTTGTCCAAATATTATTTGAACATTTAATTCATCATATCCATAAATGTGGCTGGCACATTAGTCAACCCAAACAACATCACCAAAAACTCGTAATGATCATAACGAGTTTTGAACGCCATCTTAGGTACATCCTCCTTCCTCACCTTTAACTGATGATACCCCGTGCACAAATCTATCTTAGAAAAATACTTTCCCCCTTTCAACTGATCAAATAGATCATCGATCCTGGGCAATGGGTATTTATTCTTAATCGTTAATTTGTTCAACTCTCGATAGTCGATACAAAGTCTTAACGACCCATCCTTCTTCTTAACAAACAACACCGGTGCTCCCCAAGGAGACACACTCGGTTGAATGTACTTTTTATCTAATAATTCTTGTAATTGAACCATTAACTTCTTCATCTCAACTGGCGCCATATGATATGGTGTCCTTAAAACTGGTGTCGTTCCCGGTAACAGATCAATTACAAACTCAACTTCCCTATCCGGTGGAATACCCGGTAACTCCTTCGAAAATACATCCGCGAACTCTTGTACTATAGGTATCTGGTCCAAAGATGTTCCCACTCTTTGGGTATCCACAACATGGCATAGATAACCTACACACCCTTTTCTCAACATCTTCCTAGATTGTGTCATCGACAGACAACAAGAGCGTCTCGGTGATTTACTACCGAAGAACACTACCTTGGTTTTCTTAGAAAGTCGAATGTTCACACTTTTCCTATGGCAATCTATCATCGCCTTATGGTTAACCAACCAATCCATACCAAGAATTACATCAAATTCTTTTAACCTTATCAGTACTAAATCTACCGATAACTTATTCCCTCTAATATGTACACAACAACCCTTATGAATATGTTCAATGGGGATTATCTCTTCGTGTGCTACCTTAACGTCTAAAGGTATTGGTAACTTCTTAGGGATTAAACCTAATCACTTAGCAAATTCACATGCTATAAAAGAACAAGTAGCACCCGAGTCAAATAGCACATAAGTATTTATCTCATTGACCGGAATGATACCTACTACCACATCCGTTGATGCAACCGCATCTTGGACAGTCATATTAAATGTACGAGCTGAGGGTCAACCCACTGATGGTTTTGGTCCAGTAATAGCTAACTTACCACTACCAGAACCCTTATTTCCCTCTAACCCTTTCTTCGGGCAATTTCTTGCCATGTGGTCCATTGACCCACAGACAAAACACCCCTGGTTCTTCTTAGGGTTAGGACAGTTGGGTGACAAATGCCCCTCCTACCCACAGTTGTAGCAGACTGCTTTCCCCTTTAAACAGACTCCTATATGAGTCTTTCCGCATATCTTACATGCTTCCGCCCTTCTCTTGGGTTCTCCTCGCTTTAACCCAGTATTCCCAGGGTTAAAACTCTTCCTCTTTGGCAAGTTGCCGCTTCCGCTGGCAACTTCAGCCTTACTCACTCCCTCTAACTTACTCTTGTTCTTTTGCTCTTTGTAGTACTGAGACAATGCTTCACCACCACCTTCTGCTATTATTGCCTTTTCCAGAATGGTCCGATAGGAAGCACTCTGAAAAATCGATATTCTATTATAGAGCCAGGGTTTTAAGCCATGCTCAAACCTGCACGCCTTCCTCTTCTCTGTATCCACCTGGTGTGGAGCAAATCTTGCCAATTCATTGAACTTGGCGGCATACTGGGGAACTGTCATATCCCCTTGCTTAAGTTCTAGGAACTTAATCTCCATCCTTCCCTGCATGCTAGTAGGGAAATAGTTTTCGAAGAAGACCTTCTTAAACTATTCCCACGTAACAGCTTCTGTTCTAGCCCCACGCTGGTGAGCTTCCCACCAGTAGTTGGCTTCCCCGTCATCATGTAGGTTGCAAAAGAAGTCTTCTGCGCCTCACCTACATTTGTTATCAGAAACGCCTTTTCAATCTCTTTTACCCATGTCTGGGCTTCTAAAGGGTCCGTTGTTCCTCGGAACTCAGGAGGACCCACACTCTTAAATTCCTTGAAGGTAGTTGTTCTTACTACCCCAGGAGCTACAGGAATCCCACCCCCCACTTGGTTAAATACAGCCGTTAATAAATTAACGAACTCTTGCATAGGGTTATTAGGACCCCCCTGATTCTCATTATGAGACTCGGCCTCTTGGTTACGTTCTCTCCTTCTTGGCGGCATAATTCTGATTAAATAAATGAAGTTTCGTTATTATCTATTTAACTACTACATTATCATTCTCAAACAACAACAACTCATACCACAACAAGCAGATTAAATAAAAGCTTCATTATATTGATATGCTTTCATAGTCAAAACTATTTACATCATGTTCCCTTAGCCAAAAGCTATTACATACTATCCCCCGATTGCCTTCTACCAAAAATTGGGATTAACAAAAAGACTACCCTTTAATTATACAAAAAAGGACTTTACGTCACTACTACATACAAAAAGATCTAATGATCTACTAACACTGTCAAACAACATTCTCATATTTTTGATTTGCCAGAATCGACACTATATCTCGACTTTTGGTATGTCGAGTCTGCCCGGACTCAATAGAATAACAAGCAATTTTTAGCTTGAAATCCTCATGAGCACATTCGTGGATGTATGACATCCTAGCTATTTTTTGGTTTTTTTCAACCAGTTTCTTTCGAAGTTCCACAGCCTCTTCCTTATAATCACGTGCCTTATCTGTCATAAGCACTTTCTCATCGTGCTCTGACTCAAAATCTGCCTCTGCAGACTCTTTCGCCTTATATAGGGCGGTTATCTCCTCATTCTGCGTCTCTACCACAGTGCACAGATGCACATCCCTATCCAACACTGCCAGATACAATGATCTCATTGCATCCGGAGGTGTTGGCTCCTGAGTAGGCACCACCGTATTAATCGATGTTACCTCCATCTCCTCTTCTACATCCAGCATCTCATTTAAATATGATGCTAATCCCATCGTCTCGTCAGAGTATTCCTCCTCAAATATGTACTCCTCTATGTCGGAGTCTTCTAAGACCACTATCGGTACCTCCGCCACTGGCATGGGTACAATCTCTACTTGGTTTACTGACTCTTCACTAACAACGTGAATGTCTCTATACATTATGCTATCTATTGACATCTACAACAGCACATAACAAATTAATTAGTACATAATACACAATAGTATAAGCGCAAATCACATTTAATTTATTTAAGATTAATTTCCATCTTTTAATGCTTTAGATACTGAGTTATCTCAATACCTTATTAATTCATTTAACTTGAATTTCATTCTTCCGACTTTACCTTCCTTACGAGGTTATTAGTCTAAGGTTTTCCCCTCTTCAGTTTTATAACCTAAGGCTTTGATACCAACCTGTGACGCCCCCAAATTTGGGTATCTTCCAACCCGACATATGGTGCTCCACTTTACTAACATTCATACAACCATTCCATTGAAATATAACAAAATGAATGTAATTACTATATTCTTATTACAATCAAAGTATAATCCTTCCTAGGTTCATAAACCGATTACATCATTCGTTGTTCATAATGTATAATACATACAAACATACTAGTCTATTACACGATGGTTAAGTATCCATCTTAGCCTTGCCCTTATCTCTCTTAGCTTTCTCAGTACGTTCATCCTTAACTGCAATTATATAATTCACACAAGAAGTGAGCATGACAGCTCAGCAAGTTTATCAAAGGATAACAGTAATACCACATTCGTGAATTATATAACAAATCCTACATAACTGAACAAATAGCTATGAAGTATTATGAAACAATAATACTTTAACATTTCATATCATCAATTCCCAATGTATAGAGTAGATTAGGAATTCTGAACCGGTCGATAGACCATGAACAGTAGCTTTCAGTTTTCATACTTGAAAAGGATATCATAGCACTAAGGCTGTACATCCGTATTGCTTACGAGCACTTTTAGGTGATCAGCCTATAGTACTCTATGTTGATCAACATTCATTCTTTAAACGTATTTACATTTAACATTTTGGCAAACTCGCGTGCCCATCGAAATATCGATGAAAAATACTTTTGTTTGTTCATAGACAAACCTTACCTTCACGTCTGTACCAATTTCTTGGCATAGGATAGCGTTAACATTTCTATATAGAAAGATATGAATATCAATCAATCTATATCTTACTAGTAGTCTAGCCGAATTAAATCTGGCATCGACCCTTTCTTTAAAATCATTCATGCAATTCAGTACAATGAATCACATAAAACTTGGCTAACTTGAAAGTCAGACAAGCGTTAAGAAACTTACCTTTCAGCGTCTTCAAATAACTTAATCGACTGACCACAGCCTTTACAGAATCTACATGATATATTCACATAGCACACTACAATTAGCTATCAAACAATTGTTCACATTGTTCCTACCAACTTCTTTCTCTTCTATGTCTTTGTTAACTTAATATCATTAATAAAGTCAACTCGACTTATTACCCTTCGTCCCAGTTTATTAACCAACTTACATTATTAACTAGACTCTAACATTGTTGATAAGGTACCAACTTTGTTCATCATTCATAACTTATTAACACACATTCAATTCCTAAGTTCAATACCATATACATTAGTATAGGTACTATAGGATTAGTTTTAGTACATTTATTGAGTATATAAACTCAACTCATGTAGGTCTCAGAACAATTGAAGTTTAAAACTTAAGTTTTCTATCACAAGCCCTGAACTCGCGCCGCGGCATGGGCTTCTTAGTACTAGACTGGCGCTGTGGCGCCAGTTAGCAGTGTCTGGGTTCCGGTCTCGGCGCTGCGGTGCGAGACTTAACACTAACAGTGGCGCTACGGTGCCATTTAGCAGTGGCCAACTTTACTGTGCCGGCATTGCGGCGTGACATTTAACACTATGTCTGGCGCCGCGGCGCCAGACCTTAGTACCAGAATTCTCAGCAGTTTTGAAAATTTTGTTGAATTCCCGTGGCCGTAACTTCTTCGTTATAGGCCCGATTTGGTCCGTTCAAAAGCTAACACGTCATAAATGACATACTCTACGCGTTCATATAAGAATTCGACTCTTTTGAATCCGTTAACTCAAAATTCACTATTGAGATCATTTCCTAAGCGTTCGTAAACGTTAATGAGCGTTCAATGCTCGTTTTCTTCGTTTTAAGTCAGAATTCAACGATTCTCGAACTCACAACTCTTAATTACCCTATCTCACTTGTTGACATTGAAAAACAACATTTTCAAGTCTCATGGAAACTTTCGACTACCAATCCGAAATTTCAACGTTTTCGACGTTTAACGTCTAATTCCGTGAAATTCGCCATAACTTTGTTACTAATGTTCTCTACGCCAAATCACATGGAATACTCCATGGATTTCATATCTACATCCTAACCAAACAAGATGCACATATTAATGTATTGATGGAGTTCAATTGTTTATCAACAATCAATCTCAACAATTTATATTTTCATGGTTTAAAACTATATCATACCTTATGATTTCTATGATTACATGACTTATAGAGATTGAATCTATGGTAAGTCACTCTTATTCCACCATACAAACCATACCCCACCCATCTATGATTCTCCATGATAAAAGAAAACCAAAAGAGATGAAAGTAGAATTAAGGAATATTACCTTTAAGAACTCTTTATGAAATCTCTTGGAAAACTCTAAGTCAAAGCTTCCAAAGTGTATGATTCGATGAGCCTAGCTCTCTTTCTCTCTCAAATAATCTAGGTTGAGCAATTGAAAAACTCTCAAATGACCAACCTTGGCTTTCTATTTATAGAAAATGAAATGGAGGGCAATCTAGACATTACACCTTCCCACCTCCTTACTATTCGCACTTGGTCACCAAGTAAAATGCTTAGTGACCAAGCATTATGCTTGGCTTGCACACCAAGGAGCCGGTCCACCCTTGCCCATGAGTCATCCCCATGGGTTGCCCCATGGGTTTTACCCATTCAGTGACCCACCGGTTCGATCCACGATTCGGTTTTTCGTGCATTGGGCTTAAGCAATCTATCATTGCGCCTTGACTTGGGCTTAACCCATTAATCCCTTGGACTTACTCATTCAATTAATTGGACTAAACATAATCCCACTCAAATGGATTAACCTTAAGTCTTAACTTAATTCTACAATATGAATCGTATTCTATACGTATAATTCACGTATTCTCTTCGTATAATACCCATACAATAATCGTATTGTACTTCGTATTAACTCATCATATTATACATAGATACTAAATAGTATCAAACTTGTATAGCACACGCTTTATCCATAACTCAATTCCTTCTACGCATATCATTTCCTTCTCAGAAATCAATATACTCAACCCTTAGGTTTTAAGTCCGCAAGCGAAAACTTCGTTTGCCATAAATGAAATATTATCAGATATTTCATCTTATCTCGATATTCTATCATTACGCGTTTCTCAGAATTTCAAAATAATTCCCCGAACAGAAACGTATGAATAGTATTTTTACGGTTCGTCTCGAAAATTCTAAACAATTAATTCTAGCACGTAACCAGATTACTAACCATATAAACACATTCTAGGTCATAGAACGACCTTCACATAGCTTACTCACAAAATAAATCAATTAAATTCATTTAATTCACATAATCAAATAAAAATTTAATTGTCATAAAAATCCGATTTTCTCAGGCATTACAGATATCACAAGTCTCTCCATACAAATAATACCTCCAAATCTTTAGGGCAAAGATTTTGACACCCCAAAATTCGGGCACTTTAATCCCACAGATTTGGTGTTCACTGTCCAATTAAATCACAACTAACTATCCATAAACAAAGGATATAATTAAACTCAAAAGTTTAAACAATCAATCTCCCATTAAATGTTTACATAACCCAAAATAAATTCCAGGTCATCTAACCTTTATTACAATCATCAGCGGAAAATTAAAACATGATCATAATTAAATATATTACATAAGCTTCATAAATAAAAGATAAATTAAACGTTGTCGTCTAATCAAGCACTTTGTCATTGTCATTGCTTGTAGAAAGCTCTTCAAACTTCTTAACTTCATCTGCATTGTTTTGTGCAAGAGTGAGCAATGTAACAATCCAAGATTTTATTTGTAATTTAAAATATTTATTAAATTAAATAAATATTTTATTGATGAAGTTGTTGTTTTGTAATTTAAAATATTTCTTAAATTAAATAAACATGTGATTGTTGTTAGTAAATATTTATGAATCAAATTTATCAGATAATATTCTAAATTAATTTAATTTATAATTAGAGAGTTGTAAGATAACATGAGATGTTATATTGTTGTTTTGATTTAATAATTTAAGATGGTATGTTAAATTATTAAATAAAATTATAATGAGAATATAATTTTGTGATGTTTGTTTAAGTGGAATATTTATTTAAATATAGTGTGATTAATTTATTTGATTAATGTTGGATATGAAAATCTAAATAAATAATATGTGATTATAAATCATAAACTATATTATTTATTAAAATAAATTAAGGGAGTTTAATTTAGTTTTTGCCAAACAAGGTTTAAAATATTAAAGTCTTTAAATTTTAAAGAGTTTTGCCAAACAAAGCCTTATGGCTTTTAGAATTTTGAATTTTGAATTATAAATAAAATAAATTAAATAATAAATATAATATATTTATAACCTATACGTTTATTAGCCTGTAACTGATACAATAAGTATGCGTATTATTATTGGTTATCAGTTTGGTTTCAATGCATAACTTAGTTACTAAGCCTAGGAAGAAAACTGAGAATTCAGAGAGGAACTTGAGAGAGAATTGAGAGAGAACCTAAGGATTTCCAAAGCAAATTCAGTGGAGATAGCAAGGATTGCAAGCAATTTAAAGGTATTATTACATAACCTTAGTGTGTGTGTGTGTGTGTGTGTGTGTGTGTGTGTGTGTATATATATATATATATATATATATATATATATATATATATATATGTATACATATACGAGTTTATGGCATAATTTATATGTTCTGTGAATTCATTTTTCTGTTGAATTGTTGCTATTCAACTGAATTGTGGTGATTATATGTGTTGGTTATGTTTGAGTTTGTATGTAAACAAGAAATTCTATGCTAATTTCGTTTAAAAGAAGGAAAAGTAAGTTACAGTGAGTATTTTGCATTTGGCTTATGAAAGTACCAAATTTAGTGGCTAATTTGTATGTTAATATGCAAATTGAGTATTGTTTATGCTAGTTCATTAAAAAACGAAGAAAATGTAGTTTGAACAAAGTGATTTGGTGAAGAATTGTAATAATAGTAATGATTTTTTGTAAAAGAACTCAAAAATTGAGTTTTTATATGAAAACATGAAATTTAAGAAATTAAATTAGTTAGAATGGTTGTTAAATTATTCTATATTGATGAAAATGTGAGGAAACATGTTTGTGATAGTTCTATACCAATCATATGTGTAAGTTTCACTATTTTGTGAGTGAAATTCGTGTTAGTTGGCCTAAAAACAGTGTTGAATCATGTTATGTAAAAACTGGAACTGGTGCGTAGCGCGGGAGTGCAGCCTCTTGGCGTAGGCCGCGCTGGCGCGCTGTAACCTAGTATAATACTGGCGTGGCAGTGCCAGTAGCAAGTCATAGACGGTGAAGTCTATTACTTCTGCAGAATTTGGACATTCATTGTAACTTAGTTTAATGTTATGTTCATGTGTCAGATGTGTAATAACAAGGTTAAAACAGAAACCTATCATGTGGTTAGTAACTCTAAAATGTAAAGCTAGTAAGTTGTGAAAATGTTATGTATGATTTAAGAAACTTATTGATCAATGAATAAGTGTGATGAAACGTACACTTGTGATTCTAAAATATGTATAGTGAGGTAAGATTTGTACTAAATTAACAAGTTTATCTAGAAATGGGTGTTATTTTGTATGTGGATGTTAACATGTCTAATAGATATTGTGATTCCACTAAAATGTGTAGGTGAATGTGAGTTTTAATATTATAGCTTACGCTTGAGGCAAGTTTTCTAACTCTACACTTTCGTTGAGCTAGTTCTATTATTACATTAAGTTTATTTACCCTATCTCAATTACAATTACGCAAGTTCTCTAACCTTTGCTACTTTATTATTCAGCAAGGTTACTTTTCACTGTCATGTTATACTTATGCAAGTTCTCTATCTCTAATCTATTTTGAGCAATTTATTGTTATGCAAGTTCCTTAACCCTCATTTATTGTTGAGCAAGTTAATTAATCTTTGTTTCTTTATTCCAAACGAGATTACTTTGGTTATTCAAAGTCTGTAATTTTATTGTAAGAAATGTGTTTATTCAGTTACTAATAACTGTTGTTTGATCTCCATTCTCCAATGTCATTGTACAATTTTACATTATTGTACCGAACTCTAAGTTGCCCAGCGATTCTTTACTAATTCAACTAATCCTTAGTTGATGAATGTTCTAAATTCTAAATTACCCTTGAAGTAACCCAAACCAAATTTCCTTTGAAGCATGTTGTCGATGATAACATTTGTTCAGTTTAGAAATCGTTAGTACTCTAGCTTATTGATTCATCAATATACCTTGTTCATGAAAATATTATAAGCAAACTCTTGAATAGTTATTGGTTCCTATCTGATTCAACCAGTACTTAGTGGATGAGTGTTCTAAAAATATAGAATTCCTTTGAAGTTAATTCCCAACCAAACTTCCTTTGGTTCGAAACCTGATAATCTAAGCTGAGATGAACAACCCTATATTAGGGGATTATTTTAGAGCACGCAATAGCGTTAAAATGTTTGCGCAATACATAGTACAAATGGCTGATCACCTAGAGTACGGGATGTTGGTCCATATAGTCGTTTAGACTGTTAAAGGTTACAGTAGAAACACCTGTTAACCTAGGACATAGATGATGATTATAGTCTTTTAGAATGTTAAAGGTTAAAGTAGAAATACTTGAAAACCTAGAGTATAGTTCATGGTCTTGTGACCCTCAGTGTATTCTTTGATGTTGATATATATTGTTAACTTAAACGTTCATTATTCCCTTGAACTCATAGTTGTTGAATTAAAGTTTATTGTTCCGGTAAGGATACTTTACCATTGAAAGCTCAGTTAATTGTCATTCATCAAACGTTATTGTATATTATCCTTCTTATGGGCAATTGTTTGCTCACTCTTGCACAAAACAATGCAGATGAAGTTAAGAAGTTTGAAGAGCTTTCTACAAGCAAGGGCAAGGACAAAGTGCTTGATTAGACGACAACGTTTAATTTATCTTTTATTTATGAAGCTTATGTAATAGATTTAATTATGATCATGTTTTAATTTTTCGCTGATGATTGTAATATAGGTTAGATGACCTGGTATTTATTTTAGGTTATGTAAACCTTTAATAGGAGATTGATTGTTTAAACTTTTGGGTTTAATTATATCCTTTGTTTATAGGTAGTTAGTTATGATTTAATTGGACAGTAAACACCAAATCTATGGGATTAAAGTGCCCGGATTTGGGGGTGTCACAAAGATCACCGCTGCCAACTCCAAATCATGTGTGGGGTAATTCACCTCGTAAGGTTTAAGCTGCCTAGAAGCATAAGCAATCACCTTACCGTGTTGCATCAAAACACACCCCAAGCCCTTCTTAGAAGCATCACTATAAATCTGGTAACCTCTTGTCCTCGATGGCAATGCAAGTATAGGAACTGACACAAGTCGTTTCTTTAACTCCTTGAAACTCTTCTCACGCTCCTCATTCCACACAAACTTCATGCCCTTTCTCATCAACTGAGTCAATGGCAAGGCAAGCAAGGAAAACCCTTCCACAAACCTCCTATAATACCCTGTCAAACCCAAGAAACTCCTAATCTCTGTCACTGTAGTAGGTCTTGGCCATTTAGTGATAGCCTCAACCTTCGTAGGATCCACTTTAATTCCTTTAGCAGAAATAACATGTCCTAAAAATGCGACCTACTCCAACAAAAGCTCGCATTTAGAGAATTTAGCATACAATTTCTCTTTCTGCAAAATCCCTAACACTGTGCGAAGATGCTCCTCATGCTCTTCCTTAGACTTGGAGTAAACCAAAATGTCATCAATAAAGACAATAACAAATTGGTCCAAATACTCCCTAAACACCCGGTTCATCAAATCCATAAACACCGCTGGAGCATTAGTCAATCCGAATGGCATCACCAGAAACTCGTAATGCCCATATCGAGTGCGACAAGCTACCTTAGGGATGTCCTCATCTCTCACCCTCAACTGATGATAACCTGATCTCAAATCTATCTTCAAAAAATACTTTGCCCCCTGAAGTTGGTCAAACAAGTCATCAATCCTCGGCAATGGATAACGATTCCTGATGGTAATCTTATTCAACTCCATGTAGTCTATGCAGAGCCTCATATACCCATCCTTCTTCTTCACAAACAAGACCTGAGCACCCCACGGTGAAACACTCGGCCGAATTACGGTACGATCTAACAGTTCTTATAACTGCTCCTTCAACTCCTGCAACTCTAATGGTGCCATTCGATACGACGCCTTAGAAATAGGCTCCGCACCATGAACAAGCTCAATAGCAAACTCTACTTCTCGCTGTGGTGGAAACCCTAACAACTCCTCAGGAAACACATCGGGAAAATCACAAACAATAGGAACATCCTTAATACGAGACTCACCCTTAGAGGTATCATTCACAAATGCCAAATACCCCTCACAACCCTTTGCTACCAACTTTCCAGCCTTCAAAGCTGAAATTAACTTCACTACCCTACTGGGCTATGAGCCCTGAAACATGAACTCTAGAGACTTCACACCTCCAAATATAACCTTTTTCGCCTGACAATTGATAGTGGCCTGATGCTTATCCAACCAGTCCATCCCAAGAATGACATCAAAATTGTGCATACTCATCGGAAGAAGATTAACCCTACGAATCCTATCCCTAAAACTGATCGGACACCATCGATACAAATCAGAAATAACAACAGAAGTCCCCATCGGGGTAGCAATAGTCATAACAGAATCTAATAACTGAGATGGCACACCAGGTGCCGAACAAAAGACTGAGCAACAACGGAATGAGTAGAACTCGTATCAAACAAAATAGATGCTACACGATTGCCAACTAAAAGAGTACCAGAAATAGTACCTGGTGCACCTGCCGCTTAGTTATACGTCAAGGCAAACAATCGACCACCCTGACGCTGACCTCTATTGCCACCATTATCTCCAACTCTACCATTTCCATATGGCCCGGTACAATCTCTAGCCATGTGACCTTTCTGTCCACACAAGAAGCATGCACCGGTGAGTCTGTGGCACTGCCTCCTCGGATGATTAGCCCCACAAGTAGCACAAGGAGCTATCTGAATGAGATTTGGGTTACCCCCACCAGCTGGTCCCAGATAACGACCCTAATTCTGCCCATGCTGACGATTCTACCACTGCTGACGATTTTGACCATGCCAAGGTAGCTAAAGTTGACTATTTTGCCCTTACTAAGGCATCTGCTGATAACCCCTGTTCTGATTCTGTCCACGCCATTGCCCTTGCTGGCCACCACAGTTCCTATTCCACTGACCATGTAACGCCCCAAAATCCGGTTTATCTTCACACCCGAATTTCGTACGTCACGAGTACATCATTCATCCAACATACATCATTATATACTGAAATATAACAACATACACTCTCAAATTCCAGGTTTTGAAAAACTTATAACCTCTTTCATTACAAATAATAATAAATATATTATTCATTTCATCTTACAAGAGTGACTTTTATCCGCCACCAAGGATACATAACAGTTCATTAAACTAGTCTATAGTTCAGTTTCATCTTTCTACACTACAAGTCTTCATTTGATCTTCTCGCTCAGACACCTTCTAAATGGCACTTCATCTGGATACCGTCAGCTTGATCTCTACGGGATCCTTAAGTTCTTCTAGCATCGTTCGCTGAAAAGGTTTTTCATTTAAAGCAAGTGTGAGCATTCAATTGCCCAGCAAGTCATAACAATTGAACACATAACTTCAAAAGTTTAAACGTTCCTTTAAAACTTCGATAACCAAATAAAGGTTATGAAGCAGCTTGAATAATAGGAATAGTCTCGATTCCTATCATCTTAAAATATCAGTCACTTTCACTTTAAAATACTTTCATTCCTCTACCTTTTTCATACACATCATGTCTGGCCATAATCATTAGCACATACTTCACAATACCGGTTCGGGTATAAATAGAACATACTTGTATTGAACAGCTCAATCACAAAATAGTTCATATCATAGAAACACCAAAGTGCTCATATTGTGGCTCAAGGCCTCATACGTTTTACCACCTTGTACAAATATCACATATTCACACATAGACATAACTTCTCAAGTTCAACATCTGAGAAGTTTAAGAAACTAACATTCATTTAGAATATGAATGAAGTTAGGAAACTTGACATACGCACAGCTACAGCTTACGCTGAACTGCTCATTCCAATTCCTATATAACACATAAGGAGAAAACATAAACATCAATTAGTTATATATTGGACTTTCGCATTGGTTTACTTAAATTTAATTCTTAGGGTTCGCGTTCTTGCAATATAAGTTTACGCGACTAACTTCCTTTACCGGTTTACGGTTTCATGACATACGGAGATGTCTTACTCAAAATGTTCATCATCTTTAATAATTTACATTTTTATCTTCTTCTTATTACTTTTCTAGGACTCAACACACATCGCTTCTCTGCTAGTAGTCCATATGGTACTATGAGTGGTTTCCCACAAACAACCAACAAACAAGTTCCCGTCTGATCTACACTGCCATCACAGTGAGTTAGATCGGTTGCCAGTTTGTATATACCTTCACTCTCTGAAGGAATTATTTAGCCCAGCTCCATATGTCACCCATCAAAGGTTACGATTGTACCACAACCTAACTTATCGTAACTTGTCCGAACCATTAACTATAATGTTCGTTAAGTCCATTTCTTATTCCTTACGGCTTTGTGGCAACTAAATGTCATACCTTAGGATTCATTCTTTATCTGATTCACATTCAACTTTCATTAATCTTATTACCATTCATTACGGCTTTCTTGATAATTCATATCTTATTTAATACTTTCGTTATCCATTACATGAACCCCATGTTCATTACTCGTTCTTAGTGTCTAAGCCATACTGATTATTGTATGCTAAGACCGATCGTTCATCGCAACAACGTTGCGTTCATAGCGTCTGTACGCTTTACACTTATCCCTCATTACCACAACATAACATCGAAATGTTATTCATTACCTTTGTCACTCAACGTCTAAGGGCTCACAATCATAGCAATCCCTCACGTTCATTCGTCGTGACTACGATCCCCGGACATCGGTTACATAACCCGTACCTAAAATCTTGGTCTTTTACTCTCGTTTAATCTTTTCGTTCAACCTTCATTAAAGGTTTAAAACATTTAATTAAGTGTTACGTTAGTTAAATCTTAAGTTCTTTATCGTCCCTTACGTTTCCCCCAAGAGCTGAGTAATTAAAAGCTCATCTCTGGCTTTTTCCTTACATCAGCGCTGCGGCGCCATTCTCTTCCTTTCCTCTCGCGCTACGGTACAAGCCTATGTCATCTTCTTCCTCGGTCAGGCGCTGCGGCGCCAAGCCCCTCTTTCTTCCTCGCGCTGCGGCGCCACTCGTCAATAGATGATGGCTCGATCTCGCACTGCGGTGCCGCCTCCCAAGGCTTATCTGGCACTGCGGCACTGAGCACAAAACCTAGAAAAATTTCTAAGTCTTGATCAAGTTTTAGACGCGTACTTTACGATCTCATATCTTCTTCGTTATAACTTGGAATGAGGTTGTTCCAAATCCATTCACTTCCTTACCTTACATACTTTAATACCCCTTAGACAGAACTTTGTTCTGAATCCGTTAACATGCCATTCAATTGGTTTGATCTTCACCCTTCGTTCATTTTTACGTTTTTAACGTTTTTCGTTCGTTCGTCCGCAATTCGGTCATCCGAACTCAGAACTCGTTCATTCTTGAGTCCACGACTCACGTTTTCTACATTATTTTACTTTCTTATGAAACCCTACACGTTCAGATTCATTTACTAACTTTCTAATTTGTGTTCGTCTTTTACGAAATTTTTGCCATAACTTCGCTATAGCTAAGTTTTAATCCGTTCTTCATGAATGTTTCTACCATTCCTAACCAAGCAATAAGCAACTAACTTATACGCAATGATTTTAAACTTGTCCATCAACAATAATTATCCTACGATGGTTTCAAATTTGTCCATCAACAACGTTCTTCGTGTTCTTCGCGTGTTCTTCGTGTTCTTTGTTTGTTCTTCATTTTTAATCGATATTTTGGATTACGATTTCACTTTTTATTAGAATTTGATGTTATAGAACATCATTCCTTACTAATTTCACCTACTCATTCATATAATCCACTCGAATTGTTCTAATTCGTTACGAATCTTATACTTCATTAAGAAATTTTTAACACAAACTTTAAATTTCTTTTTTATTCTTTTCTCATGATTTCAACCATATAAAATCATCCCTAACATCATCTACTACTTATATTCATTAAATTATATTTTTAAACAAAGAAACTTAAAGAAAATTTATAAGAGACTAGGTTTCGGATTACCTTTCTCCTTTAATTTCTTTATGTCGGACAAAGTTTGCACATGAGCAAGTTGTTCCTCTTCCTTTCCTCTTCTTCCTCCCATCCGAACCCTCTCTCTATCTCTCTCTCAAGTGTTGGATTTTTAAAATCCCAAAACAAATGAATTTAGCTTCTTTTTTATAGAAAACCAAGGCTAGGGGTAAAATAGTCATTTTGCCCCCTGAACCTCCTTACTATTCACACCTCCATACTATTCCCACCTCCTCAATAAACCTCCTTACTATTCATGAAACTTCCCTTGGAAGTTTCGTGGTTCTGTCTTTTGGGTGTCGTCCGACAGTTTTAAAAAACTGTGATTCTCGGAATCCAAATATTTTTGGATATTTCGTCTTTACTTTACCGATTAACTTTTATGTATTCTTTGGATTTCCAAAAAATTGAAAAACACTTTTTGATGTTAAGCGTTTTCCTTCACGTTTTATCCTAACGTAGTTAAACGAGTGAAAAGTACATAGCAGTACTTTTCGTCATTTTTATTTCGTCCGATTTTTGCACGTCTTTCGAGAAAAACTTTTATCGACTTACTTAACTTTTTACGATATATTATTGTCAAATCTTTCGACGGAATGTCATTTCGACATAACGAACTCTCGAAAAGGCTTAGGTTATTCAAACCCTAACCCTTAGGTTTCGTCCGGTGAATAGTGCCTATTTCGTCTTTTTTTTCGAAAATTTTTTATTTTCGTTTTAAAAATTCTTACTCGTTGAGTCTAGCTCGTAGCCAGAATCCTCCGGACTTATAATCATCCTAGGTTATAAAACGATTAATAAACACATAGCACAAAATAGTATTAATAAAAATTCATTTTATTACTAACTAATTCATTAAACTTAAATTCTGAACATTCCAGATTCTTCGAGTTGTTACACTTCCCCCCTTATAAAAATTTCGTCCTCAGAATTTCTTAAAACCACACCCTTACCCGGGTCATCACATCTCCACCCTTTCCTCACAGAATTTCGTCCTCAAAATTTTTAGCTTACCATTCTTCTCAACTTCTCTTCAACGGAGTTCTTATCTTTTCATCATTCCTAACCTCCTTAACCTACCAAAAATCATGAAGTAGAAGGAATAACGAGGAATATAAAATTTTCTTTTAAAACATTTCATACTTTTGCTGAGGGGTCAAATCGACCATGAACTCTTATTAGGTTTAATACCATAACGCCGTAACCTGTCTTCCACAGTCAATTTACAATCACAAAGAAAGCAAACTACCTCTTACCCATAGTATACCCCATTTCAGAATATGTTCACCTCAGACTTAATCATTAGATTCCGCACCAAAATAATTTAATTTGGTAACTTTTTCAAAGAAAGCTCGATTTCCTTTGAAACATGGCATACCATTTGTCTAGCCGAATCAAGTAGCTTAGACCCTATCAATAAATTAGATATCAACATTAAACATTCGTCTAGTCAAATCAATTGACGTCGTCTACTTCTTTAAATTCTTTTCGCAATACATCAAAATGTTTTATAACGTCATGATACCGTACTTTTCACAGTACGTTGAGGACTTCGTCAGTTTGTGACTTCGTCATTATACATTATACCATAGCGGGTTATTGATTCTAAGATCACATCCAACACCAGGTTCAATTACATTAATAACTCCATCCTTTTACCATCCTTGCATCAAATGCACTGATGATATAAAATTTATTTTGATATTTCAAATCAATTTCTGTCTAGCCAAAACAATTAGCATAGACATACCAAGAATAGCTATTTTAAAATCCGTTGGTTCCAAAAGTTGAACCAATCCTTTCCTTTTCAAACGCACACAAAAGCACGATTTCAATATAGTTCAAAATCTAGCATAGCTAGATGACTTAGAATATTCTATTCTCCATTTTCCTTCATTGTCTTACTGCGACAATACTTAATCTTCTCTAGCACCTTCAATACTAAGCCTACTGAAAATACTTACTTTTTGTCTAAACATTCCTATACCTTAGAACAGTTCATCAACTTACCACATATTATGAGTTCAGGAACTTTTCACAATAATATGAGTTTAAGAACTATCCAGACAGACTATAGGCGTCCATTCGCTGAGAAGTTCAAAAACATACCATATTATTATGAGTCACGAACTTACCATAAGTATGAGTTTCAAGAACTCGCACCTACCTTATCGTTCTCTACCTATCAAGTATATACATGAGAAAAGATTCACCTTCTTGCCATATATATATTGATAGTGCAACCAATCCCAATGATTATCACTGTAATAAGCTAGGCAGTTGTTACACCAAGCACAAACCTCTGCTCATAACAAAGGTTCATATAACTCAGCTATCACATGAGTGCTCAATTAAAATTTTACAAATTCTAAATCTCTCTTTACTTAATACGAATTTTCTTTAATTCGTATGCTATTCTTCACAACTTAATCTGAGTTCTTCCTCCTGTACTACTTCGTAGTACCATTCATTTATAGCATTAGTTATAAATCATTCATCGTTTAACAGCTCATCTGCTACTACGATTCACTATGATCACGTGGTGATCTTCTTATCATTCTCTCTACGATTATAGTCTTAGGTACTCCTACCTAAGGTTTATAACCTATCAGCTCTGATACCAAATTATAACGCCCTGAAATCCAGTCTATCTTCACACCCGAATTTCGTACGTCACGAGTACATTATCCATCCAACATACATCATTATATACTGAAATATAACAACATACACTCTTAAATCTCAGGTTTTGGAAAACTTATAACCTCTTTCATTACAAATAATAATAAATATATTATTCATTTCATCTTACAAGAGTGACTTTTATCCGCCACCAAGGATACATAACAGTTCATTAAACTAGTCTATAGTTCAGTTTCATCTTTCTACACTACAAGTCTTCATTTGATCTTCTCGCTCAGACACCTTCTAAATGGCACTTCATCTGGATACCGTCAGCTTGATCTCTACGGGATCCTTAAGTTCTTCTAGCATCGTTCACTGAAAAGGTTTTTCATTTAAAGCAAGTGTGAGCATTCAATTGCCCAGCAAGTCATAACAGTTGAACACATAACTTCAAAAGTTTAAACGTTCCTTTAGAACTTCGATAACCGAACAAAGGTTATGAAGCAGCTTGAATAATAGGAATAGTTTCGATTCCTATAATCTTAAAATATCAGTCACTTTCACTTTAAAATACTTTCATTCCTCTACATTTTTCATACACATCATGTCTGGCTAGAATCATTAGCACATACTTCACAATAACGGTTCATGTATAAACAGAACATACTTGTATTGAACAGCTCAATCACAGAACAGTTTATATCATAGAAACACCAAAGTGTTCATATTGTTGCTCAAGGCCTCATACGTTCTACCACCTTGTACAAATATCACACATTCACACATAGACATAACTTCTCAAGTTCAACATTTGAGAAGTTTAAGAAACTAGCATTCATTTAGAATATGAATGAAGTTAGGAAACTTACCTTACGCACAGCTACAGCTTACACTGAACTGCTCATTCCAATTCCTATATAACACATAAGGAGAAAACATAAATATTAATTAGTCATATATTGGACTTTCGCATTGGTTTACTTAACTTTACTTCTTAGGGTTCGCGTTCTTGCAATATAAGTTTACGCGACTAACTTCCTTTACCAGTTTACGGCTTCATGACATACGGAGATGTCTTACTCAAAACGTTCATCATCTTTGATGATTTATATTCTTATCTTCTTATTATTACTTCTCTAGGACTCAGCACACATCGCTTCTCTGCTAGTAGTCCATATGGTACTCTGAGTGGTTTCCCAAAAATAACCAACAAATAAGTTCTCGTCTTATCTACACTGCCATCACAATGAGTTAGATCGGTTGTTAGTTTCATATATACCTTCGCTCTCTGAAAGAATTGTTTAGCCTAGCTCCCATATGTCAACCATTAAAGGTTACGATTGTACCACAACCTAACTTATCGTAACTTATTCGAACCATTAACTATAACGTTTGTTAAGTCCATTTCTTATTCCTTACGGCTTTGTGGCAACTAAATGCTATACCTCAGGATTCGTTCTTTATCTGACTCATATTTGGCTTTCATTAATCTTATTACCATTCATTACGGCTTTCTTAATAATTCATATCTTATTTAATACTTCCGTTATCCATTACATAAACCCCATGTTCATTACTCGTTCTTAGTGTCGGAGCCATACCGATCATTGTATGCTAAGACCGATCGTTCATCGCAACAACGTTGCGTTCACAGCGTCTATACGCTTTACACTTATCCCTCGTTACCACACCATAACATTGAAATGTTATTCATTACCTTCGTCACTCAACGTCTAAGGATTCACAATCATAGCAATCCCTCATGTTCATTCATCATGACTACGGTCCCCGGACATCGGTTACATAACCCGCACCTAAAATCTTGGTCTTTTACTCTCGTTTAATCTTTCCGTTCAACCTTCATTAAAGGTTTAAAACACTTAATTAAGTGTTACATTAGTTGAACCGTATGTTCTTTATCGTCCCTTACGTTTCCCCCAAGAGCTGAGATATTAAAAGCTCATCTCTGGCTTTTTCCTTACACCAGCACTGCGGCACCACTCTCTTCCTTTCCTCTCGCGTAACGGCGCGAGCCTATTTCATCTTCTTCACCGGTCTAGCGTTGCGGTACCAAGCCCCTCTTTCTTTCTTGTGCTATGGCACCACTCGTCAGTAGTTGATGGCTCAATCTCGTACTACGGCGCTGCTTCCCAAGGCTTAGCTGGTGCTGCGGCGCTGAGCACAAAACCTAGAAAATTTTCTAAGTCTTGAATCAAGTTTTAGATGCGTACTTTACAATCCCGTATCTTTTCGTTATAACTCAGAATGAGGTCATTCCAAAGCTATTCTCTTCCTTATCTTACATACTTCTTAATACCCCTCGGACAAAACTTTGTTCTGAATCCGTTAACATGCCATTCAGTTGGCTTGATCTTCACCCGTCGTTTATTTTTACATTTTTAGCATTTTTCGTTCGTTCGTCCACAATTAAGTCACCCGAACTCGGAACTCATTCGTTCTTGAGTGCATGACTCACGTTTTCTACATTCTTTTACTTTCTTATGAAACCCTACACATTCGGCTTCATTTACTAACTTTCTAATTTGCATTCATCTTTTATGAAATTTTCGCCATAACTTCGTTATAGCTAAGTTTTAATCCATTCTTCATGAACATTTCTACCATTCTTAACCAAGCAATAAGCAACTAACTTATACGTGATGGTTTTAAACATGTCCATCAATAACAATTATCCTACGATGGTTTTAAATTTGTCCATCAACAACGTTCTTCGTGTTCTTCGCGTGTTCTTCGTGCTCTTTGTTCGTTCTTCATTTTTAATAGATATTTTAGATTGCGATTTCACTTTTTATTGGAATTTGATGTTATAGAACATTATTCCTTACTTATTTCACCCACTCATTTATATAATCCACTCAGATCGTTCTAATTCGTTACGAATCTTATACTTCATTAAGAAATTTTTAACATAAACTTCAAATTTCTTATTTCTTCTTTTCTCATGATTTCAACCATATGAAATCATCCCTAACACCATCTACTACTTATCTTCATTATGTTATGTTTTTAAACATAGAAACTTAAAGAAAATTTATAAGAGACTAGGTTTCGTATTACCTTTCTCCTTTAATTTCTTTCCGTCGGACAAAGTTTGCACACGAGCAAGCTTTTCCTCTTCCTTTCCTCTTCTTCCTCCCATCTAAACCCTCTCTCTCTCTCTCTCTCTCTCTCTCAAGTGTTGGATTTTTAAAATCCCAAAATAAATGAATTTAGCTTCCTATTTATAGAAAACCAAGGCTAGGGGCAAAATAGTCATTTCGCCTCCCGAACCTCCTTACTATTCACACCTCCATACTATTCCCGCCTCCTCAATACACCTCCTTACTATTCATGAAACTTTCCTTGGAAGTTTCGTGGTTCCGTCTTTAGGGTTCGGTCCGACAGTTTTAAAAACTACAATTCTCAGAATCCAAATATTTTTGGATATTTCGTCTTTCCTTTATCGATTAATTTTTACGTATTCTTCGGATTTCCAAAAAATTGAAAAACACTTTTTTGCGTTAAGCGTTTTCCTTCACGTTTTACCCTAACGTAGTTAAACGAGTGAAAAGTACATAGCAGTACTTTTCGTCGTTTATATTTTGTCCAATTTCTGCACGTTTTTCGAAAAAAACTTTTATCGGCTTACTTGACTTTTCACGCTATATTATTGTCAAATCTTTCGACGGAATGTCATTTTGACATACCAAACTCTCGGAAAGGCTTATGTTATTCAAACCTTAACCCTTAGGTTTCGTCGGGTGAATAGTGCATATTTCGTCTTTTTCCCCTAAATATTTTTGTTCCTGAAAATTTTTTATTTTCGTCTTAAAAATTCTTACTCGTTCAGTCTAGCTCGTAGCCAGAATCCTCCCGACTTATAATCATCCTAGGTTATAAAACGATTAATAAACACATAGCACATAATAGTATTAATAAAAATTCTTTTTATTACTAACTAATTCTTTAAACTTAAATTCTGAACAATCCGGATTCTGCGGGTTGTTACAGGCCACCCTGACATTTCCTATGCTGAACTGAAGTTTGGCTCTGCTGGTCATCTTTGTCCCTCTTTCGACTCCCCTCCGGTTTAGAAGACCGAAAGTCTTGTCGCTCCATCTCAATATTCTTGGCCGCATTAGCCACAACTGACACATCTGCAAACTTGTTGTTAATAAGATGCTGGCGATACCTGTAATGAATCCTCCACTTGAACTTCTCTACTTGTTCTGCCGCAGTCTCTGCTGAGGTTCCCGCAAAACCAGCCAACCTGGTGAACCTCGTCATGAAATTCGTGATGGACTCATCATCTTTCTGCCGAATAGACAGATATTCTCTAGCATTGGCCTCTTTATCAGCAGCTGGGAAGTACTACTGATAATAGACCTCACAAAACTCCGCCTAACTAGGTGCTTCAGCATAACCATCACCCTTGGTTACTTTCGTCGCCTTCCACCACCTCTGTGCATCCCCTTCCATCTTGTAAGCAGCAAGTAACACTCTCTGATTATCTGAGCAACCCAACTGTTGATCGATTTCACAATCAAAATATACGTGCAAGTATACACGGTCAACAAGTAATAAAGTGATAAGAAAAGTATCGTTCCCATGAGGAATTATTTAATAAAAATTACCAAGTACCAACTCTTAACCAAATCAATTTTATTTAAACAACCATAAATTGTGATTTTTCTAATTAAGAAAACTAAATTAATCAATTAAAACTAGATTACTCTAAAATTAATTCAAATAAATAAATATTAAGACTTCAATATCCCCAATTATGAACTATAAATTAATTATTCAATTATCCCAATTATTATGTCTACTGAATTGTTAACAGGAATTCTCAAATGCCAAAAGCCCTTTCTCAAGTGATCAATTGACTTCTATTTAATCCAGATTAATCTTGCTATATTCCTATGCAAAATAATTGAATTAAACTCCTTCAATTCTAATTCCTTATGTGTTACATACGATGAACAAATATTTCCATTCAATTCACAAACCTAATTATTCACCATGCAAATAACTAAGTCACATGTTATCATGCCCAGTTCTAACCCTAGAATTCCTCTTTCAATTCCTTCTAGAGTAACAAAATAATTACTGATCAGATAATTAATCAATAAGCTCAAGACAAGATAAACAATTCACTTTAACAAAAATAATTGGAATAAATTAAATAACTAATTTATAGACATAAAAGGTTCCATTGAAATCTTAATGAAAGAGTTAGTTCATAATTAATGAATTAAAATCAAGAATCCACAACTGAATAGACATTAAAAGATAAAAGTATGATAAGAGAAGAGAATAGAATCTGTTGTCAGCAAATCTGATGCTCCCCTCTTGCTCTTGCTCTTGCTCTTGATCTTCAGTGTTCTTCAATTTGTTTCAATCTCCAATGCCTAATTAAGAACTAGGGTATATATTCTAATCTAATGGAGTATTTTATCTAAGCTAAGCTATGTAATCCCCCTTTATTTTATGTCTTACATCATGTATTTATAGGTTACAAGTCCAATTTTTAGATTAGGAACAAACCCAATCCTATTCACCCCAAAACGCGTCCAAGCCTGACCAGATTTTTCCTCAGCGCTCCGGCACTGGGCATGGTGCTGGGATTCTGCTCCCTAGCGCCCCGGCGCTGAAAATGGCCTTGGTTTGGGTGCCCCGGCGCTGGCACATGTTCTGACACTTTTTGCTCCGACATCCTTTGGGAATATGGCCACAACGTCTTCGTCCGAACTCCGATTTTGATGATTCAAGATGTTCCTGAAAGAGGAGACTTAGATCTACAACTTTCATTCTTTGAGGTTATCGAAATAAGGTTCGGAGCAATACTCAAATTGGCTCTGAAGTGACTACTATGTAAATGGCAAGCCTAAAACGCGAATCTAGCCACCCCGAACGTCGATCCAAGTAACTTTTGTCCCAATTCCTACAAAACAACGTAAAACATGCATGAATAGACATAAACACTTAAAAACATTCAAAATATTTAGCTCAAATGCACTCAATTCATGTGTATAAAACTCACTCATCAAATACCCCCAAACTTTAACCTTTGCTTGTCCTCAAGCAAAAACACAAAAGAACTAAAAATAAACATCCGAACTCAACTACATGAATGCATATGCATGATCTACTTCCTAATATAACTACGAATCCAGTAATAAATTAGTATGATATATAGCAACAGGCCTCAAAGATACCAACGATACTCAAACAATATATCCAATCAAGTCAAAGTTCATAACTCTAGCCAATTAGTCAATCCAAACCAGTCATCACCCATGTTGTGTGTGTGTGCTTGTTAACCATTCTAACCAACCACAGTTCAAGATAATCACATAACAAACTTCTTAGAAGGAAAATTTCAGTTCCAATTCAATTACTTTTGTGAACATGACAACTCCAGTTAAAACTAAGCAATTACCAAGTCTAATGGTAAATACAAGATTTATTTATACTTTTATTCAATCACGAGGGCATTTTTGCTCTTTCTCGTGTTTTATTTTTTTTATTTTTTTTTCTCATGGTTGTGGAATGTCTTATTCCCTTAGGCTTTTCAGTGCTACCTTAATGAGTTTTCGACCAACGACTCCCAAGCCATTAAGACCTTAGGGCGCTAGGTGTAAAGACAATCCCCTCGGGCTTGCTTACTCAAGTAACAAAGGCCACAAAACTGGACAAGCATGACACGGTGTTTATTTATTCTTTTCTCTTTTTTTCTGGATTTTCTTTTTTTTTTCTTTTCATCTTTTCTTTTCATCTTTTCTTTTCATCTTTTCTTTTTTTTTCCTCTTTTTTTTTCTTCATTTTTTTTCTTTTTGTTTTTCTTTTTGTAATATATATATCCCATAGATTCCCCCAAACTCGAGCTTTTGCGTCGTTCCAACCTTTACTGCCAGTTCACTAATTTCCTTAAATTTTAACCAAGATTTTCCCTCAGAAACAAATTATGAAACCCTTGAACCAAGTGGTTAAAATAGTTAAATTTTAAGTGCTAACCAGTTACATAAGTTTAAGACAGGCTCAGATTATCATCATGATTAAAATTAGAACTCATCATCAATTATCAACACTGTTCAAGTTAACATGCAAAACCAATCTTATCATAGGCCGAGCTAAGACCACGCCAACCTATCACACAATTTCATACAAAAAAAAATGCAATTATACTACATGAATACATACTAATGCAACACATATATGAATATGCAAATAACTACCATGTACTATATGCAACCTAAAAAAAACACAATGCTAACACATTAAAAAAAACGAACTACTATGCAGATAACTAACTATATGCAATACGACACTAAGATGCCCCCAAACTTAAACTAGACATTGTCCTTAATAGCTGAAATAGAAAAAAGTAAAGCAGAGGACTTCCCTGAAAATATAGCAATCTTCCTCCTTGTCCGCTAAGTTTGAAGAATAGGCTAGGCACATGGAACAAATTGGTCACCACACTTGAATTTGACTTGAATAACCTGTAAACCATGATAGAAGCAATTTTATTAAATCCTAAATAAATGCAAATTTAAAACTACTAATATAAAACCTAATAAAAACTAAAAAATAAAACTTAAACTTGGGTTGCCTCCCTATAAGCACTTGTTTTATAGTCTCAGCCTGACTTCTTCAATTCTCTATCCAATTCCCTTACGAAAATCGAGGAACCCTCCATCCATCAGTAATAATGTCTCTTTTGGGAGGTTCCCATTAACAAAGAACCTTGAATTAAAGTCACCTAGCATGCTCTTTGTAGATAGGATCCCCATTAAGTACGACAAACCACTAGGTCCTTTCCCCATTGTGTTTGTGATCAAATTATGGCATGGAAGCTTATCAAATACAATGGGTTCTTCCTCTATCTTCTCTTTTTCAACCAACCATGACTCCACAGTTGTACTAGCTCTTATGTCACAAAGAGCTTTGCCTACGACATGACTGCCAATTGGGTATGGTTTTGCAAAACTGCCCGAATTATTGAACTTTGGTGGAGGAGGCACATGGGATACTAATGAAATCAGCTTATCTTCGTTGAATCTTACAGTTAAATCTTCGTCGATCTCCTTTTGTTGGTTCCCAATTGTTTCCTCTCTTTCAACATCTATATCATTTGGCACATCCGGTTGTAGATTTGGTTCGGGCTCATCATCAGTCTCGTCATCTATATCATAGAGCCAAGTGTATTGAGGATGGTTGTTCAACGCATGTGCTATCTTCCCCAATTGATTTTCCAAATTCTTGATCGATGCACCTCGGCTTTGCATATTCAGCTCTATTTGATTCAATTTTTTATCTTGTTCCTCGTTCTTTTTGTCGGATGCTCTAATGAATTTTTCCAAGGCTTCTTCCCAACTAGATTTCCTCTCTAGTTGTTGTTGAGTCTGATTTTGAAATTCGGATGTATTTTGTTATCTAGGCGCTTGAGCTTGGGCTTGATTGTTACTCCATGAAAATCCCGGATGATTTCTCCAACCTGAATTATATGCGTTTTGATTCGGGTAAGGTTGGGTAGATCGATTATAGCTCCCTACGAACTGAGCTGATTCTAAATTGATGGCACATTGATATGTAGCATGACTCCCACTCACAACCCATTGCTACTTGCTGTGTGGATAGTGGACTCCATGTTTCCATTGGTCGAGTCATGTTCGTGTATGGCCATTGATAAGAAAAGTCATCCATGGTCCCTGAAAAGAGAGAAAGAAAAAAAATTGAAAGAGAATTAAAGAAAAAAAACGTTTAAATTAAAACTAATTTGATAAAAATTAATATTGGCAAAATTATTAAACTAATTCTCCGGCAACGGCGCCAAAAACATGATGATCGATTTCACAATCAAAATATACGTGCAAGTATACACGGTCAACAATTAATAAAGTGATAAGAAAAGTATCGTTCCCGCGATGAATTATTTAATAAAAATTACCAAGTACTAACTCTTAACCAAATTAATTTTATTTAAACAACCATAACTTGTAATTTTTCTAATTAAGAAAACTAAATTAATCAATTAAAACTAGATTACTCTAAAATTAATTCAAATAAATAAAGATTAAGACTTCAATATCCCAAATTATGAACTATAAATTAATTATCCAATTATCCCAATTATTATGTCTACTGAATTGTTAACAGGAATTCTCAAATGCCAAAAGCCCTTTCTCAAGTGATCAATTGACTTCTATTTAATCCAGATTAATCTTGCTATATTCCTATGCAAAACAATTGAATTAAACTCCTTCAATTCTAATTCCTAATGTGTTACATGTGGTGAACAAATATTTCCATTCAATTCACAAACCTAATTATTCACCATGCAAATAACTAAGTCACATGTTATCATGCCCAGTTCTAACCCTAGAATTCCTCTTTCAATTCCTTCTAGAGTAACAAGGTAATTACTGATCAGATAATTAATCAATAAGCTCAAGACAAGATAAACAATTCACTTTAATATAAATAATTGGAATAAATCAAATAATTAATTTATAGACATAAAAGGTTCCATTGAAATCTTAATGAAAGAGTTAGTTCATAATTAATGAATTAAAATCAAGAATCCACAACTGAATAGACATTAAAAGATAAAAGTATGATAAGAGAAGAGAATAGAATCTGTTGTCAGCAAATCTGATGCTCCCCTCTTGCTCTTGCTCTTGCTCTTGATCTTCAGTGTTCTTCAATTTGTTTCAATCTCCAATGCCTAATTAAGAACTAGGGTTTATATTCTAATCTAATGGAGTGTTTTATCTAAACTAAGCTATGTAATCCTCCTTTATTTTATGTCTTACATCATGTATTTATAGGTTACAAGTCTAATTTTTAGATTAGGAACAAACCCAATCCTATTTGGACTCAAAAAAGTGTCAAAATTCGCCCCAAAACGCGTCCAAGCCTGACCATATTTTTCCCCAGCGCCCCGGCGCTGGGATTCTGCTCCCTAGCGCCCCGGCGCTGGAAATGGCCTTGGTTTGGGTGCCCCGGCGCTGGCACATGTTCTAACATTTTTTGCTCCGACATCCTTTGGGAATATGGCCACAACGTCTTCGTCCGTAGTCCGATTTTGATGATTCAAGATGTTCCTAAAAGAGGAGACGTAGATCTACAACTTTCATTCTTTGAGGTTATCGAAATAAGGTTCGGAGCAATACTCAAATTGGCTCTGAAGTGACTACTGTGTAAATGGCAAGCCGAAAACGCGAATCTAGCCACCCCGAACGTCGATCCAAGTAACTTTTGTCCCAATTCCTACAAAACAAAGTAAAACATGCATGAATAGACATAAACACTTAAAAACATCCAAAAGATTTAGCTCAAATGCACTCAATTCATGGGTATAAAACTCACACATCACCAACATATCAAAAATCTTCTCCATGAGGGCAATCCAATTCTCTGCCTCAATTGGAGTCGGTGCTGAACTGAATGATTGTGGTTTTTGCTTCTGAAACCTTTCCAACCACACATACATTGCAACCCCCTGCTGGTCATGACCATCCACATTCTCTTCCTCAACATTTACATGCGGACCATTATTTCCCGAGTTCTCTTGCTTAGGAATTTCTGGCGGCGGCTGCTGCATTACCTGTATAACCTGTGCCACCAACTGAGGTAAAGCCTGATTCACCGCCTGATTCACCAAAGTAGCCAATTGAGTATTAATCTGATCATTAGGTTGCTCATTGGGCTGACCCTCAACTCTTCCCCTATTATTACCTCGCCTCCCAATAACTCTATCAGCTCTACGAGCCATCTAAGAAAGAGATCACGAATATAAACAAAGTAGATTAGAGACAAATTCAAATATAGTTGATATGATAGCTGAACACAAAATCAAACAGAACAAATAACCTACCCCAGAAGTCTACCCATAACTCATAGGTCGATCCTACATAGGTTTTCTACAAGAAAGAACCTAAGCTCTGATACCAACTCTATAACACCCCCTTTTCGAAATAGAAAGAGAGGTTACTCAAAACACAACAAAACTAATGAATTCAATAGCAAGGCTCAAAGCCACAAAAGAATAGTCTAGTATCTGATTAATACCACAAGTCAGCCATAATAAATATCAAACTGCCTCAAACCACAATCTAAAATAATTATTACAATTCCGAACAAACTAATGTATCACAACCTAAACATAATATATCTAAATCATTTGGATAAAAGGGAGCTCTCGTCACACTTGCTCTTGATTCCCCTGATTACCTGCCGGAAGAAAAATACAGCATGAGCTAAATGCCTAGTACGGATATAGAATACGAATAATGAACCGAAATAACTAACTCAATTTAATGAACTGAACTGAAACGAACAAAACTAACACAACGAAATAATAGGCTGAATCAAATGGCTAGGTATTATTTCATACCGAGCTCAAAATAAATAGTAATATACCTTTCCATATAGGCAAGTCAAATAATGTCACACAGGCAATCAAAATAATGCCACACAGGCAATCACACATCGGACTGCGCAATCTAGATGCATGCAAAATCGAAAGGCGTGTTTGACACAAACATCACCACTCCGCAGAACAGAACAGAATAGAAAACTAGGGTCGACCCATACGCCTACCACAATAAAACACCAAATGGCCAACTCCCACCGAAGCAAAAAATGGAGACGTCGTGGACTGATCACACCGCCACGGAAGGTGTCATGCCTCGGTGCCAAGAGGACATGTCTATGGTACCCCCATAGGTGGTTATAGCTTAGGTATACCTTATGTATATTCTAACAAAAATATTATGTCACAACACATGCGACACATTATTAACACAAATGTGTTCTAATTTGTACATGTTAACTGAAACGAATCATCCACACAAAGTCTCCAAAATATATATTAACATGTACACCACTACAAATATCAAAATAAAATTTAGACATGATACACTAGTCTAAAGAGTACAAATATAAGTTCTAATACAACGCCAAAACAAAATAATCACAATAAATTGACAATGAATAATTATGAAAGGCAATACTAAATTTCGAAACGAATAATGAAATGAACAAATTAAAAACAAAAGAGTCTCGCTGAAAGAGTACGGAATCCGTACCTGAATTAAGCAATGTAATACCCAAAGTATACTCCAAAAACTCGTTTAGACTCTCTCTGTTCAATCTAAATAATTTAATAATATTTTATTACAATCCAATCGTAAATAACATAATACTATTAAATTTATTATTAAAACTTTTATAACTATGTCGGCAAAATTAATATACATAACTTCAATTGATTTACTAATTCTGTTTTTAAGTTTCAAGGCCAAATATTTATTAAAATATAATATATATATATATATATATATATATATATATATATACACTACAAAAAAATGGGCATTCAGCAACAACCGATTTTCGTTGCTAAAGGTGCCAAATTTCGTTGCAAAAGGGTTTTGGCAACGATTTTACAGTCGTTGTGTCTTTTGTTGCGCAATGAGCGTTGCTAATTGTTCCGCAACGAATATTTTTTTTCGTTACCAAAAGTAATACTTTTTGCAATGAAATTTGCATTTCGTACAAAGACATCGATCCTTTAGCAACAAAATGTATTGTTGCAGAATAATTAAAATTTCGTTGCTAAAAACGTCATTTCGTTGCAAAAGCCTGCTAATTGGCAACGAAATGAACTCTTTTTTTTTACAACGACCATGCATTTTCGTTGCAATTGACACCATTTTGCAAAGACATTTTTCGTTGCAGTAAATTATGAAAATTGTTGCATAAGCTTGCTTTCGTTACGGAATGTAAACTTTTTAGCAACGATTTTCGTTGCTGATTATATTATTTGGCAACGACATTATGCTAAATTAGCAACGAAAATATTTGTTGCTGGTTATTCTTTAATAGCAACGAAAGCCGTCGATTAGCAACGACATTATATGTTGCAATTTCTTTATGTGTAATGAAAGTTGATATGATTTGCAACGATAAAAAATGTTGCCTTTTATGTTAGTATTAGCAACAATATCCTCTTCGTTATTAGATAATTTTTCATTGCCAAATATTATATTTTTAATGTCATTAACAACGAAAATTTGTTGCTAAATGTATAAAAAATTGTTGCAATATTAAAACTTATTCAATGCTTTGATAACGAATTATATTGTTGCCAAATCAAAATTTGACATTCTTTTTGTGTACCTAATTGGCTCAATGTCCCCATAGCAAATAATGGCAAAAATACAAAAAACTAAAATATTATTAACTTAATAAAATCATCCACTACATAATCATTAATTATCTTTATAATTAATCATCTAAAGCTACCACAATTCTTCAATCAAAGTATATATCTACATATATAGAGAGAGTACACTTCATAATTTCGTCCCTTGTCTTTGGTAAACGTAGCACGAAAATTTGACACCCAGTATTGTAAGGTAGGTCGTAGAAACAGTTTTCCTGCACATATTTAAAAATAATAGCGAAGTCAGGAAAATGAAGGGAAATTATGATCATAAAGGTACTGGTATCTATATATTAATAAGACATTTTATCTATGATTAACACATTTCACTTGATATCCACACTAATCAATCCTAATACATTCAACATTAACCTTCAAATTCAGAAAACTATAAAAATTATTGGTACCTACAATAACTGAAATTATTGTCTGATTTTGCTTGTTTATGCGCACTCCTCTCTATTCTAGCAAGATTACTGCAATTTTAGAAAGCAACAATTATTTTGCCATAGCTATGAAAATTGTAATCGGTTAACAATTTTTTATAATCTCTCACAGTAGCTTGTCTGCACTGTAGGGGTGAGCATTCTAGTCAGATTAAGAGAAGAATAATAAATTTAAAACCTCCCATTTATCTTGGTAAAGAACTTCGCACCATGTTTCCCACCATGAATCCCCTTCAACATTTCTTCCAGATTTCTCCACACCTATTAAGTCGTTGTAAAAATTAATTACTTGAAGAGAGCTCCAGGACACAACAACTTTTAGATGTGCAAGTCTTTAGAATATGATGGATATCTTCCTATATGAACAGTATACATTATTGGTAGCAAAGTGTTCTACTACATGTCTACATTAGAGTGTTTATAGGACAAAAATATAAAGAATGCGATCAAAACAGCTTAATTGTTAAAGTATTAACTAAGGTGTATAGAATATCATCAACATATGCTAAGTACGACTTGCCAGAATAAACTTGAATCATACTATTATGTACACGATGAGAAATATAATTGGTGCATTACTAGAAATATGGTAATCTCAACAACAACATGATATAGAAATATAAAGATGATGATGTTTACTACCAATATGAAGTCAAAAACATTTTTGCATAATTAACTAACATAAATGTGCATACAAGTTTTATGATTATCAAGAAAGAACAGGGCATGCTTAGATTGAGAACACAAATATTAAACATTACCTCTTTTAGGAGGTGTTTACCAAAAAAAATTAGCATAATGGAGTTATTAGATGAAGACTTGAAATTTAATCAGTTTCAGAAATATAGATATCATTTCTCAATTTTACAATGATGAGTAACACAAGAAAAGGTTAGTATGCCACTCAATTCAGGATTAAGTAATATCAAGTTTGTTTATTCTAGAAGATGTGATCGTGTCCTATATTTTTGCCAATTTTAGTTTCTTTTGATTTCTCTAGTGAACTGTATTACACCCACATGAATCATACAATGCTTTTAGACTCTTGTTTCGCCTCTAGACAGTGATCATCATCGTCCATTTTTCTACAACTAAAAGCAAACAGGATAAAAAAATCTCACTAAAAATGGCAACAACATTGTTTGCATGATTAAACAGTGTCAAGACTTTATTTCAAAAGAGTGAAGAGGGTACCACTAAACCTGCGTTTGCAGAATTGATTTAGACGTAGTATATAGAAACTCCCATTTTCTATTCAGCAAATTAGACTTGAGTGGCTCCTTAACCTTATTGGTTGCTTCAAGTTTGCTTGCAATCTGAACAAAAGTACAAAAGCATCAACAAAGATTTATACAGAAACATCGTTGGTCAAATTCTAACCAAGTAATCTAAATAGACCAAGAAGAGTGCAAACGCAGTTTGAAAAGTTCATGATATTTTGAGACGAATGAAAAACTGAGAAATGTTGCTGCCTCACTAACTGTGTACAAAGATTGTAGAGATCTTGGGATTGCAACAAACATGCTCCCTCATTAATAATAAAAAGAACACGTCCAAAAGAGAGTTCAATCTTGAGCATCTACCCAACATTTTGTAATACTCCATCCGTTGTAAAAACGAGTAGCATATCCTTCATAATTTACCAAGGAAATTATACTCTTTGGAGTTGAGGGAGTCACAAGCAAGCTAATATGTTAAAAGTGATGTTAGCAGAGTGCTGAAAAATTGATTTGTATAAAGGAGATGCACTTAATTAAAATTTTAGTAAGACTTTAAATTATACATAAAAATCCCCAAACCTGTTGAGGAAGTTTCCCTGTTTTGGTAAACACCAAATTCCTCATCTAATAACTCCATTATGCTAAAAAAAATTATAACTCATGTGATTGCTTGTGTTAGATATTTATAAGTAAATTCTTCAGTACATTATAACTAACATGAAGCCACCATAGGCCCAACTTAAATCTTCATATAAATCAGCTGCTGGAACTCGCTACTTACTGCTACCTGTTGTCGCTGCTGTCAAGGACAACAGTCTTGTTTCCCCCCTATTCATCCTTCCGTTACGAAACTTTATAACTTATGCTATACAAACTTGTTTAAGCCCAACTTCTAGCATAATTTTTACCTTAACTTACGCTATACAAACCACAACTATGATATATATTGAACATGCATGTGAACTTTTTATCAAAATCAACCGTGATACTTTTACTTTTACCTGAAAGCTAACTCAGAGTTTAGAAATCACATGCATAATTTCTAATAAATTTAGGGTAAAAATGGCACAAAAATATATCTTTGAAATTGTAAAATTTTTAAACGGGACTTATTTGGTGGTACAGATGGAGCAATGCAACAGAGAGAATTGTTTTGTTAAATTTACCCAGTCAAGTAGGTAAACAAATTCTTCCTTTGCCCTGTAGTTTGTGTTGCTTTTATCGCTAACAATTTCCAATGCAACAACTCCAAAACTGTAAACGTCTGCTTTGTCAGTTAAATAACCACGCATTGCATATTCAGGAGCCATATAACCTCTGCAGCACCATAGACCAATAGAAGCGAGCTTCAGTATATGATGTTACTATCTCTATGCTTAAAATAAAGATGTCCAAAATCAAATGTTATCACAAAGGACACTGGTTGCCTTATAGTGTTTCCTGTGAAAGTCACAACTTCTGTACATTTACAATAATATTACATACATATATATAATGGGGTTTCAACATCTTCTATAAAAAAATCTATAGAATTAAAACTTACATAGTTCCCGCAATCCTTGTGCTGATATGGGTATGCTAATGTGAGAAGCTGCTTACAAAGTAGGAATCAATGAGACTAGTATAGAAGATTTCTAATTACAAAATAAGGAACAAAAAAAGTAACCACCAATTTCTTATTTTTACTCTATACACTTTAACATGCATCAATAAAAATAGTCAACATCATACAAAAACTAGGGAACCGAATGAAAGGCCTAAGCTACTGGCAGTTAATATTATTCTATTATAAACTTGAAGCAGAACAACAACTAAATTCCATATTTCTAATTCATCCTACCACAATCAAAATAACCTCCAAATTATTGCATAATTGTAACATACCACACTAGTAAATTTTATATTACAAAAGCTATGGACAAGAAAATTACCTCAAACACGATTAAATTAGTTGATTTCCCAGTGCAAGAGGATCAATTTAGACAGTATATCATTAGATAAACGAATTAATGCACAGTCATGTATTTTTTCAAACACTTTACACTCGTAACAAAATGTACATTATAAAATTGCATATCCACAAAACTCAAATCAACATTTTATAACAGATTAAAACAAAAATTCAGATAAACTATATAAACTAACTTTAAAAACCTTCAGGCCAACACATACCTCCGGTATCTGTCAGGTATAGGGCTTTCTCCTCCATTGTATCCGGGACTGTCCTGATGCTCAGGCTTTAAATCTGGGTTAGCTTCACGACGGTAATCATCAGGACTAACCCTCTCTGTTCAAGGGCTATGGATCCGACCATGATCATACTCGGGAGTAAGCACATCTCTCGGGCTGGAGCCTCGCATAGGGTCAGGGCTAGGCCTCTCTCTTCGAGGACTTATGTTGTATACAGGCCCCCTAAGCTGGCGATCTGCACTAAATTGCAAATTAGGGTTCATGAGAAATTGGGGAAAATTGCAGCAGCGCTAGATTTGGTAGATTAAATAACAAACTTACCGATTATATGAAAACTTGTTGCCGATCTAAAGAAAATTGCGATTAGAGATGATGAGAAGAGCAAAAATCAAAGCGAAACATTGGTTATGTTGTGTTTCAACAACTGGGCTGCGTTTTTTCCCAATTTGGATATCCAGCCCTTCATGTTTCTAAATTCTAATCGATGGTTAAGATGATATACGACACTTTTTTATCTATAACAAATAGTAGATGTTAGGATCATTCTCCTATTTTATAATATATATATATATATATATATATATATATATATATATATATAAATTTATTTCTAAATATTCATATAAATATTTATAAATAAATATTCATATAAATTTATCTTTAAAATTTATAAACAAAGATTTATTTATAAATTTATAAATATTTCATCTAAAATTTATAAAATTTAGATATGAATATTTTTTATAAATAGTTAGAGATAAATTTATAAATATTTATATGAATATATATATATATATATATATATATATATATATATATATATATATATATAGTTACCTTATATGTGTGTGTGTGTGTGTAAAATTTATCTAATACATAAAAAATATAGCATGAAGCATGGAAAAATTTAATAATGACTTATAAGTCAAAAAAAGTTAAAATTTAAGTTATTGTCAAACACTAAATAATAACAAATGACTTATAACTTAGTTTGACCAACTTATAATATATATATATATATATATATATATATATATATATATATATATATATATATATATATATAGGGGAAAATGGCTATACACAGCCGTGTAAGTTTTTGTTTGTACACAGTCTCCAAAACGACGCGTTTTGGAGACTTGTTTTAAAAAAAAAATTCACGCGTTCTTTCCTCCCAACCCAAATTAGGGCTTTTGCCACTTCTTCTCCTTCTTCCTCTCACTCCACCTTCTTCTGAATTCCAATAGAACCTTTTACTTCATCATCCATGTCGAGATCTCTGCACTCGCGCTTCTCAAGATGGTTGTGCACGTGCGCTCGGGCGGCACCTTTGAAGTCATGGGGCTGATGCAGGGGAAGACGGATGGGGATGCGATTATTGTAATGGATGCCTCTGCGCTATTGGTGGAAGGGACTAAAACTAGAATTAATGCTCAAGCGGATGCTTATGAGTATATGGTTGATTATTCCCAGACCAACAAGCAGGTAAATTATTTCACTTTTTTCTTAATTTGTTTTTTGGGCATTCTTTTTCGAAAACTCTTAAACCCTAATTGTACTATTTTAGTTCTGTTTAGCGCCTAGTTTGGGTTTTGGAGAATAATTTAAATTGGTTATGTAGGGAAAAACATAATTCCTTATGTTATAGCCCAACTGTGTAGTCATAGTTTAGTTGAGTATGTTTAAAATTGTGTGCAAATATGTGATTTGATTGTTTTTGAGAGTAAAATCATTCATATTCTATTTTCATATTGTAAGCACTTATTTGGAGGATTTATGTAGAGATAATGTACTAAAAGTTATTTATTCAAATAATTAATAACAACTGTAGTTAAATATTCTAAGGATTAGTTTTGTGTTGGTGTAAGCACACATTTGTGGGTGTGTATGTGAAATTTCTGTATGTGTTCTTCACTCCAGAACCATGTGTGTGGAATTTCTATATGTGTCTTTCATACCACAACCATGTATTGGTTGTAAATATTTCTAAGACGATTATGTCTCTTACTTGGGATGTCATGTGTTAGGTGTGTGTTGGTGAGAGCAAGAATTCTTGCATTTTCATGTGGAACTTTTGTATAGGTCCTTAATTATGAAGTGTGAACACTTCTTGGAGAGCGCAGACATTTCAAATTTCAGATACTCTCGAATACTCTAGTGATACTTCCAGATACGCTAGGGTACTTGGATGCTATTGGCTTGTTTAGTGATAGGACTAGCTTTCTTCATCTTGTTTTAGTTTACATGTTGTTTTGTGTGTTATGACTTGGAGATGATTATGGTCTTGATGTAATGTTTGGCTTCTACCTTTTGGTTATGTTAATTTTAGGTGCTGGTATTTTAAATGATCTTACACTTTGAAGTGAATTACTTGCTTATGTTATATAATTAATTTATTATGCACATATATGTATATCGAAAAAATTATATAAAATTTCAACGTATCCCAACGTTACTTTTTTTTTAAATGTAGTGTCACATTAAATTTTTATTTTTAACAATCACTATTCAATCAGAATAAATTAGCAATATCTAACTGCTCCCACAGTTAAGTTACCATTATCAATGTTTACCTAGACAAAGTGCATAAAAGATAACTGGGAGACAGATGTAAGTTTGTGCTGCACTAAGTAGTTGCTTTAAGGGACAACACGACATTCTTATGCTGCTCAGCAGTCTATAAATACCATTGAATCAACACGACTCTGTACTTGATAGTTTTGTTTGTGATGCTTAAGCCACTGCACTTTTTTTTAATTGTATAGATCTCTTTGACAGAGAGCTCTCATGTGCTATTTTTGTTCATAGTTCCCCTTATCCTATTGCTTCTGTTTATTAATTTCAGGAAGAATCTCAACTTGCCAAGATCACGCGGGACAGTGCAACGATTACTGTCAAGCAGGTCCATGGTTTAATGTCGCAGGTAACTTTCTGTTTCTATTCCAAACATGTAGTCTTTCTAGCAGTTGTTTTTGTGGTCATAATTTGCATCTTCTTATACACGTCTCTTCCTCTGTTCCAGGTTATCAAGGACATTCTTTTCAATTCTGTTCGCCAGTCCAACGGATCTCAACCAGAGTCATCACGTCTTGAACCTATGGTTGAAACCTGATGTTGGGCAACTTTTTCATCTGATGTTTCGGTTAAGTCAATACTCCAAGCTATAGGCTCACAGAATTTTGTTACTTATGCTACTCATTGATTATTTTTATAAATTTAATTGAGAGCTAGATTTACTTATTTTTTGGTTGTAACAAACATATTTGGCTTGGACCGATTATCTTTTGGGGTCAACACGAAAGAGGATGCAAAGATATGGACAGACACACTGCACAAAGCTAGAATAAGACTTTATTTCTCTTGTAGTATTGCTGTGAGATATATGGGTTTTGTTCTTCCTGCTGGAATTTGTGGAGCCTTCATATATTTGATCAGACTACAAATTGTTGTTGTACGAGATATCGCAAGTATTGGCTTTTGAGCTCAAACTTTTCAACAAATTCTCAGAACACATATATATTTTTATTGTTCGATTAATCCATACAAAAAAGCCGCAATCTACACCTATTTAAACAGTGCTTCCACAACAATATTCCTTTCTATATTCTCATGGATAATATTCATCTTAAATGAAAAAGAAAAGATAATGTACAAAGAAACAACGCCAATGTGACAAGTTTCCAACTCAATAAACTTAGCTTGAGCAGCAACCAAATCTCTTGAGAACAAATGAGTCGTCTTTAACATTTATCGTCTCACCTTTGGATGGGAGGGAGGAAACTTCTTTGGATGGGAGGGAAACTTCTTTGGATGGGAGGGACGGGTGACATCATACACAAGTAAAGCACCAACAGCTCCGCGGTAGTAAGCACTAGTAATGGCACTAAGCACTAGTAATGGCACGATATCTGTCAAAACAGAAAATTGTCCATTTAAAAGCATAAATACTCATTTAAAATGGGGCCAAAATGCTCTCACAATGACAATCATCTTCACTTTTACAAAAATAAAAAATAAAGGTAGAGATTTTTCTACTTTAAAATTTAAAGCACCAATAGGAGGAAGGTAACTCAACCATTAGGTCTTAGAAACAAAATATATCATTAGTGTTAATCTGAAGTTCAAAGGCTAATGTAACTTTTGAGCAAATTTCCAGGGATATGTGGGCACAGTAACCAAAAACCTTTGAACAATGAAAACCAACAATCTTTTAATTAAATCTTACAGATTATATCACTGAAAAGACAAAGAATACCAATGCTGATAGAAACACAAAGATGCAATAACCCAAGAAAAATCCAAGTTCAATCAACCTCAAGCATTAAAATTTCCTTCATTTTTAAAAAAAAATGGAAAAAAAATTTGGAAGCAATATTAAGCTTTTGAACAACCTGTACATTTACCCTAGCAGAGTACTTGCTACATGTTGAGCCAATATCAAGCGTAAAACCTATATTTACTTGCTTCCATTGGGCATTCCCTCATCCTCTTCCACAAATGAAAATGCAAGAATTCTTGCTCTCACCAACACACACCCACAAATGTGTGCTTACACCTACAAGGAGGATCTATAGTCCTTTATACAAGAAATGACTAACATGAAACAAAAGATTATAGTGGACTAGGACTTAGTAGGGGCACTGTGATGTCGTCATGGAAATGTCTCCTCACCCCTCGATCAATCATCATCATGGCGGTCTTCATTGATTTCGTCCAAAATCACCACCCGCGTATGGCACTGAAAAAGACAAGAACTATATATTAGACACCATCCAGTTTTATAAAGAAATCAAGGAAGCATCCAGTTTTATAAAGAATCAGTTATCTAACAATGTAATGTACTAATATAAAAAATCAGTAAAGTTCCCTTTTTCATTATCGTTGTCTTTGTTATGTTGTTTGTACCTAGTTTTGGACAAGTAGTCCTATAATGGTTGGCTTCTCCACACTCTCCACAATAACGAGTTTGTTTACTCCTTACTTCTTGAGCTACCTCTCTACCTGATTGAAATCTCGAGGCTCCCCTTGGTCTACCTTTAGTACTAACTGGCCCATTGGGATCACACACTGTTATTTCTGGAATGTCAACAAAGGAAGCAACTGGACTAGATGTTTGATTACTTGAATCCATTTGACATATCACATCTTGCAATTTTTTCTCCTTTATCTTTTTTATCATATCATCCAACAAATATTCAACTTCATTAAAAATTGTCAGTGATGAGGTAGCATCTTGTAACACTTTGGACATTTTTGATTTAAGGGAAAACACCATCATAGGAGTTACATCAACCTCGCTTGATGAACATCTAACAATATCAGGTCGATACTTAGCATCCATAGTCCATCTTTTCAATATATATATTTCTGGAATGGAAACAAATTTTGAAAAATCTCATAACACAAATGATATGCTTGCATATCATTCCTTCCATCTCGAACTTCGCACAAGAACAATTAAGAGTCTGTCCACCATCATACAAGACAGTTCTCCAATTAGCTTTAGGACTCGTGCTCTTTCCAACTTTGTATTCAATTATGTCTCCATCCTTCCTCACCTTCTCCTTCCAATAGGAATAACTAGCCTTAAATTCAATGTGAAATACGTCAAACATTTTTCTAGTGTAGAGTTGTCCATCTTGTTTCTCAATCTCCAACTCAGTCTCGTATATCGGGCGAGAATTTTTTGTCTTGAAATCTTCTTCTTTCTCTGCTTGTCGACGAGATACAAGAGCATTTTCATATTGCGTCACAAACTCATTCAATGGAGTTATCGCATGAACAAATCCATCAAAAAATGAATTAATACTCTTACTACGTTGAGTAGATGTCATTCCAGCTGTAAAGATGTCTCTGAAGTATGCAGGAACCCATTGATGTCGCATTTCATACAAGTTCATCAACCAAATATTATTATTCAAATCATACTTCTTCTTCAAAATTTCCCAACGGCTCTCTGATTCTAATATGGTTTCACTATAAAACCATGCTTTATACTCATCACAAAATGCTTGATTGCTAGAAAGAAGGAGATGAAGTCTCTCTGTGATATGCTTCTCAATGTGCCATGAACAGAATCGATGTCGAGTATTAGGAAAGACTTTCTTTATAGCATTGCAAATAGCATGATCTTGATCTGTTATAATTACCCCAGGATCTTTTCCACACATGCATTTCTTCCACTCTTGAAACAACCATATAAAAGATTTCTCTTTCTCATTTGCAAGTAAAGCACAACCAAACAAAATAGATTGTCTGTGGTGATTAACCCCCGTGAATGGAGCAAATGGTAATGAAAATTTATTGGTTCGATATGTAACATCAAAAGAAACTACATCACTAAATTGTAAATATGACGATATCGACCTCCCATCGGCCCAAAAAACACTTTTAAGACTGTGATCCTTCTTCAAATCTATGGCAAAAAAAAATGACGGGTCACTAACTCTTTTTGCTAGAAAATGATGAACTACAGAAATGCATTCGCGACCAACCATATTCTTTCTCTGTATGCGCAAATGATCTACAGATTGTTGTGTTGTTATCATCTCATCCTCACCATTCCCATGAGCATTAACCACTTTTGCAATTGTTGATGGGCGCAATCCAGTTTCATGCATCTTCTCCATCAAATTTTTGACTGTTTGACTACGATGATATGTCTTATGAGAGCGATGTTTCCATGCTGATGAAGGGCTAGTAAACTCGTGATTATGCTCATCACAAAAACTAGTAAGACGACATGTCTTCGTTTTTTGGTTTAAATGGATCCACATCCTTGCACGACAGTCAGATCTTACTTGTCTTCGTCGTTTCTTCGGTTTCTCTTCAAGTGTTTGATCTTTATCTTTTGCAATTCCACCTTTACTACAAATAATTAATCGACCTATTGCCTCCCCCGAAGTTTTAGATTTGTCAAGATTCGACAAACGGAGTCCGAATCCTTTATGCCTTGCATATGCATTATACATCGCGTATGCGTCGTCCTGACTAGGAAACGATAATCCAACATATGGAACTTCTATCGAAGTTTTTGTATTGTCGTCCTCTACATTAACACTGGAACGAAAAAAAGAACATATAATTCAATTGATAATATAATTCAAAATTCAAAATGTTGGGCGAATTTTTTACTCTGTGTCATGAAGGTTTAACGCCGACTCTGAGTGTTGTAATGGTAAGGTCGTCTCAGATTGTCGTGACATAGCATTATCCGCTTGAGAAGAAGCAATAGGAGATGACTGTTGAAGAGACATGATTTTTCAAAGAATTTACAAACAAAATTAAATGACATAACATATTTACCCATGACATAGCGATTTTTGAACTATAATGACATAGTTACTTAAAATTATTCACAAATAATTTAAAGGAAACATAAACAGGTTAAAAGGACAAATTCCATATAACATCAGCTCTAGAAAAATTATTCACGAACGTACTGTTTTAAAAACCAGTCCAAGCCTCTATTCAAGTGTGTGTGTGCCTATGCAAAGGCAAAACAACACCAATGCATTAAGAACCACATTCAAATTATCTTAATTTTCCAGGAAGTCTTAAAGCAACCACATTATATATTACCAGCAAAGTATAAAAAAAAATTCTATTTTCCATTCGCAGATTCCACATTTCATTATAAATGACTCTATCTTAGAAACTTGAAACGATTTCTACAATTCTGCTACATTATAAGATTTAAAAATTCATACAAACCCACGATTGTTGCTAAAGAGCAGAGGAACAATCATGGTGAAAAAACCCATTAAAAACTCACCAAATCGTTTTAAAGGGGTCATGTAAACCCTAAAAATCATCATACGTTCAAACCCTTACCGAATCGAGGTGTGAATCAACGAGGTCTGAAATAGAAGTTGAGATCGAACTGATGAGCAGCGGTAATTGCAGCGGCACTGGTCTGAAGTCGCGATGGTAATTACAGCGGCGGTGACGGCAGTGGTAGGGATTTCTATACACGGAAGAGGATTTGGGAGAAGCCTTATGCGACTGTGGAGGAGGTATGCGCGATTGAGGATGAGAAGGGAGAAAAGGTTACGAACCGGAGAGAGAGAAGCTAAGGCCGAAAATTCTTTTTGCCGATCGATTTAGGAAAAGGGGAGGATGAAGCTCTCATGCCGATCGATTTGGGAAAAGGGGAGGATGAAGCTCTCATGCCGATCGATTTGGGAGAAGCCAGTACGCGACTGTGGAGAAGGGAGAGAAGCCTTGAGCCGTGTTTTTTTTAACTCCAAAACGACGTCGTTTTGGATACTGTGTAAAAAATAAATATGCACAGGCCTTAGAAATCGTGGGTTTGTATGAATTTTTAAATCTTATAATGTAGCAGAATTGTAGAAATCGTTTCAAGTTTCTGAGATAGAGTCATTTATAATGAAATGTGGAATCTGCGAATGGAAAATAGAATTTTTTTTTATACTTTGCTGGTAATATATAATGTGGTTGCTTTAAGACTTCTTGGAAAATTAAGATAATTTGAATGTGGTTCTTAATGCATTGGTGTTGTTTTGCCTTTGCATAGGCACACACACACTTGAATAGAGGCTTGGACTGGTTTTTAAAACAGTACGTTCGTGAATAATTTTTCTAGAGCTGATGTTATATGGATTTTGTCCTTTTAACCTGTTTATGTTTCCTTTAAATTATTTGTGAATAATTTTAAGTAACTATGTCATTATAGTTCAAAAATCGCTATGTCATGGGTAAATATGTTATGTCATTTAATTTTGTTTGTAAATTCTTTGAAAAATCATGTCTCTTCAACAGTCATCTCCTATTGCTTCTTCTCAAGCGGATAATGCTATGTCACGACAATTTGAGACGACCTTACCATTACAACACTCAGAGTCGGCGTTAAACTTTCATGACACAGAGTAAAAAATTCGCCCAACATTTTGAATTTTGAATTATATTATCAATTGAATTATATGTTCTTTTTTTCGTTCCAGTGTTAATGTAGAGGACGACAATACAAAAACTTCGATAGAAGTTCCATATGTTGGATTATCGTTTCCTAGTCAGGACGACGCATACGCGATGTATAATGCATATGCAAGGCATAAAGGATTCGGACTCCGTTTGTCGAATCTTGACAAATCTAAAACTTCGGGGGAGGCAATAGGTCGATTAATTATTTGTAGTAAAGGTGGAATTGCAAAAGATAAAGATCAAACACTTGAAGAGAAACCGAAGAAACGACGAAGACAAGTAAGATCTGACTGTCGTGCAAGGATGTGGATCCATTTAAACCAAAAAACGAAGACATGGCGTGTTACTAGTTTTTGTGATGAGCCTAATCACGAGTTTACTTGCCCTTCATCAGCATGGAAACATCGCTTTCATAAGACATATCATCGTAGTCAAACAGTCAAAAATTTGATGGAGAAGATGCATGAAACTGGATTGCGCCCATCAACAATTGCAAAAGTGGTTAATGCTCATGGGAATGGTGAGGATGAGATGATAACAACACAACAATGTGTAGATCATTTGCGCATACAGAGAAAGAATATGGTTGGTCGCGAATGCATTTCTGTAGTTCATCATTTTCTAGCAAAAAGAGTTAGTGACCCGTCATTTTTTTTTGCCATAGATTTGAAGAAGGATCACAGTCTTAAAAGTGTTTTTTGGGCCGATGGGAGGTCGATATCGTCATATTTACAATTTAGTGATGTAGTTTCTTTTGATGTTACATATCGAACCAATAAATTTTCATTACCATTTGCTCCATTCACGGGGGTTAATTACCACAGACAATCTATTTTGTTTGGTTGTGCTTTACTTGCAAATGAGAAAGAGAAATCTTTTATATGGTTGTTTCAAGAGTGGAAGAAATGCATGTGTGGAAAAGATCCTGGGGTAATTATAACAGATCAAGATCATGCTATTTGCAATGCTATAAAGAAAGTCTTTCCTAATACTCGACATCGATTCTGTTCATGGCACATTGAGAAGCATATCACAGAGAGACTTCATCTCCTTCTTTCTAGCAATCAAACATTTTGTGATGAGTATAAAGCATGGTTTTATAGTGAAACCATATTAGAATCAGAGAGCCGTTGGGAAATTTTGAAGAAGAAGTATGATTTGAATAATAATATTTGGTTGATGAACTTGTATGAAATGCGACATCAATGGGTTCCTGCATACTTCAGAGACATCTTTACAGCTGGAATGACATCTACTCAACGTAGTAAGAGTATTAATTCATTTTTTGATGGATTTGTTCATGCGATAACTCCATTGAATGAGTTTGTGACGCAATATGAAAATGCTCTTGTATCTCGTCGACAAGCAGAGAAAGAAGAAGATTTCAAGACAAAAAATTCTCGCCCGATATACGAGACTGAGTTGGAGATTGAGAAACAAGATGGACAACTCTACACTAGAAAAATGTTTGACGTATTTCACATTGAATTTAAGGCTAGTTATTCCTATTGGAAGGAGAAGGTGAGGAAGGATGGAGACATAATTGAATACAAAGTTGGAAAGAGCACGAGTCCTAAAGCTAATTGGAGAACTGTCTTGTATGATGGTGGACAGACTCTTAATTGTTCTTGTGCGAAGTTCGAGATGGAAGGAATGATATGCAAGCATATCATTTGTGTTATGAGATTTTTCAAAATTTGTTTCCATTCCAGAAATATATATATTGAAAAGATGGACTATGGATGCTAAGTATCGACCTGATATTGTTAGATGTTCATCAAGCGAGGTTGATGTAACTCCTATGATGGTGTTTTCCCTTAAATCAAAAATGTCCAAAGTGTTACAAGATGCTACCTCATCACTGACAATTTTTAATGAAGTTGAATATTTGTTGGATGATATGATAAAAAAGATAAAGGAGAAAAAATTGCAAGATGTGATATGTCAAATGGATTCAAGTAATCAAACATCTAGTCCAGTTGCTTCCTTTGTTGACATTCCAGAAATAACAGTGTGTGATCCCAATGGGCCAGTTAGTACTAAAGGTAGACCAAGGGGAGCCTCGAGATTTCAATCAGGTAGAGAGGTAGCTCAAGAAGTAAGGAGTAAACAAACTCGTTATTGTGGAGAGTGTGGAGAAGCCAACCATTATAGGACTACTTGTCCAAAACTAGGTACAAACAACATAACAAAGACAACGATAATGAAAAAGGGAACTTTACTGATTTTTTATATTAGTACATTACATTGTTAGATAACTGATTCTTTATAAAACTGGATGCTTCCTTGATTTCTTTATAAAACTGGATGGTGTCTAATATATAGTTCTTGTCTTTTTCAGTGCCATACGCGGGTGGTGATTTTGGACGAAATCAATGAAGACCGCCATGATGATGATTGATCGAGGGGTGAGGAGACATTTCCATGACGACATCACAGTGCCCCTACTAAGTCCTAGTCCACTATAATCTTTTGTTTCATGTTAGTCATTTCTTGTATAAAGGACTATAGATCCTCCTTGTAGGTGTAAGCACACATTTGTGGGTGTGTGTTGGTGAGAGCAAGAATTCTTGCATTTTCATTTGTGGAAGAGGATGAGGGAATGCCCAATGGAAGCAAGTAAATATAGGTTTTACGCTTGATATTGGCTCAACATGTAGCAAGTACTCTGCTAGGGTAAATGTACAGGTTGTTCAAAAGCTTAATATTGCTTCCAATTTTTTTTTCCATTTTTTTTAAAAATGAAGGAAATTTTAATGCTTGAGGTTGATTGAACTTGGATTTTTCTTGGGTTATTGCATCTTTGTGCTTCTATCAGCATTGGTATTCTTTGTCTTTTCAGTGATATAATCTGTAAGATTTAATTAAAAGATTGTTGGTTTTCATTGTTCAAAGGTTTTTGGTTACTGTGCCCACATATCCCTGGAAATTTGCTCAAAAGTTACATTAGCCTTTGAACTTCAGATTAACACTAATGATATATTTTGTTTCTAAGACCTAATGGTTGAGTTACCTTCCTCCTATTGGTGCTTTAAATTTTAAAGTAGAAAAATCTCTACCTTTATTTTTTATTTTTGTAAAAGTGAAGATGATTGTCATTGTGAGAGCATTTTTGGCCCCATTTTAAATGAGTATTTATGCTTTTAAATGGACAATTTTCTGTTTTGACAGATATCGTGCCATTACTAGTGCTTAGTGCCATTACTAGTGCTTACTACCGCGGAGCTGTTGGTGCTTTACTTGTGTATGATGTCACCCGTCCCTCCCATCCAAAGAAGTTTCCCTCCCATCCAAAGAAGTTTCCTCCCTCCCATCCAAAGGTGAGACGATAAATGTCAAAGACGACTCATTTGTTCTCAAGAGATTTGGTTGCTGCTCAAGCTAAGTTTATTGAGTTGGAAACTTGTCACATTGGCGTTGTTTCTTTGTACATTATCTTTTCTTTTTCATTTAAGATGAATATTATCCATGAGAATATAGAAAGGAATATTGTTGTGGAAGCACTGTTTAAATAGGTGTAGATTGCGGCTTTTTTGTATGGATTAATCGAACAATAAAAATATATATGTGTTCTGAGAATTTGTTGAAAAGTTTGAGCTCAAAAGCCAATACTTGCGATATCTCGTACAACAACAATTTGTAGTTTGATCAAATATATGAAGGCTCCACAAATTCCAGCAGGAAGAACAAAACCCATATATCTCACAGCAATACTACAAGAGAAATAAAGTCTTATTCTAGCTTTGTGCAGTGTGTCTGTCCATATCTTTGCATCCTCTTTCGTGTTGACCCCAAAAGATAATCGGTCCAAGCCAAATATATTTGTTACAACCAAAAAATAAGTAAATCTAGCTCTCAATTAAATTTATAAAAATAATCAATGAGTAGCATAAGTAACAAAATTCTGTGAGCCTATAGCTTGGAGTATTGACTTAAACGAAACATCAGATGAAAAAGTTGCCCAACATCAGGTTTCAACCATAGGTTCAAGACGTGATGACTCTGGTTGAGATCCGTTGGACTGGCGAACAGAATTGAAAAGAATGTCCTTGATAACCTGGAACAGAGGAAGAGACGTGTATAAGAAGATGCAAATTATGACCACAAAAACAACTGCTAGAAAGACTACATGTTTGGAATAGAAACAGAAAGTTACTTGCGACATTAAACCATGGACCTGCTTGACAGTAATCGTTGCACTGTCCCGCGTGATCTTGGCAAGTTGAGATTCTTCCTGAAATTAATAAACAGAAGCAATAGGATAAGGGGAACTATGAACAAAAATAGCACATGAGAGCTCTCTGTCAAAGAGATCTATACAATTAAAAAAAAGTGCAGTGGCTTAAGCATCACAAACAAAACTATCAAGTACAGAGTCGTGTTGATTCAATGGTATTTACAGACTGCTGAGCAGCATAAGAATGTCGTGTTGTCCCTTAAAGCAACTACTTAGTGCAGCACAAACTTACATCTGTCTCCCAGTTATCTTTTATGCACTTTGTCTAGGTAAACATTGATAATGGTAACTTAACTGTGGGAGCAGTTAGATATTGCTAATTTATTCTGATTGAATAGTGATTGTTAAAAATAAAAATTTAATGTGACACTACATTTAAAAAAAAAGTAACGTTGGGATACGTTGAAATTTTATATAATTTTTTCGATATACATATATGTGCATAATAAATTAATTATATAACATAAGCAAGTAATTCACTTCAAAGTGTAAGATCATTTAAAATACTAGCACCTAAAATTAACATAACCAAAAGGTAGAAGCCAAACATTACATCAAGACCATAATCATCTCCAAGTCATAACACACAAAACAACATGTAAACTAAAACAAGATGAAGAAAGCTAGTCCTATCACTAAACAAGCCAATAACATCCAAGTACCCTAGCGTATCTGGAAGTATCACTAGAGTATTCGAGAGTATCTGAAATTTGAAATATCTGCGCTCTCCAAGAAGTGTTCACACTTCATAATTAAGGACCTATACAGAAGTTCCACATGAAAATGCAAGAATTCTTGCTCTCACCAACACACACCTAACACATGACATCCCAAGTAAGAGACATAATCGTCTTAGAAATTTTTACAACCAATACATGGTTGTGGTATGAAAGACACATATAGAAATTCCACACACATGGTTCTGGAGTGAAGAACACATACAGAAATTTCACATACACACCCACAAATGTGTGCTTACACCAACACAAAACTAATCCTTAGAATATTTAACTACAGTTGTTATTAATTATTTGAATAAATAACTTTTAGTACATTATCTCTACATAAATCCTCCAAATAAGTGCTTACAATATGAAAATAGAATATGAATGATTTTACTCTCGAAAACAATCAAATCACATATTTGCACACAATTTTAAACATACTCAACTAAACTATGACTACACAGTTGGGCTATAACATAAGGAATTATGTTTTTCCCTACATAACCAATTTAAATTATTCTCCAAAACCCAAACTAGGCGCTAAACAGAACTAAAATAGTACAATTAGGGTTTAAGAGTTTTCGAAAAAGAATGCCCAAAAAACAAATTAAGAAAAAAGTGAAATAATTTACCTGCTTGTTGGTCTGGGAATAATCAACCATATACTCATAAGCATCCGCCTGAGCATTAATTCTAGTTTCAGTCCCTTCCACCAATAGCGCAGAGGCATCCATTACAATAATCGCATCCCCATCTGTCTTCCCCTGCATCAGCCCCATAACTTCAAAGGTGCCGCCCGAGCGCACGTGCACAACCATCTTGAGAAGCGCGAGTGCAGAGATCTCGACATGGATGATGAAGTAAAAGGTTCTATTGGAATTCAGAAGAAGGTGGAGTGAGAGGAAGAAGGAGAAGAAGTGGCAAAAGCCCTGATTTGGGTTGGGAGGAAAGAACGCGTGAATTTTTTTTTTAAAACAAGTCTCCAAAACGACGTCGTTTTGGAGACTGTGTACAAACAAAAACTTACACTGCTGTGTCTAGCCATTTTCCCCATATATATATATCAGTAGAATAAATAATATATATACATCATCTCCATCGTTTTTCATCATACATATCAGATTATATATGTTTTATTTTGAAAATAATGTGTATGTATATATATATATATATATATATATATATATATATATATATATATCAGTAGAAGTAAAATTTATCTAATACATAAAAAATATAGCACATGAAGCATGAAAAAAATTTAATAATGACTTATAAGTCAAAAAACTCCGTCTAAATCTAGATATCTTTTTGGGTTGATAGCAAAAGATAAAAATTGTGTAATTGTAACTATAAGTCTATAATCAGAGTAAAAAATAATGAATTTTAAAATAAAGTTTATTAATAAATGAATGCAAATTTTATTATTTTTAATAAATATAATGATTAATGTTTTAAATTATAATTCGACCAAGTTTTTATCATTTTTGAAATATTAAATTTTAAAATGAATACTTTAATTACAACTATAGTTAGAATAAGTAAAAAAATAGAATGTTTTAAAGTATAGCATTAATGAATGAATGTTAATTTATTTATTTTTAATAAATACACTAATCAATAATCTAAATTACAATTCAAATAACTTTTCATCATTTTTGAAATTCAAAATTTTAATTTTAAAATTAATGCTCTAATTACAATTATAAATAGAATAAGAAAAAAATAATGAATTTTAAAATATAGTTCATTAATTCTAAATTAATTCGTTTTTTTCCAAAATTTTGTCTCTACACTAGCTTGAACTCACGGCCTCAAGTTTGAAACTTTAGTTATATGACCACTGGAGCTCCACAAGTTAGTTGTTAATATCTTGTAAGGATTAATCTTTATATCAAAACATTTTATTTCCCCCAAAAAAATTAAAATATTACATTGTTACTACAATTTTGCTACATTTCACAACTTTTTCCTAATTTTAATGAGGGAGTGGGTGGGTGATCTCAATTAGATCTTAGAGGCACAACAAATGAATTAGAAAAAAAAATAAAATTCTATTTCGACATTAAAATCTTACTAAATCCTTGTTCAAAGAATTAAATAGTTTAAAATACTGTTAAATTTAAACAAATAATTTAATTCTAAAAATTAAATATGGTGGTTATGTTAGGTATATAGATAGGTATTTCTTTACTCTTTAGTTTTTCTCCTTTTCTTTTTATTTATTTATATATTTTTTATTTTTTGGTTTCTAGTTTTCAAGTAGTATTTTGTTAGTGGTTACTTTTAGGAAGAACATCGTGGCGTGGTCGCGTGGGTAATGGGGGGACTGGACTGAATATAAATTATTACTGTTATAAAATGTAATAGGAGAATTGTTATAAAAAAACTCTTGTTCTGTAATGATAGTCGTGTGTTTCATTTACACATCTTAAATTATTATAAATTAAAAAATAATAATACATTTCAAATTTATTATAGATAAAAATTTAATTTGAAAAAAATATTGTATGTGGTTATTATTTATTTATAAAAATATTTACATGTAAATTATTTATTGTTATTTATTTATAAAAATATTTTTATTATTATTATTATTATTATTAGTACTATTATTATTATTATTACTACTGTTATTGTTATTATTATTATTATTATTATTATTATTATTATTATTATTATTATTATTATTATTATTATTAGTAGTAGTAGTAGTAGTAGTAGTAGTAGTAGTAGTATTAGTATTATTATTATTATTACTGTTATTATTATTATTATTATTATTATTATTATTATTATTATTATTATTATTATTATTATTATTATTATTATTATTATTATTACTGTTATTGTTATTATTATTATTAGTACTATTATTATTATTATTATTATTATTATTATTATTATTATTATTATTATTATTATTATTATCTTAATTTAAGGCAACATTTTAATAGTCGTTGCAAAAAGTTGTATAAAATATACAACGAAAATAAAAATTGTTGCCAATGAATGTGGTCTATATTAGGCAACAAAATATAGCAACACAAAAACTTTCGTTGCCCACGATGAGGAGAAATTAAGTGGTTAGAAATTTTGTAACGAATTTCTAACGAATTTTGTTTTTAGATTTTGCAACTATTTATGAATTTCGTTACAAAAAGTGAAAGCCTGACACAATCTGCAACGAAGGACAAGTTTCGTTGCTAAACATACACTTTTAACAACGACTTATAAAGTCGTTGCCTGAAAAATCGTTGCTAAAGCCCCATTTTTAGCAACAAAAAAACTTTTGTTGCCCACGATGACAGGAAAGCAATTGGCCGAAAATTTTGCAATGAATTTCTAACGAAATTTTTTCCCGCCAATGAATTAGCAACGAATTTTTGCAACGACTTATGAATTTCGTTGCGAAAAGTGAAATCCTGACACAATCTGCAACGAAGGACAAATTTCATTGCTAAACATATACTTTTAGCAACGACTTATAAAGTCGTTGCCCGAAAAATCGTTGTTAAAGGCCCATTTTTTTGTAGTGATATATGTAATCCCTATATAATAATAATATATATAATAAAGCCAAAGTTGAAATATATATATATATATATATATATATATATATATATATATATATATATATATCACAAATCTAATACCAAGCATTCAGTAGATTCGTTTTATTAATATAAAAATTAATGGCCATCATTCTCATATACCTATGATGTGTGCCCTCAATCAGCAAGATGCTATAAAATTAAATTAATTACTCACTGAAAGGTATTAGTATTGAAATATAAGCCTCCTGTTATTTCTTCGTCTCTTCTTTGTGCTGCTATGACACCGCTTCTCCCTTCTTTTCCCTTAACTTGTATCAGGTGTAATGTTTAAGTGAATTAGGTTTAGTTATATTCACATAAAAACATATTTTATTAATTAATATATATATTAACTCTCCAAATTTTAATAGAATTTTAAAATTACACAATTATAAATTAGATCAACTTAGTTTAAAACCCAATTTTTAATAATTTAATTTATCCATCATTTATTAATATTTATTAGCCCACATATATTAAGTTTAACCCAAATAAATGACAAAGTCCAATTAATACGTTTTAAAACAAAATAATTTTTATTATTTAATTTTTATTTTTTAATTTTTTTATTACTTTTTTTTCGGGTATTACATTAGTACCAAAATCCTAGTTCGTATGAGTTTTGGAGTTTGAAGCAACTTGGAGACCATTAAAGATTCAAAGTAGGAGCAAGGAGAGAGCATCAAATCTGCAAACAACGGATTCTTCCTTCTTATCTTCTTTTATTTTTATCTTTTAATGATTATTCAATTGTGGATTCTTAGTTTTAATTAAATAATCATGAACTAAATCTTTTATTTGATATTACTATGGATCTTATTGTGTAATTTACTTTAATATACATCTTTGTTGGTCTTATTAGCTGTATTTGGATTGTCTATTATGATTTATGTTTATTGCTTAATTGCATAGCTAACAATTACCGTGATAATCTATATGAACTCGAGAGATGAAGTATAGATTAAGATATGATCATAATAGCATGTGATTGTGCTTTCTGCATGGTGTTGGAATTCATAATTTATGTCTAGGATAGAGATATACCTATACATCGCATGTAGTCTAATAAGAACTTGCACATAAACTCTTTTTAATTGTAATTCACATAGAGATATAGTGAATTAGTTAATTAGGGTGTTCAATTTGATTCTATCATTTGTGGATTTGATTTGATATGAGTATGGTGCATTGAGAGATGGCCATATTTTACTTTTGTGTTCTTGATTAATAATTCAGTATAAATAATTTGGCTTAACAGAAAGTGTGTTGATTTAAATAAAGCAATAGGTGAAATTGTAGTCTCAAGTCTTCAATATCTTGTTTCATTCTAGGGATAGTTAGTAATAGTTTAATTAATTATTTTAAATTAACATATTAAATCATTTGTTTAAATAAGATTAAAATTATTATAGGTTAGTACTTGGTAATTCTTGTTAAATAATTCCTCGTGGGAACGATACTCTACTTTAACTTTATTACTTGTTGACCACGTATATTTGCGTGTTGCGCGTAACTAGATTTTACCCAACAAGTTTTTGGCGTCGTTGCCGGGGAATTAGTTTAATAATTTTTGCCAATATTAGCTTCAATCAAATTAGTCTTAATTTAAATAATTTTTTTCCATTTCTTTTTATTTAATTCTCTTCATATTTTTCTCTCTTTTCAGGTACCATGGCTGGATGTAATTATCAATGGCCATATACGAGTATGACTCAACCAAGGGACACTGGGATTGATGGACTCAATAGAATTTCTACATTATCAGCACAGCAAAAGATACTTTCGAGGAGGTTGGACGTTGTTGCACCCCAACGGATTCAAAGGATAGTGGTAGTTTGTAATTTTTGTGCTGGGAATCATTCGAGTAATCAATGCACCGTCAGTTTTGGGCCATGACAACATTGTGGTGACTACCTCAACGATTATGCATATGCCAATTATCACCAAGATTGGGGGTATCACCCTGATTCTTCAGGGAGCTACATTTATGATGGCCAATATTATGCTCCAAATCCATCATACACACCAGAATTTTCATGTCCACCTCCATTGCCACAAGAAGAAAAGCCAAATATGATGGATGTAATATTGAAGGGCATAGAAGATCTAGAGGAGATGAGGATTAGTCAAGAGCTGTCAACCCAAAATTTTAATAATCATATGGAACAACTTGTCACTACCTCAACCAATGGTCCTCAATACATGGCTTCCGAGACTGAAACAAAAAATTCAAGGATGGGGGAATTATTGTCCAAGTTCATAGCAAATAAGGAGAAGATGAGTAATCAAGCGAGGTCAATTCTAAATCTTGTGGATCAGATAGAGCAAATGACCGAAGTCGTAAGCAACCTTCCTCTAAACACTTGGCTTTATGACATGGATGATGAAACTGACAAAGAACTCGAACCAAATCTGCGACTGAATGAGCCACAAGATATCGAAAGTGTGGAGACAATTGGGGATAATGAAATAGAGGTCAACAAATATCTAAATGGGTCTCCACCAACGATCAAAGAGTCAGTCAGATTTGCAAAATCATGCCCACTTGGTAGTCATGTCATCGGTGAAGCTCTTGATGACATAAGAGCGAGTACAATTTTGAATCCATAGTGGGACAACAAAGAGAAGATAGACGAAGAGCCCATTGTCTGTGACAAGCATCCATGCCTCAAAGTTATCACATACACAATGGAGAAAACACCTAGTTGTGGGACGTTCTTGATTGAGATCATACCAAATCAGAGCATGCTAGGTGACTTTGATGCATTGGCCATCGCCTCTGGGAACCTCCAAAAGGACAATTTATTTCGGATGGATGGAGGGTTCCTCAACTTCCGAAGATGAATTGGATAGCGTTGACCAGACAAAGTCAGGCTAAAAAATTGTAAATCAAGCGCTAACTGGGAGGCAACCCAGAAATTTTAATATTTTTATGCTTTACTAGTTTATTTAGTAGATAGGAATTAATTTACTTATTAAGTTCTCTTATAAATTCAAAGTGCTATTCTAATCTATGTTGTCTCTCTTCATTACAGGTATTGGTGGCTCAATAAATAAGCAAAAGATTATGGAAAGAGAAGCCACCAACCTGAGCCCATGCCACAGTATCCTCCTTTAGATCCTGATGTGGAGGAGTTTTCAGTCTTTGTTCCACAACCACCACCACCACAAGCTTAACAAATCAGGGAAGTCCTTAACTCTTCAATTCTTTTTATTTAAACAATGAGGGCATTGTTCACTTTGAGTTTGGGGGTGGATCATATTGTATTACATAATTATTTAGTTCACATACATTGCATTGGTTAGTATGTTTATTTTTGCATAAAAAAAATTATTTTTTATTGAGTGTTTGCATATAGAATGTTTGCATGAATCCAGGTAATGGATTGGTGTGGTTTTAGCTCGGCCTATGATAAGAGTGGTTTTGTTTGTTAACTTGAATATTGTTGATAATTGATGATAAGTTTTAATTTTAAACATGATGACAATCTGAGCCTGTCTGAAACTTATGTAACCGGTTAGCATTTAAAGTTTAACTATTTTAATTCACATGGTTCAAGGGTGTCATAATTTATTTTTGAGGGAAAATCTTGGTTAAAATTTAAGAAAATTAGTGAACTGGCAGTAAAGGTTGCAATGAAGTAAAAGCTTGAGTTTGGGGGAATTTATGGGGTATATATATTAAAAAAAAGAAAAACAAAGAAAAAGAAAAAAGGAAATGATGAAAAGAAAAAAAAATAGAAAATTAAAAAAATTAATAAACACCGTGGCATGCTTGTCTAGTTTTGTGGCCTTTGTTACTTGAGTAAGTAAGCACGAGGGGATTGTCTTTACACCTAGCGCCCTAAGGTCTTAATGGCTTGGGAGTCATTGGTCGAAAGCTTGTTAAGGTAGCATTGAAAAGTCTAAGGGAATAAGACATTGCACAGTCATGAGAAAAAAAAAGAATAAAACACGAGAAAGAGCAAAAATGCCCTCGCGATTGAATAAAACTAAAAATAAATCCTGTATTTATCCTTAAACTTGGTAATTGCTTAGTTTTAATCGGAGTTGTCATGTTCACAAAAGTAATTGAATTGGAACTGAAATTTTCCTTCTAAGAAGTTTATTATGTGATTTTCTTGAACTGTGGTTGGTTAGAATGGTTAACAAGCACACACGCATAACATGGGTGATGATAGTTTTGGATTGATTAACTGGTTAGAGGTATGGACTTTGACTTGATTGGATATATTATTTAAGTATCATTGATATCTTTGAGGCCTGTTGCTATATATCATTCTGATTTATTACTGGGTTCGTAGGTATATTACGAAGTAGATCATGCATATGCATTCATGTAGTTGAGTTAGTTTGTTTATTTTTAGTTCTTTTGTGTTTTTGTTTGAGGACAATAAAAGGTTTAAGTTTTGAGGTATTTGATAAGTAGGTTTCATACCTACTTATGCGGTATCTATTGCTTGAATTAGTTTCTTAAACTCATGTTTCTTAGTTACTTTTCATGCATTTTGTGTTCATTTTGTAGATTATATGTTTGGGAGCTGTGTGAGCGACTATTGGTATGAAAACGCAAGGAAAAATAATCTGGACATTATTTGGGCTTTCATGTTCATTTCATGTTTATTTCATGTTCTTGGCTTGGAATTTGGATTATATTGTAGAGCTTCTTCTTAGCTTTCCGGAACATCTTGAATAATTCCAATCAGAGTTCGGATGCAAGAGTTATGACATTTGTACCAACGGACGTTGAACTTCACTATTTTGGGCGGCCATTTGCATAGCAGTCACTTTTAACCCAATTTCGACATTTATTCGTCTGTTATTTCTTAATTCTCAAATAATTAAAGTTGTAGAGCTCGTCGAGATCTTCGATTTGATAGGTGGAAGGCCATATAAATTTTCCAGGATCAAAAGTTATGGCCATTTTACCATAGGACACTACAGTAGAAAAAGGACCCCCGCCGGGGCGGGCTTTTTGTCAAGGAAACCCCCGTCGGGGTGGGGGTAAAAGGTCAAAAACATAATGTATGCCAGTCGGGGCGGGCCTAGCAGCACAAAAATCCCCGACGAGGCGGGGGTACGGGCCAGAACAAGTTTTTGACGTGTTTTGGATCGAATTTTGATACCTTTTTTACTCCAAATTGGATTGGGTTTGCTCCTAAGCTAAAAATTAGACTTCTAACCTATAAATACATGATAGTAGGCATAAAAGAGGGAGGATTCCATTAGATTAGATTAGGACCAAAACCCTAGTTCGTATGAGTTTTGGAGTTTGAAGCAACTTGGAGATCATTAAAGATTCAAAGTAGGAGCAAGGAGAGAGCATCAAATCTGCAGACAACAGCTTCTATCTTCTTATCTTCTTCTATATTTCTCTTTTAATGATTATTCAATTGTGAATTCTTAGTTTTAATTCAATAACCATGAACTAAATCTTTTGTTTGAGATTACTATGGATCTTATTGTGTAATTTACTTTAATATACTTCTTTGTTGGTCTTATTAGCTGTATTTGGATTGCCTATTATGATTTGTGTTTATTGCTTAATTACCTAGCTAACAATTATCGTGATAATCTATATGAACTCGAGAGATGAAGTATAGATTTAGATCTGATCATAATAGCATGTGATTGTGCTTTCTGCATGGTGTTGAAATTCATAATTTATGTCTAGGATAGAGATATACCTATACATCGCATGTAGTCTGATAAGAACTTGCACATAAACTCTCTTTAATTGTAATTCACATAGAGATATAGTGAATTAGTTAATTAGAGTGTTCAATTTGATTCTATCATCTGTGGATTTGATTTGATATGAGTATGGTGCATTGAGAGATGGCCATATTTTACTTTCGTGTTCTTCATTAACAATCCAATATAAATAATTTGGCTTAACAGGAAGTGTGTTAATTTAAATAAAGCAATAGGTGAAATTGTAGTCTCAAGTTTTCAATATCTTGTTTCATTCTAGGGATAGTTAGTAATAGTTTAATTAATTATTTTAAATTAACATATTAAATCATTTGTTTAAATAAGATTAAATTGGTTATAGGTTAGTACTTGGTAATTCTTATTAAATAATTCCTCATGGGAACGATACTCTACTTTCACTTTATTATTTGTTAACCACGTATACTTGCGTGTTGTGCGTAACTAGATTTTACCCAACACCTTAGAATCGGCAGGTTCTATAGATGGCTTCGGAGTTTGAAAAAATATCCATCCACCACATTCCTCGGAATAGGAATGACTTTGCGGATGCGCTATCAACCTTGGCTTCCTTGATCAACATACTTGACAAGGAAAACATGCCAACCATCACATTTGCCCAACAAAAGGCTCCAACTTATGGGAACTACATTGGAGAAGTATCGGATGAGCTACCTCCCATCCAACACCCTTGGTATCAGCATATCAAGGAGTATCTTGGAGATGGATCTACACTTACTGAGGCGAGTCCAGCTGAAAGAAAGCGTATCCATCAAATGGGTATGAAATTTTACCTGAGCGAAGACGCATTCTACGAAAGAGATTCAGGATTAGGTCTCATTAGATGTCTGGACAAGGACCAAGCTCAGAGGCTCATGGATGAAATCCATGGTAGAGTATGTGACCCACACATGAGCGGCCCCCTACTTGTTAAGAAGATCCTAAGAACAGGGCATTACTGGCTCTCTCTCAAGACTGACTGTGATGATCACGTCATGAGATGTTTTCAATGCCAAATTTATGGGAACGTTATCCATGCCCCTCCAAGGGAGCTCCACAATATGAGTTCACCCTGACCCTTCTCAATGTGGGGAACGGACGTTATCGGGCCCATCGAGCCCAAAGCCAATAATGGGCATCGGCTTATCTTCACCATGATCGACTACTTCACCAAGTGGGTAGAAGCAGCATCCTTCCCCAGGGTTACTAAAGAAGTTATCATTGCTTTCATCAGAAACAATGTCATGTGTCGATATGGACAACCCGGGGTAATTGTATCAGACAATGCTAAAAACCTCAACAACAAAATGATGGAGGGGTTATGCAGTCAATTCCACATCAAACATCTCAACTCCGTCATCAATCATCCAAAGATGAATGGTGTTGTTGAAGCGGCTAACAAAAACATCCAGAAGATCATGCAAAAGATGGCCTGACTTATTTCCTCTAACTCTGTTAGCCTACAGAACATCAATGCGCACTTCCACTAGGGCAACCCCCTACTCATTAACCTATGGGATGGAAGCAGTGCTCCCCATAGAAGTGGAAATGGAATCCCTCAGATTGTTGATAGACACTCAGCTGGATGAGGACTAATGGTTACAAGATAGGTATCACCAATTGTCTCTAATAGACGAAAGGCGAGTCGATGCTATCTTCCATGGTCGGTTATACCAACAAAGGATCGCCAGATCCTACAACAAAAACGTCCGGCTGCGGCAGTTTAAACTACATAACTTGGTTTTAAAAAAGATCATTGACAACCAAGATCAGTCCAAAGGAAAATTCTTCCTGAACTGGGAAGGCCCATTTGTTGTCAAGGAGGTATTGACAGGAGGCGCTCTCAGATTGTAGGAGATGGATGGCGATGAATTTCCGCAGCTCATCAACTCAGACACCTTGAAATGGTACTATGTCTGAAGTTACCAGCAAGCTCCTAGTTTTGGATCGCCAGATCCCAGTCAGTTCAGGTTTTCTAAACCTTTCGCTACATACAACCCTTCTTCACATCCGTTTGCACCATCAGGGACAAACATACCTTCCAAACAGCAGCCTGGTTTTGGATCACCAGATCCTTCACTCAGTTCAAGTTTTTCAAAACCTTTTATACCTTCAGTTTATCCCACTCGGGATAAACATTTCACATCTTCAGTTTTGTCCCATCAGGGATAAAAAATTTCACACCTTCAGTTTATCCTGTACATGGGATCAAACTTTTCATCTACAGTCTGTCCTGTACATGGGGTGAACTATGCAGACCTGATCTCCCCAATACAAGGGAGTACGTAGGCAACCATTTTTATGGTTTGGTCTAACTACAAGAAAAATAAAGAATCTCTCCATAATCATCTCCATAACCACATACAGAAACCAGTCTCAAGACACCAAAGGGTAGGGGAAATCAAAGATCAACGATCCATTCTGAAAGATCCTGAGACATCTCAATGTCCATCCATCAAGGAGGAGTTCAAAATACATCAAGATCACAAGAGCTAGAGGACATGCAACTATCAAGCAAGTAACAAGGTATAACTAAAAGGGAAGTGAATCAAAACATATTTCCCTGCCATATAATACTGTTTGATATATACAATGTGTCCTGTACATGACAAAAATGATTAAGCTAGTCTGTGTAGGAAAATACAAGCCCATCTACAAGTCAGTGTATATGCGAGCTATCAAATCCAACATCGCATCCCTCTCAGAAGTAGGAGGTAACGCTGTGAGCTCCTACCCAAGGGTATCTACATGAGCCAACATATCCACAGCCAACTGCATGGTGACACTATGTTCATTAATATATGTGCTTATCTCTTCAATGATGCAAGTAGTAAGGGACCTCACTACAATACTATCTGTAACGACGATATCTCAGGCAGATATAGCGCCATCCCGCTCAATAATCACTGCATCTCTAGATGATCTGGCCTCATCCCGCTCAGCAACAGCGGTGTCTCAATGAGTTAAAGCATTGTCTCTCTCTAATAGAGTGACATCTCTACCAGAAAGAGCTATCAACATCAAAGCCCAAATCCACTACCTATTCACTATATGGTATAGAGGTAAAAGCTTTTCGCAATCTCAGCATCTTATCAGCCCATCTGTCAAAGCAACTATCACAGACAACAAGCAAGGCTGGGGCAATTTAAAAATTAGCGACAAACCGGTATTGGGTCCCTTACAACAAGATTGGGGTAATCTCGAAAACAGCAACAACTCAACACTGGGGCATTCATCAACCATCCTAAAGAGGAAAATGCACCAGTTAGCACCATCAGCATGGTACATCATCCTCAGAGCTTCCCTCACATCATCTCACTAGCAATTTGATATGATCATTTGGTCTTTTCCAATCATACTTTTCTCAGAATGAATAATCCACATGTGAGGATATTACTCACTCGCGACTTGGTCAACAAAGAGAGATTCTCATATGCATCTCCGGCGATAACATGGGATTGGGGCATTTTCCGATTCCAGGAAAGGGAAGGAGTTTAAGGCAAGATCAAGCCTCTCATCAAAAGAAAGGGGAGAACTCCTAAAAGAAATCATGGCGACCTTAGCTCGCCCCTACAAAAGTAGGGGGAAATTCTCAAAAGAGTCATTAACTCAAAAGCAGGGGCCCAATGATAAAAGGTCTAGCGAATGAAATCCTCATCATCAAATGTGACAACCTGTGTCAAGTCCTCACAAGTTGACGCCTCTACACCGAAGTTCAAATCTTGGCAGCGAAAGAACGGGCTGCACCCTCCATGGATGTCAGTGGCACTCAGATCATCAGTTCAATCGGGTTGCAAATCAAAAGCCCAAGGAAATCCAGCACCCAACCGCAAAAAAAACTCCAAATTACCTCAGAAAGGGTGAACGTAACATCAGGCGGAGTTTGGTTAAGTAAGCTGTGGAATATTACTTCAGCGAAGGTATCAGATGATCTAGTATTCTAAACCATTTACATCAATTCAGCGCCACATCAAGACAGTTCAGCGATGAAAGCTTTATATACCACCATTCAAGTGGGAACTGAAACAGTTTGGCGATGTCAGTGTGTTTAACTACCAGCAGGGTACGCACCGTTGCAAACTACCAGCGTATACATCGGGGAGGTCCGGTAATTTTAGAACGTCATCCCCGTCAAAGATGTAGAAAACATCTTAACTTATCTTCATCAAACAAGCATCAACAACACCGATTAAATGCCAAACTGTTGGAGTTAACACCTGCATATGCATCAGTACCAACCGGTAATGGTAAAGCGATTTACGATAGGCAAAGTGCGATTTGCGATGTGCGAAGTGCGATTTGTGATATGCGAAATGAGAGGTGCGAATTGCGATTGGCCAAATGTGAAAAGCAAACTGCGAACTGTGAAATGCGATGTGCGTTTTGCGAACTGCGATTTGTGAAAGCATTTTAAACATTCATCATAACATTCATTACATTGTGATTTGCATCATTAAGAATACCTTGTCATATTTCAAGTGACTAGTAATCTTTATCATGTCCATTCCATTGCATTGTATGAACATGATAAAGATGGGCATCTGTAGACACTCGAAATTTCATTTTCCTGTTACTAACTGTACAGGAGGACAAAAGTGTCTTTTTTACACTCTAGAGATAACCCTGGAGGACCACAACATCAATTCAAACCCCGGAGATAGCCCCAGGAGATCTAGTTTCCAACCTCGGAGATAACCCCGAGAAATTAGTTTCCAACCCCGGAGATAACCCCGGGAAAGCCAGTTCCAACCCCGAAGATAACCCCGGGAGATTAAGTTTAATGCCTGAAGTCAACCCTAGGAGGTCAAGCCAACCTCAGAGATAATCCTGAGGACAATCAAAGTCAACAGTAGGCCAACCTCAGAGATAACCCTAAGAAAAGATTGCTACAACTGCGCGAAAACTGGAGATAACCCTAGTGAGGGGCAAAATCATTATTTTATCACCTCGATCCCACATTCACGTCGTCTCAACATTTCAACCAACATGCTACACAGAAGTGTCCTACAAGAACCATAGCTCTAATTCCGAGTGACTATTACACAAGACAGCACACCGGATAAAATTTGAAGACCTGGGCATGGACCCATCTTCCCGACTTCGTACAACCTCCTATCCCATGTCATTGTGTAGCTCTCAACAACAGCATGTCGTAAAAGGTCTTATACACCTCGATCGGATGCCCGGATTGAAGTTTTGAAGGTTCGAGCGGATAACACGTTGCACGAGTGCACGTACTTCGAGACGGTAGGTCCCGCGGAGGCCGGGGCACCCCGAGTAGCCGCAGGTACACTTGCGACTCCTCCCTCTATAAATAGAGGGCTTGGGGTGGCCAGTTTGAAAGAGAAAATGGCAAGGAAGCCCTATCCAATTTGCTCTATACACACTATAAACTGAGTGCTTTCTCATTTCAAACACTTGTGAGATTATAATTGGCTACTTTTTTACTGGTGGGAACCGAGTGTTCATCTATTTAAAGCTATTGAAGTCTTCTTTGGCAGTCCACTGTAAGCCTTCTTACGTTACTTAAAGCATTTTCTACACTTCTTGCACACACAGTTATTCACGTTGAGAGTCGTGTTGTGTGCATATGCCCGAATTTTGCACACACAGTTATCATCGAGTTATACCTCGATTGAGCCTAGATTCACATCCGGCGTGTATATATATTATATATATATATATATATATATATATATATATATATATATATATATATATATATATATATTTATATTTCATCCTGCCTGGAGTTTCCTTCGTGGCAGTTGATCGTCTTTATATATATATTTACATTTACATCCCGTCTGGAATTTCCTTCGTGGCGGTTGATCGTCTCTCTATATATATTTATTTGTTTAATATATATTTACATTTCTGCCCCACCTAAAGTTTACTTCGTGGCGGTGGCTCATATATATATATATATATATATATATATATATATATATATATATATATATATATATATATAACTGTTTACACCTTTCATACAAACTGCGACATCATGTGAGCCTAGGAATCATGCAATCACAGATTCAGTCTTCTGAATCTAGAGTCGGTTCTCGTGATGGACATTTTAAGCTGTACACGGCTTGTAATTTATTCACGGTGTTTGAATTTCCTTATATGACTATTATGCCCACAAGAAGTTCGACACTGTTATGTATCTTATTTTCTCGAAGATGCTTCGCATCTCGAAAATAAAAGCAATCCTGCCAAACACATAATAAAATGAAAGTATCAAAGACCTCAATTACTATTGAGCACAAGGGTTCGAAAAACCTCTTTTACAAAACATCACTGCTATATCTTGTTAAAACTGAACTTTTATACAAAATTCAAACCCTTTGTATATAGGTGCAAACGAGGCATATCACTACTTCTAGATAATTGCACATTGACCCACACACACGCACACATTTAGATAATGGTTTAAATTGAAAAGTGGTGGTCACCGTGGTAACACAGATTTCGGGGGGTGCCTAACACCTTCCCTCTACATAATCAAGCCCCTGGACCCTAACGAATCTTGGTTTCACAGACTAGTTAAATAGTGTCACATCACTAGGTCAATGTGCAAACTTTTTCTCGATTGAGTTGGTGAAACCATTTAAAAATACCAACTGGCGACTCTTTCTAGTCCCAATCGTCGACATATACATGTCGGACCTTTTCACAACTTATTTTTTCAAACAAATCTCACCTAACATGAGAATACCAAAAGACAAGAACAGAAAAGAGACAAATAAAAATCTCGACGTCGACAGCTTTGATACCAACTGTAACAAATCCGGGTCCCAATCACTACGAATCTGGTACACTAATTCTATAACTATTGCGGAAGATATAAACATAAATTGTTTATACATTAAACTTTACAACATAAACCCCAAGATCGATAACCTTAACATATCCCCGGATTCAATATTCTATCTGACATACAATGTTATTAACATACAATACTATTACAAGTTTTATCTGTATGCTACATTAATGCTGGAACTGTCTTTGACTTTGCCTGTATCCGACGTATTCGTCTTAATATGCAATATTTATCATGATATAGCAAGGGTGTGACGCCCCCAAATTCGGGTATCTTCCAACCTGACAAATGGTGCTACACGGTACTGTGACGAACGAGAATTTTGTAATTTGATTTTAATATTTATTGAATTAAATAAATATTTTTTCGATGATTTAATTATTGGATTAAATAATTATTTGATGCAAATGTGGTAGATTAATTTAATTATATGTGTTACATTTATTAAATTAATGTAGAGAATAATTATTATTCGAAGTAGGTCATTATGTGAGCTTATTGTATTAAAAGAAATATTTAATAAGCCTAATGTTATTTAAATTAATTTAATTATTAAATAGAGAATTAATAATTTGACATTATTTATTTATGAGAACATTAAATATATGACTATATGAATTTATGAGAAGTTATTATATTTTATTTATATTAAATAAGATATATGAATTATTGTGCAATTGGGTGTGACATTTATTAAACTAAATGATAAAGCTTTATTAAATTAAATAGTTTTTAAAACTTATTCTAACTAGCCAAACATGGCACTAAAGGGAGTTGGGGCCAGTTAACCCATGACTGGGTAACTGACCACCAACGCGCGTCAGACTTTTCTTTTTAACAATACGACATCTGATTTCCTTCATTTGTTTTCTAAGCCTGATAAAACTAACCAGAGAGAATTTGAGAGAGAATTCAGAGGAATTGTGAGAATCTCTGTGTTGAAGAAGCTTGAAAAGGGTTTTATCTCTATTCATTAATACTCTGGGTAATCTCTCCTTCCCAATTCCTACTTTACGTATTTTAGTTTTCATGAAAATGGCTTTTAAAGTTTTTGGTTTAACCTCTGTAATTGGATTAGGAGTAATGATTATGGGTTATATGTGTGTTATGACATGCCAAATCGTGTTTAATTATATATATTATGTAAACCATATCATCAAATTCATGAAAACATGTCGTATTATTGATGACTTGTTATTTCAAAATATACAGAGTTTGGGTTTTGGCCATATGACCTTATACGTAACTTTAAGGTGTCAAACATAAATATTTTCGTAAAATTTACACTCTTATTTGATTATGCATGTTAATACGAAGAGACCAAGCCTTAAACGAACGGATTCGGTGTTATAACGAATCCGTAGTGTTAAATTATATGTTTTTGTTCAAAATCTTCAAGAACATCAAGAACAGTACAATTTGCATAATTTAATTATGTGATTATGTGTTGTAAATGGTTAAAATCATTTTATAAATGTTGGGTTATGTTTATGCATGAATTATAACATGTGTATATAATTAATTTCGTGTAGTAGTAATTTAATTGGAAATTTTTGGGCTGTGTTATGCAATTTTTGCGAATTGCAGAACAGTTTCTGGCTCGCCTCGCCGCGGCGCCAGTCCAGTGACTTAAGTCCCGCGCCGCAGCACCGCAGAGCCAAGTGTCCGGCCGTAGCGCCATAGCGCCGTAGCGCGAAGATCAAGTGTAGCAGTGGCGCCGCAGCGCCACTATCCTGAAAGTACAGAAATGGAATTTTTAAAAAAAAAAAAAAGTTTAAGTCTAGCAATGTGCTAGTAACTTAATGTAATGAACATAAAACTATGTTAGAAGTATAATGTGATGTTAAAATAGATGTTTAACATGTAAATAACATAAATACATGTGGATTGAATTAATGACTTCATAATTAAATTATTATTCATGAAGTGATATTATGTGACAGTAAATGTGATAAATTGACTAATATAGTTAATAATCAAAGTAGACAAAGAGAATGAGTTTTGATGATTAGCTAAGTTATAATTAACTGGTATTGTGAATGTGAATGGTATGTAGGATTAAAATCAAAGAACGAGTGTACTTAAAGTATAATCTACACACGAGACAAGTTTCCAAACCCTACTTGTTATCGTTATATAAGTTGATTAATTCACCTTTCTACATTGAGCAATTTCTCATTATTATTGATCAAGTCTGTTTTGTATATTAAAGTTTATAAATCTTTCAAGCATGATGCTGTTATACAATACTTATTCTATTGTATATCTTTTGAGAGTTTATTCAATTAAGTTATCAATTATTGTTAAACCTTGTTAGACTAGCGAACCCTTTTTGATTCGACTAGTCCATAGTTGATGAGCATTTTAAATTTCAGAACCCTTGATGAATTATCCAAACCAAACTTCCTTTGGTGCGGACTCGAATGTCAAACTGAGATGAACAACCCTGTATAGGGATTATTTACGCTTTAGCGTTGAGATATTGTGCACAGTATGGTACTAAGGGTTAATCCCCCTAAGTACGAGAAGAAGGTCCATAGTCTTATGACTGTTAAAGGTTTCAAGTATAACCCTTGATAACCTAGGACATAGTTCAAGGTCTTATGACTCTCAGAAATCTTTTGATTCTTGTTATTTATTCTTGATTCAAAAGTTGAACTTTATTTCAGATGTCTTTGATTCATTCGCATGTTATTATACTGTTATTTCATTATTATACTTGTGGACATTTGTGCTCACTCTTGCTTAATAATAACATTGTAGTTAAGAACGAAAGAACTGATGAACCTTCCACTAGTAAAGGCAAGGGCAAAGTTAGCAAGTGATGAAGACTTATTGTTTTATATGAGGATGTATTTGTTTAAGACTCGAGTTAATGTTATTGTTTAAGACTTATTTGTTTATGATTCCGCACAGATGTTTAATGTTAGTTTAACCTGGGATTGTATTATTATTATTCAGATGTTGTAACCCTTAAGGGGAAGATTTTATTTCTATCTATTGCATGGTTTGCATTTATTATGGGTAGATAGATAGATGATATTTGTATCGTGAACACCAAATCCTGTGGAAATGGAAGTACCGGATTTGGGGGTGTCACAGGTTGGTTTCAGAGCCATAAGTTATGAACCTTAGGTGGGGGAACAACCTTAGGTAGTAGCCTTATAGAAAGAAGATAGTAATGGAAAACTCTTATCGAGTTCTAAGAAATGAATTTTTGTAATTCATTGAAGATAATAAAATACATTATGTGTTTATGTGTTAAAGTTTGCGTTAGATGATACGACTTAGTAACTAAAACTTAAAATTTTGATGTCAGGATGTCGAATGTTGGAGAAGCTAGTCAAGCTAGGGAGGAAGAACCCCGATTACCTATAGTACCTACAGAGGAGGAACCCCGAGACATACATGTCGTTAGGGAGCAGTAGGTACAGACGCAGTCATCTCCATTGATCACCGTTGTTGGTCAGGAGCATGAGCCCCACACTGATCCTGAGGAGGATCCTGAGGAGGAATTTGATGAGGAAGAGGAAGAAGAGGAGTTACCACGGTACACTGTTGATGCTGAGATATATGACACGTTATACGACCGTAACGTCGAATTACAAGATGAGGTTCAGGAATTGACCGAGCGAGCGACTGTTCATCAGTCTACTCTAGAGGAGAAGGAGAGGGAGATTTCGATTCTTCACTCATTATTGGGAAATGTAGAATGGGATTTGGTCCATGAGAAGGGTCAAACCAAGGATAAGACCGAGGAGATAGAGAAGCTGAAGAAGGAACTGAAGGAAACCTCCGGAAGACTGAAAATAGCAGAGGAAGGATGGGTAAGAGAATCATGCCGAGCTGATCGTGCAGAAGATGATAGTCGTGCAAAGAAGGCGAAGATTGGGGAGACATACTCTATACTTAACAAGGCAATGAATGAGACTCAAGATCGAGTTTTGAGGTATCCCATCCAGTTCAAAGGACTTCCATTGTATATGATGGATCGCAGGATGATGTATCGCATCTTAGAAGAGGAGCGTAGCAAGGCTATTCAGCACCTTGACAGACAGTGATAGAATTTGTTTAATTATGTGAAAGACTTAATTAGTTTTTATGTGTAAATTCTGACGTGTTTATGAACGAAAGAATATTTGAATGTTTTAAATCATGTGGATTCTTTATTCTAGGATAGTTGATGTAAATAGCAGTTATGCTATCGTTTAATGTTAAAACTTTGATTTGAATGCAAATATATCAAGTTGTTTGAGATGATGTGTTAAGTGATATGCTAAATTGTTGAGTAATGCCTTAACTATTTAGAGAAATAAATAAAGTTCTAATAAAGCGTTTATTTAACAGAAAAATGCCGCCAAGGAGAAGATAACAACGTCAACCGGCTCATGAAGAGTCAAACAATAATAACAATAATGCCAATGCTAATCCCGTTCAGCAGTTGGTGAACTTACTAACTGGAGCCATGAATAATCAACCTCAAGCTCCACCAAACATAGTGTTTAAAGACTTCAAGGCGGTGGGACCGCAAGAGTTCAAAGGTTCCATGAACCCAATCGAAGCTCAAACGTGGGTTATGGAGATGGAGAAGGTTTTCGACATTGCTAGGGTTAGAGAAGACCAGAAGACCGCTTTTGCAACGTTTATGCTGAATTCTGAGGCTAGCTACTGGTGGCAAGCAAACAAAGTGCGAGGAAGTGAAGGTGTAATTACGTGGGAGAGATTTAAAGAGATGTTCTTCGAAATGTATTTCCCGACCAGTTCACAGAACCAGATGGAGATTTAATTTTTAGAACTGAAGCAGGGAAACATGAGCGTACCTAACTACGCGGCTAAATTCAACGAGTTGGCAAGGTTCGCCCTGTACCAAGTACATACTGACGAGAGAAAAGCCAGAAGATTCGAACAAGGGCTAAAGCCTTGGGTATACAGCAAGGTATCAATGTTTCAGCTAAACACGTTTGCCGGAATATTGGAAAAGGCCATCCTCGCTGAAGGTGGAAGCGATGCGGTGACCAAGTATAATCAAGAGCAGAAGAAGAAGAAGAGTGAAAATGAAGGTAACAACAAGACTGGTGGGAGTAGCACTGGGGGTAATCATAATCAGAAGAGGAAGTGGACGGATAACTCGTCAGCTGGAAGTCAACAAGGAGGGCAGAAGAAAAAGATTGAATCATGCCCGACCTGCGGGAAAGCTCATCTAGGAGTTTGTATGAAGGGAAAGAGAGTATGCTACAATTGTGGTCAGGAAGGCCACATATCACCTAATTGTCCTAACCCAAAGAAGGGTGCTTGTTTCACTTGTGGTTCGAAGGATCATCTAGCAAAAGACTTCCCTAAGAAGGGATCAGGAGGAGCAGTACCAGGAGGTAACCGTGGAAAGAACAGTGAAAATGCCTTAACCATCACCGGACCAACCGCAACAAACCGACCAACCGCCAGAACTTTCAATATGACAGTGCAGGACGCAATCCAGTCTCGTGATGTGGTGTCAAGTATCATTCCGATCAATGAAATTAATGCTTCTGTTTTATTTGATTCGGGTGCTACTTGTTCCTTTATATCTGAAGACTTTGCTAATAGTTTAGATTTGCTTATGGATGAGTTGGAATATCCCACGAATATAAAAATTGTGAATAGAGAGATAATTCTTGTTAAGTACGTGTTTAAGAACTGTAGGGTGAATATTAAGGGTAATATCATGAACGTAGATCTTATCCCTATTCGACTTGGGGAATTTGATGTTATTTTGGGTATGGATTGGTTATCCAATTATGGGGCGGTAGTTGACTACTAGAATAAACGTATTAACATTATGACTCCGTCAAAGGTTGTGTTTTATGGTAGCAAGTCGCCTAGACAAGCGAGTTGTCTGACGATGATGCAGGCCAGGAGGTTGTTAAGACAAGGCTGTGTAGGATATCTAGCTTACATAGTCGACAGTCAAAAAGAGAATCCGAAGGTAGAAGAGATACCGATTGTGAGGGACTTCGTCGACGTATTTCCAAATAATTTGTCAGGACTTCCACCAGATAGAGAGGTAGATTTCGTGATCGATTTGGCGCCCGGAACCGCTCCAATATCGAAGGCACCATACAGAATGGCACCAGTAGAGAGGGAAGAATTAATGGTACAATTACAAGAATTGCTGGACAAAAAGTACATTCAACCGAGCGTATCGCCGTGGGGAGCGCCGGTGTTGTTTGTGAAAAAGAAGGACAGATCGATGCGGCTCTGCATTGACTACAGAGAACTGAACAAGGTCACGATTAAGAATAGATATTCATTACCAAGAATCGACGATCTGTTTGATCAATTAAAGGGAGCAAGATACTTTTCCAAGATAGATTTGAGGAGTGGTTATCACCAACTGAAGGTGAGGCCAGAGGATGTACCGAAGACAGCGTTCAGAACGCGATACGGTCATTACGAATTTTTAGTAATGTCGTTTGGTCTAACGAATGCTCCTGCAGCATTTATGGGACTAATGAATGGTGTGTTCAAGCCGTTTTTGGACAAATTCATGGTGGTATTTATAGACGACATTCTAGTATATTCCAAAACCAAAGAAGAACATGAAAACATTTGAGATTAACATTGGAAGTATTGAGAAGGGAGAAGTTGTACGCTAAATTTTTGAAATGCGAATTCTGGATCGAGCGAGTACAATTTCTTGGTCACGTGATCGATAAAAACAAAATTTCGGTAGATCCATCTAAAGTTGAAGCCGTGATTAACTGGGATCAGCCGAGAACGCCGTCTAAAGTAAGAAGTTTTCTTGGACTGGCAGGGTATTATAGAAGATTCATTCAAGATTTTTCCAAGATCGCAACTCCGTTAACGAATTTAACTCGAAAAGCTGTAAAATTTGTTTGGACGGAGAAGTGTGAGGAGAGCTTTCAAGAATTAAAGAAGAGGTTGAGTACGTCACCTGTGTTATCTCTTCCGGATGATACATGCAATTTTGTTGTTTTTAGTGATGCGTCGCATAAAGGACTTGGTTGTGTGCTGATAAAAAATGGTAAAGTCATTGCGTATGTATCACGACAATTGAAGGATTACGAGAAGGGGTATCCTACCCATAATTTGGAATTAGCTGCAGTTGTATTTTCTTTGAAAATTTGGAGGCACTATCTCTACGGGGAGAAGTGTGAAATATAAACGAACCACAAGAGTCTGAAATATATTTTCACACAGAAGGACTTAAATATGCGTCAGAGAAGATGGTTGGAATTAATCAAGGATTATGACTGTGAGATTTTATACCATCCGGGTAAGGCGAATGTGGTAGCCGATGCCTTAAGTAGAAAGGGTCGTGAAAAATTGATGATGTTAACTGCTCAGGAAGAGCTAATTGTGGAAATGGAGAAACTGGAATTGGAAGTGAAGTATCCAACGGAGATTGATGAGAAGCTATTTTAGATGCAATCTGGTACAACTCTACTAGATAAAGTAAAGGAGGTTCAGCTTCAGGATGATGAATGCAAAAAGGTGACAAAGAAGATATCTAAAGGAACCAAACCGAGATTTAAGATGGATAAGGAAGGAATACTGAGCTTTGAGAGTAGAATTTGGGTACCGCCAGTACAAGAGGTTAAGGAAGATATTTTAAGCGAGGCTCATAGTTCACAATATTCGATTCACCCTAGTAGTACCGAGATGTACCAAGATCTTAGACAACATTTCTGGTGGCCGAATTTGACGCATGATGTTGCAGAATGTGTTGCCAAGTGTCTGACCTGTCAGAAAGTGAAAGCGGAACATCAAAGACCGAGTGGATTACTACAACCGTTAGAGATTCCAGAGTGGAAATGGGAACATATTACAATGGACTTCGTGGTTGGCCTTCCGACGACTCAGAAAGGCTACGACGTAGTATGGGTTATCGTTGACCAACTGACGAAATCTGCACACTTCCTTTCGATCAAAATAAGATTCAACTTAGATCAGTTGGCCAGGCTATACGTAAAAGAGATTGTTTCGAGGCACGGAGTTCCGGTATCAATTGTTTCAGATAGGGATCCACGCTTCACATCAAATTTCTGGAAACGTCTTCAGGAATGCATGGGTACGCAATTGTGAATGAGTACAGCTTACCACCCTCAAACAGACGGACATAGTGAGAGAACGATTCAGACATTAGAAGATATGCTAAGAGCCTATGTGATGGACTTTAAAAGAAATTGGGATGATCACCTACAATTAGTAGAGTTCGGCTACAACAACAGTTACCACGCTAGTATAGGCATGCCGCCTTACGAAGCGTTATATGACAGAAAGTGCAGTACTCTGCTTTACTGGGATGAAGTTGGTGAAAGACAATTGATAGGGCCAGAATTGGTACAGCAGACGACAGAAATAGTCAAAGTAATCCGAGCATGACTGGTAGCGGCTCAAGATCGACAGAAGAAATATGCTGATCCACATCGTAAAACTATCGAGTTTGAATCAGGTAGTTATGTTTTCTTGAAGGTCTCTCCCTGGAAAGGGAAGATCAGGTTCGGAAAGAAAGAAAAATTGAGCCCAAGATTCATTGGACCCTTTGAAGTACTGAGAAGAATCGAAGAAGTTGCGTACGAGGTAGCCTTACCTCCAACACTTGAGAATGTCCACAATGTCTTCCATGTTTCTGTATTACGACCATACAAAGCCGATTACAAGCATGTAATTGAATACGAACCCCTGCATTTTGAGAAAGACTTATCTTACGAAGAAATTCCTGTCCAAATTATCGACCGAAAAGAACAAGTTCTCAGAAATAAAGTTATACCTTCTGTTAAAGTAATTTGGAGAAACCACAATGCTAAAGAAGCTACGTGGGAACTCGAAGAGAATATGATGAAGAATTACCCTCATTTATTTACTTAAATTATGTGTAAGCGATTCTGGGAACATAATCTTTGTAAGGGGGGGGGAGAATGTAACTGGTCGAAATTATTGAGTCGTAATTCTGGGGACAGAATCCTTTTAAGGGGGGAAAGATGTGACGAACGAGAATTTTATAATTTGATTTTAATAGTTGTTGAATTAAATAAATATTTTTTTGATGATTTAATTATTGGATTAAATAATTATTTAATGCAAATGTGGTAGATTAATTTAATTATATGCGTTACATTTATTAAATTAATGTAGAGAATAATTATTATTCGAAGTAGGTCATTATGTGAGCTTATTGTATTAAAAGAAATATTTAATAAGCCTAATGTTATTTAAATTAATTTAATTATTAGTTAAAGAATTAATAATTTGACATTATTTATTTATGAGAACATTAAATATATGACTATGTGAATTTATGAGAAGTTATTATATTTTATTTATATTAAATAAGATATATGAATTATTGTGCAATTGGGTGTGACATTTATTAAACTATATGATAAAGCTTTATTAAATTAAATAGTTTTTAAAACCTATTCTAACTAGCCAAACATGACACTAAAGGGAGTTGGGGCTAGTTAACCCATGACTGGGTAACTGGCCACCAACGCGCGTCAGACTTTTCTTTTTAACAATACGACATCTGATTTCCTTCATTTGTTTTCTAAGCCTGATAAAACTAACCAGAGAGAATTTGAGAGAGAATTCAGAGGAATTGTGAGAATCTCTGTGTTGAAGAAGCTTGAAAAGGGTTTTATCTCTACTCATTAACACTCTAGGTAATCTCTCCTTCCCAATTCCTACTTTACGTATTTTAGTTTTCATGAAAATGACTTTTAAAGTTTTTGGTTTAACCTCTGTAATTAGATTAGGAGTAATGATTATGGGTTGTATGTGTGTTATGACATGCCAAATCGTGTTTAATTATATATATTATATAAACCATATCATCAAATTCATGAAAACATGTCGTATTATTGATGACTTGTTATTTCAAAATATACAGAGTTTGGGTTTTGGCCATATGGCCTTATACGTAACTTTAAGGTGTCAAACATAAATATTTTCGTAAAATTTACACTCTTATTTGATTATGCATGTTAATACGAAGAGACCAAGCCTTAAATGAACGGATTCGGTGTTATAACGAATCTGTAGTGTTAAATTATATGTTTTTGTTCAAAATCTTCAAGAACATCAAGAACAGTTTAATTTACATAATTTAATTATGTGATTATGTGTTGTAAATGGTTAAAATCATTTTTTAAATGTTGGGTTATGTTTATGCATGAATTATAACATGTGTATATGATTAATTTCGTGTAGTAGTAATTTAATTGGAAATTTTTGGGCTGTGTTTTGCAATTTTCACGAATTGCAGAACAGTTTCTGGCTCGCCGCGCCGCGGCGCCAGTCCAGTGACTTAAGTCCCGCGCCGCAGCGCCAAGTGTCCGGCCGTAGCGCCATAGCGCCGCAGCGTCACTATCCTGAAAGTACAGAAATGGAATTTTTTTTAAAAAAAAAAAGTTTAAGTCTAGCAATGTGTTAGTAACTTAATGTAATGAACATAAAACTATGTTAGAAGTATAATGTGATGTTAAAATAGATGTTTAACATGTAAATAACATAAATACATGTGGATTGAATTAATGACTTCATAATTAAATTATTATTCATGAAGTGATATTATGTGACAGTAAATGTGATAAATTGACTAATATAGTTAATAATCAAAGTAGACAAAGAGAATGAGTTTTGATGATTAGCTAAGTTATAATTAACTGGTACTGTGAATGTGAATGGTATGTAGGATTAAAATCAAAGAACGAGTGTAGTTAAAGTGTAATCTACGCACGAGACAAGTTTCCTAACCCTACTTGTTATCGTTATATAAGTTGATTAATTCACCTTTCTACATTGAGCGATTTCTTATTATTATTGATCAAGTCTGTTTTGTATATTAAAGTTTATAAATCTTTCAAGCATGATGCTGTTATACAATACTTATTCTATTGTATACCTTTTGAGATTTTATTCAAATAAGTTATCAATTATTGCTAAACCTTGTTAGACTAGCGAACCCTTTTTGATTCGACTAGTCCATAGTTGATGAGCGTTTTAAATTTCAGAACCCTTGATGAATTATCCAAACCAAACTTCCTTTGGTGCGTACTCGAATGTCAAACTGAGATGAACAACCCTGTAGAGGGGATTATTTACGCTTTAGCATTAAGATATTGTGCACAGTATGGTACTAAGGGTTGATCCCCCTAAGTACGAGAAGAAGGTCCATAGTCTTATGACTGTTAAAGGTTTCAAGTATAACCCTTGATAACCTAGGACATAGTTCAAGGTCTTATGACTCTCAGAAATCTTTTGATTCTTGTTATTTATTCTTGATTCAAAAGTTGAACTTTATTTCAGATGTCTTTGATTCATTCGCATGTTATTATACTGTTATTTCATTATTATACTTGTGGGCATTTGTGCTCACTCTTGCTTAATAATAACATTGCAGTTAAGAATGAAAGAACTGATGAACCTTCCACTAGTAAAGGCAAGGGCAAAGTTAGCAAGTGACGAAGACTTGTTGTTTTATATGAGGATGTATTTGTTTAAGACTTGAGTTAATGTTATTGTTTAAGACTTATTTGTTTATGATTCCGCCCAGATGTTTAATGTTAGTTTAACCTGAGATTGTATTATTATTATTCAGATATTGTAACCCTTAAGGGGAAGATTTTAATTCTATCTATTGCATGGTTTGCATTTATTATAGGTAGATAGATAGATGATATTTGTATCGTGAACACCAAATCCTGTGAAAATGGAAGTACTGGATTTGGGGTGTCACAGGTTGGTATCAGAGCCGTAGGTTATGAACCTTAGGTGGGGGAACAACCTTAGGTAGTAGCCTTATAGAAAGAAGATAGTAATGGAAAACTCTTATCGAGTTCTAAGAAATGAATTTTTGTAATTCATTGAAGATAATAAAATACATTATGTGTTTGTGTTAAAGTTTGCGTTAGATGATACGACTTAGTAACTAAAACTTAAAATTTTGATGTCAGGATGTCGAATGTTGGAGAAGCTAGTCAAGCTGGGGAGGAAGAACCCCGATAACCTATAGTACCTACAGAGGAGGAACCCCGAGACATATATGTCGTTAGGGAGCAGCGGGTACAGAGGGAGTCATCTCCATTGATCACCGTTGTTGGTCAGGAGCATGAGCCCGAGACTGATCCTGAGGAGGATCCTGAGGAGGAATTTGATGAGGAAGAGGAGTTATCACGGTACACTATTGATGCTGAGATGTATGACACGTTATACGACCGTAACGTCGAATTACAAGACGAGGTTCAGGAATTGATCGAGCGAGCGACTGTTCAGCAGTCTACTCTAGAGGAGAAGGAGAGGGAGATTTCGATTCTTCACTCATGATTGGGAAATGTAGAATGGGATTTGGTCCATGAGAAGGGTCAAACCAAGGATAAGACCGAGGAGATAGAGAAGCTGAAGAAGGAACTGAAGGAAACCTCCGGAAGACTGAAAATAGCAGAGGAAGGATGGGTAAGAGAATCATGCCGAGCTGATCGTGCAGAAGATGATAGTCGTGCAAAGAAGGCGAAGATTGGGGAGACATACTCTATACTTAACAAGGCAATGAATGAGACTCAAGATCGAGTTTTGAGGTATCCCATCCAGTTCGAAGGACTTCCATTGTATATGATGGATCGCAGGACGATGTATCGTATCTTAAAAGAGGAGCGTAGCAAGGCTATTCAGCACCTTGACAGACAGTGTTAGAATTTGTTTAATTATGTGAAAGACTTAATTAGTTTTTATGTGTAAATTCTGACGTGTTTATGAACGAAAGAATATTTGAATGTTTTAAATCCTGTGGATTCTTTATTCTAGGATAGTTGATGTAAATAGCAGTTATGCTATCGTTTAATGTTAAAACTTTGATTTGAATGCAAATATATCAAGTTGTTTGAGATGATGTGTTAAGATATGTTAAATTTCGTGTAGTAGTAATTTAATTGGAAATTTTTAGGCTGTGTTCTGCAATTTTCGCGAATTGCAGGACAGTTTCTGGCTCGCCGCGCCGCGGCGCCAGTCCAGTGACTTAAGTCCCGCGTCGCAGCGCCGCAGCATCGCAGCACCGCAGCGCTGCAGCGCCAAGTGTTCGGCCGCAGCGCCATAGCACCGCAGAGCCATAGCGCCGCAGCGCGAAGATCAAGTGTAGCAGTGGCGCCGCAGCGCTACTATCCTGAAAGTACGGAAATGGATTTAAAAAAAAAGTTTAAGTCTAGCAATGTGTTAGTAACTTAATGTAATGAACACAAAACTATGTTAGAAGTATAATGTGATGTTAAAATAGATGTTTAACATGTAAATAACATAAATACATGTGGATTGAATTAATGACTTCATAATTAAATTATTATTCATGAAGTGATATTATGTGACAGTAAATGTGATAAATTGACTAATATAGTTAATAATCAAAGTAGACAAAGAGAATGAGTTTTGATGATTAGCTAAGTTATAATTAACTGGTACTGTGAATGTGAATGGTATGTAGGATTAAAATCAAAGAACGAGTATAGTTAAAGTGTAATCTACGCACGAGACAAGTTTCCTAACCCTACTTGTTATCGTTATATAAGTTGATTAATTCACCTTTCTACATTGAGCGATTTCTTATTATTATTGATCAAGTCTGTTTTGTATATTAAAGTTTATAAATCTTTCAAGCATGATGCTGTTATACAATACTTATTCTATTGTATACCTTTTGAGATTTTATTCAAATAAGTTATCAATTATTGCTAAACCTTGTTAGACTAGCGAACCCTTTTTGATTCGACTAGTCCATAGTTGATGAGCGTTTTAAATTTCAGAACCCTTGATGAATTATCCAAACCAAACTTTCTTTGGTGCGGACTCGAATGTCAAACTGAGATGAACAACCCTGTATAGGGGATTATTTACGCTTTAGCATTAAGATATTGTGCACAGTATGGTACTAAGGGTTGATCCCCCTAAGTACGAGAAGAAGGTCCATAGTCTTATGACTGTTAAAGGTTTCAAGTATAACCCTTGATAACCTAGGACATAGTTCAAGGTCTTATGACTCTCAGAAATCTTTTGATTCTTGTTATTTATTCTTGATTCAAAAGTTGAACTTTATTTCAGATGTCTTTGATTCATTCGCATGTTATTATACTGTTATTTCATTATTATACTTGTGGGCATTTGTGCTCACTCTTGCTTAATAATAACATTGCAGTTAAGAATGAAAGAACTGATGAACCTTCCACTAGTAAAGGCAAGGGCAAAGTTAGCAAGTGACGAAGACTTGTTGTTTTATATGAGGATGTATTTGTTTAAGACTTGAGTTAATGTTATTGTTTAAGACTTATTTGTTTATGATTCCGCCCAGATGTTTAATGTTAGTTTAACCTGAGATTGTATTATTATTATTCAGATATTGTAACCCTTAAGGGGAAGATTTTAATTCTATCTATTGCATGGTTTGCATTTATTATAGGTAGATAGATAGATGATATTTGTATCGTGAACACCAAATCCTGTGAAAATGGAAGTACTGGATTTGGGGTGTCACAGGTTGGTATCAGAGCCGTAGGTTATGAACCTTAGGTGGGGGAACAACCTTAGGTAGTAGCCTTATAGAAAGAAGATAGTAATGGAAAACTCTTATCGAGTTCTAAGAAATGAATTTTTGTAATTCATTGAAGATAATAAAATACATTATGTGTTTATGTGTTAAAGTTTGCGTTAGATGATACGACTTAGTAACTAAAACTTAAAATTTTGATGTCAGGATGTCGAATGTTGGAGAAGCTAGTCAAGCTGGGGAGGAAGAACCCCGATAACCTATAGTACCTACAGAGGAGGAACCCCGAGACATATATGTCGTTAGGGAGCAGCGGGTACAGAGGGAGTCATCTCCATTGATCACCGTTGTTGGTCAGGAGCATGAGCCCGAGACTGATCCTGAGGAGGATCCTGAGGAGGAATTTGATGAGGAAGAGGAAGAAGAGGAGTTACCACGGTACACTATTGATGCTGAGATGTATGACACGTTATACGACCGTAACGTCGAATTACAAGACGAGGTTCAGGAATTGATCGAGCGAGCGACTGTTCAGCAGTCTGCTCTAGAGGAGAAGGAGAGGGAGATTTCGATTCTTCACTCATGATTGGGAAATGTAGAATGGGATTTGGTCCATGAGAAGGGTCAAACCAAGGATAAGACCGAGGAGATAGAGAAGCTGAAGAAGGAACTGAAGGAAACCTCCGGAAGACTGAAAATAGCAGAGGAAGGATGGGTAAGAGAATCATGCCGAGCTGATCGTGCAGAAGATGATAGTCGTGCAAAGAAGGCGAAGATTGGGGAGACATACTCTATACTTAACAAGGCAATGAATGAGACTCAAGATCGAGTTTTGAGGTATCCCATCCAGTTCGAAGGACTTCCATTGTATATGATGGATCGCAGGACGATGTATCGTATCTTAAAAGAGGAGCGTAGCAAGGCTATTCAGCACCTTGACAGACAGTGTTAGAATTTGTTTAATTATGTGAAAGACTTAATTAGTTTTTATGTGTAAATTCTGACGTGTTTATGAACGAAAGAATATTTGAATGTTTTAAATCATGTGGATTCTTTATTCTAGGATAGTTGATGTAAATAGCAGTTATGCTATCGTTTAATGTTAAAACTTTGATTTGAATGCAAATATATCAAGTTGTTTGAGATGATGTGTTAAGATATGTTAAATTTCGTGTAGTAGTAATTTAATTGGAAATTTTTGGGCTGTGTTCTGCAATTTTCGCGAATTGCAGGACAGTTTCTGGCTCGCCGCGCCGCGGCGCCAGTCCAGTGACTTAAGTCCCGCGTCGCAGCACCGCAGCGCTGCAGCGCCAAGTGTCCGGCCGCAGCGCCATAGCACCGCAGAGCCATAGCGCCGCAGCGCGAAGATCAAGTGTAGCAGTGGCGCCGCAGCGCTACTATCCTGAAAGTACGGAAATGGATTTAAAAAAAAAGTTTAAGTCTAGCAATGTGTTAGTAACTTAATGTAATGAACACAAAACTATGTTAGAAGTATAATGTGATGTTAAAATAGATGTTTAACATGTAAATAACATAAATACATGTGGATTGAATTAATGACTTCATAATTAAATTATTATTCATGAAGTGATATTATGTGACAGTAAATGTGATAAATTGACTAATATAGTTAATAATCAAAGTAGACAAAGAGAATGAGTTTTGATGATTAGCTAAGTTATAATTAACTGGTATTGTGAATGTGAATGGTATGTAGGATTAAAATCAAAGAACGAGTGTAGTTAAAGTGTAATCTACGCACGAGACAAGTTTCCTAACCCTACTTGTTATCGTTATATAAGTTGATTAATTCACCTTTCTACATTGAGAAATTTCTCATTATTATTGATCAAGTCTGTTTTGTATATTAAAGTTTATAAATCTTTCAAGCATGATGCTGTTATACAATACTTATTCTATTGTATACCTTTTGAGATTTTATTCAATTAAGTTATCAATTATTGTTAAACCTTGTTAGACTAGCGAACCCTTTTTGATTCGACTAGTCCATAGTTGATGAGCGTTTTAAGTTTCAGAACCCTTGATGAATTATCCAAACCAAACTTCCTTTGGTGCGGACTCGAATGTCAAACTGAGATGAACAACCCTGTAGAGGGGATTATTTATGCTTTAGCATTGAGATATTGTGCATAGTATGGTACTAAGGGTTGATCCCACTAAGTACGAGAAGAATGTCCATAGTCTTATGATTGTTAAAGGTTTCAAGTATAACCCTTGATAACCTAGGACATAGTTCAAGGTCTTATGACTCTCAGAAATCTTTTTATTCTTGTTATTCATTCTTGATTTAAAAGTTGAGCTTTATTTCAAATGTCTTTGATTCATTCGCATGTTATTATACTGTTATTTCATTATTATACTTGTGGGCATTTGTGCTCACTCTTGCTTAATAATAACATTATAGTTAAGAACGAAAGAACTGATGAACCTTCCACTTGTAAAGGCAAAGGCAAAGTTAGCAAGTGACGAAGACTTGTTGTTTTATATGAGGATGTATTTGTTTAAGACTTGAGTTAATGTTGTTGTTTAAGACTTATTTATTTATGATTCCGCACAGATGTTTAAGGTTAGTTTAACCTGGGATTGTATTATTATTATTCAGATGTTGTAACCCTTAAGGGGAAGATTTTAGTTCTATCAATTGCATGGTTTGCATTTATTATGGGTAGATAGATAGATGATATTTGTATCGTGAGCACCAAATCCTGTGGAAATGGAAGTAGCAGATTTGGCGGTGTCACAGGTACTCATAACTGTATATTCATTCTACTAAAATGACATCAAAATGCGTGTTCCAACGACATTCTTATTACATTAATAATAATAAATCACGTTCCCAGATTCTTAAACCATTACATTCTTTATTCATCATAATATAATACATAAACTTACTAGTCTATTTCAAGATAAACTAATAATTCATCTTCGCCTTACCTTTATCTCTACTGGAAACCTCGATTCGCTCGTCCTTAGCTGCATTCATATGGTTCAAGCAAGAGTGAGCATAACAAGCTCAGGAAGTACAACAATTTCATTTAAACAACATGCTTGAATCATAGGAATCGTATATCTTCAATAACTGGATAATAGTTATGAAGTACTATCGATAATTCAAAATAACACTTCTTTTCCTTCAAAACGTTTTATAATGACAATATTCAGTAAAATATCAATTCTGGTCCAAGACCATGAGCGTTTCAAAATTTCTTTGAAAAGGACATCCCAGCACTAAGTCCGTAAGTTCGACATAGCTTACGAGCACTTCTAGGTGATCAGCCTATAGTACTCTATGTTGATAAACACTACATTCATTAAACGTATGTACGTTTAAGTTTTGGCAACCTCACGTGCCTATCGAATACTCGATGAAAAATACATTTGTTTATTTATACTCAGGCTTACCTTGAATCCGTACCAAATAATTGGCGTAGGATAGATTCTTTATGGAAATACTTGTAAAGAAATCAATCAATCTTTCAAGAATAGTCTAGCCGAGGTAAAACTGGCATCGACCCTTTCGTAAAATAATTCATGCGTCTCATAACATGAAGATAATACAGGTGCTTAATTAAACTTCTTGTCTTAGTTCCTAAAAACTATTTTTCTCACTTCTCATTCCCATTATACCTATCAATTTACTACCGACTTGCTTGGCGCCCCTTACGAAAAGTCTAACTTCAATACATCAGTCAACCCATACGACATAACCAGAAACTCATCATAACTATAACGAGTTCTGAACGTCGTCTTAGGTACCTCGTACTCCCTTACGTTCCACCGACAATACCCCGTAAGCAAATCTATCTTAGAAAAATTCTTTGCCCATTTCAACTGATCCAATAGATCATCAATCCTGCACAACAGGTATTTATTCTTAACCGCTAACCAATTAGTCATATATTTAACTTACGCATTGGTTTACTTAACTTTAGGGTTCGCATTCTTTCAACCCAAGTTTATGCGACCTACTTTCATTACTAGCTTACAGCTTCATGACATACGGAGATGTCTTACTTAATACATTCATCATCTTTGTTGATTTACATTCTTTTCTTCTTATTATTACTTCTCTAGGACTCATCACACATCGCTTCTCTGCTAGTAGTCCATATGGTACTCTGAGTAGTTTTCCACAAATAACCAACAAACAATTTCCCGTCTCATCTGCACTGCCATCACAGTGAGTTAGATCGGTTGCCAGTTTCGTATATACCTTCGCTCTCTGAAGGAATTGTTTAGCCCAGCTCCCATATGTCAACCATCAAAGGTTACGATTGTACCACAACCTAAACTTATCTTAACATCCTTCTAGATTGCGTCATGATTAGACAACAAGAAAGTTCCAGTGATTTATTACCGTAAATTATTACCTTGGGTTTCTTAGAAAACCAAAGATTCATACTTTTCCTTTGATAATTTTGTTAAAGTTCTATGGTTAATCAACCCATTCATACCGAGAATTACTTCAAATTCTCTCAACATTATCGGTACTTATCTACCGATACTTGCTTACCTTTATTATTCATGAAACAATTTCCACGAATATAATTAACGAAAGTTATTTCCTCATTCTCTACCATAACGTTTAAAGGTATTTATAATCCCTTTCGGGAATGAACTTAATCACTTAGCAAATTCACATGCTATAAAAGAAAAGTAGCACTCCAATCAAATATCACATAAGCATTCATTGTATTGACTGGAATGACACCTGTTACTACATCAGTTGATGCAACCGCATGTTGGACCGTCATATTAAAAGTACGGGCTATAGGTCTACCAGACATTGCTGGTCCAGTAATGGCTAACTTACCATTACTAACACCTTTACTTTCCTCTGATCCCTTCTTTGGGTAATTTCTTGCCATGTGGTCTAACGACCCACATACAAAACAGCCATGGTTTTTCTTAGGATTAGGACAATTGGGTATTATATAACCCTCTTGTCCACAGTTATAAAAAACCGATTTCCCCTTCAGACAGACTCCTAGATGAGTCTTTTCACATGTCTTACACGCTCCGATCCTACACTTAGGATCCCCGTGCCCCACTCCAGTATTTCTGGAGTTAAAATTATTTCTTTTTGGCATACTGCCACTACCACTGGCACTCTCTACCTTGGATCCTCCCTCTCCCTTGCTCTTATTCTTTCTCTCTTTGTGGTATTGGGTTAACGTCTCACTACCACCCTCCGCTATAATCGCTTTCTCCAGAATGGTCCCTTAAGAAGTACTCTAGAACACAGAAATCCTACATTAGAGCCAGGGTTTCAGGCCTTGCTCAAACTTGCGAGCCTTCCTCTCCTCAATATTCACTTGGTGTGGAGCAAACCTTTCCAATTCATTGAATTTGGCTGCGTACTGGGGAACCGTCATGTCCCCTTGCTTAAGTTCTAAGAACTTAATCTCCATCCTCCCTTGCATGCTTGTAGTGAAATAATTCTCAAAGAATGCCTTCTTGAATTGTTCCCACGTTATCACATCTGTTCTAGCCCCACCCTGGTGATCCTCCCACCAAAAGTTGGCTTTCCCCTCCATTATATAGGTCACAAAAGAAGTCTTTTATGCCTCAGCTACGTTTGTAATAACAAATGCCTTCTCTATTTCTTTTACCCATGTCTGGGCCTTTATTGGGTCCGTCGTTCCTTTGAACTCTGGCGGACCTACGCTTTTAAACTCTTTAAAGGTAGTCGTTCTGGTTATCTTAGGTTCTGCGGGTACTCTACCCCCAGTTTGGTTAAATGTAGCCGTTAATAAATTAACAAACTCTTGCATAGGGCTACTTTGACCCCCTTGATTTATCATTATGTGATTTCGCTTCCTGATTACGTTGTCTTCTCCTTGGCGGCATTTTCTGATAAATAAAATTTCATTATTATTTATTTACTTACTTAGTTATTATTCGCCAAACAACAACTCATACTATAACACAACATATTAAATGAAAACTTCATTATATTCATATGCTTTTTCATAGTTTGAAACTATTTAGAATTTGTTTTCATAGTCCCAAAAGCTATTACATTTCTATCCCGCATTTGAACTCCACAAAAGTTGGGATTTACAAAAAGACTACCCTTTTATACAAAAGAGGGTTTTACGTCACTACACACATATTTGTAACTCTAAACTTTTAATAATGCATAATAGCGTCCTCGTGTTTCTCATTCGCAATCATCGCTATAGTATCCTGACTAATAGTATGTCGAGTCTATCCCGACTCAATGGAATAACAAGCAATTTTCATCTTGAAATCCTCATGAGTACTCTTATGGATGTAAGACACCCGTGCTATCTTCTGGTCTCTCTTTATCAGTTTCTTATGAAGCTCATCGGCGTCTTCCTTATAGCCCCTAGCATGTTCTGTCATAAGCACCTACTTATCGTGCTCTGACTCAAAATTTGCTTCTGCAGACACCTTAGCATCATGGAGATAATTAATCTCTTCACTCTGATTTTGCACAACTGTACTCAATTGCACATTCCTGTCAAGTACTGCCAGATACAATGCTCTCATTGCATCTGGAGGTGATGACTCTAGTGTAGGTACCACCGTAGTAACCGATGTTACCTCTCTTTCTTCTTCCTCATCGCTCATCATACTAAGGTAAGATGTTATATCCATATCTCCCTCGGAGTAATCTTCCTCAAAAAAATACTCCTCTGGCTCCGACTCCTCTAGAATCACTAATGGCACCTCCGCCCCTGGCATAGGTATAGGTTCTAATCTGTTCACAAGCTCTTCGCTCACCGCGTGTATATCTTTATACATCAAGCTATCGATCGACATCCTACAATAACACATAGCATGTTGATTAGTACATAACACACAATAGTATAACCACAAATCGCATATAATTTATTTAAGGTTAATTTCCATCTTTCAAATCCTTCGGTACAGAGTTTCCACAATACCTTATTAACTCATTCAACTAAAGTAAAACTCGAGTTTACTTCCTTCGGACTTTTCCTTCCTTAATGAGGTTATTAGCCTAAGGTTCTTCCCCTCCTTAAGTTTTATAACCTAATGCTTTGATACCAACTTGTGACGCCCCCAAATCTGGTTATCTTCCAACCCGATAAATGGTGCTACACGGTACTCATAACTGTACATTCATTCTACTGAAACGACATCAAAATGCATGTTCTAACGACATTCTTATTACATTAATAATAATAAATCCCGTTCCCAGGTTCTTAAACCATTACATTCTTTATTCATCACAATATAATACATATACTTACTAGTCTATTTCAAGATAAACTAATCATTCATCTTCGCCTTGCCTTTATCTCTACTGGAAACCTCGATTCGCTCGTCCTTAGCTGCATTCATATGGTTAAAGCAAGAGTGAGCATAACAAGCTCAGCAAGTACAACAATTTCATTTAAACAACATGCTTGAAACATAGGAATCGTATATCTTCAATAACTGGATAATAGTTACGAAGTACTATCGATAATTCAAAATAGCACTTCTTTTCCTTCAAAATATTTTACAATGACAATATTCAGTAAAACATCAATTCTGGTCCAAGACTATGAGCGCTTCATAATTTCTTTAAAAAGGACATCCCGGCACTAAGTTCGTAAGTCTGTTATAGTTTACGAGCATTTCTAGGTGATCAGCCTATAGTACTCTATGTTGATCAACACTACATCCATTAAACGGATGTACATTTAAGTTTTGGCAACCTCACGTGCCCATCAAATACTCGATCAAAAATACATTTGTTTATTCATACTCAGGCTTACCTTGAATTCGTGCAAAACAATTGGCGTAGGATAGATTCTATATGGAAATACTTGTAAAGAAATCAATCAATCTTTCAAGAATAGTCTAGCCGAGGTAAAACTGGCATCGACCCTTTCGTAAAATAATTCATGCGTCTCATAACATGAATCACTGAAAACCTGGCTAACACGAAGATTAGACAAGCGTTTAAGAAAAACTTGCCTTCAGCGTCTGCTACAGTAAAATTACTTTTCCTTTGAGTCTTTACAGTCTCTACAACACATAAACCACATAACATACCACATTAGGTCATGAATGAGCATACATGGTTCCTAATGAATCTTACCCTTCTTCTCAATCTAATTATATATTAGATTTGTTATTATTGGTTCCGGCTTGTCGTCGTTCTTTACATCGTTCTTACCAACTTCTTTCTCTTCTATATCTTAAGTGAATTTACTTCATTAATAAATATCAATTCAACTTATTAATCTTACTTATGGCTTACTAACGCTCTTACATTTATTAATCGAAATTCGATCGTCATTGCTTAAGTGTACTTATTGCATACCGTTCACGTTCACCTTCAATTGACTTACCTTCAACCTTTAGTGTTATACTTAAGGTTTATAACATCCTTAACGAGGTTACTTTAAGCTTTAGTTCATTACTAATCAATTCACTTTCTTTCTTTACTTTCAATCTTTCCTTCCTATGAAATTCCTAAGGCTGGCGCTGCGGCTCCAGCTTCCCTTCTTGGACTGGAGCTGCGGCGCTGGTTTGCAGTGTACATGACCCGGCCTTGGTGCTGCGGCGCCATTCCCCCTTCACTGTGTCGCACTGCGGTGCCAACTAACAGTGCACTATGATCTTGGCCTCGTGCTGTGGCGCAGACCTTTATGCCTTGAGTCGCACTGCGGTGCGGACTCTGTGCCTCAGAAAAATTTGACAGATTTTCTTTTAGGTCCCGGGCTCATAACTTCTTCGTTATAAGTTTAAATTGGCTCATTCAAAAGCCGTTAGCTCACAAATCACATACTCTATGTGTTCATGCAAGAATTTTACAATTTTGAATCCATTAACTCAAAATTCACCTTTTAGTTCATTTTTAACGAAAACGATAAACATTCGTGAACGTTCAATGCTCGTTTCTTCGTTCTAAGTTGGAATGCGGTCATTCTCTAGTCTGCAACCCTATAATGCCAAATGAGACTATTCTCCATTGAAAACCAATGTTCCCAAGCTCAATATCAAAATTCAACTTCCATTCCAAGAATTTCACGAATTCGACGATTATCGTCCAAACTCGTGAATTCCGCCAAAACTTCGTTACTTAAGATTTGTTCTTCGTTTCAAATGGATTCATTCTTCATACTAACATCTTAACATACTTATATCATTAACTTGTATTCATAATAAGTTCTTACTTGTTCTTTGTGAGTTTGTAACTTATAAAAGTATAACTACTTATGATTTCTTTTCTCATGACTTAGGATAGTTTATGACTTCTAACCATCATCCTTGCTTCTTTTTATCATACTAACTTTATTAATGTAAACATGGTACAAGTCTTACAAGTTCTTCCTTAGTTCATAACTTATATAAGTATAAATAACTTATTCATGACTTATCACGGCTTAAGTACTTTAATTCATCATTCCTACTTCTTCTTAGCATACAAATCCTACCACTACTCACTTCCCTAACAAATGAAGAGAAAGAGAATCATGGCTTAGGATTGCTTACCCTTGATGTTCACTTGACTATGCCTTGTTCTTGTTCTTGCTTCTTGAATTACAAAGTTTAACTTTCTAGCTTTTTTAGCTTTTTCTCTCTAACCAATAAGCACCTTATAAGTTGTAAAGTGTTGGATGAAATAAACAGCCAACAAAAGAAATCAAAGCTTGCTATTTTAGGATTGCAAAAGTTAGGGCATAAGGGTCATTAATCCATCCACCTCCTTACTATTCCTAGCTTAAGCACTAAGTTAACTTGCTCCCCACAACACTTGGCCATTAAGTCTACTTGGTCATTAAGTCTACTTGGTTACCACACTTACTTAGCCATTAAGTAAACTTGCTCATTACTTTGGATCACCCATGGGTTGCCCCATGGTTCATGCTTACCCATTGGATACTTACTTTGGGCTTTACATTTAATTAGCTTAACTAACTTAACTTATACTTTTGGGCATGCATTTAACAAACACATGGGCTTGGTCATTAATAAGCATTGGGCTCTGTCATTATTCTAGTTGGACTTTACAACTTCCTAGTCAATCCTACAAGTCCATTACATATGGCTTAAGGCCTTAAAACGTATAATTTACGTATTAATCTCATATTTCACTCGTATACTTATTTAACATATACGACATATCATCATTCATACAGACTCGTATAATACCTCGTATCCTACTCGTATTCATTACCTCGTACAATACCTACGTATTATACGATTATCGCTTTAATTCATTATACGCATTTTATTTCCTTCTCGAAAATCACTTTCCCTGATCGTTAGGTTTTTAAGTCCGCAGGTGAAAAATTGCGTTTGTCATAACTGAAATATTATTGGATATTCCATCTCACTCTGATATTCTATCGTTACGTATTTCTCGGAAGTTCAAAAATAATTCCCGAGCAGAAATGCGTGAATAGCATTTTTCAAAAAAAATATCGGAAAGCTTTTATTTTCGTCTCGAAAATTCAAACACTTTAATCCTACCACGTAGCCAAAATCCTACGACGTTCCGACATATCTAGATCATAAAACGACCTTCATCTTATTAACACATATAATATAATTTTATTTATTATTAAATCAAATAAAATTATTTTATAATTTGCTCGATTTTCTGGGGCGTTACAAATGGTGAGCAACAAGTTTGCCCAGCAAGTATAAGTTCAATAAAGGAACATGAATATATATAAATCAACTGGACCAGATGGTAATGAAGGTGATCAGCCTTTTATACCTGAATAACATATGCAATATGCACAGAGTGCGAATCAATAATTCATAGACGTGATAATCAGCAATAATTAACCACAAGCATATTTTAAAATATCAACTCGAGGTCGAGTTAGAGAGAACTTTCCTTTTTCGCCGACTACTGCTACGCAATCTATATAGCTTTATCTGACGACCTAATATTAATAATATCGATATAAAAATCAAAATAATATCATCACAGTTATAAAATAACCTAAACACATTATCACATAATCCTAACAGTCAACAAAACACATATGACCTAATATTAAGTCAAATTATTTCAGTCTGAGTTGAGTTCGGTACTATTTCGAGATCCTAATTGTCTAATCGAATAATTATCGAGTTTAAGTTCAATTAAACTCTATTCTGTAGCATTAATATTATTCTAGATAATTCAAATATCAGTCATATTATTCTCTAGTGGTTTATAATAATTTTTAAATAATTATTATCATTTATCATGATTTTTCAATCACTAAAATCATTTTAAACAATTTAAATACTGAATAATTCTATTATCATTAATATTTAAATAATATTAAATTATTAATGAAATCCTTGCCAAAAAATTAAAGTTATTTATAATAACTCAAAATATTTTTAAAATACTTTTATTACCCTTAAAATGATTTTTAAAATATTTAAAATTATTTTTAAATAATTACCATTAATATTTAAATATTAATGTATTATTCATCAAAATATTAAAAGTCATTTATTATTACTTAAAATATTTTTAAATCATTTATATCCTTTTTAAATAATTTTTAAATTAATAAAATCATTTTTAAACTATTTATTTAATATAATTATTAAATAAATCTAATATCATTAATATTAAATTATTAATAAAATTTACCTTAAAATATTGGCAGTTATATTTTATAACTTAAAATATTTTTAAACACTTTATTATTATTTAAAATAATTTTTAATATAATAAAACCATTTTTAACTAAATTATTTAATACATTTATTAAATAAACTTAATATCTTTATTATTCAAATAAATAATAATATTTATGAAAAATATGTCAAATTATTAAAAGTTAATTTTTATAACTTAAAATAATTTTTAAAACTAATTTTGGAATTTTTAGAAATAAACTTCTATTTTAAAATAATTTTTGGAAATTAAATTAATTAATATTAATAAATCTGTCGTTAAAGCCTTTAGCGACAGAAACAGTCGCCTTAGGTATTCTTGAGCCTCAAGAACATTCATAGGGAGTGATCAAGATACCTTCTTTGTCCAACAATAATTCTTTGTTCAAGTTACTTTTGGTCATGTTAAGGCATTGAGCATGTAGTATTGGTGTAATACTATATGTATCAACCATAAACAGGCTCAAATCATAACACAGTTGCAAGATCTAGTGGCTTAAACTATCTGTCAGACGTGTTCTTCATGTTCTGGGCTGCCCAGAAACATGAAGTCATGGTCGGTCAACGCTTTTGGTGGCCTTATATCATTCAATATGTTCATGTATTAGGTGGTTTAGACGTCGGGCCTTGTAGAGCAACTAACAGGGTACATGGTATGAGCACTTAAAAGGTCTACAAATCATCGAGATGCAAGATCTAAGTCCCTAAAGAACTTGTTAGACCATTGTAACGAAATTCTGGGTTACCCAGAAAACTAAACTTAGCGGTCAACGACTTTTGACCGATTACTACAACTAATCTGTTGCTTTCTAAGTTTCGAAAGTGCTCTGGACTTGTAGTCCTCATGCCATACTATAATCTAGATACCAATATACATCCTAACAGCTTGACCGTAACAAGATCAAAGCCGGTCAAAGTCACTGCCAGAACATGTTCTTCAGTTTTCTAGGCAGAAAACTGATTTCGTGTTCGGTCAACGAACTTTGACCGTGAATAACTTTTGATATACACAAGCAATGATCATATATCCTCTTTCAGATTACTAACGACATTACCAACTACAACTACAAACCTTTAAAACACCAAAACAATTAACAGACACAGATCTATGAGGCCTGACTTTCGACTGTCAGACAACATTTTTAAGTTTTTTCCAGATTTAAAAAATCTTCAATTTTATGCATCTAGTTGTTATGTATCCACCATATAACAACCCAGATCACTAATTAATATAACATACAACATATTTAAACATAAAAACATAACATCTAACATAGCATACAAGATTAAATTTTGGTTTTAGGGTTTATACCTCATTTCGCTAAATCTTGATTCTTGGCTTCCTAAACTTATATTGTGGTGCTAGGGGCTTGATCAAGGACTGAATCACTAATGTAATTCATGGGTTTAGAGAGAGAGAGAGACTTGGATGGGAGTTTGGAGAGAAATGAGCTAATATGTGTTCTTTTCTCTCTCTTAATCTATATATCTATTGAATGCAATGTATATGGCTGATGTAGCTGGCAAAATGACGCTAAAATTTGTCACATAAAATTTATTTTTCGTCACTAAAATATTTGGTGACGAGTGACCGTCACCGTATGAGCGTTGTATTAGGTTTATTTGACATTATTTGATGTCGTCACTAAACGTTTTAACTTATGGTGACGATCTACATCATTGTCACTATAATTAATTTCTTTTAGTGACGTTAATAGTGTCACTATTTGAATGAAACTTTCGTCACTCTATATTATGTTTCGTCATCAAAACTTGGTGCATTAAATGACGAAAATCGTTTTTCGTCATTAAATGATATTGTTTTAGTGACGAAAATATGTTACTCTATTTAAATAATCTAATTTTAATGACGATAATATTGTCATATTTATGATTATTCTTTCATCATGTTATTGTGTTTATCGTCACCAAAAATAAGAAAATAAATGACGACAGAACATTTCGTCACCTAATAATATACTTAACATGACAATTATGTCGTTTTCATTTCATATTTTAAATAATATTACAAAATAATTTGTCACCAAAGAGTTATTTTTGAAGACATATTTTTCAATGTCACTAATTGAATACTTATGGTGACGATACATCTCGTCACAAAAAGAGTTACTAATAGTGACAAAACTAATTGACTAAATAAATATATAACTGATGAGTGAGTTTTATACATACGAATCAGTTCCTTCGTGGCTTAATCTAATGTCTGTTTTCAGTCTCTTATTTAGTTTTTAGTATATTTTGAGGGTTATTATGCCTAAGTACTGGTTTCTGGCATTTCAGGTCATTTTCCCTATGTTAGCGCCATAGCTCCATTGTCACTCTTTGACGTCGCGCCCCAGCGCCATACTCGGCGCCCCGGCGCCAATGCCTCGCGCCCCAGCCTAGCGCCAGGTCGGCGCCCCAGCGCCAATGATGGCGCCCCGACGCTGATTATCGCGCCCCAGCGCCGATGCTCGCGCCTCAGCGCTGATGCTCGCGCCTCAGTGCTACCTCCGGTGTCCAAATAGTGTAGCGCCTTTAATGACCTAGAAAAAGAGCTTACATATAAATAAAAAGAGAGGCCGCTGCATTTAGGATCGAAGATCAGAGATATCCAATAGGAACTCTCAGCAACTTAGATTAGAAGAGAAAGAAGTTGTGCTTTAAAGGAAGAAAGTTATTGCATCTGACCTTAGCTCAGCTTTTGCACAGTGAAGAGAAGATTGGGAGACAGAACATTTCCTAACAGGAGTTCTCTTATCCCAAATCTTCCATTTATTTGTGAACTGCTGATTATGGTGAATGTATTGAATATGTGTGTTAGTCCCATAGTTATGAACTAACTCCATCTTTAGGATTGCAATATAACCTTTTGTTAGCTTGATCAACTCTCTCTCCTATTATATATAATGAATCATTTTGGAATGGGTTGTTGTATTTAGTTTTTAATGACCGATTGCTTGACAGAGTGTTTGGTATTGATAATAATGGACATTGACAAATGAATGTTATTATCTAACTTTTAATTACAGCAACACTTGTTATCACCATGCCTATGGAATGTGTGTATAATATGCTCATGGGATAGACATATCTTTATGTGCCTTGTGTGACCTTGAGACTTGGCTTAATGACCTTGACCGAGTTATTGTCACTAATAGATATATTGTGTTTTAGCCGATTAGGGATGTGCATTTGACCTTCGACAGAAGCTGTTGCGTAATTACTTTTCTCGGTTGGCCATTCCTTGATTTGTTTGTATTGTGGAGAGTTAGGAGATTAGGTGACGCATTAGGGGAGTTGTAATCCTATCTTGACTTCTTCTTAGCATAGCCTTTTCTCTCGTTATTTTCCTTTATAATCATATAGCTTAGCCAGCATCTTAATTCACTTGTTTAGATAAGATTCGTAGCGACTATACCTTAGTATTTGTTTTCTTTTAAGACTTTGTCCTCGTGGGTTCGACACTTTACTTACTTATATTACTTGTGGGCCGCATATGCTTGCGCGCGATTTGGCAATAGCTAAATCGACCAACAAGTTTTTGGCGCCGCTGCCGGGGACTTAGAATTAATTGTTTTACATTATTAAAACTAAGTCATTACGATCTTACTTTAAACTGATTTTTCTGTTTAATTTCTCTTTTCAGGTAGTCCTCATTGTTTATGCCACCTCGGAAGGGACGAAATCCAATTTCTCTCGATCCCGAGGTTGAAAGAACATTCAGACGACTGCGGAGAGAAAGACCCGAGGACATACCTGCCCCTATCATTATGGCTGAGGAACTTCAAAAATATCTGAGGGAGTACGCTATGCCTCGTATAGACGATCTCCAGGCGAGCATTCAAAGGCCCGCCATCCAAGCTAATAATTTTGAGATCAAGTCGGGCACCATTCAAATGTGCACCAACATTATGTTTGGGGGACTGCCGAATGACGACCCCAATGATCACCTAATAAATTTTGGGGGGATCTGTGATACATTTAAATGCAACGGAGTGTCTGATGATGCCATCAAACTCCGGTTGTTTCCATTTACGTTAAGGGACAAAGCCAAGAGCTAGCTTCATTCACTTTCGTCTGGCTCCATCACTACTTGGGCCGACTTGGCACAGAAATTTGTGTCAAAATTCTTTTTGCCTGCCAAAACAGCTAGGCTCAGGCATGAAATCACGTCTTTTGTTCAGTTTGAATCTGAATCCTTGTATGACTCGTGGGAGCAGTTTAAGGATCTGTTGAGGAAATGTCCACATCATGGTCTACCATAATGGCTTCCCATCCAGACCTTTTACAATGGGTTGTCTGGATCTACTCGTTCGAGTATTGATGCCGCATCTGGAGGGGCATTCATGGCCAAACACCACACAGCCGGATATGAGCTGGTGGAGACAATGGCGGCCAATAATTACCAATGGCCGAGTGATAGGCAAGCCCCAAGAAGAGCAGTGGGGGTTTATGAAGTGGACTCTTTCACTTCGTTAGCGGCTCAGGTAGCAGCGCTTACGAAAAGACTAGACACCATAGGACCTTCAGCGGTTCACAACGTGCAGAGTGTCATGGTTCAATGTGAATTATGTCAAGGGAGCCACCCAACTGATCAGTGTGCGATAAGCGTTGAGTCAGTTCAATTTGTTTCCAACTACAGGCGACAACAAAATACCAGTCTTTCCACTCATTACCACCCGGGTTTAAGAAATCATCCAAACTTCTCATGGGGCAGCAACAATAATAATAACAACAGTTCCAACCCCAACCCACCTCAACCTTCATCTACCAGGCAGAATTATGCCAACCCTCCAGGATTCCAACCTCAAAATCAGTTCAACCCACATCCACAGAGCACTCAGCACCAGTTTCTCAACAGGAAAGGAAGCCCAGTTTAGAAGATCTTCTGTCTAGGTACATAGCCCAGAACGAAACCAGAAGTAATAATCAAGAGGCCTCCATTAGGAATCTTGAGGTGCAGATGGGACAGTTAGCTGCTACTTTAAACAGTCGCCCATCAGGCGCATTGCCTAGTGACACTGATGTCAACCCGAAACGGGAAGGCAAGGAGCAGTGTAAAGCAGTAACCCTCAGAAGTGGGAGAACCACTAAAGTGCTAAGTGGAGAGGGTATTCCTGGGGAAGATGAGGTACTGCTAGAAAAGGAACCTCCTGTGAAGGAGAGTGCTGAGACAAGTGGGGGTGAAAAAAGTGGTCAAGATAGGCCTCCAACAACATCTCCTCCAACGACTTTGGTCAACCAGCCTCTCCCTCAGTTGCCTTTTCCCTAGCCGGTGCAGAAACAGAAATTGGATAAGCAATTTTCCAAATTCTTGGAGGTGTTCAAAAGACTGCACATAAACATCCCATTTGCAGAGGCATTGGAGGGAATGCCCAGTTACGTCAAGTTCATGAAGGACATTCTATCCAAGAAATGAAAAATGGGGGACTATGAGTCGGTGGCACTGACAGAAGAGTGTAGTGACATCCTTCAAAATAAGCTTCCGCCGAAGCTAAAAGATCCGGGAAGTTTTACAATCCTGTACACCATTGGGGACCAGTTTATTAGGAAGGCTCTATGTGATTTAGGGGCTAGCATCAACTTGATGCCCCTCTCCATCTATAAAAAGCTGGGCCTAAATGAAGCCAAGCCGACAAGTGTCACCCTTCAATTGGCCGACAGATCTCTGACATACCCGAAGGGAATTGTGGAGGATGTGTTAGTGAAGGTAGACAAGTTCATATTTCTGGCGGATTTTATAGTCCTTGATTTTGAGGAGGATAGGGAGGTCCCAATAATATTGGGAAGGCCGTTCTTGGCAACTGGGAGGACCTTGATTGATGTCCAAAAAGGGGAGCTAACAATGAGAGTTCATGATCAGGAAGTGACTTTCAATGTCTTCCGATCTATGAAGTATCCTAATACACCTGAGGATTGCTTTTAGATAAATACAATTTATAATTTAGTGAAGGGGGTATTCTCAGAAACGTGCATTCAAGACCCTTTGGAAGCTACTTTGACTGGGGCTAGTACTACTGAAGAACCATCACATGTAGAATGTGCCATGTGGCTCGATGAACCTCAAAGGTTAAAGCAATTTCACCGCCAAATCGAGTCTTTGAATGATAATGAGGCATCTACTTCTAAGGCTCAGCCGTCAATCATCGAGCCTCCTGTCCTTGAGCTTAAACCCCTGCCTGCTCACCTGAGGTATGCTTATTTAGGAAATTCATCTTCATTACCTGTGATAATTTCTGCTTCTCTAACAAAATGTCAGGAAGAAAAGCTGTTGCTTGTGCTCAAAAGGTACAAAACAGTCTTAGGTGGTCTATTGCTGATATAAAATGGATCAGCCCGACTCTATGCATGCATAAAATTCTTCTCGAGGAAGGCTCAAAGCCATCTATAGAGCATCAGAGGCGGCTGAATCCCATTATGAAAGAGGTCGTCCGGAAAGAGATCATTAAGTTGCTAGATGCGGGCATTATCTACCACATCTCCGATAGCTCTTGGGTTAGTCCAATCCAGTGTGTGCCCAAGAAGGGCGGGATGACAGTTGTGTCCAATGAGAACAACGAACTGATTCCCACAAGGACAGTGAACGGGTGGAGAGTGTGCATGGATTACAGGAAATTGAACAAATCAACGTGTAAGAATCATTTTCCCCTTCCATTCATTGATCAGATGCTTGATCGGTTGGCAGGGCACGAATACTATTATTTGCTTGATGGGTACTAGGGGTACAATCAGATTTCCATTGCTCCTGAAGATCAGGAGAAGACAAAATTCACATGTCCTTATGGGACCTTTGCCTTCTGAAAAATGTCTTTTGGGCTATGTAATGCTCCCGCAACATTCCAGCGGTGTATGATGTCAATCTTCTCTGACATAGTTGAAAAGACCTTGGAGGTCTTCATGGACGACTTCTCAGTATTTGGGAGCTCTTTTGAAAACTGCTTGACAAATCTGACTGATGTTCTCCATCGATGCGTCGAAACCAACCTGGTGCTGAACTGGGGGAAATGTCACTTCATGGTTGAAGAGGGCATTATTTTGGGCCATCGGGTGTCTGCAGGCGGAATTGAGATTGATAAGGCCAAGATAGATGTGATCAATAACCTGCCTCCGCCCAACTCAGCGAAAGGGGTGAGGAGTTTTCTCGGGCATGCCGATTTCTACAGACAATTCATTAAGGACTTCTCACGGATTACAAAACCATTGTGCACTCTATTGGAGAAGGACATGCCTTTCCAGTTTGATGAGGCCTGTTTGAGCGCTTTTGACTTATTAAAGAAAAGACTTGTCACGGCACCTATTGTGATAGCTGATGTGTGATGCCAGCGATTTGGCTATCGGGGTAGTGTTGGGTCAGAGAAGGGAGAAGGTTCTCCACAACATTTACTATGCAAGCAAGACATTAACTGAGGCTCAGTTAAACTATACCACCATTGAGAAGGAACTGTTGGCAGTAGTCTATGATTTTGACAAGTTCCGTTCCTACCTCATTGGAATGAAGGTGATCGTGTACACCGATCACTCGGCAATCAAGTATTTGATAGAAAAGAAAGATGCTAAGCCGAGATTGATACGGTGGGTTCTGCTTCTCCAGGAGTTTGACTTAGAAATTCGGGATAAGAAGGGGACAGAAAATCAGGTTGCTGATCACTTGTCAAGATTAGAAAACACCACGCCCTTGGGAGATACAGACAAAGCCATAAATGACTTCTTTCCGGACGAGCAACTTTTTGTTGTCAATGGCAAAGTTCTGTGGTATGCGGACTTCGCCAACTACGTTACTTGCCAAGTGCTTCCCCAAAATCTGAGCTATCAACAAAACAAGAAATTCCTAATAGATGCCAAACAATATCTGTGGGATGAGCCTTTCCTGTTCAAGCAGTGTTCCGATCAGATTCTGCGTAGATGTTTGCCTGAAGAAGAAATTGAAGGTGTGCTACATCATTGCCACTCTTCAAACTATGGGGTCATTTCGGAGGTCAACGAGATGCTGCTAAGGTGCTTCAGTCAATATTTTATTGGCCTACCCTATTCAAGGATGCACACGCATATGTGATACATTGCGATAGATGCCAACTGGTAGGCACTATATCAAGACAACATGAGTTACCACTGCAGAATATCTTAGAAGTTGAGTTATTTGATGTATGGAGAATCAACTTCATGGGACCATTCCCAGCCTCTTTTAACAATCTCTACATCCTTGTGGCAGTGGATTATGTCTCAAAGTGGGTGGAAGCAGTTGCCTTGCCGACAAATGATTCTAAGGTGGTGCTTCAGTTCCTTAAGAAGAATATTTTCACCCATTTTGGCACACCTCGGGCTATCATTAGTGATGAAGGGTCGCATTTTTGCAACAAATATTTTGAATCCCTCCTAGCCAAGTATGGGGTAACCCACAAGATCGCTACTGCCTACCACCCACAGACCAGCGGTCAAGCTGAAATTTCGAATCGGGAGGTGAAACGAATCTTGGAAAAGATTGTTAACCCAAACAGTAAGGGCTGGTCTAAGAAGCTTAATGATGCATTATGGGCCTACCACACAGCCTATAAAACGCCTATCGGAATGTCTCCATATAGGCTTATTTATGTTATGGCATGTCATCTACCAGTTGAATTGGAGCACAACGCATACTGGGCTATTCAAAAGCTCAATTTTGATCTTGAGGCAGCCGGTGAAAAGTGACTGTTGCAACTGAATGAATCAGATGAGTTTCATTTGCAAGCATATGAAAATGCTAAGTTATACAAGGAGAAGACCAAAAGGTGGCATGACAAGAAAATCCTTGCCAGACACTTTGCACCGGGCCAGAAGGTTCTTCTTTTCAACTCCCGTCTAAAGTTATTTCCTGGGAAGCTAAAGTCCCGATGGACGGATCCCTTCACAGTTGCCAAGGTTTACCCATATGGGGCAATAGAGGTCGAGGATCCAAATTCTGACACAAACTTCAAAGTCAATGGGTAGAGGTTAAAACACTACTGGGGCGGTGAGGTCGACCGGCAGAATACCTCCATTACATTGGGAGACCCGGTATAAGACGTGAAAATAGTCAAGCCGACGACTCTAAATCAAGTACTTGATGGGAGGCATTCCCATCTCAGTATCAACAAAATCCTTTTATTTTCTTACCTAAGTCTCTTTATGATTGTCTATGTAGATTTCAGTATAGCTGTGGTCTGTTATGGTCTTTAGTCTCTGTTTGTTTCTCAGTAGTAGATCTGAACCACCTATCAGCTTGTTTTTAATTATGCATGCTTTTAGTTTCTACTTCAGGTGGTCCTTAGTTAGAGTTGGGCTTATTTGTGTTTACTTATTTATACTGTTGGTTGTGCAGGATTTCATTTAGCTTAAAAATTCTCACAATGGCACCCCAGCGCCATGAGTGGTGCCCCAGCGCCGCAACTGGCGCCCCAGCGCCAAGTATCGCGCCCCGGCGCCAAGTATAGGGAGAGCTAATGCAAAGTGGAGCTGTTCTTGGTCTGCATGTCGCGCCCCCGCGCCAGGCACAGCGCCAGGTTCGCGCCCCGGCGCCATGTCTCTCGCCCCCGCGCAATGTCTCGCGCCCCCGCGCCAAAGCTATGTAAAGTTTCTGTAGAGTCGCGCCTCGCTTAAACTGCATGTGGCGCCCCAGCGACATGCCGGCGCCGGTCTCGTGCCCCAGTGCCGATTTTGGAGCCCCAGCGCCATGGTGGGTTTGCTCTCGCGCCCCAATGCTAATATCCGCGCTCCGGCTCCATCAGTGTGTTTTGACATTTAAAACGAGGCGTTCCACTTAAAATTGCAGCATAACTCTTTCTCCCTCATTTCAGTTCCAAGCGACGCCTCTCCTTCTCTCATATCAGTTCCAAGCGACAGTTCCCCTCTCCCAACCGTCGGCAATTCATCTTTAAAAACTGAGCATAGCCCGAGCAAAAAGGCAGAGTTTCAATTACACAGTTATTCTTCAGATTAATCTTCTCCTTCTAAATTATGGCTTCAAAACGCCCGAGAACTAGCATGGCCCTCCTCCTCCCGAAGCCACATCAGTCCATGGGACACTGCCAAATTCCCTTCCAAGGAGGCCAATAAGCACTACTCCCAAAATTTTAAGTTGTGTAGTCTGGTGCCCGAGCGTGGCCTTAGGCATGATGATAAGTTAGATGGCCAGATGAATGCCATGATAAGTGCGATGAAGTGGGTGCACTTCACAAAATTGCCAGAATCCGTTGTGGTAGCGGTGGTCAAGGAGTTTTGTGCTAATGCCATACCAGATGGCCCGCCGGCAACCCCTGTGAGGGGGAAGTTGATACCTTCCGATGTCAAAGCCATCAATGCAGTGTATGGAATGCCAAATTTCGACAAGCGAGACAACAAAGAGAATGGGATTCTGAGTTACACATCTGATGAAATTATTAGCAAGCAATGTAAGCCCGGGACAGTGTGGAAAATGAATGACTTTACCGGCGAATGCACATCTTTTCCTTCACAAGCGCTCAATCGTTATGGTAAGGTGTGGTATGCCTTTATCTGTGCTAATATTTAGCCCATGCGCCATGTGAGTGATGTCACAAGGGAGAGAGCGACGCTTCTCTATGCCATTGTTTTGGGATTGAAGATTGATGTGGGGGCTTTGATAAATGAATACATCAAAAAGGCTATCAAGAGCAAGGTCATGTCGGGCCTTCCCCATCCATCTCTTATTACTAGTTTATGCAAAAGGGCTGGTGTGCAGTGGGAGGCGGAAGATGTCACCCTCCCGCCAATGCCTGTTATTGACCATCAACTTATCAGTCGCTATGTTGTTTGGGATGGCGCACCTTCGCATCCTCGCGGTGAAGGATTTTTACCGGCAACTCAGCCGCCGCCTTCAGATGATCCTCCCCATCCATCGGGGCGGGAACTTCTACTTAGATGCCCATTCCGCCTTCGGCTGATGCCATTGATTCTAGAGCCCTTGCCCAGATTATGAACAGCCTCAACTTTTTGCACTGCAAGGTTGACACAACCGCCAAATGGATGAGCCAGTTCCACCATTACCATGCTAAGTTCGCGGATACACTGGCCAATATTCATGTTGCTCAGGGTGGCGAGGACGCGTACTTCATGCCTTTCCCATTCCCGACACCTCCAATCTTTGCGCCATATCCACCATAATTCCTGCCGCCTGCTGATGAGGCACGCACAACCGAGCCAGTAATTGTGGATGATGATGAGGGCGACGATGAGGATGATTTTGATTTGTTTGGTGCTGGTGCTGATTTTGGTCTTGATGGTGCTGATGGCGCGGGCGGTGCTGATGGTCAGGATGGTGATGAAGGTGGTCAGTGAGGACACTGGCCAATGGTCAAGCTTGGGGGAGACTTTCTTTTATTTATATTATATATGAATTGTGATATGATAATGTTGAACTGCTCTGTTTAAATGATGGTTTAGTGTGAGGTTTGGATTCAATAATTTGGGATGGTGTGCCCTAGACTTATTAATTATCTATGTTTTTTTTAAAGGTTTAGTATTATGGTGTCTAAATTGTTGGTTTTTAATTGCTTATTTTTGAGGCATGCCATGCATAGTAGTATTTTATGATTATATATGAATGCATGTTTTAGGTTATAACTTTTTCCCAATGTTATTTTCATTTTGGGATTGTATAGTTGGGAATGCTGTGACTAAGTCAATTCTTTGGCTAACTCAATTTTTGTTTTGCCTAAGGCTTATTATTTTTTGGGTTTCCACTGATTAATTGGTATAGTTGATGCCATGTGTTATGGCTTTGCCCTGTGATTGTAAGGGTGCTATATAGTTTATAGTTTTTGCCTGCTACTTTGTAATTAAATCTAGCCCCGAGTTTGTAACTGTCTTTATGATGGGCTAGGGTAGTTAGCGGTAAGTGTTGTTTGTGGCTTTTGTCGAACATCAATTAATTACATCATTCTCTTGGGCTAGTGGCAAATCTATGAGAATTTGGGGCGTGTGTTTTAGATATATTGAAACTGTCTTGGATCCATCGTGTTAGCAAGCACTGACCAAATGTCTTTACTAGTTGTGTGTCCAGATTTAGGTTGTCTTTTTGCTGTGTTATAAATTTGTACGCTATTAAAAACTCTGTTGATGTCAAGGTAATAAAAGACTTAGACGTTTACACAGTTTTGGATCTTGGACTCTAGCATGTTGACTTAAAAAATAAAAAATAAAAAATAAAAAATAAAAATAAAAATAAATAAAATAAAAAAATTTGAGAATAAAAATAGAAAAGAAGTGTTTATATCAAAAGTTTTGCGATGGGTCGAGATGGAGCGTAAAACACACTCGCCCATAAACACAGGGCCGATATCGAGATGGAGCATAAAATGCACTTGTGTAATAATTTTCGTTTGTGTTCTAAAATCTTAGTTGGCTTATGTTGATTACGTGGCCTTTGTGCTTGTGTTATTAGATTCTTAGGGGTGTTTTACACCTAATGCCCTAAAGTCTTCTAGCTTGGGAGTCATTGATCGAAAGCTTGCTAATGGGTGCTCTGCTTAGCCTCAAAGTAATCAAGAACTGTCTGAGTCTAATTTTTCTTCTATGCTAGAACTTTTGATCCTTTCGTGTTCTGTCTCTTGTCTTATTACTTGTTAAATCATGTGAGTCGCATAGTATGCTTATTAGTATCGCAGTCAATTATGTGATCTGAGTTTGGGCTATGGCTAGTTAGATGCTTGGTCTGCACACACACACACACACACACACACTGTATGGATCTATTACAGTCTCATGGTTATCGTTTAACTTTAAGCCCTCTTTCGCAGGCGTTTGCCCTATTCTTAGAGTATGTGTATGATTTTTTGTTGGGTTTAGGGGCCATTTTTTTTTAGTTGTTAAATTTAGTCTTCATCCGTCTCGTGCAATAATGGGTACGGGTCTCTGTTAGTTTGCTCGAGGACAAGCAAAAGCTTAAGTTTGGGGGTAGTTGATGAGTGAGTTTTATACCTACGAATCAGTTCCTTTGTGGCTTAATCTAATGTCTGTTTTCAGTCTCTTATTTAGTTTTCAGTATATTTTGAGGGTTAATATGTCTAAGTACTGGTTTCTGGCATTTCAGGTCATTTTCCCTGTGTTGGCGCCGCAGCGCCATTGTCACTCTTTGACGTCGCGCCCCAGCGCCATACTCGGCGCCCCGGCGCCAATGCCTTGCGCCCCGGCGCCATACTCCAGCGCCCCAACCTAGCGCCAGGTCGGCGCCCCGGCGCTGATTATCGCGCCCCGGCGCCGATGCTTGCGCCTCAGTGCTACCTCCGGTGTCCAAACAGTGTAGCACCTTTAATGACCTAGAAAAAGAGCTTACATATAAATTGAAAGAGAAACCGCTGCATTTAGGATCGAAGATCAGAGATATCCAACAGGAACTCTCAGCAACTTATATTAGAAGAGAAAGAAGTTGTGCTTTAAAGGAAGAAAGTTATTGCATCTGACCTTAGCTCAGCTTTTGCACAGTGAAGAGAAGATTGGGAGACAGAACATTTCCTAACAGGAGTTCTCTTATCCCAAATCTTCCATTTATTTGTGAACTGCTGATTATGGTGAATGTATTGAATATGTGTGTTAGTCCCATAGTTATGAACTAACTCCATCTTTAGGATTGCAATGTAACCTTTTGTTAGCTTGATCAACTCTTTCTCCTATTATATATAATAAATTATTTTGGAATGGGTTGTTGTATTTAGTTTTTAATGACCGATTGCTTGACAGAGTGTTTGGTATTGATAATAGTGGACATTGACAAATGAATGTTATTATCTAACTTTTAATTACAGTAACACCTGTTATCACCATGCCTATGGAATGTGTGTATAATATGCTCATGGGATAGACATATCTTTATGTGCCTTGTGTGACCTTGAGACTTGGCTTAATGACCTTGACCGAGTTATTGTCACTAATAGATATATTGTGTTTTAGCCGGTTAGGGATGTGCATTTAACCTTCGACAGAGGCTATTGCGTAATTACTTTTCTCAGTTGGCCATTCCTTGATTTGTTTGTATTGTGGAGAGTTAGGAGATTAGGTGACGCATTAGGGAAGTTGTAATAATATCTTGACTTCTTCTTAGCACAACCTTTTCTCTCGTTATTTTCTTTTATAATCATATAGCTTAGCCATCATCTTAATTCACTTGTTTAGATAAGATTCATAACGACTATACCTTAGTATTTGTTTTCTTTTAAGACTTTGTCCTCGTGGGTTCGACACTTTACTTACTTATATTACTTATGGGCCGCGTATGCTTGCGCGCGATTTGACAATAGCTAAATTGACCAACAATAACAGTGACGATATAGGTTGTCACTAAATAGTTATTAATAGTTACAAAATTAAAAGACATCACTAAATGAATATATAATAGTGACGGCATAACTTGTCACCAAATAGTTAATAATAGTGACGATATCAATTGTCATAACTAAATGAATATATATAATGACAATACTTTTAATTCTAAAGAGTTAATATTATTAGTCATTAAATTTTAATTTTCATTGACCAAATATTATTTGTCAATAAATGATTATAAATCGTGATGATGTGATGGCCATACCAAGTTGTTTGTCATTCAAAATATATTGTTACATTAACAATTTTCAATTAAAAAATACAATATATTTAGTGAGCTTTTTAAATTAACTTTACACCTGTATATAATATAAGAGACAAAAGACAATAAACATTTAAAATAAAAAGTAATTATCTTATAAAAAAAATAGTAGATTCATTGATTCAACAAAATACCCAACTAGCCAGGCAATAAACAGTTGTTTAAATAATCTAAGTACTACAAAACCAAATTATATAATCCAAAAAGCTAAAATTCTTAAATCCATATCTTAAAAAAATACTTAATTAAAACCTTCAACCTTGTGGTTATTGACCTTCCAGAAAAAAAAAAAACTATCTGCAAATCAAAAAAACAAAATTAGCTTATAATGCAAGATTTAGTTTTTTTTGTAGAAATTACGGAACAACAGATGTAACTAAATATATAACCAAGGGCAAATGTGGTTTGACGACATGCCACTATCAGTGATTCCTTCTTTGGCCGGAAGGACATGGTAACTTTTATTTACGTGCTCTTACAAGTCAGCAACCAAAATAGAAAGGATACACATGTAAATCACTGAATGGTCTTGTCCATTCAACATTGTAAGATATAGACAAGTAAATTGGGAAGGAATAGAGTTAAAACTTACATCAGCCCATTCACCAAGAGTCTTTGCATTGGGGAATGTAATCAAGCTTACATTGTGGTCAACACAAAGTGATTTGACCAACTTGACATAGTCCGGCTGGTTTCAGTCCTCTGCTAATACACATAACTGGGCAGCATGCTTCTCAATCACCTTTTCACCTTCATGAAGACCTCGAGCAAGCCCACTATGGGCAAGTGATTTTCTAAGCACAAGCTGTAGGGCTGTCATGATGTCCATGTTTTCTCCTAGAGCCTGAGCAGGTACCTCAGCTGCTACAGGTACCTCACCTACTTCAACCACCACTTCACTACAATTAAGATCAAATAAGATGGAATAAAGATGAGAAACTCCTTTGAAAAAGGAACACAGAGAGAGATTTAAAATGCCACAAAAATAAAATGCCCAGCGGGGGAAGCACTCCCTAACCAATTCTTAAATGTGCTAGCAACCGGTAATGATATACAAATTGTCAAATTCAAAAGCCATTTCACAAATTGGTATGTTAAAACGTAATTTTCTAGAATGTGTGCTTCTGAATAAACAACCTTAACGTTCAAATGCACAACAACATTTATAGCCAAAACATCTGCTCTTTCAAAAAACTATTAATCTTCAGAAGGTCAATGCATAAATTTTTGGTTATCCAAATAACTTAATTTAAAAAAAGACATCCAATGATGTCTGATTGCGATTGACTGATTCAATTGCTTAACAGAATGCAAATAAAATGTACAAGAAATGATCAACAAAAACAAAAAGGCATTTATACCGCACAAAAACGAAACAGAGTTGATAAAAAGTATTATCCCACCTAAATAAAATATAGATATCCATTCGTATATTTGTTCAGAAGAACAACCACAAATAACACTTGATGCAACTGTTTGATGTCACTTTGCAATAGTAGTTGCACAAGTCTAATGGTAACGGGTAATTTATCCAACTACTAAGGATTTTAACAGACATTTCGAGGTCAACAATCATTCAAAAAGAAGGCATTCATATCAACATGTACTTTTGACCACCAATTAGGAGGGGGAGCACACATCATTATACAAAGATAAATTAATGGTTTATTCTCAAAATTGCATCCCATCTTCAACAAGCCAACTAATAAATGCACTAGCAAAGATTTTTTTATAGCATGAAACTTAATTTAGAACATGACTGTAACGACCAACTAGTACACTCGTGCTTGAGAAGCGGAAACAAATAATGGTATTCAACATCAGATCCTCTAAAAAAATAGTTATCAAAGTCTTCATTAGTTAAAGTATTCATTGTTTCACCAAGTAACAAACAAAAATCTGATAATAAAGACAATAAGTATAAACAACAAAAAACAATGGCTATTAGTTTTAAGAAGTGATATTAACTTACCTAGACATTTGTTTGTTGTTCAAGTATGTCTCAAAACTGTTGTAAAAGAAAAACATAATTCAGTAAAATAACGGAGTAACTTAAAGTAACCAACTGTACAAACAAAAGTACAACATTCCAACTTCCAAAGAGTATCAGTTGCATCATAATCTGCAAGTTTAAAGGTAATAATAAAAAAAACTTAACATAATTTAAACATGTAACTATCAAATTGGCTATCACCAGACATCGAAATATAAGAATATGATGTAAACATAGAACGAACACAATACTTGATTTACTCTGTTCTTGCTCAAACACTGTACTCATCCAAATGCATGATATTAAGTGAAGCTTGCACCTTCTGCATCGTTTAACACTCTTGAACATAGGAAAGCAAGGTTCCTAAAATCAAATGTTTCAGTAAAAGGTAAAACAATCAGTCAAAAATAATTTACATACAACAAAAAAAGGTAGATTCTTGATAATCAAGCTACACCCATTCCAAAAAAAATAGGATAAGCCAATAAACTCTAAATTTGCAAAGGCAACGTCAATTTCACCCCAACCAATACCCAGATGTTAACACACACATAAAAAGTCAGTAATCCATATCAATCGATCAAATTAATCACCAAATCCAAGTCAATAACAACGGATACAAAAATCCTAAGTCTTACATGTAATCTAGATAATAGATATCATACTCGAAACCCAATTCAAAATCACATAAAAGAGGGATAAGAAACTAAAAACATACCGATTCAGAACGAGCGATTTCGATGGACACAGATTCAGAAGCACGAGCATCAAGAAAACCCTTAGATGTCAACGGCGTGGAGACGTCGAAGAACCCTGGACCAATCGAAACGGCGTCGGCGATGTACTAAATAGAAAGGCTCTATCCACACAAAATATTAGTTTCTGCATATTTCTGATTCTTGTTTACTATTACAATCAACCACAACCCTAATTTAAGATAATTTTCTTCTGGATTGATTCTAAACGCTATGAGAGATTTTTTCGCCGAAACTATTATTTGGGGAATTGAGATAATGAGGGTTTTGTTTGTATTTGGAGTAATTTATAAGGGAGAGGTAATGAGAAATCCTATTCATATTGGGAATTTGAGAAATCCTAATTTTTATTTATTTGTATAATTAATTATTTTACCAAATATTATTTTTGTACTACAATATTTAATCAGTATAACACATACACTTATAGAATTTATTATAGCGTACAATATGTTATTTTATAAATAAAATTATATATTGTTGCTATTTAAAAATATTTCTAGTAAACTAATGTGTGTGTGTGTGTGTGTGTGTATATATATATATATATATATATATATATATATATATATTAACCATGATTATATAAAAAATTAATATTTTTAAAAAGTATTTCAATTCATAATACTCCCTCCGTCCCAAGATAAAAGTCTCGATAGACTTTTCACGCATATTAAGAAGATGAATGAAATGATAAAATTGCTCATAATAATATCATTAAATATGAAGAGGGAATTAGAATAAGAAAAGTATAAGATATTTAATATTACGGGTATAATAGGAAAATATGTGTAATAATTTGATTATTAAAGAAAAATGAACATTTAACATGGGACTACCCAAAATAGTAATAAGGACTTTTATCATGGGACAGAAGAAGTATATATTAGTATAAAAATGGTATATTTCAAAATTATTTCTGTCAATTATTATACAAGAATAAATTACATTTGCAATCTTTAACGTTTAATAAGAGAAGTGTTCATCCTTTGATATGAGAGATCTAAATACTCAATCTGCTTACAACTCAATTTAACTAGACTGAAAAATGAAAAATAATAATGGATTATATTTAAAGCAAATTAGTAACGACAATAATATAAAAAAAATCTTCAATTATCCATGTGTACAAACCAAAGAATACTTAGGGCCCATATAATTGTATGTGATTGTCAAACTAGTAAATTATACGTTATAATAATTATAATATGCCAAAAAATTATAAATAAATAAATACTTAATATGTTAATTAACAAAAAACAAAATAAACAATTAACAAGCTAATTTTTAAAAAAAATAAACATAATTAATTAAGTGACTTAAACAAATATTTTACTAAACAAACCCAAACCCAAACCCAAACCCAAACCCAATAAATAATATCACACTTCAACACCAAAACTCATTTAACAAACCCAATAAATAGTTTTCTCACTTCAGATATTTATTGTATTCTTATTAAATAAGATGATCATATAAATTTGTTTATCTTTTTTAATTTGTTAAATTTGTATAATTTAATTGAATCTTAACTTATTTTATTAACTTTAATGCAATATACTTAATTTGATTAATGCATAATTTACCAAACAAAATTAAAAGATATTTTACAACTTTATAATATACCAAAATATTTTTTTATTGTTGATTTTTTTTTAATCCAAAAAATATAATAAATATCAAACAAGGTTAAATAAGTATATATAAATTCAAAAAAATAATATTTAATTTTGTTTCAGACCAAATGTTGTGACACCCCCAAATTCGGGTACTTCCATTCCCACATGATTTGGTGATCACTATTCAAACATCATATATCTATCTACCTTTAATAAATTCAAACCATACAATAGATAGAAATGAATCCTCCCCTTATGGGATTACAACATCTGAATAATAAATACAATTCCAGGTCATACTAACATTAAACATCTGTGCGGAAACATAAACAAATAATAAGTCTTAAACAACATTAACATAAGTCTTAACACATAAGTTCAACATCACATAAACAACAAGCCTTCATCACTTGATAATCCTTCCCTTGCCTTTACTAGTGGAAGGTTTGTCGGTTCTTTCGTTCTTAACTGCAGTGTTATTATTACGCAAGAGTGAGCACTATTGCCCAAAAGTAAAATAATGAAATAACAATGTATAATAACATGTGAGTGAATCAAAGACTTCTGAATAAAGCTCCACTTTTGAATCAAGAATGAATAACAAGAATCAAAAGAAATCTGAGGGTCATAAGACCTTGAACTATGTCCTAGGTTATCAAGGGTTTATACTTGAAACCTTTAACAGTCATAAGACTATGGACTCTTCTTCTCGTACTTAGAAAGATCGGCCCTTAGTACCATACTGTGCAAAATATCGTAACGCTAACGCATAAGTAATCCTCTATACAGGGTTGTTCATCTCAGTTTGACATTCGAGTCCGCGCCAAAGGAAGTTTGGTTTGAATAATTCATCAAGGGTTCTGAAATTTAGAACGCACGTCAACTATGGACTAGTCGAATCATAAAGGGTTCGCTAGTCTAACAAGATTCACAATAACTGATATATAAATCGAATAAGAATTCCAAGAGATATACAATAGAATAATTATTGTATAACAACATTGTGACGCCCCCAAAATTAGGTATACATCACCCATCTTGAGTCGTCAGATACATAGTACAGAATACAAATACAACTTAATAATACAACTGTCGTGTACAATACGACAAAACATAAACTGTGAGTTTGAATACAAATATTATCTTCTAGAGAGTATTCATACTCAAAAGGAGTCCTCATTACATTTATTAACACACCATTATATAGAATAGTGAGGACTACTAACTAATACTATTCTTCGGACCATCACTCCGTTCCCCGACTTGCCCCAGCTACGTTCTCATTTCCTGAAGAGAACAGTGAAAGAAAGGGTGAGCTCAACTAGCCCAGTAAGAAATATTATGACTAAGATAATGCAGAATAAATTATCATTAGCCTTCAACAATGTTAAACTGATAAAATATAATAGACATCAAGTTTAACTGCAGCGGAACAAGCAATCCATTAAAAGAGTCAAGTAGAAAATAAACTCTACTATCTTTTATGATTTAAAAGGTTTTTCAACACTGCGATCGCTGAGACTCAGCTTAATAAAATAATCCACATCATCGAATCACCCCTGCACTACGGCCAAGGATATTCGTGTATTCATTAATGGTCATGATCATGCCAACAACTGTCCATCAATGCACTACGGGCCAATGAGGACTTTTACCACATCATTTGTAACATTACGGTCATGATTATATCGAATAATCCCTGGTCATAATCATACCAAGTCCATCTATGCACTACATGCCACAGATGACTTTCAACATTTTATAAACATGAGGATGATGACAATGATATAAGAATTCAATAAAACAAGTTCAAGAATTAATTTATCCAGGAATTAACAACGTCCAAATTGTCAACATGATACTGCATTGTGGAGTAAAATTCAAGAATGCTTAGAAGAATATTTTCTTGAAAAGATACTGGATGAAACGCAACTATCAAGGATATTCCACAAATTTCATGGAGTATAGAAGTCAAAACTTAACCAACTGAGTACAATAAAGAATGGAATAACAAAAGAAATCACCATGCATGCGATAGACCGCACAGACAGGTTATTCCAATAGAATAATAAATAATGGAACCAGGTCCGGCGTAAACGCACAGACAGGATATTCCGACAGAATAATAAATAATGGAACCAGGTCCGGTGTAAAACACACAGACAGGATATTCCAACAGAATAATAATAAAACGGAACCAGGTCCGGTGTAAAACACACAGACAGGATGTTCCAACAGAATAATAAACGGAACCAGGTCCGGTGTAAAACACACAGACAGGATGTTCCAACAGAATAATAGAAGAATGTCACCAAGTATAGGGTAGACCGCGTATACTGGTTATTCCAACAGAATAATAACAAATGGAATAACAGAAGTTCTCTTCATGAATATAAAAGAAATAATATTCCCTACCTTAAAAGAACTGGATATTGGAAAAGTGATGTAGCAGAATACTTTTATTCTCTCTCTCTTATTCTCTCTATACTTTCTCTCTCTATAGCTTGAATGAATTCGTGAAAAATAATGAAGCCCTAGGCCTCTATTTATAGAAAAACTGAGGGTGGCTCTTGGTCTTAACGAAGGGTCAAATGACTCTTGGTCTTAACGAAGGGTCAAATGACTCTTGGTAATATTGAAGGGACAACTACTATTGACGAAAGTAATTACTATTGACCAAGGTAAATACTATTGACGAAGGTATTTACTATTGACCAAGGTAAATACTATTGACCAAGGTAAATACTATTGACGAAGGTAAATACTATTGACGAAGGTAATTACTATTGACCAAGGTAAATACTATTGACGACGGTAATTACTATTGACGACGGTAATTACTATTGACGAAGAGACTCTTAGATGATGACATATGGCCCCCCATAAAATAACCAAACTTACCACAACGTCTCAATTATTGATTTAATAATATAACATATTATACAGACGATACTATGACAATAATTTAAGAGATATGATGCAGCAATTACTATAGCAATAATTGAGTATAGCTGAGTGACTTCTCACGTAAGCATCAATAATCAATACCGTGTGCTACTATGCAACCACGCGTATTACTGTACTTTTACTACCGAGTAGTTCAACAGTTTTACCGGTTTTAACGGTAACACTTCAGCCGTTATTTTTAATAAAATATTTTTGTCGTTTTCTCAATCTGACAATAATTCCATTGTGGGGTCCACCAATGATTGTGCCGTCGTACGAATATTCCCCGACAAAAAGAATATTCTCCGACCAAACGAATATTTTATAACAACTTGCTTACTTTGCAAAATTTATAAATATTACCCACAACTATAACATTATATCAAATTAACTCCATAATATTCAAAAATGATATTTATAGAAAATTCATCTTTATTTATAAAAGTTGGGGTCTTACAACCTCCCCTTCTTATGAAATTTCGCCCTCGAAATTAGGGTACGTACCTGGTATGTCGAAGAGGTAAGGATACCTTGATTTCATTTCTGATTCTAACTCCCAAGTCATTTCCTCAACATCGTGGTTTCTCCACAAAACTTTAACTTGAGGTATAACCTTGGAGCGTAGAATATGTTCCTTCTTATCCAAGATTTGAACAGGAACTTCTTCATACGTCAAATCCTCCGCTATTTCGTCCGGTTCTAACTCAATAATGTGGTTCGGGTCTTCCACATATTTACGTAACATGGATATGTGGAAAACGTTATGAACACGAGACATACTTGGCGGTAAAGCGAGTCTATAAGCCACAGTTCCTACTCGATCGAGGATTAAAAATGGACCGATGAATCGAGGATTTAGCTTTCCTCTCTTTCCAAATCTCGTAACTCCTTTCCATGGAGCAACACGTAAGAACACATGATCTCCTACATCAAATTCCACGTCCTTTCGATGAAGATCAGCATAACTCTTTTGTCGATCTTGTGAGGTTTTTATACGTTGTCGGATCGTTTGAATCTTTTCTGTAGTCATACGTACCAACTCCGGTCCCAACAACGTTGCTTCGCCCACCTCATCCCAGCATACTGGAGAACGACATTTTCTTCCATACAATGCTTCGAATGGAGCCATGCCAATACTTGCTTGATAACTGTTGTTGTAGGAAAACTCCACCAATGGTAAGAACTTGTCTCAACTTCCCTTGAAGTCAAAGACACAGAGTCTTAATAGATCTTCAAGAGTTTGAATAGTCCTCTCTGATTGTCCGTCCGTCTGAGGATGATATGCTGAACTAAATCGTAACTCCGTGCCCATAGCTTTTTGTAAACTAACCCAAAATCGTGAAGTGAATCTTGGGTCTCGGTCAGAAACTATGGATACTGGCATACCATGCAGTCTTACAATCTCGTTTATGTACATACGAGCAAGACGTTCAAGTGTATAAGTTTCTCGTATCGGTAAGAAATGAGCAGACTTGGTCAATCTATCAACAATGACCCAAATCGCATCAATACCTTGAGAAACCCTAGGAAGACCGGTAACGAAATCCATGGTAATGTGCTCCCACTTCCATTCTGGAATTTCAAGTGGTTGCAATGGTCCTTTTGGTACTTGATGCTCCGCTTTGACTCGTTGACAAGTTAGACACCTTGAGATAAACAACGCTATCTCTCTCTTCATATTGCTCCACCAAAATGTATGACGAAGATCATGATACATTTTGGTACTTCCAGGATGGATTGCAAACGGTGTGTTGTGCGCCTCCATCATGATTTCATACTTTAAATCAGGGTTGTTAGGAACACAAAGTCTGGAGTTGACTCGAAGTATTCCTTCTTCATCGATTCTTGCTTCCGGTATAGCACCTTCTTGCACTTTCTTCTTCATACGCATCAGCTCCAGGTCTGTAGCTTGAGCAGCTTTAACTTTATCAATTAAAGTCGGTTCTACTCGTATATTCGCCATCATCACATGGGTCCCTGGAGTCTTCAACTCTATCTCCATCCTTTGCAAGTCACACAAAATGGGCCTTTGCGTTGTTAATATTGCACTTGTACCCGCATATGATCTTCTACTCAATGCGTCAGCTACCACGTTCGCTTTTCCAGGATGGTATTGAATGGTATGATCATAATCTTTCAACAGTTCAAGCCAACGTCGTTGTCGCATGTTGAGTTCCTTTTGAGTGAAGAAATATTTGAGGCTTTTATGATCCGTAAAGATCTCCACTTTCTCCCCATACAAGTAATGCCTCCAAATTTTAAGTGCAAAGACAACAGCTGCCAACTCTAGATCATGAGTAGGATAATTCCTCTCATATTCCTTGAGTTGTCTTGATGCATAGGCTATAACTTTTCCATGTTGCATGAGAACGCATCCCAACCCTTTGCTCGAAGCATCACTGTAGATGACAAATCCCTCCGAGCCAGATGGTATTGTTAGAACAGGTGCTGAAATGAGTCTCCTCTTGAGTTCTTGAAAACTCTGCTCACATTCTTCGCTCCAACCAAACTTTGTATCTTTCCGAGTCAGCTGAGTTAATGGAGTAGCGATTCGAGAAAATCCTTCCACGAATCTCCGATAATAACCAGCTAAACCAAGAAAGCTACGTACCTCGGTCACTGATTTAGGTTGCTCCCAGCTTTGAATAGCTTCAATCTTTGCCGGGTCAACCGATATTCCGCGACTTGATACTACGTGCCCAAGGAATGCTACCTCTTCCAGCCAGAACTCGCATTTCTTCAACTTGGCATAAAGCTTGTATTCACGAAGCTTTTGGAGTACCAGCCTCAAGTGTTGCTCATGATCTTCACGGCTTTTAGAATAAATAAGGATGTCATCAATAAAGACGACCACAAAATGATCCAAATATTCCTTGAATACCCGGTTCATCATATCCATGAAGGCAGCAGGAGCATTAGTCAATCCAAAGGACATGACTAGGAATTCATAATGCCCGTACCGAGTTCTAAAAGCCGTCTTTGGAATATCCTCAGTTCTAACCTTCAGCTGATGATATCCAGAACGAAGATCGATCTTTGAAAAGAATTGTGCTCCTTGCAACTGGTCAAACAGGTCATCAATACGTGGCAATGGGTACCTGTTTTTGATGGTGACATGATTCAACTCCCGATAATCAATACAAAGTCGCATACTTCCATCTTTCTTCTTCACGAATAGAACAGGAGCTCCCCAAGGAGAAGTACTAGGACGAATAAAGCCAATGTCTAACAATTTCTGCAGTTGGATCTTTAACTCCTGAAGTTCAATAGGAGCCATTCGATATGGGGCTTTAGAAATGGGTTTTGTACCGGGTTCAAGATCGATACAAAATTCAATTTCACGCTCTGGGGGTAGGCCAGGAAGTTCTTCAGGGAATACGTCAGGGAATTTATTAACAACAGAAATATCATTCAAAGCTGACGTATTTTTGTTTAGATCTGTGACATGAGCTAAGAAAGCTTGACATCCGTTTTTCAATAAACGAATAGTTTTATGGCTTGAGATGACAGCGATTGATTTTAATGGTTTGGTTGCTTGAATTTGCATAATAGGTCGATTAGGAATATGAAAGCTAACAACCTTACGAAAACAATCAATTTTTGCATGATGAGTAGTTAACCAATCAATCCCTAGAATCACGTCAAATGCAAGTATTTTTAATGAAATAAGATCGACAGGTAATGTGTGGGTACCAACTTGAACCAAACAAGACTTATAAACCGTGGATGTAATGAAGGTTTCTCCCAATGGAGTTTCAACTGCTAAGTCAAAGTCTAATTTCTCCGGAATCAAATTTAATCGATGAGCGCAAGTAGGAGAAATAAAAGAATGGGTAGAACCGGTATCAAATAAAGTATAGACTTCGTTAGAGTTTATGATAAGCTTACCCGTGATGACCTCATTCGGGTTCCTTGCGTTCTGGGAGGTCACAACAAACGCTCTCCCTTGCACAACCGGTTTTGACTTTTCTGGGACGGCCTTTGGTGCCTCCATCCTAGCTGAATTTGTCTTCGGTAAACGACAAAATCGGGCTAAATGACATTCTCTTCCACAATTATAACATGCTTTGGACGGCATCGCGCAGTTTGGACTGATGTGCCCCTCCCCTCCGCATTTGAAACATATGATAGGTGGTCGTTCTCCTTCCTTAACGACAGGTGCTGGTGCTGATGTCTTTCCATCATTGTTGAATCTCCTCTTCTTGAAATGCCCATTCTTATTGTTTTGGCCCTGATTACCACCGAAGTGGTTACCATTTCTGGCCTGTTGATTCCCTCCACGCTTGTTGTCACCGCTTCGATGACCGCTGTCACTGGTATTATCATTTTGCCGGCTGCTCTCTTTTGGTTGCGTTGTCTCGTTATCGCGCTCCACCAACTGAGCCCTATTTACAACATCTGAATACAAACACAGTTTATGAGAAACAAGATGTTGACGTATCTCCGGCTTCAAACCTCTTAAAAACATCCGCGTCATTCTTTCTTCATTATCCACCAGGTGGGACGCAAACCGGGATAACTCCGCAAATTTTGCCTCGTACTGCGACACGGTCATATTATTCTGCTCTAATTTGATGAACTCCACCTCCTTCATGTGACGAATACTCTCGGGAAAGTATTTGTCGTTAAACAGCTCTTGGAACTTCTCCCAAGACATCTTCAGTGCGGCAGGTTGAGTACGCTTTATCGATTCCCACCAGTAATCTGCCTCTCCTCGCAACATAAAGGCGGCAAAGGGAACCTTTTGCTCCTCGGAGCAACCCAAGACATCAAATATCTTGGTGATCTGCTTTATCCATGTTTCAGCTACAAGTGGTTTGGGTTCTCCCTTAAACTCCGGAGGTCCCAGTTCCTTAAACTGTTTAGCGGTGACCGCCTGAGAGTTTCCCGTATTTCCACCTATGTTGTGGACAGGAGCCGCTTTCACCTGTTGTTGCATGAATTGCATAAAACCTCTGAACATTCCATCATTCATCATCTGGTCAGTGTTGTTGTTTGCATGAGGATTGACACCTTCCTGATGCACATTATCCTGATTATTGATATGTGATGAATCAACAGTCGCCTGTGCTCCATTGCTATTCTCAACATTCTCAGATGTCATTTTCAGATACTGCCACAAAATAAAAGTTAATTGATATGTCATATATTATCCTTATATTATGACCGACCAATTAAATACCATGCAAATAAACTTAGGTAGGTCATACTAGCGAAGGAATTTCCCGTCTCTCCCCTCCTAGTTCTATTCTCACATTCTAGCCAGGGATCATATCCCTAAGCTCTGATACCAACTGTGACGCCCCCAAAATTAGGTATACATCACCCATCTTGAGTCGTCAGATACATAGTACAGAATACAAATACAACTTAATAATACAACTGTCGTGTACAATACGACAAAACATAAACTGTGAGTTTGAATACAAATATTATCTTCTAGAGAGTATTCATACTCAAAAGGAGTCCTCATTACATTTATTAACACACCATTATATAGAATAGTGAGGACTACTAACTAATACTATTCTTCGGACCATCACTCCGTTCCCCGACTTGCCCCAGCTACGTTCTCATTTCCTGAAGAGAACAGTGAAAGAAAGGGTGAGCTCAACTAGCCCAGTAAGAAATATTATGACTAAGATAATGCAGAATAAATTATCATTAGCCTTCAACAATGTTAAACTGATAAAATATAATAGACATCAAGTTTAACTGCAGCGGAACAAGCAATCCATTAAAAGAGTCAAGTAGAAAATAAACTCTACTATCTTTTATGATTTAAAAGGTTTTTCAACACTGCGATCGCTGAGACTCAGCTTAATAAAATAATCCACATCATCGAATCACCCCTGCACTACGGCCAAGGATATTCGTGTATTCATTAATGGTCATGATCATGCCAACAACTGTCCATCAATGCACTACGGGCCAATGAGGACTTTTACCACATCATTTGTAACATTACGGTCATGATTATATCGAATAATCCCTGGTCATAATCATACCAAGTCCATCTATGCACTACATGCCACAGATGACTTTCAACATTTTATAAACATGAGGATGATGACAATGATATAAGAATTCAATAAAACAAGTTCAAGAATTAATTTATCCAGGAATTAACAACGTCCAAATTGTCAACATGATACTGCATTGTGGAGTAAAATTCAAGAATGCTTAGAAGAATATTTTCTTGAAAAGATACTGGATGAAACGCAACTATCAAGGATATTCCACAAATTTCATGGAGTATAGAAGTCAAAACTTAACCAACTGAGTACAATAAAGAATGGAATAACAAAAGAAATCACCATGCATGCGATAGACCGCACAGACAGGTTATTCCAATAGAATAATAAATAATGGAACCAGGTCCGGCGTAAACGCACAGACAGGATATTCCGACAGAATAATAAATAATGGAACCAGGTCCGGTGTAAAACACACAGACAGGATATTCCAACAGAATAATAATAAAACGGAACCAGGTCCGGTGTAAAACACACAGACAGGATGTTCCAACAGAATAATAAACGGAACCAGGTCCGGTGTAAAACACACAGACAGGATGTTCCAACAGAATAATAGAAGAATGTCACCAAGTATAGGGTAGACCGCGTATACTGGTTATTCCAACAGAATAATAACAAATGGAATAACAGAAGTTCTCTTCATGAATATAAAAGAAATAATATTCCCTACCTTAAAAGAACTGGATATTGGAAAAGTGATGTAGCAGAATACTTTTATTCTCTCTATCTTATTCTCTCTATACTTTCTCTCTCTATAGCTTGAATGAATTCGTGAAAAATAATGAAGCCCTAGGCCTCTATTTATAGAAAAACTGAGGGTGGCTCTTGGTCTTAACGAAGGGTCAAATGACTCTTGGTCTTAACGAAGGGTCAAATGACTCTTGGTAATATTGAAGGGACAACTACTATTGACGAAAGTAATTACTATTGACCAAGGTAAATACTATTGACGAAGGTAATTACTATTGACCAAGGTAAATACTATTGACCAAGGTAAATAATATTGACGAAGGTAATTACTATTGACCAAGGTAAATACTATTGACGACGGTAATTACTATTGACGACGGTAATTACTATTGACGAAGAGACTATTAGATGATGACATATGGCCCCCCATAAAATAACCAAACTTACCACAACGTCTCAATTATTGATTTAATAATATAACATATTATACAGATGATACTATGACAATAATTTAAGAGATATGATGCAGCAATTACTGTAGCAATAATTGAGTATAGCTGAGTGACTTCTCACGTAAGCATCAATAATCAATACCGTGTGCTACTATGCAACCACGCGTATTACTGTACTTTTACTACCGAGTAGTTCAACAGTTTTACCGGTTTTAACGGTAACACTTCAGCCGTTATTTTTAATAAAATATTTTTGTCGTTTTCTCAATCCGACAATAATTCCGTTGTGGGGTCCACCAATGATTGTGCCGTCGTACGAATATTCCCCGACAAAAAGAATATTCTCCGACCAAACGAATATTTTATAACAACTTGCTTACTTTGCAAAATTTATAAATATTACCCACAACTATAACATTATATCAAATTAACTCCATAATATTCAAAAATGATATTTATAGAAAATTCATCTTTATTTATAAAAGTTGGGGTCTTACAAACATCATGCTTTGAAAGATTAATATACTATTGATATAACAACATGGGCTTAGTCAAAATAACGAGAACTTGCTCGATGAAAAGAGACAACTTATAATTCATATAATGATAAACTTGCCTCGTGCGTAGATTACACTTTAACTAAACTCGCTCTTTGATTTAACTCCTACATATCAATTACGCTCACAATACTAGTCAATTATAACTTACTAAACATCACACGTTTATTCTTTGTCTAACTCGAATTCAGGACTATACTTAGTCATATTACCACACTTGTTTTCACATAATATTACACTATACGAACAACAAGCTAAGTATATAATCAACAATTCAATCAACATGTAATTGTCTTCTTGACTTGGTAAAAACTCACTTTAATATCTCATTATATATCTAACAAGTTTTTTTTTATATATTCATTAGACTAGGTTACTAACACATTTCTATACTTGAACATTGAAAAAATGTATTTTCTGGACATTCTGCTAAGTGGCGCTGCGGCGCCACTTTTTTACTGGGTCTTGGCGCTACGGCGCCGTGGCGCTGCGGCGCAGGAAATGAACTAGGAGTTGGCGCCGCGGCGCGGCACTCCAGACTCTGAATTCCTAGTTCGCGAAGAACACAGAATTCAACGAAAATAAACACTACATAATCATTAATTCCCCAAATTAAATATACCCACATGTTAGAATACATATATGATCAATACCCAACATTTATAGGGTGATTTTACCCAATTAAAACACATAATCACAGAATTAAATTATGCAAATTGTACTGTTCTTGATGTTCTTGAAGTGTTGAACATAAATTCCTAAAATTCAACGCCGCAGATCCGTTATAAAACCAAATCCTACCATTCACATTTCGTTTTGTTCGTTTTATCATGCATAATCACATATGAGTGGAAATTTTGTAGAAAAATTCATGTTTGACATATTAAAATCACGTATAAGGCCATATGGCCATATTCTATACTCTGTAAATTTTTGAAATAACAAGTCATAATATTATGAAACTTGTGATATGGAATCATATAAAATACATATTAAATATGCTACTATGACATAAAATCACGTATATAACCACATAGTCAATACACTTTCCAACCACAGAGAATTTTACAGAAATTGGAGAGCCATATTTTATAAAACTAGATGACGTAGAAAAAGAATTGGGTTAAAGGGATTACCCAAGCGTAGAATTAATAGAAGATAACTTCCTTCTCAGATGACTCTCACAATCCTCTTAATAATATCTGAATTCTCAACTCTTTCTCTGTATCTCTCTCTGCTACGTTTTCTAGACTTAGGCAAATAATGAAGAAGAAAGAAGAAGACGTAAACTAAATAAGGAACAACTGACGCGTTGGTGGTCAGTTACCCAGTCATGGGTAACTGCTAACAACTCCCATTAGGGCCTTGTTTCAAGACCGTTTAATTTAATTAAACCTTTATAATATAGTTTAAATCAAGTCACACCCAGTTCAATTATCTTATTTAATTTAATTTATATAAAATATAATAATTTCTCATTAATTCACATAGTCAAATAATTAAATTCTCATTTAATAATAATGTCAAATTATTAAATCTCTAATTAATAAATAAATTAATTAAAATAATATTAGGATTATTAAATATTTCTTTTAATACAATAAGCTCACATAATGACATACTTCGAATAACAAAAATTCTCCACATTAATTTAATAAATATATCACATATAATTAAATTAATCTACCACAATTTCATCAATTAATTATTTAATCTAATAATTAATTCATCAAAAAATATTTATTCAATCCAATAAATATTAAAATTAATTACAAAATCTCGGTTGTCACATCTTTCCCCTATTAAAAGGATTCTGTCCTCAGAATCACGACTCAATTACTTCGACCCGTTACATTCTTTCCTCCTTACAAAGATTCTGCCTCCAGAATCGCATACACACAATTAATTAAATAAATGAGGGTAATTATTCATCATTTTTTCTTCGAGTTCCCACGTAGCTTCTTTAGCGTTGTGGTTCCTCCAAATTACCTTAACAGAAGGTATTACTTTATTTCTCAGAATTTGTTCTTTTCGGTCGACAATTTGAACATGAATTTCTTCGTAAGATAAGTCTTTGTCAAAATGTAGGGGTTCATGTTCAATGACCTGCTTGTAATCGGGTTTGTAGGGTCGTAAAACTGAAACATGGAAGATATTATGGACATTCTCAAGTGCTGGAGGTAACGTTACCTCATACACAACTTCTCCGATCCTTCCCAAAACTTCAAAGGGTCCAATGAATCTTGGGCTTACTTTTTCTTTCTTTTCGAACCTGATCTTTCCCTTCTAAGGAGAGACCTTTAAGAACACATAACTACCCGGTTCAAACTCAACATTCTTATGGTGTGGATCGGCATATTTTTTCTATCTATCTTGAGCTGCTACCAGTCTTGTTCGGATCACTTTGACTATTTCTGCTGTCTGCTGTACCAATTCTGGGCCTAACAATTGTCTTTCGCCCACTTCATCCTAGTATAGCAGAGTTTTGCACTTTCTGTCGTATAACTCCTCATAAGGTGGCATTCCAATACTAGCGTGGTAACTGTTGTTGTAGCTAAACTCTACGAGTGGTAGGTGATCATCCCAATTTTCTTTAAAGTCCATCACATAGGCTCTTAGCATATCTTCTAATGTCTAAATCGTTCTTTCGCTCTGTCTATCTGTTTGAGGGTGATAAGCCATACTCATTCGCAATTGTACACCCATGCATTCTTGTAGACATTTCCAAAAATTTGACGTAAAGCGTGGATCTCTATCGGAAACAATTAACACCGAAACTCCGTGCCTCGAAACAATCTCTTTCACATATAACCTTGCCAACTGATCTAAGTTGAATCTGATTTTGATCGAAAGGAAATGTGTGGATTTCGTCAGTCGGTCAACGATAACCCATACTGCTTCGTAGCCTTTCTGAGTGGTCGGAAGGCCAACCACGAAGTCCATTGTAATATGTTCCCATTTCCATTCTGGGATCTTTAGCGGTTATAGCAACCCACTCGGTCTCTGATGTTCTGCTTTCACTTTCTGACAGGTCAGACACTTGGCAACACATTCTGCAACATCACTTTTCAAATTCGGCCACCAGAAGTGTTGTCGAAGATCTTGGTACATCTTGGTACTACCAGGGTGAATCGAATATCGTGAGTTATGAGCCTCGCTCAAAATGTCTTCCTTAATCTCTGGTATTGGTGGTACCCAAATTATGTTCTCAAATCTTAGTATTCCTTCCTTATCCATCTTAAATCTTGGTTCAGTTCCTTCAGATATCTTCCTTATCACCTTTTTGCATTCATTATCTTGAAGTTGAGCCTCCTTGACTTTATCCAGTAGGGTTGTACCAGATTGCATCTGAAATAGTTTCTCATCTATTTTCCTAGGATAATTCACTTCTAACTCCAACTTCTCCATTGCTGAAATCAATTCCTTCTGAGCGGTCAACATCATCAACTTCTCCTGACCCTTTCTACTTAAGGCGTCGGTAACCACGTTTGCCTTACCCGGATGGTATAGAATCTCACAATCGTAGTCCTTAATTAATTCTAACCACCTTCTTTGGCGCATATTCAATTCTTTCTGTGTAAATATATATTTTAGACTCTTGTGGTCTGTATATATTTCACACTTCTCCCCGTAGAGATAGTGCCTCCAGATTTTCAAAGCGAAAACCACTGCAGCTAACTCCAAGTCGTGGGTCGGATACCCCTTCTCGTAATCTTTCAATTGTCGTGACGCATACGCAATGACTCTACCGTTCTGCATAAGCACACAACTAAGTCCTTTATGCGACGAATCACTATAAACCACAAAATTTCCTGTATCGTCTAGAAGAGACAACACAGGTGCTGTACTCAACCTCTTCTTTAATTCTTGAAAGCTTTTCTCACACTTCTCCGTCCAAACAAATTTCACAGCTTTTCGAGTCAAATTCGTTAACGGAGTTGTGATCTTGGAAAAGTCTTAAATGAACCTTCTGTAATAACCTGCCAATCTAAGAAAACTTCTTACTTTCGATAGCATCTTCGGCTGATCCCAGTTAATCACAGCTTCAACCTTGAAGGGATCCACCGAAATTCTGTCCCTATCGATCACATGTCCAAGAAATTGTACCAGCTCGATCCAAAATTCGCATTTTAAAAACTTAGCATACAACTTCTCTCTTCTCAACACTTCCAACGTTAATCTCAAATACTCTTCATATTCTTCCTTGGTTTTCGAGTATACCAAAATATCATCTATAAATACAACTACGAACTTGTCCAAAAACGGCCTGAACACACCATTCATTAGTCCCATAAATGCTGCAGGAGCATTTGTTAAACCAAAGGACATTACTAAAAATTCGCAGTGACCATATCGTGTTCTGAACGCTGTCTTCGGTACATCCTCTGGTCTCACCTTCAGTTAATGATAACCACTCCTCAAATCTATTTTGGAAAAGTATTTTGCTCCCCTCAATTGATCAAACAGATCATCGATTCTCGGTAATGGATATCTAATCTTAATTATGACCTTATTCAGTTCTATATAATCAATGCAGAGCCGCATTGTCCCATCCTTCTTCTTCACAAATAAAACATGCCCTCCCCACAGTGATACGCTTGGTTGGATATACTTCTTGTCCAGTAATTCTTGTAGTTGGACCATCAGTTCTTTAATCTCTACCGGTGCCATTTGGTACGGTGCCTTCGATATTAGAGTCGTTCCTGGAGCCAAATCGATCACAAATTTGACCTCTCTATCTGGCGGAAGTCCTGACAAATCATTTGGAAATACGTCGACGAAATCTCTCACTACTGATATCTCCTCTACTTTTGGATTCTCTTTACGACTGTCGACTATGTAAGCTAAATATCCTACACATCCTTGTCCTAACAACTTCCTGGCCTGCATCATCGTCAGACAACTCGCTTGTCTAGGTGACTTGCTACCATAAAACACAACCATTGATGGAGTCATAAAGTTCATACACTTCTTTTGGTAATCAATTACCGCCCCGCAATTGAATAACCAGTCCATTCCCAAGATAACATCAAATTCCCCAAGTCGAATAGGGATAAGATCTACGTTCATGATATTACCCTTAATATCCACTCTACAGTTCTTTTGCACATGCTTAACATGAATTATTTTTCTATTCGTAATTTCTATGTTCATGGGGTATTCTAACTCGTCCTTAGGCAATTCTAAATTCTTAGCAAAGTCATCGGATATAAATGAACAAGTAGCACCCAAATCAAATAATACATAATCATTAACTCTATAGATTGGAATGATACCTGACACCACATCCTGTAATTGCACTGCATCCTGCACCGTCATATTAAAAGTCCTAGTGGTCGGTCGATTGGTTGTTGTTGGTCCTATGATGGTCAGAGCGCTTCCACTGCTATTTCCCCGATTTCCTCCTGATCCTGCCCCTCCAGATCCTTTCTTAGGACAGTCTCTTGCCAAATGATCCTTTGAATCACAAGTGAAAAAGGCATCCTTCTTTGGGTTAGGACAGTTAGGTGCTATGTGGCCTTCCTAACCACAATTGTAGCACACATGTTTACCCTTCATACACACTCCCAAATGAGCTTTCCCACAGGTCAGATATGCTTCAATCGTTTTCTTCTGACCTCCTTGCTGGTTTTCGGTTGATGTGTTGTCAGACCACCTTCTCTTCTGATTATTATTACCTCCTCCTGTATTACTTTCACTAGCCTTGTTATTTCCTTCACTTTTATTCTTCTTCTTCTTCTAATCCTGATTGTATTTGGTTACCGCATCACTTCCACCTTTAGCGAGTATGGCTTTCTCTAGTACCCCGACGAATGTCTTCAACTGAAACATTGACAGCTTACTATACAACCACGGCTTCAGTCCTTGTTCAAACCTTCTTGCTTTTCTCTCATCCGTGCGCACTTGATATGTGGCGAACCTTGCTAATTCGTTCAATCTAGCCGCATAATCTGATACAGACATATTCCCTTGCTTCAATTCCAGAAACTGAACCTCCAATTGGTTCTGTAAGGTAGTCGGGAAATGCATCTCGAAAAACATCTCCTTGAACCTCTCCCAGGTAATCATACCTTCTCCTCCACGAACTTTGTTTGCTTGCCACCAAAAACTGGCTTCAGATTTCAGCATAAATGTTGCAAACGCGGTCTTCTGGTCCTCTCTGACTCTTGCGACCTAAAAAACCTTCTCCATCTCCATAACCCAAGTCTGAGCTTCGATCGGGTTCATGGAGCCTTTAAATTCTGGTGGTCCCACCGCCTTGAAATCTTTGAATGAAGTATTCGGTGGAGCTTGAGGTTGATTATTCATTGCTCCAGCTAGTAAGTTCACTAATTGTTGTACGGGATTAGTATTAGCGTTATTGTTATTATTCGTTGACTCTTCCTGAGCTGGTTGACAGTTTTGTCTTCTTCTCGGCGGCATATTTCTGTTAAAATATACGCTTATTAGATCTTTATTAAATTCTCTAAATAGTTAAGGCTTAACTCAACAATTTAACATAATCACTTAACACATTATCTCAAACAACTTGATATATTTATTCAAATCAAAAGTTTTAACATCAAACGATAGCATCACTGCTATTTACATCAACTATCCCGAGATAAAGAATCTACAGGATTTAAAACATTAAAATATTCATTCGTTCATAAAAACATCTGAATTTACATCTATAAACCAGATAAGTTTTTCACATAATTAAACAAATACTATCACTGCCTGTTAAGGCGCCGAATAGCCTTGCTACGTTCCTCTTCCACGATGCGAGACATCGTTTTGCGATCCAGCATGTACGATGGTAGACCTTCAAACTGGATTGGATACCTCAAAACTCGATCCTGGGCTTCATCCATTGCATTATTAAGTGTAGAGCTTGTCTCTCCAAGCTTAGCCTTCTTTACACGACAATCCCTCTCTGCAAGATCAGCACGATGTGATTCTCTTACCCAGCCCTCCTCTGCTATGGTCAGCCTCTCTGAGCTTTCCTTCAGTTCCTTCTTTAACTTCTCTATTTCTTCGGACTTCTCCTCGTTTTAACCCTTCTCGTGAACCAAATCCCACTCCACGTTTCCCACACGTGTGTGAAGAGTCACAATCTCCCTATCCCTCTGCTCAATAGTAATTTGTTGACTAACCGCCCGTTCAGTCAGATCCCGGACAGTGTCCTGCAACTCTATGTTACGATCATAAAGTGCATCATACATCTCAACATCAATGGAGTTCGGTGGGAACTCCTCTTCTTCCTCCTCTTCCTCTTCTTCCCCAGGATCCTCCCCTGGATCAGTCTCAGGCTCATGCTCCTAACCAACAACAGTGATCAATGGAGATGGCTCTCTCTGAATCAACTGCTCCCTAACAACATGAATGTCTCGGGGCTCCTCCTCAGTAGGCACTCGGGGTTCCTCCTCCCTAGCTCGACTAGCTCCCCCAACATCTGACATCCTGACAACATAGTTTTAAGTTTTAGTTACTAAGTCATACTAATGAGCACATACTTAAACACATAAGCACATAAAATCTTTTATTATCTTTAATGAATTAAGAAATTCATTTCTTGGAACTCGATAAGAGTTCTCCTTAACTATGCTCTTCCTATAAGGCTATTACCTAAGGTTGTTTCTCCCACCTAAGGTTCATAACCTACAGCTCTGATACCAACCTATGACACCCCCAAATCCGGATACTTCCATTCCCACATGATTTGGTGTTCACTATTCAAACATCATATATCTATCTACCCATAATAAATGCAAACCATGCAATAGATAGAAATAAATCCTCCCTTTATGGGGTTACAACATCTGAATAATAAATATAATCCCAGGTCATACTAACCTTAAACATCTGTGTAGAAACATAAATAAATAATAAGTCCTAAACAACATTAACATAAGTCTTAACACATAAGTTCAACATCACATAAACAACAAGTCTTCATCACTTGATAATCTTGCCCTTGCCTTTACTAGTGGAAGGTTCGTCGATTCTTTCGTTCTTAACTACAGTGTTATTATTACGCAAGAGTAAGCACTATTGCCCACAAGTAAAATAATAAAATAACAATGTATAATAACATGCGAGTGAATCAAAGACTTCTGAATAAAGCTCAACTTTTGAATCAAGAATGAATAACAAGAATTAAAAGAAATCTGAGGGTCATAAGACCTTGAACTATGTCCTAGATTATCAAGGGTTTATACTTGAAACCTTTAACAGTCATAAGACTATGGACTCTTCTTCTCGTACTTAGGGGGATCAGCCCATAGTACCATACTGTGCACAATATCTTAACGCTAACGCATAAGTAATCCCCTATACAGGGTTGTTCATCTCAGTTTGACATTCGACTTCGCGCCAAAGGAAGTTTGGTTTAGATAATTCATCAAGGGTTCTGAAATTTAGAATGCTCATCAACTATGGACTAGTCGAATCATAAAGGGTTCGCTAGTCGAACAGGATTCACAATAACTGATATATAAATCGAATAACAATTTCAAGAGATATACAATAGAATAATTATTGTATAACAACATCATGCTTTGAAAGATTAATATACTATTGATATAACAACATGGGCTTAGTCAAAATAACGAGAACTTGCTCGATGAAAAGAGACAACTTATAATTCATATAATGATAACGAGTAGGGTTAGGAAACTTGCATCGTGCGTAGATTACACTTTAACTAAACTCGCTCTTTGATTTAATTCCTACATATCAATTACGTTCACAATACTAGTCAATTATAACTTACTAAACATCACACGTTTATTCTTTGTCTAACTCGAATTCAGGACTATACTTAGTCATATTACCATACTTGTTTCCACATAATATTACACTATACGAACAACAAGCTAAGTATATAATCAACAATTCAATCAGCATGTAATTGTCATCTTGACTTGGTAAAAACTCACTTTAATATCTCATTATATATCTAACAAGTTTTTTTTTATATATTCATTAGACTAGGTTACTAACACATTTCTATACTTGAACATTGAAAAAATGCATTTTCTGGACATTCTGCTAAGTGGCGCTACGGCGCCACTTTTGTACTGGGTCTTGGCGTTACGGCGCCGTGGCACTGCGGCTTGGTACTTGGCGCTGCGGTGCGGGAAATGAACTAGGAGTTAGCGCCGTGGCGCGACACTCTAGACTCTGAATTCCCAGTTCGCGAAGAACACAGAATTCAGCAAAAATAAACACTACATAATCATTAATTCCCCAAATTAAACATACCCACATGTTAGAATACGTATATAACCAATACCCAACATTTATAGGGTGATTTTAACCCATTAAAACACATAATCACAGAATTAAATTATGCAAATTGTATTGTTCTTGATGTACTTGAAGTGTTGAACATAAATTCCTAAAATTCAACGCCACAGATTCGTTATTAAACCAAATCCTACCATTCAAATTTTGTTTTGTTCATTTTATCATGCATAATCACATATGAGTGGAAATTTTGTAAAAAAATTCATGTTTGACATATTAAAATCACGTATAAGGCCATATGGCCATATTCTATACTCTGTAAATTTTTTAAACAACAAGTCATAATATTATGAAACTTATGATATGGAATCATATAAAATACATATTAAACATGCTACTATGACATAAAATCATGTATATAACCACATAGTCAATACACTTTCCAACCACAGAGAATTTTACAGAAATTGGAGAGCCATATTTTATAAAACTAAATGACGTAGAAAAAGAATTGGGTTAAAGGGATTCCCCAAGCGTAGAATTAATAGAAGATAAATTCCTTCTCAGATGACTCTCACAATCCTCTTAACAATCTCTGAATTCTCAACTTTTTCTCTGTATCTCTCTCTGTTACGTTTTCTAGACTTAGGCAAATAATGAAGAAGAAAGAAGAAGACGTAAACTAAATAAGGAACAACTGACGCGTTGGTGGTCAGTTACCCAGTCATGGGTAATTGCTAACAACTCCCATTAGGGCCTTGTTTGGCTGGTCAAGAATAGGTTTCAAAATCATTTAATTTAATTAAACCTTTATAATATAGTTTAAATCAAGTCACACCCAGTTCAATTATCTTATTTAATTTAATCTAAATAAAATATAATAATTTCTCATTAATTCACATAGTCAAATAATTAAATTCTCATTTAATAATAATGTCAAATTATTAAAATCTCTAATTAATAAATAAATTAATTAAAATAACATTAGGCTTATTAAATATTTCTTTTAATACAATAAGCTCACATAATGGCATACTTTGAATAGCAAAAATTCTCCACATTAATTTAATAAATATAACACATATAATTAAATTAATCTACCACAATTTCATTAATTAATTATTTAATCTAATAATTAATTCATCGAAAAATATTTATTCAATCTAATAAATATTAAAATTAATTATAAAATCTCTGTTGTCACACATATTAGTTGGACAAGCAACTCTTTTAATATAATGTAATATACTTATCCACACACATACTTATGATATTATTATCATATTTTTTATTTTAATTATTTTATTTTATTTTATTTAGTTTGTGATTTTTCATATGATCATATGATAAAATTAATAGACGAATATGACATAAACTAAGAATATGAATATCATTACTTATAGTCCTTTCGTATCATGTAAAACAACAAGTTATTCAAAAAGAAATAAAATAAATAATAATTTAAAAATGCAAAATAATGTATTTTGGAAAAAAAGAGAGAGGGTGAAATGTGCTTATTAGAGTTATCTTAATTTAGTACAATATTTTAATAGTCGTTGCAAAAAATTGTATAGAATACACAACGAAAGAAAAATTGTTGACAATGAATGTGGTACATATTAGGTTACAAAATATAGCAACAAAAAACCTTTTATTGCCCACGATGAGGAAAAATCAAGTGGCGAGAGATGAATTTTTACTGCTAACACATCGGGCAACAAAAAAAGCAAATAGGCGGGAATTTTTTTCTCTCGCCAATGAACTGGCAACGAAATTTTGTAACGACCTATGAATTTCATTACGAAAAATGAAAGTCTTTCACAAACTACAACGAATGACAAATTTTGTTGCTAAACATGTATTTTTGGCAACGACTTTATAAGTCATTGCTAGAAAAATCGTTGTCGAATGTCCATGTCGACGTCGGGATTTTTTATTTGTCCATTTTCTACTCTTGTTCTTTTGTGTTCTCATGTTAGGTGAGATTTATTTGAAAAAACAAGCGAAAAAGGTCCGACATGTATATGTCGACGATTGGACTATAAGAGTCGCCAGTTGGTTTTTTAACTGGTTGTACCAACACAATCGAGAAAAGGTTTTCACTTTGACCCAGTGATGTGACACTGCTAAACGGGTCTGTGAAACCGAGATTCATTAGGGTCCAGGGAGTTGCTTATGCGGAAGGAAGGTGTTAAGCACCCCCTACATCCGTGTTGCCACGGTGACCGCCACTTTTTAAGAAACTGTTATATGAATATGTGTGTGTGTGTGTGTGTGTGGGTCAATGAGCTGTTATTTGGAAGTAGTGCGAGGCCTCATTCGCACCTATATACACAGGGTTTGAATTTGTGTAAAAATTCAATTTTAAACAAGATATAGCAGTGAAGTTTTATAAAAGAGATTTTTCAAACCCTGATGCTCAATAGTAATTGAGACCTTTTACACTTCCATTTTATTAAATGTTCAGCTTTATTGCTTTTATTTTCGAGATGCGAAGCATCTTCGAGAAAATAATATACGAAGCAGTGTCGAACTCCTCATGGGCATGAAAACCATCTGAGGAAATCCACACACCATGAATAAATTTACAGGCTGCTTACAGCTAAAAATGTCCATCACGGGAACCGAATCTAGATTCAGTAAACTGAATCTGTGATCACATGATTCATAGGCTCACATGATGCCTCAATTGATATGAACGCAGTAAGCAGTTATATATATAAAAGTTGTAAATATATATATATATATACAGACATGATCAACCACCACGAAGCACCTCAATGGGGGATCGAAAATGTAAATATATAAAAGTGGTAAATATATACATATATATATATATATATATATCTGTGTGTGTGTGTGTGTATGTGTGTGTGTGTGTGTTTGTGTGTGTGTGTGTGCAAACAATCAACCACCACGAATCACCTCTATGGGGGATTACAAATGTAAATAAAGTAATAAAACGATCAACCGCCTTGAAGTAAACTCCAGGTGGGACAAAATGTAAATAAAGCTGTAAAAACGGTCAACCGCAACGAAGTAAAGTCCAAGCAGAACGAAATGTAAATATATATATATATATATATATATATATATATATATATATATTAAAGCAGTAAACGCACCGGATGTAAAATCCAGGTTCATCGAACATAGTTCGACACACAGTTCATATATATATATATACAAATTGAAATGAAACCACGGACCGAAGTCCGGGCATACACACACAACACGACTCTCAACGTGAAGAATAGTGTGTGCAAAGATAAAGAGAAATGCTTTAAAGTGTATAAGAAGGCTTACAATGGGCTGTCAAAGAAGACTTCTATAGCTTTAAGTTGATGAACACTCAGCTCCCGCCGGTAAAAAGTAGCTATATATGAGCTTACAAGTGTTTAAAATGAGAAAACACTCAGTTTAGGGTGTGTACAGAGCAAATTGGATAGGGTTTTCTCGCCTTTTTTCTCTTTTAAAATGGCCACCTCAAGCCTTCTATTTATAGAAGGGGGAGCCGTAGGTGTACCTGCGGCTAACTGCAGGTGTACCTGTAGCTGCCCAGGATGCCCTGGGATCCGCGAGTCCCTCTGTCTCGAAGTACGTGCACGCATGCAACGTGATGTCCGCTCGAACTTTCAGAACTTCAATCCGGGCATCCGACTGAGGTGTAAAAGACCTATTTCGGACCACCGTTGTCGAGAGTTACGTAATGACATGGGATTAGAGGTTGTACGAAGTCAAGAAGATGGGACCATGCCCTCCGGTCTTCAAGCTTCAAATTTTATCTGTTGCCTGGCGCAATAGTCACTCGGGATTGGACTTTCTTGGTTCTTGTGGGACATTGCTGTGTAGAAATGTATGTATGAGATGTTGAGACGGCGCGATGTGGCGTTAAGGTAGCAAGATGACGACTTTGCCCCTCACCGGGGTTATCTCTGGCATGGTCTAATAAAACAGATGTTGCTCGGGGTTATCTCTAAGATTAGACTGTTGCAAGTGTTGAAGGTCCTCAGTGTCATCTCTGAGGTGTGCATGTCTTCCCGAGGTTATCTTCGGGTCTTGTACTAAGTGCCTCGGTGTGAGTGCCGAGGTTGAAGCTGATCGTATGCATTTGAAATACGCATTTCTGGGGTTATCTCCGGAACTGCACTTACATTCCCTGGGGTTATCTCTAAGGTTAGCGTTGCTATTCCCGATGTCAGGACTGAGACTGAATATCTCGGAGTTATCTCCGGGATGAATCGACCTTCTCTGGTGGAAATTTTGGTATTGGAACTACATGCCTCAAGGTTATCTCCGAGGTTGGAGCTGATACTTCCGGTGTGTGTTTCGGTGTTGAAACTGAACTTCCGATAGTATTCGGACTGGATATGAGCTGTCTTCCAGGGTTATCTCTGAAAGACGAATCTGCCCTCCTGCAATGTCAGTAACAGGTGTGCAAAAAATTCGAGTGTCTACAGATGCCCTCTTTATCATATTCATGCAATGTAATGGCATGGATAGGATAAAGAATCCTAGACACTTGAAATGCAACAAGATAAATATGATGCTATGCGTAGCAACATGATGCAAATGTATGATGCATATGGATTATTTTCCCACATGCTGGGGATGATTATCGGCTCCCTGTTGCTTCTATCGGGGATGACAATTAATAAGCATCCCGATGAACTGTCATGGACGTGTGATCCACAGCTAACAGGAATCTTTAGGATTGTTGACATTGGGGTTATCACCAAAGTCCTAAATCCTTGATGCAGACTTTATTCTGAAGATGTGCCTCTCGTGTACAAGAGATCTGTGGGGATAAAGTTTGTTTGTTTGAGGATGTATATAACATATTCCATCATCGATCCTCCCCGATGCTGTTGATCCTTCCTGGTTTGTATCGCTAGGACATTTCAATGTTCTGTTGGATTTACTGCCAATAATATGTGTTGTCAGGGCTGCCTGACCTTCGTTGACATGTGAACCAAAGGCTGACCACGCGTTGTAACCCCCACCGGGTACTGTTTGATCTTTGCTGTCGTGTACATCAATGGATGAACTCCCTACTGGGGATAAATGCCAAGGCTGCTTGACTTTTATTGATGCAATCATCGGATGACTTCCAATGCGTCGTCGGGTTTACTTGCCAACGGCTGAACTGATGTCAAGGTTGCTTGACCTTCGTTGACATGTGTATCAATGACAAATATGCCTTGTAACCCCCGTCAGGGATTTGTTTTTGGACAGATGACCATGCGTTGTAACCCCCGCCGGGGATAAACTTGAGAATAATGACCCTGAACTGACGACATTGAACCTTTGTGCGGTATTGCCGAATGTGATCTGCAACTACTAAGATCATCGGTATAATATACCCTATGTTTGGGTGAATACCAATGAATGATATGAAAGCCACAGTCGGGTCCTGGAAAACTAGGATTTCATGCTATTCTGCTCAATCGCGTAGCATTTTTATCCCTGATTTGGCCTTTTCAACTTGTGAGAACTCCTTTGCAACTCGAACTGTATCGAGCCGGAGGGGTGGGCCCCACATAGGGGTGCCATAGATACACTTATAGCAGCCGTAGGTGGACCTCCAGCCAGTCGTGGATGGCTATTAATGGGCTGGTTTGCTTTTACAAGTCATTTTATATAGCGTCGTACAGGAAATCCGAGAGCTCTTCTTCAGATCTGATGAGTTCGGATAACTTTCTGTAAATTCTATCATCGTACAAGTGTTCTACACTGTCCTGGTAACATATGCATGTCTTCTTTTCCAATTTTTATCCGTTGGAAAATGACTTTTTATATGAAATGCATCTAAACACATAGTAGTGAATATGCATGCTCAAATGACTTGATAAAAAATATTCAACATAGTAAATGTTAGTATTAAACCATGCTGAACGTAATGATGTGAAAAAATTTAACTTTTGAAACAGTCAAATTGGCACCTTTTTCTGCTATTTTTAATCCTATCTGAGGACAAATGAGCAAAGGTGGTAAAGCAAAGTAATCTTGGTAATTAGGCTACCTTTATGGATTGATGACTTTGACATTTAAATGCATATAGTGTGTATATGACTGTGGGAAGGTGTGCTACTGAATGGCCACCTAGTCATGCCTATGTGCATGTGGATAGTCTTATTTATAGAGGAAACTATGAAAATTTTTTCCAAAATGTAGGCATTGAGTAGTCATGCATTTTTAACTCTACTGTAGATATATGTTAAAGTAATGCATGCATGCATGTAGTCATAAAATGCATTTTGAAAAGGAAGCTCCAGGTTTCAGAATTACCACACCCTTTCTGAGGTGATTTGGAGACTTGTTGTCCAGATATTATAGATCCAGATTAGCTGAGTAGTTCCCGCAGGACCACTTCTGGTGTACGGAGGAGGGCTTCTGAAGTACCTCAACCTCGTTATGTTAGACAGCCTCGTCGATTAGTGGAGGCGGTGATACGTCCAGTCCGGGTTGATGTACCGGACGTCGAGAATGAGGAGGAGGATGTTCAGGTTGCGGACCCCGCTCATACTGCACATGTTCCCCGTAGGGACCTCCTGAGTATTCAGGTGGCAAACCCAGAGCTTCTGGGTGACTTGAGTTGACATCCCTCGATGTATTTGCATGCCAACGAGGTATAAAGTTAGATCTTAACCTTCCTTCTTTCCTATTGATGAGGAGTAAAGGATTTTGATGTTGATCTGCATTTCATGTAGGTTCCCGACTTTACACAACCTTGAGAGAACTGGTTCAGCATTCACTCTATGTACTAGGCTCTGCATCCTGACTATAGAACGATTGTGCATGACTGGGGATTTGGGGCGTTCTTTTCCATCCTTCCCCACCGCTGTCCTTGGGGTTACCTCAGACCATTGTCTGAGCGCTAGTTTTACCAGACTCAGTCATTCCATTTGTTGGACTGTGAGGTGATGATGATGCCGATGGATTGGCGGATATTACCTCGACTACCATCAGATCTTTGTTAGGAGTTTCGGTGGAGGCGATCAAGGGCAGGACTGTCTATACGGGTCCTTTGAGCGTATATGCTATGAGTGGGCTGTTGAGTGAGCCCATACCAGCTGATGTCCGAGTCAGGGATCACATTCTTTGGTGATTCTTCGTAATGATCATTAGGGGCTGCTTCAGAGTAGATAACTCTTCTACTGTGTCGTTCGCTTTGATCAGCGCCACACGATATGTGGACCGTATTGGAGAGTATAATTGGGGTTCTTACACCTTTGCCTATTTCCTCAAGGGCATGTGTATGCGCTCGTAGGGCTTGACCGACGCTTGGTTAGGATTTTACCCATTTCTGCTGGTGAGTATTTCTCTTATAATTTACCATGTACAAGTTAAGAGTGTTAACTGACAGCAAATGTTTGCCTTTGTGTTAGCAGTTTTGGGCCTATGAGAGGCTCCCATGCTTACGTCTTGTGAGTGTATTAGGGTTGGATACCTATCCACGAGGACGGCGATGGCACCATTCCATACTGGCGGAGTTCCCTATAGCTGAGGGTTTCACTCATTATCACCTACAGCTGGAGTTATTGACTGTTGATGTCATCATATGGATTCCTTATTCTGGAGAACACTTGGCTACTGAATTTGAGGATGGGTAACCAACTGGTGTTGAGTACGTGATTTCCACCCGTAGGGTTCATCTCTTCACAGATGGAGGATGGGAGCTCTATTTAGGAGAGCGTGCTATTAGGAGCACCACATGAGAGATCCGTATATCGATCTTGCCTCCTACCATGCATTATTGGCCTGTGTCGCAATCACCCGTCATTAATATCCCATTGTTTGGTGTTGACGGTTTTGCATTGTCAGAGGGTCCCTACACTCAGGATGTATTCCAGCATTGGTGGATCCCTCGTACCATTGGAGCCCAGACCCGCGCCACTCAATTCATGGGGGATATGGTTCCAGGATCCATGATGATGACAGATTGGCTAGCCTGTGTCCGAGATCCGACTCATCTGACATAGATTGATAGCTTGACCCAGCGATTGGACCGGGCACATTTCTTTATCCGGCATTTGGGCAGAGATCCGACAGAGGCAGATTCGTTTAATCCTTCCAGCACAGGAGCTGGCCCTCAGATGACCAATTTGGTTTTGCCGGCGCAGACCCTCCTTTGTATAGGCCTGACATCCCTGTTGATAGAGATCCAGTGACTCAGGAGGAGTTACATTAAGTGGACATGATTGATGATGTAGATATTGACACCATTTTCTTCTTCTGATGTGTATTCTCGTTATCTCTTTTGATAGGCCTCTTGTTAGATATTGGGTGGCTATGCCCCATTCTCGATATATCTTTTGATAGGCCTCTGTTAGTAGTAGGGCGTCTGTGCCCCATTTCCCTATTTTTTTAGCTGTACAGAGATGATGTATATAGATGATGATGTATTTAGGAATGTATGTACTATCTTCTATTCCATGCATCATATTGCCATCTATTATTTGTTATGCATGTATCATGTTATGCATATGTATGTATGTCTAGAGATATTCAGCATTGACCCCTGGATGGTATTATGATACGGCCCACACAGATGTCTTCTTCGACAGTCAACCGCATAGATCACACCCCACCATTATTGGTGGCATCCCGTCTGAGATATTGGTATGATAGTATGTCACCCTCAGATAGAGTGACCGTAGATCAGCTGTTGCAGCATACCGTGACCCTTTTGATGTTTCAGGTTCCTGCAGGATTTGTAGAGGGTGTTGTGTAAAATCGAATTACGCACTGCACGCAAGTATACGCGGTCAATAAGTAAAATAATAGTAGGTAGAGTATCATTCCCTCAGAGACTGTAATAAGAATTTAAAACTCACAAGTACCAATTTTCTATTATTCCTAATTTTATTAAACTAATCAATTTCCAGTTTGTAACTAAAATATTAAAAAGATTAAGATCACCAAACACTCAACAAACTCTAAAAACTAAATTTTCAAACAAATAATGGAGAATTAGGCTTCCGACTTTACTTTAAGCATCACTCTGATTATTACACCTTTATTCCAGTTTAATTTACTATCCCAGTTTATTAATCAAGAACACATATGTAGTACTAACCACCTCTCGATGTACTAATACCATATTAACTTCAATCCACAATTAAGATAGAATCAAGTTAAATACCTTAATTAACTAACTCACGATATCTCTATGTGAATTACAATCAAAGAAGGTTTAAGCTCAAGTTCCTTATCTGATTACATGCGATGTCAAGCATATCTCTACCCTAACATTCATCAAGATTCTGTTCATTCGAATAAATCAAAAACACGTGCTATACTAACTAAGTCTAGACTCGTATTTCATCTCTCGAATTCATACAAGTCCACAAAGAATCGTTGATCAGGAAATTCATAAATTCAAGCTCAAATTAATATAGATAAACCGGATAATAGCTTATTAAACTGAATTCAAGGATTACATAACCATCGTTCCACTTAAAGATCCGTCTTAAGCCTAAAAAGTACTTAGTTGAAATGAAATAATCACTGAATAAATTAAAGATAACATCTTCTCAATTACATAAATAAAACTAAAGAAGAAGAATAACGCAGAATACCCTTCACTTTAGCCTTAATCCGCAATCAATATGATCGTTTTTCAAAATGTTCGCTCCGGTGCTCTCTATCCAATTATGTCCTTAATCTCTGTTAATTGCTTTTTCATGGTGATGATTTTGATGTTTGTTGCTCAATATATATGCAACTCCTCAGTTTTGGTCAATGTCCCATCTCTTTAGAGTCCATACGCTGTCCAAGTGCTCAAAATCCTCATTCCATCAGAGTTTGCAACAAACAAGGAGTCTCAAAATTCGCCACCCCCCCGCCCCGACAGGGGTATTTGCATGTAAAGGGCCCGCCCCAGCGGGCATCTCTCCTGTCTCGCGAGTTGAAGACCCCCCACCCCGGCGAGGGTGTAAGGGTTAAATAGGCCCGCTCCGGCGGACTCTACTTCTGCAAACTGACTTTGGTTCTCTTCTTTGCTTGCCACATTGTTGCCATAAATGCAATACTTTTATGCTCAAACGCCACACCACCACACCACCACACCTACATATTAAATAACAATAAACAAGTAAAATAGAACATAAATACGAGAAATTAACACCGATTAAGCTTGGATTAGGAACCGATTCGTGGATATAAAATCCACTTATCAAAATCCCCCAAACTTAAAACGTGCTAGTGCTCGAGCACATGCAATCAAACAAACTACCATGCTATCCAATGCTACGCGATTTAATAAGATGTAATGTATCTAACTATATGTCTACAAATCCAACAGTATCATAGAATCAAAACTATTCCTTCAGCCTCAGAAAAATCAAGCAAACACTACAACACCTCATATCGAAACCACTCAATAGTTGCTTATCAATCCCCAAATCTTAGACTGTCATCACTGATATAGTGTGTAATAACCTGATATTTTCTATATAAATAAATAAGAAATTTTTCTTATAATTTTTTTTATTATGGGAATATGTGCCAATTGATGTGTATATATATATATATATGTGATAAATAAAATTTATTTACTACATGAATAATTTCAAATAATTTTATTTTAGAATTATTGATCATTGTAAATTATATTCTTATAGTAATTAATTTTGTAATAGAAATGTTTTTATTATTTATTTTCATGAAAATATGATTATATATTATTTAAATAATATATGAGATGATTATAGATTTAGTATAACAATAATTTTTTTATATGAATTTATTTCAGACTAATTTGGTAATTATTATAACTTAATTAATAATGCTATATGTGCAAGATAATTCTGATATGGAATCCAAACCCTAATTTTAGATTTTAAGCAATGAATGAGAATAATAATATTATATTAAATATAATATTATTTTTCAGTGTTATAAATATATACTGTATGTGTGTATTGATAATAATTGGTCAATTATAGTGAAACACTAAAAAACATGGTATTATTGTCCTAAACCCTACTTTAAAACTTAAATTAGAGTACAAGATGGTTATGTAATCGTGATAATGTGATTAACGACCGGAGTTATAAATATTAACATTAATTAGGGAAATCCTAATTTTTGAAAACCCCAATTAATATTTATAAACCCTAATTTTTATATTTGAAACCCTAATTTTCAAATGGAAAATCCTAATTGCTAAATGGGAAAAACTAATTGCTAATTAGTGAATTATTCAACTTAATTTCAAGTCTAATATAATTAGAAAACCTAAGTTAATTAAGGAATCTTAATTTGGAAATTAAGAAACTAAATTTTCATTTTTAAACCTAATTTTAAAATCCTAAAAAAGTTTTTTTTGTAAACCCTAAGGGTCAAAGCCTAAGGGTTGGGACAATTGACAAGCTTCCCATTAAGATTTTAAGACTAATGACCACAATACCCTTTTTGTCTCATTCTTGGAATTATTGCTAGTAAAATCTTGCCAAATCTTGGCAAGTCACTAACCTAGTCTAGCTAGGATTTAAGAAAAACACCAGCTCTTAGCCATTACACATCCACATACATTGTATACAAGTTTTATATAAGGATCAAGAGAGAGATTGTCCAAAAGCTAGCTCATTATTTCCAAACACATAACCAAGGCTCTCTCTCTCCTCACCCACAAAAATCAGTAGTGTATCAGTCCCTAAATCAAGCCCCACGACTTCCAATAACAGATCAGTAGCCAAGAATAATGAACTTGTTCATAGAAAGGTAAAAACCTAATTTGAAATCTGATCTTGAATGCCATGTTAAATGTTATGATTTTTTGTTAAAATATTTTTTATGTAGTATATATTGATGATCTGAGTTGCTAGATGTTAGATTCATAACATCTAGAGGCTCGAATTTGAAGTTTTGAAAAATCAAGAAATTTTTATTTTTATTGTCTGACAATGAATGTCAGACCTCAGATCTCAGTGACCTTTAATTATTTTTGTATTTTGAAAGTTTGTAGTTGTAGTATGATATGAGATCTTGGATCTGGAACTTGATTTAGAGTCAGTTCTGTTGTAGAGTGAAAATTATTGATGGTCAAAGTCGGTTGACCGACCATGACCAAGCTAATCTGGGTAACCCAGATGCTACCCAGAACGTTCTGGCAAGAAGTTCATGTCTACAGATCTTTCTCATGTTAGCTGTTTTGATTCTGTTGTGGTAATAAGATTGTTGTATGTTATATGGACTACACTATTATGTCTTAAAATCTCCTAAACATCAAATGGTTTGAAGTCAGTGGCTGGTCAAAGTAGGCCAGATGATCACGGACTGAGTTTCTAGGTAACCTAGAAAACTCAAAACGTGATCTCTGACAAGGTTTGACCGGCAAGGATATGATGATTGTGTTGTTGTTAGACTAGTGTTATGTGATAGATCTATACCCTGACATGTTTTTTATACACAAGAATCACTAAATCACAAAACAATCACACGGATTGCATGTTGTGGAAGCCCAAAAATGCTTGCACGAACTGTTCTTCATTTCTGGGTAACCCAGAAAATGAAGAACAGATCTGACAGCTTTTTCATCGACTTAGATCTTTCTAGGTTATGATTTTTAGACTTCAAAACTGTTTCAATCATGTACCCTGTTAGTTGTTCTTCAAGGCCCGACGTATAGACCACCCATAACGTGAACAGATTACATGATTTAAGGACATGATTATCGTTGATCGGCCATGACTTCATGTTTCTAGGCAGCCCAGAACGTGAAGAACATGTTTGACAGTGATTTCAAAGCTTCATATCTTACTTATGCATTATGAAATGAACCTGTTAATTGTTGGATGATACAGTGTTACACTGGTACTACACGATCCATATATTACTTTGCCCAAAAACACCTAGATCTGACATCTATGGTTGGTCAAACATGGTCCCTCGAAAATGGCATATGAAGATCTGGGTTCCTCGAGAACACCTTAGGCGACACTTACTGTCGCCAAATGCTTTAGCGACAGACTTATAAGTTTTAATTAATTTAATTTCTAAAAATTATTTAAAAATATTAAATAAATTCTGAAAATTCTAAAAATTGTTTTAAAAACCATTTTGAGTTATAAAAATTAACTTTTAATAATTCGACATATTTTTCATAAATATTATTATTTATTCAAATAATATTGATATTTAATTTATTTAATAAATGCATTAAATAAATTTATTAAAATTGATTTTATGATATTAAAAATTATTTTAAATGATAATAAGGTATTTAATAATATTTTAAGTTATAACACATAACTTTTAATATTTTGAGACAAATTTCATTAATTATTTAATATTAATGATATTAGAGTTATTTAATAATTAAATTAAATTAATTAATTAAAAATGATTTTAATATAATAAAAATCATTTTAAATGAAAATAAATAATTTAAAAATATTCTAAGTTATAAAATATAACTTTTAATATTTAAAGGTAAATTTTATTAATAATTTAATGTTAAATGATATTAGTTTTATTTAATAATTATATTAAATAAATAGTTTAAAAATTGTTTTATTGATTTAAAAATTATTTAAAAAGGAAATAAATGAATTACAAATATTTTAAGTTATAATTATGACTTTTAATATTTTAATAAATAAGACATTAATAATTATATATTAATGGTAATTATTTAAAAATAATTTTAATTGTTTTAAAAATTAATTATGGGTAATGAAAATGTATTAAAAATATTTTGAGTTATTATAAATAACTTTAATATTTTTGTAATGGTTTCATTAATAATTTAATATTAATTAAATATAAATAATAATAGAATTATTTAATATTTAAATCATTTAATAATGATTTCAGTGTTTGAAAAATTATGATAAATTATAATAATTATTTAAAAATTACTATAAGGCTATGAAAAATAATTCGACTGATATTTAGAATATCTAAAGGAATATTGAACTGCACGATAGAGTTTTAGACTCAATAATTACCCGATAAAGCCGTCGGTACACCGAAATATTTTAGAAATTGATATGGACTTAGATAATAGGACTGGATAAGTGTTTGTTTCTGAATCAATGACTGTTAAACTTATGCGATAATGTGATTAGATTATGTGTTGACTGCAAATAGCAGTACTATGTGATATGATATATTATTCTAATTAAACGAATGATCATATTAATGATAGGTTTCGATATAAAAGATAAAACTAAGTTGCGTTATTGTAAGCAGCAACTCAGACAAGTATCCTACCATTGCATTTATTTTATGCAATGGACATGAGTAAGAATATTTTAGAATTTTATTACTTTTGTGCCAGATATTTATTATGTTCGTTAATTTTTAAATATGGTTATACAAATATCCTCACTTGGATAATCATTGTATTTAATTACATGTTGATACATACTTATTTATTTTCAGTATGTATACGATGACTTAAAAGTCATCTAAGCTATTTGATTCGGCTAGACATAAACTTAGAAATATTATTGAACAAGATAGAACTTTATTGTATCCAAATAGATTATTTTGGTTCGAATTCCCGACTAAGTATGAACATCTCAAACATGTGAAAACTTCTGTGCACCTAAGGTGGATAAGATGAACGATGATATCGTTCTTGCATGTAGTATTAATCAATACAAGGCATAACGGGCTGATCACCCCCCGTGCCTGTAAGTTATGACGGTTTGCAGATGAAGTTCTATAAAAACCTTATCGAAAATTGAAAACAATGTTCATAGTCTATCGACTGATCTCCAGTTATAGTCAGTACGTAGTTTCAAAATTTTGATATAGAATTGATATGTTGTTATTATTGGTTCAGCTTACTTCACAACTGTTGATTCATTAGAGAAGTGTCATTCAAAGAAAATATTTAATCCTTTTAGCTAATATTTATTGTTGATATTACTTGTTGGGCAATCAAATGCTCATTCTTGTTTTAAATTTAAATGTTTTTAGTCAAGTATGATCAACCTGAAGGTTCAGGCAAGAACAAGGGGAAAGAAAAGCTGTTCGAATGAGTTTTATAATATTATGTGTAATACCCCTACTTTTATGAATAAAGAATAATTTTCTCGAAATATATTTTTGAATATTATGGTGTGGATTTGATATAATGTTATAGTTGTGGGTAATATTTATAAATTTTACAAAGTAAGCAAGTGGTTATATAATATTCGATTGGTCGGGGAATATTCATTTTAATAGAAAATATTCGTACGACGGCACAATCATTGGTGGACCCCACAACGGAAGTATTGTCATAGTTAGAAAACGACAGAAATATCTTTTTATAAAAATAACGGCAAAAGTGTTATCGTTAAAACTGTTAAACTACCCGGTAGTAAAAGTATAGTAATACGCGTGGTTGGATAGTAGTACATAGTATTGATTATTGATGCTTACGTGAGAAGTCACTTAGTTATACTCAATTATTACTACAGTAATTGCTGCATCATATCTCTCATATTATTGATTCAATTATTATCACAGTATCATCTGCATAATATTTTATATTATTAAATCAATAATTGAGACGACAAAGTTATTCATATTATTATTTACAATATTGACAATGTCTAGAAAGTTCTGTCAAGGAGAGGTTTGGTCACCTATTTGCGCGCCAATAAGGAGAAATCGTTATCGAAAAGCCCCCTCTTTCCTGGGAATGATCTGGTTGTTAAATATTGTAAGTTATGATATTAATGATGAATAAGTTCGTGTTAATTAAAGATGAAATTGATAGTTCCATTGTGTGGAAATTATTAGTGTTAGTGAAAATCGACATTTATTTCGATATTAATTGATGTCTAGAAGTTATACTAACCAATCGGGTAATTAATCAGATAAATAAGTAATTAATTGCTATTAATTCATATGATTATAACTATTTGTTCACATGTGTGTACTATTGATTCACATTCTTGTACTATTAGGGGTGGTGGTGCAAGATTGATAATACTTGCATGACTAAGTTAAAAATAGAGGTATTATACTATAATTCGTATTTTCACATGTCTAGTACTATTGATTCACATGATTTACAATCAATTCACATTATTTACTATTAGGGGAGGTGGTGCAAGTTTGATAATACTTGCAGGACTAAATTAAAAATGAAAAAAAAGAGAGGAAGGTATTATACTGTAATATTTCGAGCCCCAAAACGTGCAATTATCGAAACTATATTTTTCTATAAATAGAAGCTTATTCTTCCTTCATTTCTCACCAATTCACAAAAGCTATAGAGCAATTATTATAGAAAGAAAGAAGAAGAGAAGTCTTCTACCTCATTATTTCAGTATCCAGTTTTTCTAAGATAAGGGGTATTATTCATTCGTATTCATGAAGAGAGTTATTTTCTTTCAATACTCGTAAGGGTTGTTATGCCATTCTTTATTATTATGTTGGAATAACCTGTCTATGCGAAGTACCGCATACATGGTGAAATTCTTCAGTTATTCCATTCTTTATTATTCTATTGAAATAACCTGTATGTGCGGTCTATCGCATGCCTAGTGAATTCTTTTGTTAGTCCATTCTTTATTATTCTATTGGAATATCCTGTCTGTACGGATTATGCATGACCTGGTTCCCTTCTTTATTATTCTGTTGAAATATCCTGTCTGTGCGGATTACGCATGACCTGGTTCTATTCTTTATTATTCTGTTGAAATAACCTGTCTGTGTGGACTACCGCATGCATGGTGAATGATCCTTCGTATTCATTTCTTATTAAATTGTGAAAATGATCTGTCTATGTAGATTACCGCATGGCGGGTGAAAATCCATTTACAATTTCATATATTCTACTATACTCATTTGGTTAAAATTTTGGCTTCTATACTCCATAAAATTAGTAGAATATCTTGGATATTTTTGCTTTATCCAGTATCTTTTCATGGAAATATTCATCTGAGCATTCTTAAATTTTACTCCACAAAGCAGCATCATGTTGATAATTTGGACGTTATTGATTTTTGGATAAATTAAATTATAAAATCTTTAAAATTTATCTTGAACTTGTTTTATTGAATTATTATGTTATTGTCATCATCCTAATGCTTATACTGTGATGAAAATCATCTTTGGCTTACGTGTATAGATTGACTTGGTATGATTATGACCAGGGATTATTCGGTATAATTATAACCGTAATGTGATGAATGATGTGGTGAAAGTCCTCATTGGCCTGTAGTTCATTGATGGACAGTTGTTGGTATGATTATGACCAGGGATTATTCGGTATAATCATGACCATTGATGATTACATGAATATCCTTGGACGTGGTGCAGAGATAATTTGATTTTATTTATTAAGTTGAGTCTCAGCGATAAAGTTGATGAAAAACTTTTTAAATCATAGAAGATAGTAGATTTTATGCTCTACTTGACTATTCTAATGGATTGCTTATTCCGCTGTAGTTAAACTTATTGTGTATTATATTCTATTAGTTTACATTATTGAGGGCTAATGATAATTTATTCTGCATTATCTTAGTCATAATATTTCTTACTGGGCTAGTTGAGCTCACCATTTTGCTTTCATTGTTCTCTTCAGGAAATGAGAACGTAGCCGGGACTAGTCGGAGAATGGAGTGATGGTCCGAGATGGTGTCATAGTAGTCCTCACTATTCTATAAAATAGTGTGTTAATAAATGTAATGAGGACTCCATTGAGTGTGGATATTGTCTAGATGACAATATGTATTAAAACTCATATCATATGTTTTGTCGTATTTTACACGACAGTTGTATAATTAAGTTTTTATTTGTATTTTGTACCATATATTTGGCGACTCAAGATGGGTGATGTATACCTGATTTGGGGGCATCACGGTTGGTATCTATGACACCCCCAAATTCGGGTTACCTGACCCCCGAGTTTGGTGTTCACGATCAACAATATAATACCATTTAACTACCCATTCATATATAAATAGGATTACATAAGTCATTAACATATATTGCTAATACATAAGTCCTAAGTCCACTAACTTAACATTACTGAAATACCCCTTAGATATACAAAAAGGGTTTACAAAATAATACATCATAATAATATTGTTCATCATAACTAATTTATAACTATGCCTTTTTCCTTATTCTTCTTCGCAGCACCTTCTGCAACTTCATCCCTAGCTGAAAAGTTTTATTTATAGCAAGGGTGAGCAACAAGTTTGCCCCGCAAGTTAAGACATAAAATAAATATATACGAATCAATAAGAAAAGACTATCTATTTTGATAGAATGAAACCAAAGTTTGGTGAACTCTGAAATGGCTGAACAAATCGTTAATCAATAACAAGTCTTCTCGTATTCTAGTCAACGCAATAATTTGATAATAAAAGAGTACAACGCTTTTAAAGTTTCTACGATATTCTATTGAATAATCAAGAATCAATTCTACGTAATAACAAAGTGGAATGTTTTCCAAATTTATGCTGAGCGATCACACTAGATCTAGAACTTATTTTCTCGAGTATCTATCAAAGATTTACTTTGATACATACGCAGGAGTATCAGATAATCGTAAAGATTAAATCATACCCCTCTGCAAGTACTTAGAGCCGGCCAACTCCTTGTACCCTATATTATGCATAATACTTAACAGCGCGCAATGGTCGAATATACGACCCAAAATGTTCCCTTTATATAAAAGATTGTTCTTCTCAGTCTCAGAATCAAGATTTTTGATTTAACAACGAAATACTGTGATTTCAAATTCTATCTACTTATTGATCTAGCTGAAACAATTGGCATTGATCTATCAATAACAATTGATTTCTCTTCTTGTATTTATCAAGTTCTAACAAATGTTCGTCTAGCCAGAATAATTAGCTAAGACATTTCTCAATATAATTTGACAATAAACAGGAATTATCTGTACTGTTAATATTAGTTTCTACAGATATAAATATCCAACAACAGTAATTCTATTAATATATATTTTTCGAATCAGTAATTCAATTTGAATTATTAATCATGCACTAACTGCGAATAATCAACAATAACTTCCCTGGACATGGTATAATTATCAATAAGTAACCATTAAAATAATTGAATGAATATAACTCAAGGTTGAGTTAGGAAACTTGCCTTTCGCGTTGATTACAGCTACACAATATAATTAACTGCGTTCGTAAGACTTATAATCAACAATGTCGGTCTCACAATTAGCACAATTATTTATAACATGTAACACTGTATTCTACATTTACACTTCTCCTAGGCACATTACCACATAGTCACATAAGTGTTTATAACCTATATAAACACTTAACAAGTCTAACTAGTTCGGTCTGGTTGGATTTCGGTCCCTTCTCGGTGTTCTGGTCACCCTATCCGACAATTAACACATTGATTGTCAATTAAATTTGGTCTCTAAGCTTCAATATTATTTTAGATAAGTCAAATATCGTTTATAATATTTTTCGGAAGCTTTTAATAATTTATAATCAACAACTATAATTTATAATAATTTTTCAAATACTTAAATCATTTTTAAATGGTTTAATTATCAAATAATCTTATCATTATTAATATTTAATAATATAAAAATTTTAATAACATACTTGTCAAAATATTAAAGTTATTGTTAATAACTTAAAATATTTTTAAATCATCAATATTCTACTTAAATGATTTTTAAAGTAATTAAAATCATTTTTAAATCATCACCATTAATATTTAAATATTAATGAAATTATTATCAAAATATTAAAAGTCATTAATTATAACTTAAAATACTTTTAAAACATTTTTCTCATTTTTAAATGATTTTTAAATCAATAAAACTATTTTTAATTCATTTATTTAATATAATAATTAAATAAATCAAATATCATTAATATTAATTTATTAATGAGAATACTCCAAAAATATTGAACTATATATTTTATAATTCAAAATATTTTCTAACACTTAATTCTTAATTAAAATGATTTTTCATAATATTAAATCATTTTTCTCTAATTTATTTAATACACTAATTAAATAAATTAAATATCATTTTTATTCAAATAATTATAATTATTAAAGAAAAATGTCCCAAATAATTAAAAATTATTTTTCAGAATTTAAAATGATTTTTAAAACTATTTTTAGTAATTTTTAGAATTTATTTCTATTTTTAATTAATTTCCGGAATATTCAGAAATTAGAAAATAATAAACCGTCGCTAAAGCCCTTTAGCGACACAAAGCGTCGCTGTTGGTGTTCTTGAGCTCAAGAACACTGACAGCCGGCTTAACAAGTGGTCAACTTTGACCGGTTTTTAATCTCTGTGTAATTCGATTCTGGGCTAGCTCTAACTGTGAGCGTGTAGTGTTTTTGTAATACTACAACAAATAACCATCATCGTGATCTAACAATATCTCAACTGCAAGATCCAAAGCCCCAAAGTCGCTATCAGAAGCTTCTGGGCTTTTTGGGTTACCCAGAAACCCAGATAGCTTCGACTGTCCACTTTGTGGGTAGATTTAATTCCATCCCCAGTCATCTAATACATTATGTTATGATCCAAATCTATAGAATTAGTGTCAAGGTACAATTACATGACAACTTCACAGTTAAATAACATCCAAATCTCCAGATTCAACGTGGTCAAACGTTGTCAGAAAAATTGCTTACACTGTTTTTGGGTTTTCCAGAAGCGTCAAAAACAGACCGAGTGGTCTACTTTGACCTCATGTCACGATCGACCTATTGACTGTTTTAATGTTCTACAAGCATGAATCTAGAGTCCATCATACAATCTACAATATGGTTACAAACATAACATCAAACAACATAAAACATGTCAGATCCGGGCTTCACAAAAACTTATCAGACACAAAACTAAACTTTCTGGGTTACCCAGAATATACTCGGTCATGCTCGGTCAACGGGTTTTAACCGATTATATCTTCAAATCCAGACATGCAATGACTCTGATTCCACTTGCAGCTTAAAGATAACATAACCAGCTACCCATAACAACTTGAAAACATCAAAAACAACAAACGAACAAGAATCTGTGGCGCCTGACATTAGCTTGTCAGACCACAAATTTTGTTCTTGGACAGACTTGAAAAAACTTCAATTTTTACCAACTTTGATGCTATGGATCCATCATGGATCAACATAGATCAACTAAAACCATTATATAACATAAAATTAAACACTTTAACACAAAATTTCTCTTACAAGATCAAAATAAGTTTTAGGTTTTATACCTTTTCTTTAATATGCTTAATCTTGATCTTCTTAACTAATCTGGGGTGTTTGAAATGCTTGGTTAGTGACTAAAACACTTAGAAAATTTCGTGGCTATGGAGAGAGAGAAGTTTGGCTAAGTGTAAAAACATAAATGACTTACGTTTTTGGTTTTCTCTTTCTTTAATCCACCACTTTTGATTCTTGTGGTTAAAATGGTGTGATGTGGCTTAACAAGGCTAGTAATAAGTGTTTGGTAAAAGTGCAAGAGGTGTGGCAACAATTTTAACCACATCTCTTTTTACTAGATTATTTTTAAAGTAAAGGGTATTTTTGTCATTTTCATCCTAAATTTAATGGCAACATAGACAATTGGCTCAAATGTCCAAACCCTTAGGGTTTAGGGTTTGGGTTTGGGTTTGGGTTTAGGGTTTGAACCCTTTAGCTTTGCAATCTAATTTCCAATATTTTCGAATTTCAGTTTTCAAAATAGAAAATTAACATTCCAAAATTATATTTAGGATTCAATAATTATATTAATATTTCCTAATCATAAAATTCAATCTTGCTAATTAGGATTAATATTCCTAATTAAAATTTCTTAATTTAGCAATTAGGGTCAAAATTGTCACTAGGGTTTATGACCTACGAATTAAGGTTTTAATTAGAAAAATAAATTTTCTAAATTACAAGTAGGGTTTGTAAAATAAAAATTAAGATAACTAAAATATAATTATGGTTTTCTAATCATATTTAAGTTTAATACACGCATTAGACTTGCCAATTAGGGTTAGGATTTTTAAAGCTGTTAAGCATAACTCTACTCTAATTTTATTAGTCAATACACAAATTGACTTTTTCGATACACGTATCACCGATACTTGTCACATAAATGTTAATTAATATTAATATTACTTAAAAAAATAATTATTCGCAAATTTTGGATTATTCGAAATCCCGGGTTATCACAGTATCAAAGCTTAGGGATATGATCCCTGGTTGAGATGTGAGACAAGAACTAGGAGAGGAGAGACGGGGAATTCCTTCGCTAGTATGACCTACTTAAGTTTATTTGGTATTTAATTGGTCGGTCAGAGTATAGGGATAGTATGTAATTTGTTAATTAACCCTTATTTTGTGGCAGTATTTGAAAATGACATCCGAGAATGTTGAGAATAGCAATGGAGCACAGGAGATCGTTGAGTCACCACAGATCAATACCCAGGATAATGTGCAACAGGAAGACAATAATCCTCAGGTAAACAACAACACCGACCAAATGGCGAACGACGGAATGTTTAGGAGTTTTCTGCAATTCGTACAACACCATGCAAGAAATACTCCTGTCCAAAATACAGGTGGAAACACTGACAACTCTCGGATGGTCACCGCTAAGCAGTTCAAGGAGCTGGGACCATCGGAGTTTTTTGGAGAGCCAAAACCACTTAAGGAGGAAACGTGGATAAAGCAGATCACCAAGATATTTGATATCTTGGGATGCTCCGAGGAGCAAAAGGTTCCCTTTTGCCACCTTTATGTTGTGAGCAGAGACAGATTACTGGTGAGAATCTGTAAAGCGTACTCAACCTGCCGCACTGAAGATGACTTGGGGGAAGTTCCAAGAACTGTTCAACGACAAGTTCTTTCCCGAAAGTATTCATTACATGAAAGAGGTAGAGTTCATTAAACTGGAGCAAAATAACATGACCGTGTCACAATACGAAGCCAAGTTTGCCGAGTTATCCCAGTTTACGTCCCACTTAGTTGATAACGAGGAGAGAATGACACGGATGTTTCTAAGAGGTTTGAAACCTGAGATACGCTAATACTTAATTTCTCACAAACTATGTTTGTATTCAGATGTTGTAAATAGGGCTCAGTTGTTGGAGCGTGATAACGAGTCGACCCAACCAAGAGAAAGCAGCCAACAAAATGATAATACTAATAGTAGCAGTCATCGAAGCGGTGACAATAAGTGTGGAGGGAATCAACATGCCAAAAATGGTAATCACTTCGGTGGTAATCATGGCCATGACAATAAGAGTGGACATTTCAAGAGGAGGAGATTCAATAATGATGGAAAGACGTCAGCACCAACACCTGTTGTTAAGGAAGGAGAACGACCGTCGGTCGTATGTTACAAACGCAGAGGGGAGGGACACATCAGTCCAAACTACATGATGCAGTCCAAAGCGTGTTACAATTATGGAAAAGAAGGTCACCTATCCCGATTTTGTCGACCACCAAAGTCAAGTCCAGCTGGGATGGAGGCATCAAAGGGTGTCCCAAACAAGACAAAACCATTAGTTCAAGGGAGAACGTTTGTCGTAACCTCTGAAAAAGCGAGAAATCCGAACAAGGTGATCACGGGTAAGCTAATCATAAACCCTAGCGAAGTTTATACTTTATTTGATAACGGTTCTACGCATTCTTTTATTTCTCCTACTTGCGCTCAACGTTTAAATTTGACTCCGGAGAAATTAGATTTTGACTTATCGGTTGAAACTCCGTTGGGAGAAACCTTCATTACATCTACTGTTTATAAGTCTTGTTTGATTCAAATCAGTAACCGCACGTTATCTGTCGATCTTATTTCTTTGAAAATACTTGCATTTGATGTGATTTTAGGGATTGATTGGTTAACTACTCATCATGCTAAAATCGATTGTTTTCGTAAGGTTGTTAGCTTTCATATTCCTAACCAACCTATTATGCGAATTCAAGAAACCAAACCACTAAAATCAATCACTGTCATACCAAGCCATAAAGCTATTCATTTATTGAAAAATGGATGTCAAGCTTTCTTAGCCCATGTCACGGATTTAAATAAAAATACGTCAAATTTGAATGATATTTCTATTGTTAATAAATTTCCTGATGTATTCGCTGAAGAACTTCCTGGCCTACCCCCAGAGTGTGAAATTGAATTTTGTATCGACCTTAAATCAGGTACAAAACCTATTTTCAAAGCCCCATATCGAATGGCTCCTATTGAACTTTAGGAGTTAAAAACCCAACTACAGGAATTGTTAGACATCGGTTTCATTCGTCCTAGTACGTCTCCTTGGGGTGCTCCTGCTCTATTCGTGAAGAAGAAAGATGGAAGTATGCGACTTTGTATTGATTATCGGGAGTTGAATCATGTCACCATAAAAAATAGGTACCCGTTGCCTCGCATTGATGACCTGTTTGACAAGTTGCAAGGAGCCAAATTCTTTTTAAAGATTGATCTTCGTTCCGGATATCATCAGTTGAAGATTAAAACTGATGACATTCTAAAGACTGCTTCCAAAACTCGGTACGTACATTATGAATTCCTAGTCATGTCTTTTGGATTGACTAATGCTCCTGCTGCCTTCATGGACATGATGAACCGAGTATTCAAAGAATATTTGGATCACTTTGTGGTTGTCTTTATTGATGACATCCTTATATACTCCAAAAGTCGTGAAGACTATGAGCAACACTTGAGGCTGATACTTCAAAAGCTTCGTGAAAATAAGCTTTATGCCAAGTTGAAGAAATATGAGTTCTGGCTTGAGGAAGTTGCATTCCTTGGGCACGTGATATCAAATCATGGAATATCTATTGACCCAGCGAAGATTGAAGCAATTCAAAGCTGGGAGCAACCAAAGTCAGTGACCGAAATACGTAGCTTTCTCTGCTTAGCTGGTTATTATTGGAGATTCGTGGAAGGATTTTCTCGAATCGCTACTCCATTAACTCAGCTGACTAGAAAAGATATAAAGTTCGGTTGGAGCGAGGAATGTGAGAAGAGTTTTCAAGAACTCAAGAGAAGACTCATTTCAGCACCTGTTCTGACAATATCATCTGGCTCGGAGGAATTTGTCATCTACAGTGATGCTCCAGGTAAAGGGTTATGATGTGTTCTCATGCAACATGGGAAAGTAATAGCCTATGCCTCACGACAACTCAAAAAATATGAGAGAAATTATCCTACTTATGATCTTGAGTCGGCAACAGTCATTTTTGCGCTTAAGATTTGGAGGCATTACCTGTATGGAGAGAAGGTGGAGATCTATACGGATCATAAAAGCCTCAAATATTTCTTCACTCAAAAGAAACTCAACATGCGGCAATGATGATGGCTTGAGCTGTTGAAAGATTATGATCAGACCATCCAATACCATCCTGGAAAAGTGAACGTAGAAGCTGACGCATTGAGTAGAAGATCATATGCGGGTATGAGTGTAATATTTTCAACGCAAAGACCCATTTTGTATGACTTACGAAGGATGGAGATAGAGTTAAAGACTCCAGGGACCCATGTGATGATAGCGAATATACGAGTAGAACTGACTTTAATCGATAAAGTTAAAGCTGCTCAAGCTACAGACTTGGAGCTGATGCGTATGAGGAAGAAAGTGCAAGAAGGTGCTATTCCGGAAGCAAGAATCGATGAAGAAGGAATACTTCGAGTCAACTCTAGACTTTGAGTTCCTAATTATTCTGACTTGAATTATAATATCATGATGGAGGCGCACAACACACCGTTTGCAAGCCATCCTGGGAGTACCAAAATGTATCGTGATCTTTAACATACATTTTGGTGGATTCCCATGGATTTTGTTACTGGTCTTCCGAAGGTTTCTCAAGGCATAGATGCGATTTGGGTCATTATTGATAGATTGACCAAGTCTGCTCATTTCTTACTGATATGAGAAACTTATACACTTGAACGTCTTGCTCATATGTACATAAACAAGATTGTAAGATTGCATGGTATGCCAGTATCTATAGTTTCTGATCAAAACCCAAGATTCACTTTAAGATTTTGGGTTAGTTTGCAAAAAACTATGGGCACAGATTTACGATTTAGTTCGACATATCATCCTCAAATGGACGGACAGTCAGAAAGGACTATTCAAACTCTTGAAGATTTATTAAGACTCTATGTCCTCGACTTTAAGAGAAGTTGGGACAAGTTCTTACCGTTAGTGGAGTTTTCCTACAAAAATAGTTATCAAGCAAGTATTGGCATGGCTCCATTTGAGGCGTTATATGGAAGAAAGTGTCGTTCTCCAGTATGTTGGGATGAGGTGGGTGAAGCAACGTTGTTAGGACCGGATTTGATACGTATGACTACAGAAAAGATTCAAACGATCCGACAACGTATAAAAATCTCACAAGATCGACAAAAGAGTTATGTTGATCTTCATCGAAAGGACGTGTAATTCAATATTGGAGATCATGTGTTGTTGCGTGTTGCTCCATGGAAAGAAGTTACGAGATTTGGAAAGAAAGGAAAGCTCAATTCTCGATTCATTAGCCCATTTATAATCCTCGATCGAGTAGGAACTGTGGCCTATACACTCGCCTTACCGCCAAGTATGTCTCGTGTTCATAACGTTTTTTACATATCTATGTTACGTAAATATGTGAAAGACCCGAACCACATTATTGAATTAGAACCAGACGAGATAGAGGAAGATTTAACGTATGAAGAGTTACCTATTAAAATCTTGGATAAGAAGGATCATATTCTACGCTCCAAGGTTATACCTCAAGTCAAAGTTTTGTGGAGAAACCACGATGTGGAAGAAATGACCTGGGAGTTAGAATCTGAGATGAAGTCAAGATATCCTCACATCTTCGATATACCAGGTACGTACTCTAATTTCGAGGACGAAATTTTATAAAAAGGGGAGGTTGTAAGACTCCAACTTTTATGAATAAAGAATAATTTTTTCGAAATATATTTTTGAATATTATGGGGTGGATTTGATATAATGTTATAGTTGTGTGTAATATTTACAAATTTTGCAAAGTAAGCAAGTGGTTATATAATATTCGATTAGTCAGGGAATATTCGTTTTAACAGAAAATATTCGTACGACGACACAATCAATGGTGGACCCCACAACGGAAGTATTGTCGTAGTTAGAAAATGACAGAATTATCTTTTAATTAAAAATAATAGCGAAAGTGTTACCGTTAAAACTGTTAAACTACCCGGTAGTAAAAGTACAGTAATACGCGTGGTTGCATAGTAGCACACGGTATTGATTATTGATGCTTACGTGAGAAGTCACTTAATTATACTCAATTATTGCTACAGTAATTGCTGTATCATATCTCTCATATTATTGATTCAATTATTGTCACAGTATCATCTGCATAATATTTTATATTATTAAATCAATAATTGAGATGACAAAGTTATTCATATTATTATTTACAATATTGACAATGTCTAGAAAGTTCTGTCAATGAGAGGTTTGGTCACCTAATTGCGCGCCAATAAGGAGAAATTCTCATCGGAAAGCCCCCTCTTTCTTGGGAATGATCTGATTGTTAAATATTGTGAGTTATAATATTAATGATGAATAAGTTCGTGTTGATTAAAGATGAAATTGATAGTTCTATTGTGTGTGAATTATTAGTGTTAGTGAAAATCGACATTTATTTCGATATTAATTGATGTCTGGAAGTTATATTGACCAATCGGGTAATTAATCGGATAAATGAGTAATTAATTGCTATTAATTCACATGATTATAACTATTTATTCACATGTGTGTACTATTGATTCACATTCTTGTACTATTAGGGGTGGTGGTGCAAGATTGATAATACTTGCATGATTAAGTTAAAAATGGAGGTATAGATGGAGGTACCATACTGTAATTCATATTTCACATGTCTAAAACTATTGATTCACATGATTTACAATTAATTCACATTATTTACTATTAGGGGAGGTGGTGCAAGTTTGATAATACTTGTAGGACTAAATTAAAAATGAAGAAAAAGAGGAAGGTATTATACTGTAATATTTCGAGCCCCAAAACGTGCAATTATCGAAACTATATTTTCCTATGAATAGAAGCTCATTCTTCCTTCATTTTATACCAATTCACAAAAGCTATAGATCAATTATTATAGAGAGAAAGAAGAAGAGAAGTCTGCTACCTCACTATTTCAGTATTCAGTTTTTCTATGGTAAGGGGTATTATTCCTTCGTATTCATGAAGAGAGTTATTTTCTTTCAATACTCGTAAGGGTTTTTATGCCATTATTTATTATTATGTTGGAATAACCTGTCTATGCGAAGTACCACATACATGGTAAAATTCTTTTGTTATTCCATTCTTTATTATTCTTTTGCAATAACCTGTCTGTGCGGTCTATCGCATGCCTAGTGAATTCTTTTGTTATTCCATTCTTTATTATTCTGTTGGAATGTCCTGTCTGTGCGGATTATGCATGACCTGGTTCCCTTCTTTATTATTCTGTTGAAATATCCTGTCTGTGCGGATTACGCATGACCTGGTTCTATTCTTTATTATTCTGTTGGAATAATCTGTCTGTGTGGACTACCGCATGCATGGTGAATGATCCTTCATATTCATTTCTTATTAAATTGTGGAAATGATCTGTCTACGTGGATTACCGCATGGCGGGTGAAAATTCATTTACAGTTTCATATATTCTACTATACTCATTTGGTTAAAATTTTGGCTTCTATACTCCATAAAATTAGTTGAATATCTTGGATATTTGTGCTTCATCCATTATCTTTTCATGGAAATATTCTTCTGAACATTCTTGAATTTTACTCCACAAAGCAGTATCATGTTGACAATTTGGACGTTATTGATTTCTGGATAAATTAAATTATAAAATCTTTAAAATTTATCTTGCACTTGTTTTATTGAATTATTATGTTATTATCATCATCCTCATGCTTATATTGTGATGAAAGTCATCTTTGGCTTAAATGCATAGATGGACTTGGTATGGTTATGACCAGAGATTATTCGGTATAATCATGACCGTAATGTGATGAATGATGTGGTAAAAGTCCTCATTGGCCTGTAGTTCATTGATGGACAGTTGTTGGTATAATTATGACCAGGGATTATTCAGTATAATCATGACCATTGATGATTACATGAATATCCTTGGCCGTGGTGCTGGGATAATTTGATTTTATTTATTAAGCTGAGTCACAGCGATAAAGTTGATGAAAAACTTTTTAAATCATAGAAGATAGTAGATTTTATGCTCTACTTGACTATTCTAATAGATTACTTGTTCCGCTGCAGTTAAACTTGTTGTCTATTATATTCTATCAGTTTAATATTGTTGAGGGCTAATGATAATTTATTTTGGACTATCTTAGTCATAATATTTTTTACTGGGCTAGTTGAGCTCACCCTTTTGCTTTCATTGTTCTCTTCAGGAAATGAGAATGTAGCTGAGACTAGTCGGGAAATGGAGTGATAATTCGAGATGGTGTCATAGTAGTCCTCACTATTCTATAAAATAGTGTGATAATAAATGTACTGAGGACTCCATTGAGTGTGGATATTGTCTAGATGACAATATTTATATTAAAACTCATAGCATATGTTTTGTCGTATTTTACACGACAGTTGTATAATTAAGTTTTTATTTGTATTTTGTATCATGTATTTGGCGACTCAAGATGGGTGATGTATACCTGTTTTGTGGGCGTCACATTACGTGTAATAGTTAAAGTTTATAAAGATAATGATATTTTTATCTATGATGTAATGAATGTTTAAAGGTCTCGTACCTGAGATTAGACTTTGATATATGTAAATTAAGTTTGATATTTATATTATTGTTATTATTATTTGTATTATTCCGCTCATAAAAATGGTATTGTGAAGCACCGAGTTCGTGTTTCAAGTACCTAAATTTGGGGGCATCATAGGTTGGTCTCTAAGCTTAGGGTTAGAAACCTTAGGTGGGATAGACCTTAGGCTATAACCTTAGAACATAGGGAAACGTTGAGAATATTAATAACTCATATAGGGTTTAAAAGGAGATGAATTGAATAAATTCATCGCTAAACAAAATAAAAGATAACTTTTATAAAACTATTGTTTGCTATGTGTATATACTATATGCTAATCAGGATAATTTGTGTGTAGATGTCAGGTGGAAAAGAATTAGGATACCCTCAGATCGTAAAAAATGAGCCAATATCAAAGCCTATAACTGAAATATAGGCTCACAATGCAAGCAACCTTGATGAGGTGGTGGTATTGGAAAACGTAGTACCAGATCCAAAAACAATAAAACTGACAGATAGTGATTCAGACACTAAAGTTGGAGCTGATCAAGCGTCAACGGAGGTGCAGAATCTGAAGAACAAGGTTTCTTCTCTAGAAAAGCTGTGGGAAATAGAAAGAATTGCTAAATAACTAATTGCGAAAGCCATTAATAGAAACTATGGAAAAACAAGATAAGCTTAAAATCCAAATTGATCAAATGGGAGCCAGAAGCAACAAATCGTGTGCAGCTCCGAGCAAGAAGGGGAAAAGCAAGATGAAAGACTGTGACTTAGGAAATCCTGATAAGAACCAAGGGAAAAAGATATGTTATATTTGCGGCCATGAGGGACATACCTCTCCTCATTGTCCCGACTTTAAGCAAGGAGCATGTTTTAATTGTGGGATAGAAGGTCATCAGGTGAAAGGTTGTCTAAGATCGAGAAAAGGGCGTAGTGAACCAATAGTATAAGTACTGTTAGATTATGTGTATTCCATAATATGTATGTGTGTGTAATATAATATTCTCAAACTTTTGTATAAGTTGTTGTAGAGAATCTCGACTTTTATGGTCACAAAGGGATATCCGTATGTGTTATGATATGTAAAGTGCTATGACTTAGTTGAATGAATATGAATCTATGTTTAATTAATGGAATAAGTTTTGTATAAAACTTCGTGTTACATATTAAACTTATACAATAAGGTTTAGAATGTAAGTTAAATTTATGACTTTATCAGATAATGCCGCCAAGACGTAGAACACGAAATCAAAGGGCAGAAGAATCTGTCAACAACGCTGGGGGACAACAACCAGACCCGATGCAAAACTTTGCAAACATGGTAGCTCAGGCTATGCAGCAGGGAATACCAGCCGCAGGGAACTAGCCAGACAATCACTTGGCAAATTTTAAAGACTTCAAAGCAGTAGGACCACTAGAATTCAGGGGAACAACTAACCCTATAGAAGCCCAGACATGGGTTAACGAGATAGAAAAGGCTCTCATAATTGCTAGAGTAGATGAGGGTCAAAAGACCACTTTTGCCACCTATATGATGAAAGGGGAGGCAAACTTTTGGTGGGAAGAAAATCAAGCGAGGGCAGGAGAAGGTGTGGTAACTTGGGCTAGGTTTAAGACTTTGTTTTTCAAAAACTATTTCTCAGCTAGCATGCAGACTAGGATGGAGGTGAAATTTCTGGAGTTAAAGCAGGATAACATGACTGTTGCGGAATAAGCCACAAAATTCAATGAATTGGCTAGGTTCGATCCACACCAGATGGATACGGAGGCTAGGACGGTAAGAAGGTTCGAGCTGGGATTAAAACCCTGGCTCTACAACAAAGTGACAGTGTTGCAGATAAGCACTTTTGCAACACTCAAGAAGAAGGCTATCATAGCCGAAGAAGGGAGTGAGGCCACGAGCCTCTATAATAAAGAGAAAAGGAATAAGGGCAAGGCCGTATGAGCTGTGAAGGTGGAAACTAATAGTGGGAATAGAGATGAAAAGAGAAAAGGGAATTATTTTAGGAATATTCAGGTGAAACAGGAAGGTGTAAAGAAGCAGGTAGTTCAGTGTGGGAACTGTGGGAAGAATCACTCCGGTGAGTGTCTGAAGGGTAAGTTTGTATGTTACAAGTGCGGGCAGGAAGGCCATATCTCTCCCAACTGCCCAACCCAAGGATGATTAGTGGGTGTTTTCTGTGTGGGTCTACGGAACATAAAGTGAAGGATTGTCCAAAAAAGAGAATGGAGACAGGGAGTGTAACCACATGGAAAGGCAGCGGGACTCTGGCGATCACAGGACCGACTTCAACCAACAAACCAACAAAAGCAACCGCGAGAGTCTTCAACATGACGGTCCAGGATACTGTGGCAGCTGGGAATAGAACTCCAGGTATTATTCGAATAACTTTTATTTTCGTATATGTATGATTTTCCTATATTTAACAAATTATTTTATAAAGAAATTTTGAAGGAAGAATTTAAGTTTTTTTAGAAATCAAATTTCCGTTTAATCAGATAGACAAGCTTTATGCTGAATAGTTAAAGTTTAGTTCGATCAAATATGATCGAGATCTACTTGCAATGATTGTGTACGCTACGTACCCTTGTATGTATGAGTTTTAAAATGGTGATTTCGGGGACGGAATCTTTATAAGAGAGGGTAAATGTAATAACCCGATATTTTTTATATAAATAAATAAGAAATTTTGCATATAATTTTTTTTATTATAGGAATATGTGCTAGTTGATGTGTGTGTGTATGTATGTATATATATATATATATATATATATATATATATATATATATATATATATGTGTGTGTGTGTGTGTGTGTGTGTGTGTGTGTGTGTGTGTGTGTGTGTGTGTGTGTGTGTGTGTGTGTGTTTGTGAAATAAAATTTATTTACTACATGAATAATTTCAAATAATTTTATTTTAGAATTATTGATCATTATAAATTATATTCTTATAGTAATTAATTTTGTAGTGGAAATGTTTTTATTATTTATTTTCATGAAAATATGATTATATATTATTTAAATAATATATGAGATGATTATAGATTTAGTATAATAATAATTTAATTATATGAATTTATTTCAGACTAATTTGGTAATTATTGTAAGACCCCAACTTATTAATGAATAAAATCAAATTTTCTCTAAATATTATTGTGAATAATAAGGGGCTAATTTGATATAATACTTTGGTTATGGGTGAAATGTGCAAATTTTACAAAATAAGCAAGTGGTTATAAAATATTCATTTTGTCGAGGAATATTCGTTTGGTCGTGGAATATTCTTGCTGTCGGGGAATATTCGTACGACGGCGCAGCCTTGTGTGGGCCCCATAACGGAAAGCGATTGGATGAAGAAAATGACAAGTATAAGTTATTTATAAATAACGGCGTAGTTGTTACCGTTAATACTGTTGGAATACCCGGTGATTAAAATACAGTATCACACGGTATTGCACCAATTATTAATTCTTACGTAAGAAGGCACTACTCAATAATTGTTACAGTAGTTATTGTTCAATATTTTATTTTATTGATTCAATAATTGTTGCATTGATATTTTATATTATTGTTGTTTCAATAATTGTTGCTGCACAGTATTTTCCATTATCAGATCAATAATTCATATTATTTGAATAATATTATTATATAACATTATTGGCAATGTCTAGAAAGTTCTGTCTAAGGAGAGGTTTGGTCATCTAATTGCGCGCCAGTAAGGAGAAATCCTTATTGGAAAGCCCCCTCTTTCCTGGGAACGGCCTGGTTGTCATAAATGTGATTCTGTAATATTATTTGTGAATAATTAATTATTGATTCATATGATAAGGAAATATTTATTTTATGTGGATATAAATGAGGGATATATTTTTGTGGTTAAAAATGAAGGAGTTAATGTTGAGGTGTTTTATCAGTATTTTTATCGGAATGGAGGTATTAAAAATCAAATCAGGGTTTTTGAAAAATATTGCGGGTGTTATAATTTTTAATCCGACCGTTGGATCGTGGTAATTTTTGGATATGTTATACATATATAAGTTGAGTATATGTCCACAAATTTTGAACCGTTAAAAATGAACGTATGATTTATTATGAATTTTACGAGATGACTGGTTCAGAAATTGTTGAATTTTCGGAGTTTATCATTTTGATGGAAAATTCTAGAATTGGTGGGCCCCACTTGTGGTTGGTGAAGAAATGTGCTGAATTATATTTCAAATGTGGTGGGTGGGAATAGTAGCAGGTAAAGCCATCAGGTTGCAGGTCAAACCTACTAAAATTTTCCTATAAATAGAGGGCTAAGTTAGAATTGAAAATCACACCAGAAACAAGTTTTCTCTCTTTCTCTCTCTAGATTATTGAGTGTATTTTGTGAGTATTTAGATACTTTGAGAGTTTCTATTCATCAGAGCAAGTTTCTTTCAGCCTTATACCGGTATTCCGACCAGAAGTACTGATATCTTGAGGTAAGGGATATTATTTTCTTCTTAAATGATATTATTTTCTTCAATATCATTATGCTGAAATATTGATATGAGTTTTTATCAAATTTGGAACTTTTTGTGTCGGGGTTACTATTCATGTATACGGCACTATTCACGTATACGGCACTATTCACGAATACGGCACTATTCACCGAAAAATAAAATTTTTCCTTTTTGTCCAAGATGTCTATTATGGTTACTATCTTTGATTGTATCCATGTTTTGATCTTTATTTTTGAATTCTGCTTCACAATTGATTATTATGAAGTATTATTGATCTTGGATAAACTGTTATACGAATCCCTACTATTTGTCCTTCTGTCTCATTGGATTCGTTCTCTTTAAGATATTTTTCATCATCCTCAGTCCTAAATGATGATATTAATGAATATCTTTGGCCTGTAGTGCAAAGATGTATGATTACTTGATGAATATCTTTGGCCTGTAGTGCAAAGATGAACAGGTGTTGAGATGAACATGACTGACAGGTGATACAAATGAATATCTTTGGCCTGTAGTGCAAAGATGAATATTTGGATAAAGATGATTATTAATTGATGTTACAGGGATAAAATATTGATGATGGACTTTTAAATCTTAGAAGATAGTAGAATTCTTTCTCTACTTGACTCTTCTAATGGTTTGCTGTTTCCGCTGCAGTTGTTGATCTAAAACTTGTTGTCGATTATATTCTATCAGATTTTTCCCTGTTGAAGACTAACGATAATTTGTTTGTATATTATCTTAGTCATAATATTCTTTACTGGGCTAGTTGAGCTCACCCTTTTCCTTTTTGTTCCATTTTTCTTCTCAGGAGGTGAGAACATAGCAGGATCTAGTCGGGGTATGGAGTGATGGTTCTAGAAAGATGTTTTAGCAGTCCTCACTATTTCTGTAAAATAGTGTTTGAATAATTGTAATGAGGATTTATTTGAGTGTGGATATTGTCTAGAAGACAATATTTGTATTTAAACTCACAGTATGTGTTGTCGTATTTTGCACGACATTTGTATTATTGAAGTTGTAGTTTGCTTTCTGTACCATGTATTTGGCGACTCAGAATGGGTGTTGTATACCTATTTTGGGGGCGTCACAGTTGGTATCAGAGCTTAGGGATATGATCCCTGGCTGAGATGTGAGACAAGAACTAGGAGGGGAGAGACGGGGAATTCCTTCACTAGTATGACTTGACTAAGTTTATTTGGTGTTTATTTGGTCGGTCAGAGTATAGGGATAATATATGACATGACTATTAACCCTTGTTTTATGGCAGTATTTAAGAATGGCAGCTGAGAACGTTAATAATGGAGTAAATCAGACCGTGGAGACACCTTTGATCACCACCCAGGGGAACGTGCAACAGGAAGGCAATATTCCTCCTGTAAACAACGTTACCGAGCAAACGATGAATGATGGAATGTTTAGGAGCTTTTTGCAGTTCATGCAAAATCAGACGAGGGAGACTCGTGTGCAGAATACGGGTGGAAATGATAACGCGCGGTTTGTCACAGCTAAGCAGTTCAAAGAATTGGGACCACCAGAATTTAAGGGAAAGCCGGATCCGATCATGGCGGAAACGTGGGTCAAGCAAATTACCAAGATATTCGATGTCTTGGGATGCACGGAGGAACAAAAGGTTCCATTCGCCACCTTTATGTTCCGCGGTGAGGCAGACTACTGGTGGGAGTCTGTGAAGCGTACCCAGCCTGACGCACTCAACATGTCCTGGGAAACATTTCAAAAACTGTTCAATGACAAGTACTTTCCTGAAAGTATTCGTCATATGAAGGAGGTAGAGTTTATCAGACTGGAACAAAACAACATGACGGTGTCCCAGTACGAGGCGAAGTTTGCAGAGTTATCCAGGTTTGCACCTCATTTGGTCGAAAATGAGGAACGAATGACAAGGATGTTTCTGAGAGGTCTAAAACCCGAGATTCGACAATATCTTATCTCTCATAAATTTTCTTTATATTCAGATGTTGTAAATAGGGCTCAATTATTAGAGCGAGATAATGAGTATGTGCAACCGAGGGACCACAACCAGGGTCATACCGGTGGCGGCAGTCATCGAAGTAATGAAAACCAACAGGGAGGAAAATATTCGGACAAAAGCGGTAACCACTCTGGTGGTAATCGTGGTCGTGATAATAGAAGGAGCGAGTCGGGAGGAGATTTCAAGAAGAGAAGGTACAACAATGATAATGTGAAGACGTCAGCACAAACATCAACTGTTTCTAGGGGAGGAGAACGACCACCGGTCGTATGTTACAAATGTGGGAAAGAGGGACATATCAGCCCAAACTGCCCACAACAATCCAAGGTATGTTATAACTGTGGAAAGGAGGGTCATATAGCTCGAGAGTGTTCTGTAGGAAAACCAAGTTCAGCGGGGATGGTGACTCCAAAAGCTGTCCCGGATAAGTCGAAATCAGCGGTTCCTGGAAGGGCGTTTGTCGTTACTGGCCAAAACGCGAGAAACCCGAACGAGGTGATCACGGGTAAGCTAATCTTGAATTCTTGCGAAGTTTATACTTTACTAGATACCGGTTCTACCCATTCTTTTATCTCTCCTGCTTGTGCTCAACGTTTAAACTTGACTCCGGAGAAATTGGACTTTAACTTATCTATTGAAACTCCGTTGGGTGAAACCTTCGTTACATCTACAGTTTATAAATCTTGCATGATCCAAGTTGGTACTATCACATTACCTGTTGATCTTATCTCTTTAAAGATACTTGCTTTTGATGTGATTTTAGGAATTGATTGGTTAACCACTCATCATGCTAAAATTGATTGTTTTCGTAAGGTTGTTAGTTTTCATATTCCTAACCAACCTGTCATACGAATTCAAACTACTAAACCACTAAAATCAGTCACTGTCATATCGAGCCACAAAGCTATTCGTTTATTGAAAAACAGATGTCAAGCTTTCTTAGCCCATGTAATGGATTTGAACAAAGACAAGTCAGATTTGAATAATATTTCTATTGTTAGAGAATTTCCCGATGTATTTCCTGAAGAACTTCCTGGTCTACCCCCAGAACGTGAAGTTGAATTCTTTATTGACCTTGAACCCGGTACAAAGCCCATTTCTAAAACTCCATATCGAATGGCTCCTATTGAACTTCAGGAGTTAAAAGTCCAACTACAAGAGTTGTTGGACATCGGTTTTATTCGTCCTAGTACGTCTCCTTGGGGTGCTCCTGTTTTATTCGTAAAGAAGAAAGACGGGAGTATGCGACTTTGTATCGACTATCGAGAATTGAATCATGTCACTATCAAGAATAGGTATCCGCTACCTCGCATTGATGACCTGTTCGACCAGTTACAAGGAACACAATTCTTTTCAAAGATCGACCTTCGTTCTGGATATCATCAGCTGAAGATTAAAACTGAGGATATTCCAAAGACTGCCTTCAGAACTCGGTACGGGCATTATGAATTCTTAGTAATGTCTTTTGGATTGACTAATGCTCCTGCTGCCTTCATGGATATGATGAACCGTGTATTCAAAGAATATTTGGATCAGTTCGTTGTTGTCTTTATTGATGACATCCTCATCTATTCCAAAAGCCGTGAAGATCATGAGCGCCATTTGAAGCTGGTACTGCAAAGGCTTCGTGAAAATAAGCTATATGCCAAATTGAAGAAATGCGAGTTCTGGCTTGAGGAAGTAGCATTCCTTGGGCACGTGGTGTCAAAACATGGAGTATCTATCGACCCGGCGAAGATTGAAGCCATACAAAGTTGGGAGCAACCGAAGTCGGTAACCGAAGTACGTAGCTTTCTAGGCTTAGCTGGTTATTATCGGAGATTTGTGGAAGGATTTTCTCGAATCGCTACTCCGTTAACTCAGCTGACTCGGAAAGATACAAAATTTGTATGGAGTGAGGAATGCGAGAAGAGTTTCCAAGAACTCAAGAGGAGACTCATTTCGGCACCTGTTCTGACAATACCATCTGGTTCGGATGGATTTGTTATCTACAGCGATGCTTCAGGCAAAGGGTTAGGATGTGTTCTCATGCAACATGGGAAAGTCATAGCCTATGCCTCACGACAACTCAAAGAATATGAGAGGAATTATCCTACTCATGATTTGGAGTTGGCAGCAGTCGTTTTTGCGTTGAAGATCTGGAGACACTACCTGTATGGGGAGAAAGTGGAGATCTATACAGATCATAAAAGCCTCAAATATTTCTTCACCCAAAAGGAACTCAACATGCGGCAGCGACGTTGGCTCGAGCTGTTGAAAGATTACGATCATATCATCCAATATCATCCTGGAAAAGAAAACGTAGTAGCTGACGCATTGAGTAGAAGATCATATGCGGGTACGAGTGCAATATCGTTAACACAAAGGCCCATTTTGTATGACTTATAAAGGATGGAGATAGAGATGAAGGCTCCAAGTACCCACATGATGATATCAAATATACGAGTAGAACCGACTTTAATCGATAAAGTTAAAGCTGCTCAAGCTACGGACATGGAGCTGATGCGTATGAAGAAGAAAGTGCAAGAAGGTGCTATTCCAGAAGCAAGAATCGATGAAGAAGGAATACTTCGAGTCAACTCCAAACTTTGTGTTCCTAACGATTTTGACTTGAAGCATAGAATAATGATGGAGGCACACAACACACCGTTTGCAATCCATCCTGGGAGTACCAAAATGTATCACGATCTTCGACATACATTTTGGTGGAGCAATATGAAAAGAGAGATCGCGGAGTTTATCTCGAGGTGTTTAACTTGTCAACGTGTAAAAGCGGAGCATCAAGTGCCAAAGGGTCCATTGCAACCACTTGAGATCCCGAAATGGAAGTGAGAACACATTACTATGGATTTTGTTACGGGTCTTCCCAAGGTTTCTCAAGGCATAGATGCGATTTGGGTTATTGTTGATAGATTAACCAAATCCGCTCATTTCTTGCCGATACGTGAGACTTATTCCCTTGAACGTCTTGCTAGTATGTACGTGAACGAGATTGTGAGATTGCATGGCATGCCAGTATCCATAGTTTCGGATCGTGACCCAAGATTCACTTCACGATTTTGGGTTAGCTTGCAGAAAGCTATGGGCACGGATTTACGATTCAGTTCGGCATACCATCCTCAAACGGATGGACAATCAGAGAGGACTATTCAAACTCTTGAAGATCTATTAAGACTTTGTGTCCTAGATCTCAAAGGGAGTTGGGATAAGTACCTACCATTGGTGGAATTCTTCTACAACAACAGTTATCAAGCGAGCATAGGTGTGGCTCCATTCGAGGCGTTGTATGGAAGAAAATGTCGTTCTCCAGTATGCTGGGACGAGGTGGGTGAAGCAACATTGTTGGGACCAGAGTTGGTACGCATTACTACAGAGAAGATCCAAACGATTCGACAACGTATACAAACGGCACAGGATCGACAAAAGAGTTATGCGGATCTTCATCGGAAGGACGTGGAATTTAATATTGGGGATCATGTATTATTACGTGTTGCACCATGGAAGGGAGTTACAAGATTTGGGAAGAGAGGAAAGCTCAATCCAAGATTTGTTGGTCCATTTGAGATTCTTGAGCGAATAGGAAATGTGGCATATAGACTCGCATTACCTCCAAGCATGTCTCGTGTTCATAATATTTTTCACATATCTATGCTTCGTAAATATGTTAAAGACCCGAACCACATTATTGAGTTAGAACCAGACGAGATAGCTGAAGATTTAACGTACGAGGAGGTACCTGTTAAGATCTTGGATAGGAAAGAGCATGTCCTACGCACGAAGGTTATACCACAAGTTAAGGTTTTGTGGAGAAACCATGCTATTGAAGAAATGACCTGAGAGTTGGAATCAGAAATGAAAGCGAGGTATCCTCACCTTTTTGAAACATCAGGTACGTACGTCAATTTCGAGGACGAAATTTCATAAGGAGGGGAGGTTGTAAGACCCCAACTTATTAATGAATAAAATCAAATTTTCTCTAAATATTATTTTGAATAATAAGGGGCTAATTTGATATAATACTTTGGTTATGGGTGAAATGTGCAAATTTTGCAAAATAAGCAAGTGGTTATAAAATATTCATTTTGTCGGGGAATATTCGTTTGGTCGTGGAATATTCTTGCTGTCGGGGAATATTCGTACGACGGCGCAGCCTTGTGTGGGCCCCATAACGGAAAGCGATTGGATGAAGAAAATGACAAGTATAAGTTATTTATAAATAACGGCGTAGTTGTTACCGTTAATACTGTTGGAATACCCGGTGATTAAAATACAGTAGCACACGGTATTGCACCAATTATTAATTCTTACGTAAGAAGGCACTACTCAATAATTGTTACAGTAGTTATTGTTCAATATTTTATTTTATTGATTCAATAATTGTTGCATTGATATTTTATATTATTGTTGTTTCAATAATTGTTGCTGCACAGTATTTTCCATTATCAGATCAATAATTCATATTATTTGAATAATATTATTATATAACATTATTGGCAATGTCTAGAAAGTTCTGTCTAAGGAGAGGTTTGGTCATCTAATTGCGCGCCAGTAAGGAGAAATCCTTATTGGAAAGCCCCCTCTTTCCTGGGAACGGCCTGGTTGTCATAAATGTGATTCTGTAATATTATTTGTGAATAATTAATTATTGATTCATATGATAAGGAAATATTTATTTTATGTGGATATAAATGAGGGATATATTTTTGTGGTTAAAAATGAAGGAGTTAATGTTGAGGTGTTTTATCAGTATTTTTATCGGAATGGAGGTATTAAAAATCAAATCAGGGTTTTTGAAAAATATTGCGGGTGTTATAATTTTTAATCCGACCGTTGGATCGTGGTAATTTTTGGATATGTTATACATATATAAGTTGAGTATATGTCCACAAATTTTGAACCGTTAAAAATGAACGTATGATTTATTATGAATTTTACGAGATGACTGGTTCAGAAATTGTTGAATTTTCGGAGTTTATCATTTTGATGGAAAATTCTAGAATTGGTGGGCCCCACTTGTGGTTGGTGAAGAAATGTGCTGAATTATATTTCAAATGTGGTGGGTGGGAATAGTAGCAGGTAAAGCCATCAGGTTGCAGGTCAAACCTACTAAAATTTTCCTATAAATAGAGGGCTAAGTTAGAATTGAAAATCACACCAGAAACAAGTTTTCTCTCTTTCTCTCTCTAGATTATTGAGTGCATTTTGTGAGTATTTAGATACTTTGAGAGTTTCTATTCATCAGAGCAAGTTTCTTTCAGCCTTATACCGGTATTCCGACCAGAAGTACTGATATCTTGAGGTAAGGGATATTATTTTCTTCTTAAATGATATTATTTTCTTCAATATCATTATGCTGAAATATTGATATGAGTTTTTATCAAATTTGGAACTTTTTGTGTCGGGGTTACTATTCATGTATACGGCACTATTCACGTATACGGCACCATTCACGAATACGGCACTATTCACCGAAAAATAAAATTTTTCCTTTTTGTCCAAGATGTCTATTATGGTTACTATCTTTGATTGTATCCATGTTTTGATCTTTATTTTTGAATTCTGCTTCACAATTGATTATTATGAAGTATTATTGATCTTGGATAAACTGTTATACGAATCCCTACTATTTGTCCTTCTATCTCATTGGATTCGTTCTCTTTAAGATATTTTTCATCATCCTCAGTCCTAAATGATGATATTAATGAATATCTTTGGCCTGTAGTGCAAAGATGTATGATTACTTGATGAATATCTTTGGCCTGTAGTGCAAAGATGAACAGGTGTTGAGATGAACATGACTGACAGGTGATACAAATGAATATCTTTGGCCTGTAGTGCAAAGATGAATATTTGGATAAAGATGATTATTAATTGATGTTACAGGGATAAAATATTGATGATGGACTTTTAAATCTTAGAAGATAGTAGAATTCTTTCTCTACTTGACTCTTCTAATGGTTTGCTGTTTCCGCTGCAGTTGTTGATCTAAAACTTGTTGTCGATTATATTCTATCAGATTTTTCCCTGTTGAAGACTAACGATAATTTGTTTGTATATTATCTTAGTCATAATATTCTTTACTGGGCTAGTTGAGCTCACCCTTTTCCTTTTTGTTCCATTTTTCTTCTCAGGAGGTGAGAACATAGCAGGATCTAGTCGGGGTATGGAGTGATGGTTCTAGAAAGATGTTTTAGCAGTCCTCACTATTTCTGTAAAATAGTGTTTGAATAATTGTAATGAGGATTTATTTGAGTGTGGATATTGTCTAGAAGACAATATTTGTATTTAAACTCACAGTATGTGTTGTCGTATTTTGCACGACATTTGTAATATTGAAGTTGTAGTTTGCTTTCTGTACCATGTATTTGGCGACTCAGAATGGGTGTTGTATACCTATTTTGGGGGCGTCACAATTATTATAACTTAATTAATAATGCTATATGTGCAAGATAATTATGATATGGAATCCAAACCCTAATTTTAGATTTTGAGCAATGAATGAGAATAATAATATTATATTAAATATAACATTATTTTTCAGTGTTATAAATATATACTGTATATGTGTATTGATAATAATTGGTCAATTATACTGAAACACTAGAAAACCTGGTATTACTGTGCTAAACCCTAATTTGAAACTCAAATTAGAGTACAATATGGTTATGTAATCGTGATAATGTGATTAACGACCGAAGTTATAAATATTAACCTTAATTAGGAAAACCCTAATTAATATTTATAAACCCTAATTTCTATATTTGAAACCCTAATTTTCAAATGGAAAATCCTAATTGCTAAAAGGGAAAAACTAATTGCTAATTAGTGAATTATTAAACTTAATTTAAAGTCTAATATAATTAGAAAACCTAAGTTAATTAAGGAATCCTAATTTGGAAATTAAGAAACTAAATTTTCATTTTTAAACATAATTTCAAAATCCTAGAAAAGTTTTTTTCGTGTAAACCCTAAGGGTTGGGACAATTGACAAGCTTGCCATTAAGATTTCAAGACAAATGACCACAATACCCTTTTTGTCTCATTCTTGGAATTATTGCTAGCAAAATCTTGCCAAATCTTGTCAAGTCACTAACCTAGTCTAGCTAGGAGCTAAGAAAAACACCAGCTCTCAGCCATTACACATCCACATACATTGTATACAAGTTTTATATAAGGATCAAGAGAGAGATTGTCCAAAAGCTAGCTCATTATTTCCAAACACATAACCAAGACTCTCTCTCTCTCCTCACCCACAAAAATCAGTAGTGTATCAGTCCCTTAATCAAGCCCCACGACTTCCAATAATAGATCAGTATCCAAGAATCAAGAACTTGTTCATAGAAAGGTAAAAATCTAATTTGAAATCTGATCTTGAATGTCATGTTAAATGTTATGATTTTGTGTTAAAACATGTTGTATGTAGTATATATTAATGATCTGGGTTGCTAGATGTTAGATCCATAACATCTAGAGGCTCGGATTTGAAGCTTTTAAAAATATGAAAAATTTTATTTTTGTTGTCTGACAATGAATGTAAGACCTCAGATATCAGTGACTTTTAATTATTTTTGTATTTTGAAAGTTTGTAGTTGTAGTAAGCTATGAGATCTTGGATCTGGAACTTGATTTAGAGTCAAATCTATTGTACAGTGAAAGTTATTGATGGTCAAAGTCGGTTGACCGACCATGACCAAGCTAATCTGGTAACCCATATGCTACCCAGAACGTTCTGACAAGAAGTTCATGTCAACAGATCTTTCTCATGTTAGCTGTTTTGATTCTGTTGTGGTAATAAGATTGTTGTATGTTATATGAACCACACTATTATGCCTTAAAATCTTCTAAACATCAAATGGTTTGAAGTCAGTGGTTGGTCAAAGCAGGCCAGATGATCACGGACAGAGTTTCTGGGTAACCCAGAAAACTCAAGAACACGATCTCTGACAAGGTTTTGAAAGTAGTATGCATACAAGCCAATCATGTATGATGATAAAGCATATACTTTGTAATCAATCTTATTTATTTATTAATAAAAGTATTATTTATTAAAGGCATTTATTATCTACATGGTGCTGTTTAATAATATGTGATAAACCCATAGTTTTAAGCAATACTTTTAGAATCATGATGAGATCATGCTAATGAGATCTAAATTCTCAGATAGCTTAAAACTAAAATGTTCCTAATCAATGGATTACTAAAAAGGGGATTAGTGAATCCGGATAGATTGGTACGTGCGTTGCTTGCTCATTGGATGAGGATGATTGATCTCATGATCATTTGTGTGGAGACACTAAAGCAAGTATGTAGGTGCTTATTAGAGAATAAGTTCACTGAACGTGACTCGCTAAGGAATACCTAATGGAGTTTTACTTGCCTGTCAATAGGAATTCCTGTAGTGATAGTAGTACAAATGATCCTTAGACTTGAGATCATCATAGTATCTTATATATAATGAATTACACTTTGACTTATTCCTTAAGACTCTTAGAGTATATCAAAGGCTATGCTTGGGTGTAATAAGTTATATATGAAGATAATGAATGATCAATAGAGAATCTACCACTTCTAGTAAAAGAAGAGAAATGTCCTATGCGATTCGATAAATGACAACCCAGGAATCCTTGGCCAAGGTGGAATGAAATTAGAAAGTAGTTTCTAATTTGCATTCATTAGGAGTTGTGCATTTGGGAATCGAAATACATATAATTAAATAAAATAAGACTTGACAGTAATTCCATGCCTTATATTTAATTGGGACATTGTATGGTAGAAGGATTGAATTGTACGGTAACTATTAACTCAAAGGTTCTTTTATGATTAATGTTGAAATCTATATTATCTGAAAAGTCGTTGATCGCTAGGGAGGCTTATCCCTATTGTAGAATAAGTATTATTTATTTAAATAAATTAATCGTTTAATTTATTTATTTAAATAAAATTAGAATTGTTCTAATTGATTTATTCACAACCGGTTTAATATGGAGAACCTAAAGGGTCACACCATAAAAGGAAGAATAATTATTTAAGAAGTTAATAGCATAATCGTAATAATATGTTAAGTATATTTAATTTAATCTATGGTGATAGAATAAATTAAATAGCTTAATATTTATTATTTAATATTTTAGAAATATTAAATATAAATTAATAAGAGGAGTCTTATTAATATTATTATTATTATTATTATTATTTTAATTTCTAAAAGGGTTTAGGAATTAATTTAATATAAGTACTCTCAATTATCCCTAATAAGATTAGGGAGCCCATTTAATTAAAAGAGTTTAATTAAATAAATAATACCTTATTTTAATTAAAATAGGGTTACCTGATATCTTTATAAAAGGAGTCTTATATCAGATATCAGGATATACGCAATTCCAATAGTTGGAGAGTACGCCCCTTTTTCTACAGATCTAGGATTTGAGCCAATACATCCATCTTCTTGAAAATTCTTCTTTCTTGGTGGATCACCTCTAGAGGCCATACACTTGGGTGGCTTACATTGATCAAAGGAAGGAATCTACCCGGAGATTCAAGGAGATCGCGAAGAAGTAGGAGGTGAACTCGTACCTGAGGAAGCTATTTTCTACAAGGGTATGATTTCATAATTTCTTATTCTTCGTTTAATTAATAATATGCATAAAGAATGATCCGGGTAATTGGTTTGTGAAAAAATTTTAAAATCTAATTTTATTATGCTTCCGCTATTTTTTGCAATTTGATTGCTACTTTGATTTTCACAAAATCTTACAGTGGTATCAGAGCCAAACTTTATACGAATTATTAATTATTTTGATTCCATATATATATGGGTATGTATTTAGAATAATTTATTGGGCATAATTTGTTGTATAAAATTATTATTTTATGAAAAAAATAATAATAATAAATTCTGCCGAAAACTGTTTTTGGAATTTTTTTTTTTTATTATCGAGTCCGTGGGTGACTTTATTTTTCATTCACAAAACCTGTTTTAAAAATAGCTTACGGTGATTCGCGTGGTAGAATTATAATATATACGTGATATATGTAATTGTTAATGGTTAACAGGATGTCAGGATGTGTTTAATGCTTTAGTTATTACTAATATATATTAACATGGATGCACGTGAATTCATTGAAGCATGATTTCAAAAATATCACCTGAAGCATAATTACGGTTAGAATATATAATTCTAAATAATTTTATAATTAAAATAAAGAGTTTATTTTAATCTTGAAATTGGATTTCATGCAATTTAAAAATGCCCATTAAATGATACTCATATATATATGGAATGATTTTATTTATTGATACATATGATGATATGTATGATAATAAATGTGATTGATTATGGACTATTAACCAATGTGATTGGATTTATTTTGGTTGGATGTTTGAATGAATGAGTTTTATTAAATGGGGTCTGCGTACCTCGTCTTTTCTGGTTTTCTTCTTGATGTAAATTCTATCTCTCTCTTATGTACTTCCCCTTGACTGCTGATCAAGGTTTCTATTTAAATTAAATAGTTTATGTAATAGGATTAGTTAGAAATTTTTGAAGAACCGGAGATCAAGGAGAAAGGAGCGCTAAAAGACCCGTTTGTAATGGAGCTCGAGTTTAAATGTAATAGTTATATTTAAATGTTTATTCTTGCACCCCTAGGGTTTGACCTTTTGGTTCACTTGGTGGCTCTAGTGAACCAAACTAGAATAAAAGTTCATAATCAATCCGGGTAGAATATAGTATTCTATATGTGCATGCTAGTATTATATATATTATATATTATGCAAACATGCTTCGCATGTTTAATAATATGACGCGTATTTTATATATATATTTGCATGCGCGCTAAACAAGATGAGACAAATAATAACAAATCCCTCAAAGTTTTTTATATATTAAGTCTTAAGCGTTCAAAGATATTTAGAATATCAAACGTCGCCTTCTAGCATGATAAAATTAATAGAGTATTAAATATTTAATATGAGTTTGTTGTGTCACCACAAGGCAAGTATTAAGTATTTAAGATGTTAATTTATCACATTTGATGCTTATAAAGAAAATTGAACAATATTGTTTTGTTGTGTCACCACAAGGACACAATTTTTCTTTTTTGAATATATGGAAGTGCTAGGTTGGACTTAACTTAAATAATTTTGATTCGGATGTGCCACCACTTGATCAAAATAATCTAAGAGGCAAAACATAAGGAGTTACATGATGATGTAATTGACAAGAAGTTGTCTACCTATTTATTTATATATAGTTTGTTGTGTCACCACAAGGCTATATATATTTGAAGTGGGATCCTTATTCTCACTAGCAAAAAACTTTAATTAGATTTTGCCGAACTATATAAACGAGGGTAATATAGTTTGAAGAAAATAGTGGGAGATACCAATATAAAATAAGACCTAATTTATTTTGATAATTAATTAAATGAATGTTTGCTAAAATATTGTCCTTTTACATGCAGAATTTTGAAAATGTCGCATTCACTAATTTCACTGCGTAGCATACTTGATGCTAACAAACTGACCGGACCGAACTACACGGACTGGTTAAGGAATCTGAGAATTGTTCTCACTGCTGAAAAGATTTCTTATGTCCTAAATTCGCCCGTACCTGCAAAAGTTGCAGAGACAGCCTCTGAGGAAGAGATTGCTACTTTTAAAAAGTGGCAAGATGATGCATCTGTGGCTCAATGCATCATGCTCGCATCCATGAGTAACGAGCTTCAGCGTCAGCATGAAAACATGGATGCTCCTACTATACTGCTGCACTTGCAAGAGCTGTATGGTGAGCAAAGTAGGACTGCTAGATATGAAATATCTAAGGAGCTCTTCCGATCTCGGATGACCGAGGGCACTACCGTTGAGACTCATGTCTTAAAGATGATCAATTTGATTGAACGTCTTGGACAGCTTGGGTTCGTCATGGATGGGGAGTTGAGTCAAGATTTGATCTTGCAGTCACTCCCTGACACCTTCTCATAATTTGTTGTGAATTTTCACATGAATATGTTGGACGTCAGCTTGCCTGAGTTACTTAACATGTTGAAAACTGCTGAAGGTCACTTCCCATCCAAGAAGAACCATGTCTTACTGGTGGATGATTCTTCCAAGAAAAGGAAGGGGCCCAAGGTATCTTCTGAAAAGAAGAAATCCAAGAAGGCTAAGGGAAAGGCAAAAGTGAAGGATCAAAAAAAACCTGATCCAGCTAGCAAAGGAATTTGCTTCCATTGCAATAAGCCGGGTCACTGGAAGAGGAACTGCAAGGATTATCTTGCGGAACAAAAGCAGAAGAAGCTTGGAGAAGCTTCGAATCCTAATCAAGGTTTGTTTATGATTGAAATTAATTTTTCTGAAAGTCAATCTTCTACTTGGGTATTGGATACCGGCTGTGGTTCTCATATATGTAATAATATGCAGGGACTGGTCAAAAGTAGAAAGCTGAGAAAGGATGAGGTCGTCCTACGAGTGGGAAATGGAGCAAAGGTTGCTACATTAGCTGTAGGGACTTATTATTTAGCACTACCTACAGGCAAGTTCATTAATTTAAATAATTATTATTTTGTTCCAAATATCATTAGAAACATTATTTCTATCTCTGTATTGGATATGGATGGTTTTAATATTATAATAAAGAACAATAGTTGTTCTATTTATAATGATAATGTTTTATATGGTGTTGGTAATTTGCGAAATGGACTTTATATACTTGACTTGCATGAAAATATACTTCAAATTGAACAAACTAAGAAAAGAAAAAGAGATGATGTTAATTATACCTTCATGTGGCACTGTAGACTCGGTCATATTAATGAAACAAGATTATCCAAGTTGCATAAAGATGGGCTCCTAGAGCTATCGGATTATGAATCATATCCAACTTGTGAATCTTGTCTCATGGGCAAAATGACTAAATCTCCTTTTAGTGGAAAAGGAGAAAGAGTTACAGAGTTGTTAGCGTTGGTACACACAGATGTATGTGGACCTATGACAACGAATGCACGAGGAGGGTATTCTTATTTTATTACATTCACCGACGATCACTCAAGATTTAGATATGTGTATTTAATGAAATACAAATCTGAATCATTTGAAAAGTTCAAAGAGTTCAGAAGTGAAGTAGAGAAGCAAACTGGTAAGAGTATTAAGATTCTTTGATCTGATCGAGGAGGAGAATACTTAAGTAGTGAGTTTCTCAATTGTCTCAAAGAAAATGGTATAATCTCACAATGGACTCCACCAGGGACGCCACAGATGAATGGTGTATCTGAAAGGAGAAATCGAACATTGTTGGACATGATTCAATCCATGATGAGCTTTACCGACCTTCCAGTTTCCTTCTGGGGATATGCCCTAGAATTGGCTGCATACCTACTTAACAAGGTACCTACAAAATCCGTCCCCAAGACCCCATATGAGTTATGGACAGGGAGGAAACCAAATCTTAAGCATGTTAAGACTTGGGGTTGTCCAGCTTATGTTAAAAAGTTTGAAAACGATAAGCTACAGACTAGATCTGACAAATGTAGATTTGTGGGATACCCTAAAGAAACATCGGGGTATTATTTTTATCATCCAACTGATCAAAAGGTGTTTGTTGCGAAACATGTTGCCTTCTTGGAAAAGGAGTTTATCCTTGAAGGGGTCAGTGGGAGTAAGATATATCTTGAAGAGGTTCAAGAACCACAAAATACTACAGATCAAAGTGAGGTACCTAACCAAGTAGAGATTCCTTCTGTACCACACCCTATTTGTAAATCTGGAAGAGTACCAAAGATACCTGAAAGGTATGGACTTGTCATAGAGGATGACGGTGAGGTAAGCATCATAAATGATGATGATCCATTGAATTACGAACAGGCTATGAGTAGTAAAGACTCAGAGAAGTGGTAAGAAGCCATGAAATCCGAGATGGACTCCATGTATGAGAACCAAGTATGGACTTTGGTTTCACCACCTGAAGGCATTACGCCTATTGGGTGTAAATGGGTCTTTAAAAGAAAGACTGGAGCTGATGGCAAGGTAGAGACCTATAAGGCCCGACTGGTCGCAAAAGGTTTCAAACAAAGACAAGGAGTTGACTATGACGAAACCTTCTCACCAGTAGCAATGCTCAAGTCTATTCAGATTTTGCTTGCGATTGCAGCTTACCATGACTACGAAATCTGGCAGATGGACGTGAAAACGGCCTTCCTCAATGGGAAACTTGAGGAGGATGTGTATATGACACAGCCAGAGGGATTTGTTTCAAAGGTTGGAACAAATCAAGTCTGTAAGCTACAACGATCCATTTATGGATTGAAGCAAGCTTCTCGTAGGTGGAATATCCGTTTTGATGAGACAATCAAAGAGTTTGATTTTATCAAAAATGAGGATGAACCATGTGTGTACAAGAAGGTTAGTGGGAGTGCTGTTTCATTCCTCATATTATATGTTGATGATATATTACTGATAGGGAATGATATTCCTATGCTACAATCAATTAAAATCTGGTTATCTAAGCACTTCTCCGTGAAGAACTTGGGAGAAGCATCCTATATTTTGGGGATAAAGATCTATAAAGATAGATCTAAAAGGATGCTTAGCTTTTCCCACGGAACGTACATTGACTCGATGCTAAAAAGGTTTAGCATGGAAGATTCCAAAAGAGGTCTCATGCCGATGAGCCATGGAATACATCTCTCCAAGAAACAGGCCCCAAAGACACCTGAGGAGAGAGACCGTATGAGTAAGATTCCTTATGCTTCAGCAATAGGATCTATCATGTACGGTATGATATGTACTAGACCAGATGTCGCTCATGCACTTAGTGTAACAAGCAGATATCAGTCGAATCCAGGAGAAGAGCACTGGAAGGTAGTGAAAAATATCCTAAAGTACTTAAGAAGAACTAAGGGTGTATTTCTTGTTTACGGTGGATCTGAATTGAAACTAGAGGGCTTCACAGACTCAAGTTTTCAAACGGACCAAGATGACAGTAAATCCGTTTCGGGGTATGTGTTTACCTTGAATGGTGGCGCAGTGAGTTGGAAAAGTTCCAAACAGCAAACAGTTGCTGATTCAGTGACAGAGGCAGAGTACATAGCTGCAAGTGAAGCTGCAAAGGAAGCTGCGTGGATGAAGAAGTTCATTACCAAACTTGGTGTGGTTCTTAACATTACAGGACCAGTACCTTTATTCTGTGACAACACTGGAGCTGTTGCGCAGGCTAAGGAACCCAGGTCTCATCAGAAATCTAAACACGTGTTGCGGCGGTTTCATTTGATCAGAGAGATCATTGAAAGAGGAGACGTCACCCTGGAGCGTGTGGACTCTCAAGACAATATTGCAGATCCATTTACTAAAGCGTTAACACAACAGCAGTTTGATCGTCACTTAGAGAAGATGGGTATGAGATACCACGGCGATTGGCTTTAGTGCAAGTGGGAGATTGAAAGTAGTATGCATACAAGCCAATCATGTATGATGATAAAGCATATACTTTGTAATCAATCTTATTTATTTATTAATAAAAGAATTATTTATTAAAGACATTTATTATCTACATGGTGCTGTTTAATAATATGTGATAAACCCATAGTTTTAAGTAATGCTTTTAGAATCATGATGAGATCATGCTAATGAGATCTAAATTCTCAGATAGCTTAAAACTAAAATGTTCCTAATCAATGGATTACTAAAAAGGGGATTAGTAAATCCGGATAGATTGGTACGTGCGTTGCTTACTCATTGGATGAGGATGATTGATCTCATGATCATTTGTGTGGAGACACTAAAGCAAGTATGTAGGTGCTTATTAGAGAATAAGTTCACTGAACGTGACTCGCTAAGGAATACCTAATGGAGTTTTACTTGCCTGTCAATAGGAATTCCTGTAGTGATAGTAGTACAAATGATCCTTAGACTTGAGATCATCATAGTATCTTATATATAATGAATTACACTTTGACTTATTCCTTAAGACTCTTAGAGTATATCAAAGGTTATGCTTGGGTGTAATAAGTTATATATGAAGATAATGAATGATCAATAGAGAATCAACCACTTCTAGTAAAAGAAGAGAAATGTCCTATGTGATTCGATAAATGACAACCCAGGAATCCTTGGCCAAGGTGGAATGAAATTAGAAAGTAGTTTCTAATTTGCATTCATTAGGAGTTGTGCATTTGGGAATCGAAATACATATAATTAAATAAAATAAGACTTGACAGTAATTTCATGTCTTATATTTAATTGGGACATTGTATGGTAGAAGGATTGAATTGTACGGTAACTATTAACTCAAAGGTTCTTTTATGATTAATGTTGAAATCTATATTATCTGAAAAGTCGTTGATCGCTAGGGAGGCTTATCCCTATTGTAGAATAAGTATTATTTATTTAAATAAATTAATCGTTTAATTTATTTATTTAAATAAAATTAGAATTGTTCTAATTGATTTATTCACAACCGGTTTAATATGGAGAACCTAAAGGGTCACACCATAAAAGGAAGAATAATTATTTAAGAAGTTAATGGCATAATCGTAATAATATGTTAAGTATATTTAATTTAATCTATGGTGATAGAATAAATTAAATAGCTTAATATTTATTATTTAATATTTTAGAAATATTAAATATACATTAATAAGAGGAGTCTTATTAATATTATTATTAATATATTATTATTATTATTATTATTATTATTATTATTATTATTATTATTATTATTATTATTATTATTATTATTATTATTATTAATTTCTAAAAGGGTTTAGGAATTAATTTAATATAAGTACTCTCAATTATCCCTAATAAGATTAGGGAGCCCATTTAATTAAAAGAGTTTAATTAAATAAATAATACCTTATTTTAATTAAAATAGGGTTACCTGATATCTTTATAAAAGGAGTCTTATATCAGATATCAGGATATACGCAATTCTAATAGTTGGAGAGTACGTCCCTTTTTCTACAGATCTAGGGTTTGAGCCAATACATCCTTCTTCTTAAAAATTCTTCTTCCTTGGTGGATCACCTCTAGAGGCCATACACTTGGGTGGCTTACATTGATCAAAGGAAGGAATCTACCCGGAGATTCAAGGAGATCGCGAAGAAGTAGGAGGTGAACTCGTACCTGAGGAAGCTCGTTTCTACAAGGGTATGATTTCATAATTTCTTATTCTTCATTTAATTAATAATATGCATAAAGAATGATCCGGGTAATTGGTTTGTGACAAAATTTTAAAATCTGATTTTATTATGCTTCCGCTATTTTTTGCAATTTGATTGCTACTTTGATTTTCACAAAACCTTACAGGTTTGACCGGCAAGGCTCTGATGATTGTGTTGTTGTTAGACTAGTGTTATGTGATAGATCTATACCCTGACATGTTTTCTACACACTGGAATCAATAAATCACAAAACCATCACACGGATTGCATGTTGTGGAAGCCCAAAAATGCTTGCACGAACTGTTCTTCATTTCTGGGTAACCCAGAAAATGAAGAACATATCTGATAGCTTTTTCATCGGCTTAGATCTTTTTAGGTTATGATGTTTAGACTTCAAAACTGTTTCAATCATGTACCCTGTTGGTTGTTCTTTAAGGCCCGACATATAGACCACCCATAACATGAACGTATTGCATGATTTAAGGACATGATTATCGTTGACCGGCCATGACTTCACGTTTCTGGGCAGCCCAGAACGTGAAGAACATGTCTGATAGTGATTTCAAAGCTTCATATCTTACTTATGCGTTATGAAATGAACCTGTTAATTGTTGGATAATATAGTGTTATACTGGTACTACACGATCCATATATTACTTTGCCCAGAAACTCCTAGATCTGACATCTATGGTTGGTCAAACATGGTCCCTCGAAAATAGCATATGAAGATCTGGGTTCCTCAAGAATACCTTAGGCGACACTTACTGTCGCCAAAGGCTTTAGCGACAAACTTATTAGTTTTAATTAATTTAATTTCTAAAAATCATTTAAAAATAGTAAATAAATTCTGAAAATTCCAAAAATAGTTTTAAAAATTATTCTGAGTTATAAAAATTAACTTTTAATAATTTGACATATTTTTCATAAATATTAGTATTTATTTAAATAATATTTATATTTAATTTATTTAATAAATGCATTAAATAAATTAATTAAAAATGATTTTATAATATTAAAAATTATTTTAAATGATAATATGGTATTTAATAATATTTTAAGCTATAACACATAACTTTTAATATTTTTGACAAAAATTTCATTAATTATTTAATATTAATGATATTAGAGTTATTTAATAATTAAATTAAATAAATGAATTAAAAATGATTTTAATATTATAAAAATCATTTTAAATGAAAATAAATAATTAAAAAAATATTCTAAGTTATAAAATATAACTTTTAATATTTAAAGATAAATTTTATTAATAATTTAATGTTAAATGATATTAGTTTTATTTAATAATTATATTAAATAAATAGTTTAAAAAGTGGTTTTATTGATTTAAAAATCATTTAAAAAGGAAATAAATGAATTAAAAATATTTTAAGTTATAATTATGACTTTTAATATTTTGATAAATAAGACATTAATAATTAAATATTAATGGTAAATATTTAAAAATGATTTTAATTGTTTTAAAAATCATTCAAGGGTAATGAAAATGTTTTAAAAATATTTTGAGTTATTATAAATAACTTTAATATTTTTGTAATAGTTTCATTAATAATTTAATATTAATGATAATAGAATTATTTAATATTTAAATCATTTAATAATGATTTTAGTGTTTGAAAAATCATGATAAATTATAATAATTATTTAAAAATTATTATAAGGCTATGAAAAATAATTCGACTGATATTTAAAATATCTAAAGGAATATTGAATTGCACGATAGAGTTTTAGACTCGATAATTACCCGATAAAGCCGTCGGTACACCGAAATATTTTAGAAATTTATCTGGACTTAGATAATTGGACTAGATAAATGTTTGTTTGTGAATTAATGATTGTTAAACTTATGCGACAATGTGATTAGATTATGTGTTGACTGCAAATAGCAGTACTATGTGATATGATATATTATTCTAATCGAACGAATGATCTTATTAATGATAGGTTTCGATATAAAAGATAAAACTAAGTTGCGTTATTGTAAGCAGCAGCTCAGGCAAGTATCCTACCTTTGCATTTATTTTATGCAATGGACATGAGTAAGAATATTTTAGAATTTTATTATTTTTGTGCCAGATATTTATTCTGTTCGTTAATTTTTAAATATGGTTATACAAGTGTCCTCACTTGGATAATCATTGTATTTAATCACATGTTGATACATACTTATTTATTTCCAGTATGTATACGATGACTTAAAAGTCGTCTAAGCTATTTGATTCAGCTAGACATAAACTTAGAAATATTGTTAAATAAGATATAACTTTATTGTATCCAAACAGATTGTTTTGGTTCGAATTACCGACTAAGTATGAACATCCCGAACATGGAAAAACTTTTGTGCACCTAAGGTGGATAAGATGAATGATGATATCGTTCTTGCATGTAGTATTGATCAATACAGGGCATAACGGGCTGATCACCCCCCGTACCTGTAAGTTATGACGGTTTATAGATGAAGTTCTGTTAAAACCTTATCGAAAATTGAAAATAATGTTCATAGTCTATCGACTGATCTCCAGTTATAGTCAGCATGTAGTTTTAAAAATTTGATATAGAATTGATTTGTTGTTATTATTGGTTCAGCTTACTTCACAACTATTGATTCATTGTAGAAGTGTCATTCAAAGAAAACATTTAATCCTTTCAGCTAATATTTACTGCTGTTATTACTTGCTAGGCAATCAAATGCTCATTCTTGCTTTAAATTTAAATATTTTTAGCTAAGTATGATCAACCCGAAGGTTCAGGCAAGATCAAGGGGAAAGGAAAGCTGTTCAAATGAGTTTTATAATATTCTGTGTAATAGTTAAAGTTTATTAAGACAATGATAATTTTATCTATGATGTAATGAATGTTTAAAGGTCTCGTACCTGGGATTAAACTTTGATATATGTAAATTAAGTTTGATATTTATATTATTGTTATTATTATTAGTATTATTTCGATCATAGAAATGGTATCGTGAAGCACCGAGTTCGGATTTCAAGTACCTGAATTTGGGGGTGTCACATAGTGTATATGTGTGTGTGCAACATCCATGACAACTGATACAGACTCAACTTCAATACATAACCAACTTCTTAGAAGGAATCATACAAAGCAAACTCAAAAATTTCAAAAGCAGACAAGTTCCAACTAAAACTAAACAATTACCACTATTAAGGGTTCACATAGGGTACTTATACTTTATATATATATATATATATATATATATATATATATATATATATATATATATATATATATATATATATTCACGGGGGCTTTTTGCTCTTTTCTCGTCTTAATATTTTATATATATATTTTTTAAACATGATTGTGCAATGCCTCATTCTATTAGGCTAACAGTGCTACCCCTTAGCGAGCTTTCAACCAACGACTCCCAGACCATAAAAGACCTTAGGGCGCTAGGTGTTAAGACACCCCTACGGCCGTACTTGCTCAAGTAACAAAGGCCCCGAAACAAGACTAGTCACGACATATATATATATATATATATATATATATATATATATATATATATATAGATAAAGCTTATGTACCCCTTATTTCTCCCCACAAACTTAGGTTCTTGCCCAATTCTTTGTCTTCACTGCCTATCCTTGTCCTTTTCTCATTCACACTAGTATTATCCTCTAAAAACTCTTTTTTGTATCAATTTGAACTAACCAGTCGACACAGATGTTATTAACATGTTAACCATTTTATACCAGTTTCAAACAAGCACAAGATTCGAGTCATGATTCAAAACTACATCATAATTCTCATACTGGGTACTGTATTTGTTTACTTAATCCCAATCTCATAATTGGCTAATATAAATTGAACTACAACACTGCTGGATAAATGCAATTACAACACAATTTTAACTAAATTTTTTTTATTTATTAGATGGCAAATATAACATAACAAAATGCAGAACTAATAATTTAACTATTTATTCACCTAAGCTACTATGCAATTATATGATTATATGAATGCAACATCACAAATCCTAAAACTAAAATGCAAAACTAACGTGCAATACAAATGCAAACCTAACTAATGACATTATGCATGCAAACATAAAATGCAAAATAAAAACTAACTCCCCCAAACTTAATAACAACAATGTCCTCATTGTATGGATAATGCCATAAAATGTGTGAGGATTTCCCTGTAATCGCCTAAGTCTGGGGGGGTGGTGGTGGTTGATCTTCTTCTTCAGAGTCACTTGGTGGAAACCTTGGCACTGGCATGGGCTGCTGGTATGGAAATTGAGCATTAGGATTGAAGCTTTGGAGCGTCGTGTTCAATGATGTGAACGATAAGTTCATTGCTTCAAATATATGATTCTGCCTAGCTGCGAGTCAGCTCAGCTCTCAGCGTGCTTCCTTGTTGTGCTCATCCACTTGGCGTTGAAATGCAAGAAACTGAGGGGTAGATATGGCGTCAGAATGTGGTGCCTCCTCTACTTTTTGCTCTCCCATCACCGCATCCTCTTGAAACTCGGCATCATTTGAGGTGTCCTCAGCGTCAGCTTCATCCTTCAAAGCTGAGGAAAATACAAAACCTACTCCTCTTGGATGTGACTCACTTCCTGCCCACACCGAATACTGTGCGATCATTCTGGAATCTAGTAGCTGCAGCGACATTTGAGTGGGTTCATCATCAGACCATTTAAGACCCGCTTGGTGACACAACCCATAAATGAGTAATGGGTGTGGCAAGCCACCCAAAAAATTCCCTAGTAAGCATCGGCGAATGGAAAAATTAATTATGGCCCCGACATCGATGATAAAATCTTGCACAATTGCATATAATAGTAGTGCCTTCTCTTTGGTCACGTCTGATGTGTGTGTGGACAAAAATAGTTTGGCACACAAGAATGCGTACCATATCTTCCCATACCTGCTGAGATCCTTACTGTGAAAAATCATGCCTCCTTTTTGACCCTTGATTCATATTGTACCCGACTTAGTCATGTCCTCCAGAATAACCTCAAAATCCAGATCGTTATCACGTAAATGAGCATACTGACAATGTCTCGGCACTCGTAACTGATAATAAATGTTGATTGCATCTGCACTGAATGGAACCAATCTACCCCGTACGAACGTGTTGAAAGAGGCCTTGTCCTCGACGTTTGCATAAAATTCCTTGACCACATTGACAACGGCAGCGTCAGGTTCCTCAGTGAACTTGTTCCACCCTTTCTGATAAATCTATTACATCATCTCCCCATCCACATGATCCGGTGCCAACCCCCGCTCCGGTGTAAGAGCTTTAGTCACTATATAGTCTTAACGGTCTGCGGCGGCAGCACTTTTGAATTTATGGCGATCAAAGGTCCGTGCCGATTGTGCGGGCCTTGAACTTTCTCCCCTTTGTCGTTTTGCTGTGGGTTGAGACGCCATGGAATTGAGTAAGTCTTAGCACAACTATTTCCCCCAAACTTGATTCACACACTCTATCAAACACTTGGTGTACGCACTGATTTATTCCCCCAAACTTGGCGATTTTTTGTGGCAAATATGGTGAGAGAAGATGAAGAACTTGTTGTATTGTGACTCACACTCAATTGCTATACACTTGCCCTGTAACGATCCCAAAATTTATACAATAATATTCTCCTTTTCGATCGTTAACAATACAACTTTAATCTATCTTTACATCATTATTCGATATTAAAATCACTAAAAATGCAAAATATTTAAAACATTTATACATTTCCTTTTGTATTGCCCTAAATCGCAACATTTACATTACATCACTTCGATTAAAATTTATATCATGAATTGTTACAACAAAATGACTATACAAAGACTTACATCATAAATAGATATCCATATACACCGGATAACTCAACTTACAATTCAACAACATGTTACATTCAAAATATTAAATACATTTCTCATAAAACATAAGTAATCTTTAAGTATCACATCTGATTTATATCTTTCAAGTACCACATAACTTTACCTTAAATCTTTAACCTGCAAAAGTGGTTATTTGCAAGGGTGAGCTCGACAGTCCCAATAAAATCTAACAGTTTTCATGCATCACATAGCACATAATAACATTCACAACATATAACTCATAAATATTGGACTAACATAACATACATGCTACAATTCATATAACAAGTATAAAGATTTAGTTCCTTACTCAATCAGCATGCTTTACTCAATCAACGTAGTCATAAATTGACTTTAAGATTTCATACTTTCAACATATATATAACACATCATGCTCTTTGCAACAAAGATTTTTAATAGTTAATCATCAAGTTCACGTAGCAAATATGAACTGAAAGACTTGCCTTGATCGTTGTTTACCAATAATAGTTTAAGAGCTTACAGTTATCTGCACTTCACGTGCCCTACAATTATATAATCATACACATTAACTATTAGTCACATAACAACGCATAGTAGTTGTAAATTAAACTTTACTCTACATCTCATAACCCTTCTTATTAATCAATACACACTATTCAATTTGATTGTGTTAATTTTTGACTTACATTTCACTATATTTCATACTCGAAGTTCATTCAAGTGTTTAAGTCTTGCTAGGACTACTTATTGGTTTTATATTAATCCCATTCACTATCTTATAATATTCATTTCATTTGATTTAAAATACTTTTTACGTTCATTAACACTTGTCACGGCGTTTCGACGTTCATTTGTCACACGCCCGATTTGTCTCTCTTGTGTATTCTTAGTATGCTTATACAACTTATCTAATACATCATTTATTAATGTTAAACATCATTATATTTACTAACATTCATGTTTTATAACTTAGAACAACATCTTTTATCGTCAAGAGCACTACACTTGCATACGTGCATGCCCGATACCCTCTGATTGCCTTTGAAAACACAACAGTCCTAAAGATGACAATTTTTACCCTATTCTCGACCTCAAATTGAAAAACTTAAAGAATAAAACTTGTAGTTCTATTCGTCCTCGTTCCGAAACATCTTGAATCGCCTCAATCGGAGTTCATATGAAAAAGTTATGTTCATTTTAGTAAAATATGTATGATCAGTTTTTTTCCAAAATTTTGCTAGACAGACTACGCCCCCCCCCCGGACCGGGGCGGGGGTTTTTGCATTGGGGGGGCCCGCCGGGGCGAGGGTCCCTGCTACGATTTTATGATTTCAGCTATAAAACACTACGAAGAGCCAAATTAGGCCTCCAAACTCCTTTCTAAAAACCATACCAACCTACCCAAGGTGTAATAGGTTTACAGAAACATTATCTAATGTTTTCTAACGCGTTTCTAGCCATCTAAACAACATAAACATTCAAATTACAACCATTAATTTTCACTATTTTTGTTAAAACTTCACTTTTTGAAAGTTTCAGTGAAAAATCATCACTGTGATTTTGTTTTTCAATCAAAACAGTTAATTCAACATACTATGCTTATGTTTATTCATCCTCTTTCGAATTCGATAGTCAATATATATATTAAACAACTAATCAAACCTCAATTTTACTTTAAACTAAGCCATAATCATATATATTCATACCAATTCACTGTAATATGGTTTTATTCACAAATAACTACATAACATGAATTAATTCATCTATAAACTTATACAAACAACCTTTTAACCAGCAATTTATCATATAAAACTATATATAACAAATAATTCAACCTCTACAAAGGTTTTAAAGAGTATTTTGGAAGAGAATAAAACTATAACTTTTAAAAATAAAAGGGTAAGATGATACCTTAGTTTTAGAAGATGATGACTATTCTTTGAAAGCTTTCTTTTCCCCAATTTCTCTTTCAAATTCTCTAGCCTTCTCCCACTCTCTCTCAATTTTCTTTCTCTGCAACTTTTCTTCTCTTCTTTTTCTTCTTCTGAGTTCTTCCTATCTAACTCTAACTTACGTACTAACAAATATAACGTATATGATATAATATATAATAATTGTATAATATAAATATATCTATTAACTGACATCAGTTTTTTTTAAACTCCAAAGTCATAAGGCTTGTTTGGCTAACTAACTAAAAATTAACCCATTAAATCTTACTCCTTGTTTGGTAAAATAGATTTAAATTAAAGACTTAACATTCATTAAGCCTTGATTGACAAAAATGAATTAGCCTCCCCTAACTTATTTTAATAATTCCTTTATAATATAGTTTATGGTCACACTTAATTTAATTAATTCTAATAACAATTTATTGAATAAATTTACCACATAGATCAATTTACCACATAGATCAATACAACATAATTATAATTTTCTTTATACTTATAACTTTATTTAATCAACTAACACATCGTTTTAATTACAAATTCAAATTAAAATATAATAATTCATTTAATTATTATAAACTCTCTAACTTAATTATTAAATTAAATTAGAATATTATCTCATAATAATTAATTTTCTTAACTCCTTACTTGTTTACTTAACAAATAATTAACCAATCAAGTCAAATCAAATTAAATATTTATTCAACAATAAACACATCTATTAAATATTAATATAACTCAACAAATATTTAAAAACTATCATTAAAATTCTAGATTGTTACATCATTCCCTCCTTAGAAGGATTCTGTCCCCAGAATCACAACTCAAACAAATCATTCGTCACATTCTTCTCTACTTATAAGGATTTCGTCATCGGAATCACCGAAACCCTACATTACTAAGGTTTTCATCAAATCTCTTTGTTGAATAACTTCAACACATGAACTTAATATAGGTATTATATTTCCTACCACAATCATTTCTTCAACAAATTTAGGTTTTATTTTATAACTTTCACTTGAACTCAATTATATTTTGAGTATTATATATTCTTAACCCATTCATTTCCTTTCCTAAGGATCGTTATCATAAACACTCAGGATATTACATTCACATTTTCTTCTAAGAATTTCATCCTAGAAATTTTATCTATTAATCTTTATTCATTCAATCTATCAAAATAGATTTTACGTTAATGCTTTATTCATTCATTGGGTTTTATAATCACTTCTTTTCATAAAGATCTTTCTATAATTATTAACTTTTCTATTAAAAGTTTTACATTATTCTTTGATAACTCATCTCCTTCTCATTTCAAAATTTCTTTTCTCACTTATTCAATATATTCATTATTTAGTGTCACATTCTATGACTTACTTCTTTCTAAGGAATATCATCCTTACCACATTCGCCTTTTAAAATAGCAAGAATCTTCCACAATTGCTCAATAATTGGAAAGCAGTATGAATAACTCAGGAATTTAAAAGATTCCAAATCATGTTGAGGGGTCATAAGATCTTGAACTACATCCACGGTTATAAGTACTCTTTCAACTTAAACCTTAACAGTCATTATACTATAGGGACTCCCGTACTTAGGGTGTTAAACCCTTTGTACGATGTATTGTGCACAAACATTTAAACGCTATGCGTATATGTCCATAGTTATAAGTATTCTTTCAACTTAAACTTAAACAGTCATAAGACTATAGGGACTCCTCGTACTTAGGGGGATCAACCCTTCGTACAATGTATTGTGCACAAACATCTAAATGCCTCCGCGTAATCCCCTATAAAAGGGTTGTTCATCTCAGCTTTTCAATATCTGAATTCGCACCAAAATAATTTAGTTCGGCATAACTTCTCAAGAAATGCTTGAATTTCATGAACATCTTTCAATATTCATCTAGCTGAATCAAATAGCATAGACTTCTACAATAATTCGAACATCAATCGAAATATATATATATATATATATATATATATATATATATATATATATATATATTCTCATATCTTAAAGAAATCTCAAAAATCTTTTTATGATGTCATGGTACCGCGCTGTATTTACAGTCCATTTGAGGATTCCGTCATTTGGTGATTTTATCATACTACATCATACAATAGTGGGCTGACGATCCTTAGATCACATCCAACACTGAGTAATACTACATTGATGACTCCATCATTTTTATCATCTCTACACCAGGTTCCATGATGCATTGATGATATAAAAAATACATTTTGATATATTTTAAATCATTTTTGTCTAGCCGAAGCAATTAGCATAGACATACGGATAACAGTATTATTTTTAAAACTCATTGGTTTCATCATTTAATCTGATATTTTTCAAAAAGATAGAAGTGTAAACATCAGCACGAAGTCAATAAATTTTGAAAGTCTAGCATAGCTAGTAGATTTAGAATATCCAAGTATCCATCAACTTCAATCTTTACTCCATTACTTTATTACTTAACCAATTCTTTTTATTTCTAGCACCATTAATGCTCTTATACTAAATATTCTTGTATTTCACCTTACAATCTTCCTATACCCCCAGTATAGGTCATCAAACTTACAGCACATTGAAAGTTTAGGAACTTGCAACAATAATATGAGTTTAAGAACTTGTCCTAGTCAGACCATAGGCGTCCATTCGCTGAGAGGTTCAAAATATACCATATTATTATGAGTCACGAACTTACCTTATGCATTAGTTTTAAGAACCGTGCCTAATCCAAATAATATCTGACTAATTTTAATAGTTTCTAACTATCAAATATATACATGAGAAAAGAATCACATTTTTGTCACATATACATTGATAGCACGACACCAACATTCTAATGATTATCAATGTGATAAACTGAGTGCAAGCACAAAACCCTCGCCCATACAAAGGTTTGTACAACTCAGCCATCACATGAGTCCTCAATTGAAAATCCACCTAACTCTATCTTACTTATAACTTGCTCTTTGCTCGATACAATTTCCTCGTATCACATTATCTATAACTCCACATGAGTTTATCTTGTACTATTTATAGTACATCATCTTCATAGCATCAAGCTATAATTATTCAAACATTACAGACCATGTTCCTTTTATAACTTAAACAGATCACGCCGTGATCTTATTCTATAATCATCTTCCTTAAAATTCTTTTCTTAACTAGTGATCATTTTGTTTTACGATCCTCTTTCTTTCCTTTTTCATCATTTACGATTTTATTTTTGCTTTTAATCTTACAGACTTTGTCTACTGTGACAACCCAAATTTTTATAAATTATTAAAATAAAAATTTAATAATTAAAATTCTTATTATGAGGTGTTTTGAGTTTGAGTATGTATATATACGTGTTATATATGTTGAAATATGTGATCTGGTGTGAAGAGAAGTATATAGTCATATATTGGGAAAGTGAGGTTTAATAGTTAAGTTAACTATTGAAAAAATTAAATGAATTTTGTAATTAATTTTAAATATTTATTGAATTAAATAAATATTTTAATTTATTTATTTATTGAGATAAATATATGGTTGATAAAGTTATGGTGAATTAATTTAGTAACTAAATTGATTAATATAAATTAAATTGAATAATGTTAATTTTATTTGAAGGATTTAATTTAAGGAAATAATTAAATTAAATCAATTGCTTAATATTTAAGAAAATAATTAAATTAAATAAAATGTTGTTTTGATCTAATTTATTAATTAAATTAGATATGTAAAGATTTATTAAGTATATTACAATGAGAATTATAATTATTATAATTATAAGTTTGAGTTAATTAAATTAATTTAATGGTGTGACATGAAACTATATAATATAAAGATTAATAAAATAATCTAGTTTGGGGGATAGGTGGTAGCCAAACAAGGCCTTGTGGCCTTTGGCTTACTGTAACTTACGCCTATTGGTTTTGCTAATTGATATTCACGATTATCAGTTGGCTTATTTTTATTTCACGTATTCTTCTATAGCCTTAGAGCAAAGTTTAGAAAAAATAGCTTGGAAGCAAGAGAGAGTTCTCTGTGATTTTCAAGAGGAAGGAGGGAAATTGCTAAACCTAATCATCATCATCTTGTTGCTAGCAAGTAACCAAAGGAACAAGGTATAATTATTCTAGTGTAAACCCTTGTTTTTGAAATTTTTATTGCTAAATCATGTTATATATATATATATATATATATATATATATATATATATATATATATATATATATATATACACGGTGTTATAATCTGTTAATCATCGTTTGTAAGGGCTATTTGATGATCAAATTCGTGAGAGTTGGGTTGTAGTAAAAGTTTTCAAATAAAAGTGTTTATGTTATAGAATAAGAAAGTACAAAATTTCATGGTCAATACTTGTTGTAATCTGCGAATTGGTGATGGATTATGTTAGTATGTAAAGAAACGAAAACAACGTAGTATAAATTGTGTCAATTGGTTAAGAAACGAAGTTGTGGCGATTGAATTCGCTAAAAGTGTAAAAAATGAAGAAATTTGGAAAATTATGGTTTTGATTCTTCAAATATGTGTATATGTAATGTTTATATATTTGGAATGGTGTATAGCATGTTTATTGATGTTATTACATAAGTTTAGATGTTAAGTTTCATAAATTTCTTTAGGAATTGGGTTGGTTTTGGGAGTCAGGCTTGAAGCAGAGCTGCTGCGAGTCTGCACCAGCGCAGATGTGCCGGTGCCAAGGCTTGGGGCAGCGCAGCCGTACCGTGCCCTGAGCCTAGGTAGAGAAGTCTATTTATTTGAGGATTGTCAAGCAAGGGTCTAATCTAGTTACGCATGCAAGATAATGATGTAGAGACATAAGTGAAGAACTTAACCACATGTTAAGTACCAATTAAAAGAAATAATTTGAAAGTATAAGATAAAATTTAAATAATGATAGGAAGGTTAAGTTAATTAATTTAACTAACCCAATATACATCTAAAAGGATGTAGATGTAAGATTGTAAGAACTTGACTAAATGTTATGTAACCATTTAAATGAAGTAATTTAAAAGCATGAGATGGAAGTTGATTTAATTAACTTTAATGAAGATAATACATTAGTATAATGTAATATCAAGTTATGATGACTTAACCAAATGCTAAGTGTCGACTAAAAGAGAAGTATAAAGAAAATACGAGACGAAGGTTAACTAAAATAATGTTAACAACCATTATATGTCTAAGGTGATACAATGTTAACAACAATTATATGTCTAAGGTGATATAAAGGCAAGGTTAAAGACTTAACTGAATGTCAAGTGTCAATTAAAGTGGAATGTAATGAGAAGGAAAAGGATTTTTAATGTAATTAAACTGATTGAACAAAGAGATGTCTTAACAAGACTTAAACACTAGATTGAACATCGAGTGACAATTAGAAGGAAATGTTTTGTAATAAAAGGATAAGATGAAGAGTCAATGCAATCTAATTGATTTCATTGTATATATGTAACTGATGCTTGTATATATTAACTTCTAAACTATTGTAGGATAAACGCAAAGCAGTAAGTTGTAGTTGGTAAGCAACGAATCAGGCAAGTCTTTCAGTTCCTATTTGTTATGTGAACATGGTGATTAACTGTTTTAAATCTTTATTGGAAATAACATGATATGTTATATATATGTTGAAAGTATGAAACAATAAAGTCAATCTATGACTACGTTGATTGAATAAAGCATGCTGATTGAGTAAGGAACTCAATCTTTATATTTGTTGTACGAACTGTAACATGTATGTGATGTTAGTACAATGTTTATGAGATATATGTTGATGCATGTTATTATATGCTACGTGATGCATGAAAACTGTTAGATTTTGCTGGGCTATCGAGCTCAACCTTGCAAATAACCATTTTTGCTGGTTAAAGATTGAAGATGGCACTATGTGCTACTTGAATGAAGTGGTTCAGAAATAATATATTAAGATTTATATTTTTATCTAAAGTTGCTATTTCTTTAAACCATGATTAAGACTCATGAAATGTATTAAATGTTTTATGATTTATAGTTTTATATTGAGTTGTAAAGCTAGACTTAGAGTTATCTGATATGTAAAGGTTATCGGATTAAAATGTAAAATTTTATATGATAACAATGATATAGTGAATCATAAAATAAGATTGATTCAAAGACATGTAGTTGATAAAGGTTTTGATTCAGGAAAATAAAAGAATCACTGTTATATCAAGCCATAAGTAAAGATCCTCGAGCCTTTCGTTGTTGACTTCCTTGTGTGGAATGCACCAAAGCCAGACTTTCTGTAGGGGAAGCCGTGGATAACGGTGGCAAGTTAATAGATATCAATGTGACGTGTTATCCAAGTCTTTGGATGAGAGTCGCAGTTTTGAATGATATTTCTATTGTTAAGAAATTTCCTGACATATTCCTGAAGACTTCTTAGCCTACCCCAGAGAGTGAAATCAAATTTTGTATTGATCCCAGTACAAAACCCTATTTTTAAAACCCTCAAATATTTTCTTCACCCAAAATGAACGTAATATGTGCCAAAGACGTTAGCTCGAGCTGTTGAAGATTACGTCCATACCATTCAATACCATACTAGAAAAGCGAACGTGCTAACTGACGCGTTGAGTAGAAGAACGTATGCATTTACGAGTGCGAATATACGAACCTACGTGAAGATAGCGATTATACGATTAGAACTGACTTTAAATCGATAATGTTAAAGCCGCTCAAGCTACAGACTCAGAGATGATGAATGTGAAGAAGAAGGTTCAAGAAGGCGTTATTCTAGAAGCAACAGTCAATAAAGAGAGGAATTCTCAACCCTCGATTTTATTAGCCCATTTGAAATCCTTGATTGAGTAGGAACTGTGCCCTATAGACTCGCCTTAACGCTAAGTATGTCGTGTGTTTTTCACGTATTAATGTTACGTAAATATGTGGAAGGCCTGAACCACATTATTGATTTAGAACCGGACGAGATAGCGGAAGATTAAATGTATGAAGAAGTACCTGTTAAAATCTTAGATAAGAAAAAATATATTCTACGCTCAAAGGTTATACCTCAAGAGTTAGAATCTGACGAAGTGTCCTCATCTGTTCGGCATACCAGGTACGTACGTAAATTTTGACGGGAGATTGTGAGGCCACAAATTTTATGAATAAAGATTTAATTTTCTCGAAATATTTTTCTATATTATGGTGTGGATTTGAGATAATGTTATAGTTATGGGTAATATTTATAAATTTTGCAAAGTACGCAAGTTGTTATATAATATTCGATTGGTCGGGGAATATTTTTTTTAACAGAGAATATTCGTACGACAACACAATTATTGGTGGACCCCACAACGAAATTATTGTCGGATTGAGAAAATGACAAAAATATCTTTTTATCAAATAATGGCGGAAGTTTTACCGTTAACTGTTGGAATACCTGGTGGTTAAAATACAGTAATATGCGTTGTTGTACAGTAGCACATGGTATTGCACAGTATTTTTGAATTATTAATTCTTACGTACGAAGGCACTACTCAATAATTATTACAGTAATTACTGTTCAATATTTTATTTTATTGGTTCAATAATTGCTGCGTTGATATTTTATATTATTATTATTTCAATAATTGTCACAGCATAGTATTTCCCATTATCATATCAATAATTCATATTATTTAAATAATAGCATTATTGGCAATGTATAAAAAGTTCTGTCAAGGAGAGGTTTAGTCACCTAATTGCGCGTCAGTAAGGAGAAATCCTTATCGGAAAGCCCCCTCTTTCCTGGGAACGGCCTGGTTGTCATTATTGTGATTCTGTAATATTATTTGTGAATAATTATTTATTAATTTATATGATAAGGAAATATTTATTTTTATGTGGATATAAATGAAAAAATTTGTGTTGAGGTGTTTTATCAGTATTTTGTCAGAATAGAGGCATTAAAAATTAAATTAGTGTTCTTAAAGCTCTATTGCGTGAGTGATAATTTTGATCTGACCGTTGGATCGTTGTGATTTTTGGATATGTTATACATATATAAGTTGAGTATATGTCCACAAATTTTGAATCGTTAAAAATTAACGCATGATTTGTTATGAATTTTAAAAGGTGTTAAAAATCATCCGTTTATGGATTTCGAATATTTTCTGTCTAGAATTTGGAAAAACTTAAAGTTACAAAGTTGTAGAGAATTCGATTTCGTATGGAATGGACATAAAATTCATATTTTTCTGATAAAAGGACTATTTTTTATGAATTATTGAAGTTTTAAAAATTAAAATATTATTATTAAAATTATGGGTGGGACCCACTTTTGATTGGTGTAGAAAACATGTGCTGAATTGGTGGGACCCACTAGAGGTGGCTAAAATTTGGTCTTGGTTGGTGGCATGCGTAAAAGATAAGAAAATTATATTATTATTTTATTATTTAGTCTTCTATGGCGTTCTAGTATTTTTCTATAAATAGACGCTTAAGTTAGAATTGAAAATCACACCAAAAATAAGTTTTTTTTCTCTCTATATTATCGAGCGTATTTTTGTGAGTATTTAATACTTTGAGAGTTGCTATTCAGTGCAAGTTTCCTTCGGCTTTACATCCGATATTCTGATCAAAACTACTGTTATTTTGAGGTAAGGGATGTTATTTTTGTTCAATATTCGCTTGAAATAATATTTTCTTCCATACTCTGTAGTTTGTAAGTAATATTATTTCGTTTCAGATTTCGAATTCTATACTCGTTTTGTTAAAATTTTGGCTTCTATACTCCATGAAATTAGTAGAATATCCTTGATATTTGCGATTTATCCAGTATCTTTTCATGAAAATATTATTCTGAGCATTCTTGATAAGTTATAACTTTTTTGTGTCGGAGTACTATTTACGGGGTTACTATTCCCAAAGTACTATTCACGGGGTACTATTCACTCGAGTACTATTCACCTGGGATACTATTCATGATAAAAATTTATTCATTTTCGGTCTAAATTATTTTTGGTACAATATTATTCTTGAACTTTACTCTACAAAGTAGTATCATGTTGACAATTTGGACGTTTTTGATTTCTAGATAAATTAAATTATAAATCTTTAAAAATTTATCATTGAACTTGTTTTATTGAATTCTTATATCATTGTCATCATCCTCATGTTTATATTCTGTTGAAAGTCATCTATGGCCTGTAGTGCATAGATGGACATGGTATGATTATGACCAGGGATTATTCGGTATAATCATGACCGTAATGTTACAAATGATGTGGTAAAAGTCCTCATTGGCCCGTAGTGCATTGGTGGACAGTTGTTGGCATGATCATGACCATTGATGAATACACGAATATCCTTGGCCCATAGTGCATGGATAATTTGTGGTCGTGATACTAATGAATATCCTTGGTCGTAGTTCAGGGATGATGTGCATTATTTATTAAGTTGAGTCTCAGCGATAAAAGTGATGAAAAACCTTTTAAATTATAGAAGATAGTAGATATCATGCTCTACTTAACTCTTCCAATGGATTGCTTGTTCCGCTGTAGTTAAACATGATGTTTGTTATATTTTATCAGTTTAACACTGTTGAAGGCTAACGATAAATTATTATGCATTATCTCTTACTGGGCTAGTTGAGCTCACCCTTTTGCTTTCATTGTTCTCTTCAAAAAATGAGAACGTAACAGGGACTAGTCAGGAAACGGAGTGACGGTCCAGATGATAGCATTTGTAGTCCTCACTATTCTATGAAATAGCGTGATAATAAATGTATTGAGGACTTATTTTGAGTTTTAATACTGTCTAGAAGATAATATTTGTATTAAAACTCACAGCTCATGTTGTATATTTAAGTTTGTTTTTGTATTCTGTACCATGTATTTGGCGACTCAGAATGAGTGATGTATACCTATTTTGGGGACGTCACAACCCGAGCCACATTATTGATTAAGAACCGGACCAGATAGCAGAAGATTTAACGTATGAGGAGATACATATTAAAATCTTGGATAAGAAGAATATAGATACATATTAAAATCTTGGATAAGAAGAAATATATTCTACGCTCAAAGGTTATACCTCAAGAGTTAGAATCTGACGAGGTATCCTCATCTATTCGGCATACCAGGTACGTACGTAAATTTCGAGGGTGAAATTTCATAAGGAGGGGAGATTGTAAGACCCCATATTTTACGAATAAAGATTTAATTTTCTCGAAATATTTTTTTGAATATTATGGTGTGGATTTGATATAATGTTATAGTTGTGGGTAATATTTATAAATTTTACAAAGTACGCAAGTTGTTATATTATATTCGATTGGTCGGGAAATATTCGTTTTATCAGGGAATATTCGTACGACGACACAATCATTGGTGAACCCCACAACGAAATTATTGTCGGAATGAGAAAACGACAGAAATATATTTTTATGAAAATAACGGCAGAAGTTTTACTGTTAAACTGTTGAACTATCCGGTAGTAAAAGTACAATAATACGCGTGGTTGCATAGTAGCCCACGATATTGATTATTGATGCTTACGTGAGAAGTCACTCAGTTTTGTTCAATTATTGCTACAGTAATTGTTGCACAGTATCTCACATTATTTGATTCAATTATTGTCAATATTTTATATATTATTAAATCAATAATTGAGACGATACAATTATTCATATTATTATTTGCATAATTAACAATGTCTAGAAGTTCTGTCGAGGAGAGGTTTGGTCACCTAATTGCGCGCCAATAGGGAGAAATCTTTAGTGGAAAGCCCCATCTTTCCTGGGAACGACCTGATTGTTAATATTGCAAGTTATAATAATATTAATAAATGTTGTTAAAAATATTGAGGGGATTTTTATGAAGTATTTGTTGTAATTTTTGACGTATTTTATGGACCCCCATTTACCCATTTTTCAAAATAATTGGTAAAAAATTATTTAATATAATAAAGGTGGGGCCCACATGTGGGGGCCACATATGGGGCCCAATTGTGTTGAAAAACTGAATTGGAAATGGGGTGGGGGGAGGAAACGTATTTGGGAGGGAATTAGTATTATATATATATATATATATATATATATATATATATATATATATATATATTTTAGTTTTTTGTTTTTACTTGAATTTGCTTTGAATTCAATTGCCTGCAATGTTGGTAAGTCATCCGTGAATTGAATAATTTCAGCTCGTGAATTTTTGAATGTTCCGTCCGTGAAAAAATTCTAAACTGTGCCCATTCCATTCTCCTATAAATAGGATGCTTAGTTAGAATTGAAAATCACACAAGAATTAGAGAATTCTTCTTCTATAATATTGAGCGTATTTCTTTCGAGTTTTAGCTAGCTTTGAGTGTATAAAATAATAAAAGTTTTCTTCAAGAATATATCCGCTATACCAGTTGGAATACTCTTCTTTTCAAGGTAAGGAATGTTATTTTTGTTCAATATTCGCTTGAAATAATATTTTCTTTCATACTCTATAGTTTGTAAGTAATATTATTTCGTTTCAAATTTCGAATTCTATACTCGTTTTGTTAAAATTTTGGCTTCTATACTCCATGAAATTAGTAGAATATCCTTGATATTTGCGCTTCATCCAGTATCTTTTCATGAAAATATTATTTTGAGCATTCTTGATAAGTTTTTAAATTTTTCATGTCAGAGTACTATTCACGAGTTACTATTCACGAAGTACTATTTATGAGGTACTATTCAGTAAGTTATTATTCACTTGGGGTACTATTCATGATAAAAAAATTGATTCATTTTCGGTCCAAATCATTTTTGGTACAATATTATTTTTGAATTTTACTCCACAAAGCAGTATCATGTTGACAATTTGAACGTTATTGAATTCTGGATAAATTAAATTATAAATCTTTAAAATTTATCCTTGAACTTGTTTTATTTAATTATTATGTCATTGTCATCATCCTCATAGTTATATTGTTATGAAAGTCATCTTTGGCCATACTGCATAGATGGACTTCGTATAATTATGACCATGGATTATTCGGTATAATCATGACTGTAATGTTACAAATGATGTGGTAAAAGTCCTCATCGACCCGTAGTGCATTGATGGACAGCTTTTGGTATGATTATGGCCATGGATTCTCTTTAGCCAAGGGTGCAAAGATGAATTTTTTTATGGCATGATCATAACCGTTAATGAAAACACGATTATCTTTGGCCCGTAGTGCATGGATAATTCGTGGTCGTGATACTAAAGAATATCCTTGACCCGTAGTGAAGGGATGATTCGATGATGTGGATTATTTATTATGCTGAGTCTCAGCGATAAAATTGATGATAAATTCTTTTAAATCATAGAAGATAGTAGATATCATGCTCTACATGACTCTTCTAATGGATTCCTTGTTCTGCTACTGTTAAACTTGATGTCTATTGTATTTTATCAATTTAACACTGTTGAAGGCTAACGATAATTTATTTTGCATTATCTTAGTCGTAATATTTCTTACTGGGCTAGTTGAGCTCACCCTATGCTTTCATTGTTCTCTTCAGGAAATGAGAATATAGCTAGGAAGCTAGTCGGGGAACGGAGTGACGGTCCAGATGTTAGCATTAGCAGTCCTCACTATTCTGTGAAATAGTGTGACAATAAATGTATTGAGGACTTATTTTGAGTTTGAATACTATCTAGAAGACAATATTTGTATTAAAACTCACAGCTCATGTTGTATATTTAAGTTTGTATTTGTATTCAGTACCATGTATTTGGCGACTCATAATGGGTGATGTATACCTATTTTAGGGGCGTCACAATATTAATCATCTAATTTCTTTTCAATAATTATTATGCACTCCACTAATTAATAGAATATAATATTCCATAATATCACTAAATTAACCATATTTATTCTGAATTAATTAATCAACTCATATCCGAATCCATTCATGGATAACTTAATCATCATTTAAGATTTTTATTATCCTTATGAGTCCTTAATACACATTTCTTAGATTTTAAATTTCAAAAACTGATCTTACAGGCTGGCGCAGCCGCGCGGGTCTTAGGCTTGATATTAGCGCGGTCGCGCCACCTTAAGTTAGGACGCAGACATGTTATGCTTCAACAGAAACAGAACTTCACTCGCAAATCCTTTAACATTCTCCATACATGCTATCTTATTATACTAACCAGAATAAATCACCAATGACTACATTCTTAAATAATTTAGAGATTAAACTTAAAGTTTAACTCTTCTCTCTTTAATCTATACATTTAACCATATCTTAATATTAGTCAATAAATCTCTAAAAAATATTTATCTAAAGATATATTAATTTTCTTCTCTCGACAACAACGTACATATATACAAGTCTAAACCTAGCACGCATCGAGTCTTTAATAGTATTCAATATACTACACAGAGTGGTTTCCTACAATCAATCAATAAATTAGTTTTCGTCTCATCTACACTGCTTTCACAGTGAGTTAGATCGGCTACTAATTCGTATATTCCTCTGCTCTCTTAAGAAATCGTTTAGCCCAGCTTTTATACATCCACCATTAAAGGGTATGATTGCACTGCCTTAGACTTCATGCTTACTCGCACGCATACTCAAGAAATTGGTGATTATCAAAGATATTTTAATGTCGCCAACTTACTATAATAAAATAATTTCACATAAACTATTTAATCATCAATAGATAAATTTTATCCATCTTCTTACTAATTCCTCTCTATAATATATAATAACGACATATATTTATTAAACACAACATCACTTATCACATAGCTCACAATACCACATATGTCGTAACACACTTAAATATTCTTGTTCGAACCCATCTCATGCTTTAAGAATTTTATTTACTAAATTCTTATTTTAATATTTTCTAAAAATTCGGGTTCTTACAGCATTCTTCGGCGATTGTTCCTAGTTATTATCAGGGGTTGCTTCATAGCTGATAACTCTTCCACGGTGTGATTCACTTTGATCAGTGCCACGTGAGAGGTGGACTGTATTGGAGAGTATTATTGGGGCTCCTACACCTTTGCCTATTTCCTCAGGGGAATGTGCATGTGTTCTCAAGGCTTGACAGAGGCTTGGCTAGGATTTTACCTGTTTCTGTTGGTGAGTATTTCTCTTTTGATTTCCCATGTACAGGTTAAGAGTTTTGACTAGCAGTAGATGTTTGCTTTTGTGTTAGCAGTTTTGGGCCTATGAGAGGCTCCCATGTCTCCGCCCCATTAGCGTGTTAGGTTTAGATAACTATCCACAGGGATTGCGATGGCATCACTCCTTTTTGGCGTAGGTTCCTGTAGCTGAGGGTTTCACCCATTGTCACTTACAATTGGAGTTATTGACAATTGATGCCATCACTTGGGTTCCCTATTCTGGAGAACATTTGACAGTTGGCTTTGAGGATGGGTACCCGACTGGTGTCGAGTATGTGATATCCACCCGTCAGATTCCTCCCTTCACAGATGGAGGATGGGAGCTCTATTTAGGAGAGCGTGCTATAAGGAGCACCACATGAGAGATTTGTGTACCGATCTTGCCTCCTGTCAGACATTATTGGCCTGTGTCGCAATCGTCTGTCAGTGATATCCCATTGATGGGCATTGACAGCTTTACTTTGTCAGAGGGTTTGTTCACTCAGGAGGCATTCTACCGCTGGTGGTCCCCTTGTACCATCAAAGCCCAAAGTTGCGCCACTTAGTTCATGGGGGATATGGTTCCTGGATCCGTGATGATGATAGATTGGATGGCATGCGTCCGAGATCCTACCCATTTGACGCAGATTGACAGTTTGACCCGGTAGTTGGACCGGGTGCATTTTTTTATCCGATACTTGGGCAGAGATCCTTCAGAGGTAGATACTTTTGATCCTTCCAGCTTGAGGGCTGGCCCTTTATATGACCCATATGGTTTTATTGGTACAGATCGTCCCTTGTATAGACCTGACATCCCTCTTGGCGGAGATCAAGTGACTCAGGAGGAATTACATCAGGTGGACAAGATTGATGATGTAGACATCAACACCATTGACTTCTTTTGATGTATATTCTAGCTATATCTTTTGATATGTCTCTGTTAGATATTGGGTGGATATGCCCCATTCTTGTTATAACTTTTGATAGGCCTCTGTTAGTTGTAGGGCGTCTGTGCCCCATTTCCCTGTATTTTTTAGTTGTACAGAGATGATGTATTTAGATGATGATGTACTTAGGAATGTATGTATATTGTTTTCCACTCCCTACATCATATTGCCATCTATTATCTGTCATGCATGTATTATGTCATGTACATGTATGTCCAGAGATATTCAGCATTGACCCCTAGATGGTCTTATGATACGGCCCACACATATGTCTTCCTCGACAGTTAGCAGCATTGATCACACCCCACTAGTATTGGTAGTCTCATGGTGAGATTCTGGTATGATAGATTATACCCTTCAAACAGGGTGATTGTAGATCAGCTGCTATCGCATTCTATGACCCTCCAGATGTTCTAGGTTCCATTAGGCTTTGTAGAGGGCATGTTGGAGCATTGGGTACCGGAGAGGCAAGTTTTTCTATTTTAGACCCAGGAGTTGACTCCCACCTTAGAGGAGTATGAGCGATTAACGGCTTTGCCACTGGACGGGCCTTATGCTTAGATGGTTGTCGGGGATATGAGCCAACAGTTCATGACCCTCATCAGGTTGAGGCGTAAAGTAGCACAAGATGAGATTACATCTAGGCATGTAGTGTCCCAGCATTTTCTGATAGACAGATTTGGCTCACTGGATAGTTATGCACAGCACTCTGGGGAATTCACCATGTCGGAGGATCAATGGTGTGTTGCCAGAGTATATACATTCGTGATGTGCGTGGTGGCTTATTTATACATGCTATTGTATATGGATCATCTGAACATCGGTGTTGTTAGGGCAGTGAGAGCTCTCAGGGAGGGTCATACCATCATACCAATGATTGTGGCAGAGACATTGAGGTCGGCCACGTATTGCCATACCCATTCAGTAGGGGTATTTACAGGCAGCTCGGTCTTGTTGTATGTGTGGTTCATGTCACACCTGAGACCGATTGACACTTTCCGACGGTATGGGTACTATTTTTCCCATGAGATAGCCATGTCTTACTCCTTTCAGCCAACAGAGTGTACAGAAGCTGCATCCTGGTCGGTGTTTTTGGCAGGGATCGAGGATCCATTTGACATTTTGCCGTGTACAGGGTTCAGCTCTCCCTATAACTTCATTACTCATGCACCTAGCATGGATTATCTTCCTTTGGCTGGTTTGAGGGGCATGACCACATATCACCCACTGGATGTGATGTCACAGTTTGACCAGTTTCAGGATGCTCATCCTTTTGAGGGGGCATTAGGTCAGCGATTGTCTTCTCAACATTTGTCAATAGAGGATAGATCCAGGGTATATACTTGTTGGGATCAACGTGAAATGGCAGAGCTTATTATTAGCCATCCGGACTATTCTAAAGAGTATTCTGTATGGATGGAGGCAGAGATTACATCAGTCGGGGTCGTATCCACCCTTACCGGGGATTGAGATTATCAATGGGGAGCCCATGGAGGACATTAATTTTTCCACCGAGGAAGAGCCATTTGCTGGGTTGCCAGCAACTCTTGTAGATTCTCCCAATATGATTGCTATTGTGATCCAGCATTCAGCAGAGTATTTAGAGCAGAGTCTTCATCTGATGACCTTTGAGAGAGATCAGGCTAGGGCCTTGATGTTGATAGCTCTTAATGGAAGAGATGCCGCTCTGTTAGAGAGAGATCAGGCTAGGGCCTTGATGTTGATAGCTCTTAATGGAAGAGATGCCGCTCTGTTAGAGAGAGATGATGCTTTAGCTCATAGAGACACCGCTGTTGTTGAGTGGGATGAGGCCAAATCATCTAGAGAGGCAGTGCTTGTTGAGCGAGATAGTGCTATATCTGCCCGAGATATCGCTGTTACAGATAGTACTGTAGTGAGATCCCTTACTACTTGCATCATTGTAGAGATGAGCGCATATATTAATGAGTATAGTGTTACCATGCAGTTGGCTGTGGATATGTTGGCTCGTTTAAGGACCCTTGGGCAAGAGATCACAGAGTTACCTCTTTCTGAGAGGGATGCCATGTTGGACTTGATAGCACGTATATACACTGATTTGTAGATGGGCTTGTATTTTCCTGCACACACTAGCTTAACCATTTTTTTCATGTACAGTACATATTGTATATATCAAACAATATTATACATGGCAGGGAAATATATTTTAATTCACTTCCCTTTTAGACATGCCTTGTTACTTGCTTGATATTTACCTGTTTCTCCAGGGCTTGCGATCTGGATGTATTCTGAACTCCTCCTTGATGGATGGACATTGAGATATCTCAGGATCTTTTAGAATGGATCGTTGATCTGTGTGTATTCCCTACCATCTTTGGTGTCTTGGGATTGGTGTATGGAGAGGAGTGTCGCTTTCCTCTCTGAGGTTTACCGCACCATAGATCATTGCTGGTACTCCTTTGTATGGGGGAGCCCAGGTAATTGCATCTCTTATAGATTGGTGTTTCTCTTTGAGGAATGAACCGCAGCTTAGATGGTCGCCGATTCTCCCATTTATGTGGGGAGACCAGGTAGTTCCATCCCTTTGGTCTGAAGCCGATGAAGTGTGGTATATTGAAGGATGATCCCAGTACCGTTGATAATTTTTTATGTTTTAGTAGGGGTAAGACTAAACCATGAATGGCTGCCTACGTACTCCTATTGAAGAAGAGATCAGGTCTTCGTAGTTCAAACCTAGTGTAGAGGTTAAAAGTTGGATGTGCTAAAATGAGTGTAGAAATGTATTTGTTTTTATTTTTTATGTGGTGAGACCGGACCATAAAAATGGTTACCTACGTAATCCCGTGTATTGGGGAGATCAGGTCTGCGTAGTTCGCCCCGTGTACAGGACAGACTGCAGATGAAAAGTTTGATCACGTGTATAGGACAAACTAGAAGTGTGAAAGGTTTAATCCCTGGTGGGATAAACTGAAGGTGTGAAAGGTTTTAAAAACATGCGTTGAGTGAAGGGTCTGGTGACCCAAAACCAGGCTACCGGTTGGAAGGTGTGTTTGTCCCTGATGGGGCAAACGGATATGAAGAAAGGTTGTATGTAGTGAGAAAGGTTTAGAAAACTTGAACTGACTGGGGATCTGATGATCCAAACCCAGGATGCTAATTTTCTGGTAACTTCAGACATAGTATTGTTTCACGGTGTCCGAGTTGATGAGTTGTGGAAATTCATCGCCATCCATTTCTTGTAATCTGAGAGCTCCTCCTATCAATACCTCCTTGACAACAAACGGACCTTCCCAGTTTGGAGAAAATTTTCCTTTGGATTGATCTTGGTTGTCAAGATTTTTCTTTAAGACCAAGTCATGATCCTTGAATTTCCGTAACCGGACTTTTCTGTTGTAGGATCTGGCGATCCTCTGTTGGTATAACTGACCATGGAAGATAGCAGCGGCTCACCTTTCATCTATTAGAGACAATTGGTGATACCTATCTTGTGACCACTGGTCTTCATCTAGCTAAGCCTCTATCAACACTCTAAGGGATTCCATTTCCACTTTTATGGGGAGCACTGCTTCCATCCCATAGGTTAATGAGTAGGGGGTTGCCCCAGTGGAAGTGCGCATTTATGTTCTGTAGGCTAATAGAGTCAGAGGCAATAAGTCAGGCCATCCTTTGTGATTGTCGGACATCTTTTGCATGATCTTTTTGATATTCTTATTAGCCGCTTCAATAGCACCATTCATCTTTGGACGGTAGATGACGGAGTTGAGATGTTTGATGTGAAATTTACTGCACAACTCCTCCATCATTTGATTGTTGAGGTTTTTGGCATTGTCTGACACAATCACCTCTGGTTGTCCGTATCGACAAATGACATTATTTCTGATGAAAGCAATGATAACTTCTTTAGTAACCCTGGGGAAGGAGGCTACTTCTACCCACTTGGTGAAGTAGTCGAACATGGTGAAGATAAATCGATGACCATTACTGGCTTTGTGCTCGATGGGCCAGATCACGTCTATTCCCCACATTGAGAAGGGTCTGGGCGAACTCATATTGTGGAGCTCCCTTGGAGGGGCGTGGATAACATTCCCATGAATTTGGCATTGGTAACATCTCTTGACGTGATCATCACAGTCAGCCTTGAGAGAGAGCCAGTAATGCCTTATTCTTAGGATTTTCTTGACAAATAGGGGGGCTCTCATGTGTGGGCCACATACTCCACCATAGATTTCACCCATGAGCCTCTGAGCTTGGTCCTTTTCCAAACATCTGGGGAGACCTAGTCATGCATCTCTTTTGTACAGTGTGTCTCCGCTCAGGTAAAATTTCATAGCAATTTAATGAATCCACTTTCTTTCAGCTTAACTAGCCTTGATGGGTGTAGATCCATCTCGTAGATACTCCTTGATATGCTGATACCAAGGGTGTTGGATGGGAGGTAGCTCTATACTTCTCCAATGTAGTTCCCATAGGCTGGTGCCTTTTGTCGAGTAAATGTGATGGTTGGCATGTTTTCCTTGTCAAGTATATTGATCAAGGAGGCCAAGGTTTCTAGTGCATCCGCAAAGTCATTCCTATTCTGAGGAATGTGGAGGAAGGATATTTCTTCAAACTCTGAAGTTATCTGTAGAACCTGCCGATGGTAAGGCATTAAATATAGCTCTTTGGTGTGATAGATTCCAGTGGTTTGTCTGATTACCAATAAGGAATCCCCAAAGACAGTTAACCGTCTGATGCCCATTGATTGGGCTAGTTTTAGCCCCTTGATACAGCCTTCATACTCAGCTATTTTGTTGGTGTTGGCAAACTGCAATTTGACAGTGACGGGATGTTGTTCCCCTGTAATGGATACTAGAACTGCCCCAGCTCTAGAACCTTCCATGTTTATAGCTCCATCAAAATACATCTTCCATAGTTGGTGTGTATCGTCTTGACGGTGTTGCTGAACTGCCATTACCCCTTCATCGGGGAAGTATGTTTCCAAGGGTTTGAAATCCCCTACAGGTACGGCAGCCAGCTGATCCGTGATTTCTTGACCTTTGATAGACTGTTGCGTCACGTAGATGATGTCAAATTTTTATAGGATCAACTGCCGTTTGGACAGTCGACAATTCAACATGGGTTTGCTGAATACGTATTTGAGAGGATCCACATGGGATATAAGATGGGTTATGTGACCATGGAGATAATGTTGTAATCTCATGGAGGCCCATGCTAAAGCATAATAAGTTTTTTCAATCAGAGTGTACTTATGTTCACTGCTGCTGAATATTTTACTGAGGTAATAGATAGCTCTTTCTTAGCCTCTATCATCTTTCTATCCCAGCATGCAGCCTATAGCATTGTCATTGATGGACAGGTACATGAACAGGGGAACACCATTCCTGGGAGGTACCAAAACAGGGGCATTGATTAGCTACTCTTTGATTGTAAGGAAGGCTTTTTAACACTCATCATTCCATTTCATGGAAGAGTTCTTCCTTAATAACTTGAAAATAGGGTCACAAGTTGCCGTGAGTTAAGAGATTAATCGGCTGATAAAGCTGATTCTTCCCAAAAATCCCTGTATTTCCTTCTCTATCTGAGGTATGGCCATTTCTGTGATGGCCTAGATTTTTGTGGGATCCAACTCAATCCCTTTGTGGTTGAATAGGAATCCTAGCAACTTGCCTGATTTAACGCCAAAGGCGCACTTGACTGGATTCAACTTCAAGTTGTACTTACGCAACCTGTTGAAGAGCTTGTTGAGATGGTCTAAGTGGTTTTCCTCCCTTCGGGACGTGACAATGATGTCATCCATGTTGATCTCTATCTCTTTATGCATTAAATCGTGGAAAAGAGCCATTATGGTTCGCTGATAGGTAGCTCTGGCATTGATGAGGCCGAAAGACAACCGTTTATAGCAAAAGGTTCCCCAATAAGTGATGAATACAGTTTTCTCACGATCCTCTTCAGTAACCATGATTTGATGGTACCCTGTAAAGCAATCCACAAAGGAGTACATGTCATACTGAGCTGTATTATCAATGAGTATATGGATGAATGGCACGGGAAAGCTATCTTTGAGACAAGCTTTGTTCAGATCCCTATAATCCACGTAAACTCGCACCTTTCCTCCGGGTTTAGACACGGGGACTATGTTGGATAGCCACTCAGGGTTTGTTGACACCATGATAATGTCGACTTGAAATTATTTCACAATTTCTTCTTTAACTTTTAAACACCACTCAGGTTTTAATCGCCTGAGCTTCTGCCTGACTAGCTTGAATCCCTCTTTGATGGGGAGGCGGTGAATGACAATGTTAGTGAACAAACCGACCATGTCTTCGTGAGACCATGCAAACACATCCTGGAATTGGGTCAATAGAGTAACCATGTCAGTCCTTTTGTTTAGAGTGAGGTCCGCACCAATCTGGATTTGTTTGGGGTTTTCTGAGGTTCCGAGGCTGAAAGAGGTGGTTTGATCAATATTTGGTTTGGGTTTGTCTTCGACGCATTCTTTGATCTCCTGAGATATCTCATAGTCCTCTTGTATTTTTGTGACGCCCCCAAAATAGGTCCACACGACCCATTCTGAGTCGCCAGAAATCAAATACAAACTTCATTTATACAACTGTTGAACTGTCGTGCAGAGTATGACAACACATAAGCTGTGAGTTTTAATACAAATATATGTAACTCTCATGGTGCCTCGACCACGACACCTTACAATGGTACTTTACATAAAAGTACAATCAATAATTGTTTTAGAAATTAAAATCTTTGGAAAATGCTCAAGGAAACCTTCGTACATGGGAGGCCATGCATCTAAGTTATGATAGATATCATATGACTCGAGAATTATCATTGGTTGACCCAATAGACCCTAAAGAAAAACGAGAAGATTACTATCATGTTCTTTCTAATGGTGAGTCTTCTCTTGACATATAATTATCTCCATTGTCTCCAATTAAGAATTATATTTCAACCAAACCCCAAGATTATATAGGTAGTGCTCATAGATATAATCAGCAAGTGCATGTGCACAACCCTGTCTTATGATAACATGAAGTCGTCTGTCATTAGGCATCTTGTATGATAGTGGCAAAACACCCTTCCAAAGTTGGGTTCACCTCACCCTATTCGGTTCACCAAAATCAACGGTTAAAATGACGTATAAAATACGACACACTTATCTAAAATTCTCAATAGAATTATTTTTATATTGTTTTAGGGGAACATCAACAGCTATAGACCATCGTTTTATTCCCCAGTTATTCCCGCTCGACCCAGCTACACTCTTATTACCTGAAAGGAATTGTGAAGCAAAAGGGTGAGCACAACTAGACCAGTAAAGAATATCATGGCTAAAGATAATTAAATTATCAATAGCCTTCATCAGTAATGAATTAGAGATTTAGAACATATGGTAGATGATAAAACTTTTCAACCATAGTTGCAGCGGAACGAGCATTCCATTAGAAGAGTCAAATAGACCATAAAGTCTATTATCTTCTCCATGTTAAAAGTCCACCAATAATGTTTTAACCCTGCAACATCAATCAACAGTTCCTATCCACAATCATGTGAATAACTCATAATCATAATTGTAGTTCTAAATTCTTCTTCTCATCCAGGACGAAGATAATTTTCATCACTTGTTTTTACCTGAAACATCAAAGATCATGGTTATACCAAATCACAGTTCCTGTTCATAATCATACTAATAAATTCATCTTTGCACTACGGGCCAAAGATATTCAGTAACAGTTCATTTTTGCACGCACTACATGCCAAAACATACAACTGTATTTTAGAAGAGTCAAGTAAAGCATGATATCTACTATCTTCTATGAATTAAAAGTTTATTATCAATATTATATCGTTGAGACTCAGCTCAATACATCACCGAATTATCCATGCACTACAGCCAATGATATTCGTTAGTATCACATCTATGAATTATACATGCACTACGGGCTAAGGATATTCATTAGTATCACGACCACGAATTATCCATGCACTTCGGGCCAAAGATATTCATTTTTTCACCAATGGTCATGATCATGCTAAACAATAATTAATCTTTGAACCCTTGGCCGAAGAGAACGCATGGTTATGATCATACCAACATATGTCCATCAATGCACAACGGGCCAATGAGGACTTTTACAACATCATTTGTAACATTACGGTCATGATTATACAGAATAATCCATGGTCATAATTGTGACGGCCCCAAATCCGGGTCCCAAATCACCACGGATCTGATACAATCATTCTATAACTATTGCGGAAGATATAAACATAATTTGTTTATACAATACACTTTACACATATTTTCCCAAAATCGAGTAACCTTAACTTATACACAATACATAACCTATTTAACTTACAATAACATTATTATTATACAACTATTATAAATCTAATCGCACACATTCACTTTAATATGGAACTGTCTTTAACCTTTCCTTATATCCGACGCGTTCGTCTTAATCTGCAATGGTTATCATGATATAGCAAGGGTGAGCATAAGGATTGCCCAGCAAGTTTAAATTCAATAATATAACGATATATCATGATTGAAAGAGTCTGAATAATAAGCTGGCTATAATTCAACAATATAATTGTGAACTAGCAGGAACAAACTTTTGACTGAACAAGTATATAACATGAACAAATATATCTGGACCAAACGGTAATGAAGGTGATCAGCCTTTCATACTTGAATTATACATGCAATATGTACAGAGTACAATTCTACATGGCAATTAGCAATAATTCACCATAAGCATATTCGAATGAAACAACTCTTAGTAGAGTTAAGTAAAAACAAGCTTGCCTGAACCGTTGATTACCGCTACGCAATTTATAACGCTTTATCTGAAGACCTAATATTAGTAATATAGATCTCCAATATTAGAATAATATCATCACAATATAATACTATTATATATATATATATATATATATATATATATATATATATATATATATATATACATAGAATAACCTAAACACATAACACATAACCATATCCATCTATAACACATATAAGACTCGATGTCAAGTCAAACTATTGCAGTCTGAGTTGAACCCGACACAAATCTGACATCCCGACGGTCTAGTCGGACAAAACTTCGAGTTTAAGTTCAATTAAACTCTACCTAAATACTTAACAATTAACTTAAATAATTTTATTATCAGTCAAAATATTTTTCTAAGTCTCATAATAATTTCCACATAATTATTATCATTTTATCATGAATTTTCAATCATTAATAACGTATTTAAATGAATTAAATACCACATAATTCTTTTATCATTAATATTTATTTATTATCAAATATTAATAAAATACATGTCATAATATTATAATATATTTATAATATCACAAAGTATTTTTAATACTTTAAAATCAACTTTATATGATTTTTAAACAATTAAATTCATTATCCGATAATTGCTATTAATATTAAAATATTAATATTTTCATGACAAAATATCAAAAGTTATATTTTATAACTTAAAATATTTTTCTAACACTTAAATAATTTTTATATGATTTATAAATCATTAATTCTATTTTTTCATAATTTATTTAATATATTTATTAAATAAACTAATTATCATTAATATTGATTAATTAATAAAATTCATCACAAAATATTAAAAGTCACTGAAAATATCTTTAAATATTTTCTTATATTATAATATTATTTTTTTATGATTTTTCATGTATTAAAATTATTTTTAAATTATTTATTTAATATTATAATTAAATAAATTAAATACCATTTATATTCCAAAAATATTAAATATTTATAAAATATACTTTAAATAATTAAAAACTATTTTTCAGAATTTAAAATAATTTTTTAGAATTTATTTAGTATTTTTAATAATTAAAAACTATTGTTTTTCTATTTATTTAATTAAAATATGTATTTTCCGAAAATAAGTGCCACTAAAGGGCCCTATAGCGACATAACCGTCGCTATAGGTGTTCTTGAGTGTTCTTGAGCCTGTTCTTTATCAACCCAGATTTTCTTGTCAGACACCAAGGTGCCCCCTTTGACCAGTGCTAGATCGTTTATCTTTAAGGTTTCTGGGCTGATTACGTGTTCATGGCATAGTATAAATGTAATACTACATCTACAAACGGATTACATGACCAAACAATAACACCACTGAGAGATCTAAGCTCTCAAATTACATGTCAGAGGCTGCTGGATTCTTTCTGGGTTTTCCAGAATTAAAGGTGCCTATTTTGGATCCTTAAATCTTAGCTTCCCAGACTCAGTTTGTGTGATATAATGATTTGATTGTATAGAACACATTCTAGAGTACAACTTTATTATATCATAACATAATAACATCCTAACACAAGAAAGATTAAGGCTGGTCAATCTACTGTCAGAGAAGCTGCTCTTGACGATTTCTGGGTTTCCCAGATTTCACCCAGGCAGTTGGTCAACGTCTATTTGACCACTCACAACCTTGATTTTGTTATGGATATGGATGATATAATGACTTTTTTACAGGTAGATCGCATACCAGACTACAACATAACAACAAAAACTTGGCCAAAATGACAAACAACTGCAAGATCAAGGGCTAGCAAAACTTGTCAGAAGCTATCTGGGCAAATCTGGGCTGCCTAAATTCTCACTTTTCGTGGTTAGTCAACTGAGTTTGACCACTCATAACTTGAAATCTACACATGATATGACCATGTTTCCAAGTCCAGATCATAGATAACATGACATACTACAAGTTTAAAACTTAAAACAACATTAACACTTAACATATAAAGATCAGGCCATTTTTCAAGCATTTCCCAGATTTTTAAAAACTCATATTTCGAGCATCAAGATGATATGGATCTAGGTTTTGACAACCCAGATCATCAAATGACACCCCAAAACACAACTTTAACCAACAACTAACATCAAACAACATGAATCACATGATTTTCGAAATTTAGGGTTTATACCTCTAAAAGCTTTGATCTTGATTTCTGATCTTGATGAACTGATCTTGTCACTACAAAAAAATGGAGCTTCAGCAACAACCGATTTTCGTTGCTAAAGGTGCCAAATTTCGTTGCAAAAGGGTTTTGGCAACGACTTTACTGTCGTTGCGTCTTTCGTTGCGGAATGAGCGTTGCTAATTGTTTCGCAACGAACGTATTTTTTTCGTTGCCAAAAGTAATACATTTTGCAATAAAATTTGGCTTTCGTACAGAGATATCGATCCTTTAGCAACAAAATATATTGTTGCAGAATAATTAAAATTTCGTTGCTAAAAAGCCCATTTCGTTGCAAAAGCCTGCTAATTGGCAACGAAATGAACTCTTTTTTTTTTCAACGATCATGTATTTTTGTTGCAATTGACACCATTTTGCAACGACATTTTACGTTGCAGTAAATTATGAAAATTGTAGCCTAAGCTTGCTTTCGTTGCGAAATATAAACTTTTTAGCAACGATTTTCGCTGCTGATTATATTATTTGGCAACGACATTATACTGAATTAGCAACGAAAATGTTTGTTGCTGGTTATTTTTCAATAGCAACGAAAGTCGTCGATTAACGACGACATTATTTGTTGTCGTTTCTTTATACGTGCAACGAAAGTTGATATGATTTGCAACGATAAAAAATGTTGCCTTTTATTTTAGTATTAGCAACAATATCCTCTCCGTTGTTATTAGGTTAATTTTTCGTTGCCAAATATAAAATTTTTAATGTCATTATCAACAAAAATTTGTTGCTAAATGTATAAAAAATTATTGCTATATTAAAACTTGTTCAATGCTTTGGTAACGACTTATATTATTGTCAAATCAAAACTTGACATTCTTTTTGTGTACCTGACTGGCTCAATGTCCCCATAGCAAATAATGGCAAAAATACAAAAAACTAAAATATTATTAACTTAATAAAATCATCCACTACATAATCATTCATTATCTTTACAACTAACCATCTAAAGCTGCCACAGTTCTTCAATCCAAGTGTATATCTACATATATAGAGAGAGTACACTTCATAATTTCGTCCCTTATCTTCCGTAAACGTAGCACATAAATTTGATACCCAGTATTGTAAGGCATGTAGAAGCAGCCTTCCTGCACATATTTAAAAATAATAGCAAGTCAGGAAAAAAATAGAAGGCCATGCAAGAGTTTAACTCCATTAGACATAAGTCAACTACTTCAGGTCACAGCATGGATCTGTCTTCTTCAGTCTATTCCATGCAAATCATATCATTGTTTGAATGAAGAAATTATAACTTTTTTGAAGCTTCATATCATATTGCTCTGGCCTTCCTTTGAATCTCCTAACATTTTCTACCTTATTTAATTCATTGATCTATAAGTTAAAGCTTATGATGCCAGAAAATTGTAAAAATGATTTGCACAAGTAACTAGACACGAATAACAAATTATTAGTAAATGTGAATTATCTTCGAGGCCCCAATTTCAGAAATGCTCCAATGACTGAAATATATTATATCTCCAAAAGACTAGGGTTAAGATAATAGAAGAAAATAAATTGTGTAAGCTTGACAATATAGGTGCAGAAAAATCTTACCTTAACATCATAACTGACGTATGCATGAAATGTTGATAAACTCCAAACAATTCTATCAAGATTTTTGCCTTCCACATGCCTATCAAGATTTAGCTCATTAAACCACACATGATAAACGTATATTGTAAAAAAATTATCACAGAGGCAGTAGAATTAAAATTCAACCTAAAAGACTATCCTATTGTACTATGTCTAAGAGTTGCTTCAGGAAAGGATAACGCGCCTGATCAAGTAAGCACCAAACATGCCACTTCTTTTTTTGGTCAATATAGGGAATGTTAGTATCTTGATATGAAACATGCCATTTTCTAAATGCCACTTGACAAGAACATAACAGAACTGAGGGCTTACTGCTAAATTTGCCTCCAAGTTACTGAACTACTATGAAACAATCATGCAAAAAAGCCAAAGATGCTTTATGTTTTCCACCACTAGAGTACCAATCTACAACGAGGATAGGTGTTCCCAAAAATGAATTCCAAAATTTTCATATCATAGCACGAAATACATACATTCTCCTCGTGAGTTTTACCAATAGCACTATCCAAATATCTAAGAAAGATTTTATCTTTCACATTGTTTGAGCCACAGTTTGGCTCTAGCATCACAAGTTCAGATAGCCAACTGCACAATATTAACACTTGCCATGCTGTTCGCATCACAATTTTTGAATTAAGTGGGCAAAGAAGCAACCGCAGCCCAACCTGCATCAAAAGAATAATATAATAATATAGTTCTCAAGGTACTGAAATTCACACAGATTATTATTCCTCAAAACAATAGAATCACCCTAGTTACCACTCTTGCACACTTGCAGAAGCTAATAAAAGCAAGTTGTATAAATTAGCTCAAAATATATTATCTTCAATAATAACATAATCATAACAAAAAGGTTTCATAAAGAACAAGTCACCCTATCTAAGACTGTAATAGTCCAAAAATTTAGCCAATCTCTATAATAACTCCAGTGAAAGTAATTACTTAACTCATAACACCATTTTAGTTATTTTGCATCATCATTTTCCAAAACCAATCAACGGAGAAGTTATATACGTCACGTCCTTCAGCTCCTTTAGTTGGAGTCGTTATTAACCAGAGATATACCTATGATTTAGACCTTTCAGTCAAACATTTATTTACAAACCACAATAGACAGCAATCAAAACTTCATAGAAAACAACAAGGCATCTATTATTAACAGTCCATAAACATAGTTTTAGATACATTAGTAATCCTGAAACTAATAATTTCATACATTATAGAATCATACTTTTTGAGTGTCGATCATCAAACAGCTCATATTATTTTAAAAATACAATATAACAGCTTGTTGTATTAGTTTTAAAACACTAGCACTTTAATGATTTCCAGAATTTTAATGATATGGACGAGTAATTTGATTTAAATGAAAAGAGATGTAAATTGATCTAAATTCTCAAGTATCTTTTGCTATATAAACAATTATACAAACATCGACATACATTCTACAGAGTGATTAATATATTACTGTGACTTCAGAATCTCTTTCAATTATGAAATAATGATGATACTATTGAATTGAATTGGTTAAGAAAACAATGCATTACCTCGCTTGCGATGCTGGATCCAAGTAGAGCCATCAAATAATTTTAATATCAGTATCTGCAATTTCACAGTAAAACCGAAAACAGAGATCGAGCATGAAGAAATTTCGTATTCAAATCAAATCATTCACTAATATTAGGAAGATTTCCAGCTCTTTTCCATCATGAGAGGAGATATAGAAAGAGGCAACATTTGTAATAAAAACTAAAATTCTCTATGGTTATTGAAATCAAACACTTCCTTTCCTTTTCTTCGGGTGAGCTTTTAACTAATTTGTTTACTATAATTTTTCTCACGAAAAAGTCTCTCTCTCTCTCTCTCTCAATATATATATATATATATATATATATATATATATATATATATATATATATATTAGTTGTGTCATGTGCCTCCAACACTACATGGACAGTGGGATTTATCCCAAATTTTAGACGGCCCAGATAATTTATTAGGGCGAGCGAAAAATTCAAAATCAGTTTATTTTCAAATTTGAATGCGAATATCCTTGATATGCCTTTATCAATATTTTTCTGTGAAACTTTATTGAATACTATACCACCCTCCCTACACTTCTTTCATATTGGGTAAGCTCAGCAATATTTGTGGTTTCTTTTAAATGTGCAGCTACTCTGTTGGAATTGTTTTACATGTATACTCTACAGTTAAGGCTATTAAGACGAAAGATCAACAAGAACAGCAAAAGTGGCTCATATAGCCTAATAGACAAGCAATAGAGACAGAGACTAACAGCACTAACAGCACAACCAACAGCCCAACAGCAAAGTAGCCAGACAACAGCAAAACAGACCCAGCCAAACCCAGTCTCAAAACAGCATTGACCCAGCAGACCCACCCACCATGCAAACCAGATCATATAAGAACAGCAAAGAGACAAGATCTTAACGTATATTCTGAAAGATCTTAGGCATTAATGATATTAAAAAACACTATACTTCAGGCAGCAACAACAAGAAGCCATAAACATGTGAACATAAGCTGAAAATACTGTCCAAAATAAGTTGGAAGGAATTGAAACCTGAAAAGAATACCACCCCAATTAAATTGAAAAGTAAAGGGTAGCAATACCCACACACTGGAAATCTCATATTCACCATTGCAACAGCTATACATGAACATGATAAACCAGAGTTTGATACGCGCTTTCACCACCCATATATGAGAGATTAGGACAAAATTGAGGTGCATTTCATGTTTCCTACAAGTTACTTGCTACCGCATATTCAGTGCACTTGCTACCTAACAATAAGAATACGTTTCATTATATCATTTATTATTGTAAGTTGTAAGGACTTTGATATTGGTTACTACTGAGGAAGAGATTCAACTAAATAAGTGTTTTAAGTGAAAATGACTCATGGGAGAAAGAGATATTAGATTGAACTATCTAAATGTCTACAAATAAAGAGGCACAGAACAATGTATCATTTCTGCCACACCAATTAACAACAAATAAATTAGAAAAAGTAATGCAAAGCAAAATAGTTAATCAGTGAAAGGAAAGTTTTGAAAGAAACTACTTCTACAACATGAATTATACTAACCTTTAAGATCTGTTATTCTACAAATTAATAGCCTCTACTCTAGATGCATATAAATGTTATGGGTACTAACATGTGTTCTCTCCAACTAGTAAGTTTTAGTATGACCAAGTAAAAACAATGAGATGTATAGATCAAGCAATCATTTTTACTTTGTATAAGAATTAGATGTAGTGCCAAGTAATTAGCCAAAATCCTAGAATGATGCAACAGAATGGCTCACAGAGTAATCTAGTTTTGTCACAGAGTAAAAAATATATAGTGATAACAAGCTTAATAACTTAAATGGACAAACTAGTTCAAGGAAATACACGGCTGTAACTTGAGATGAAATTTTTTACAACTCAGTAAACATAGTCATCGAAAATAATTAATTAACCTTCACCAGTTCATGATATCAAATTTTGAATCTAACCAAGTGAAAGTAAAAGAGACCAACAATATCTCCACAGCATCTTTGCAATTTGACAATCAAATCAACAGCCACATCACACATGGAACAGATAAAACCCTGGCCCTGTGTATATAGGGTTGTACTATTTATTTATTTTTTGCACGCTTGTTAATACTGGTTTAAAACTACAAAAATTAAATAAATTTTGATGTGTAAAGCAAAAAAAGGAAATTTCATCAAAATTGGTTTATTTATGTGTATATAGTATGTATCTGGAAAATAGTTGTTTATATATATAAGGAATTATGGATAGACCCCTGACATGCAAAGACTGTAGCTTTCTGCAATAAATTGTGCTTCATAGCATAACACCATCAATTTTCAGAACCATTATAATCAAAATTGTAGCTGTCATTGCATAGTAACTGTCAATTAAAAGGTCCAAGTTAACAAAGCCAACAAATTAAAATCTCACATTATCCCAATCCATGGAATTATATAATAAAGATCCCAAAAAAAAAATTAACAAGAAATCCAAGGCTCCAGCGTAGATCATCAAGGTCTAAAACATGGCTCAGTGGAAAGCTCAGACTTGTGGCAATTTTCAAACCAAAATAAGAAACACCCATAATTCACAATACCAAGTAAGAAAAAAAATTCCAAATTTATGAAAGAATCAAAAGATTACCCACCTTAGAAATCATAAGCCTAACTCAAAATGATCAAATAACCCGTAAAAGTGTTCTTGAATCAATAACAAGACATCGTCTAAATGATCGAATAACCTGTAAAAGGGTTCAAATCAAAATCAGATGTAAGTATCAAAGTATGTAACAAGTAATAACAAACAAAACAAACATACCAATTTCGAGACTCAAGAGGCCGTCGGCCAAGGCGTGTTTGAGAGCCGAGAGGCGGAGGCCGGAGAGAGGCGACGGTCGAGACTCAAGAGGGCAGAGGCAACTGGCAAGACTCGAGACTCAAGAGGCAAGAGTGAAAACTGAAGAAAAGAGGCTGAGGAGTGGGCTAAGGGCTAGGGCAAAATGGGATCTGAAATGGACTCGGTCATAGACTCATAGTCTTAGATAGTAGATAATAATAATATTATAAAATTAATTTTTTTTAAGTATTAAGGTTCGGTTATTTGGGGGTTATTTGGATACCCGAATAACCTGTTTTTTAAAAACCGAAACCGTAACGGAATACTGAGTAATAATTCGGATATAACTGAAAAACCGAAATAATTCGGTTAAAAAATTTTGATCCGGTTCGATAATTCGATTTTATCCATTTTTTGCTCACTCCTAACAACAACCAACAAAAGTTCCGAACTATACTTAAAAAAAGGAGTTGATTGTATGAAAAAAAGGGCTGTTTTTGCAGGAGAGACTTTTTCTTATAATTTGATAAATAATTATTTTTTTTGAATAAAAAAATTGACGGCAACAAAAAATTGTGTTAAATTCCAAAATACTAGCCCTTTTAAAATATATTAAATTCTTATTGGTTAAAAGGAATTGTTATTTCTACAAAGCAATTTTGATATTTTTATTTACACAAATGTGGGTCTCATTTACTAATTCATGTGATAAGAGACTTGTAAAACTATCAAATTTTCTTATGAAAATATCAATTTCCCTAGTTAAATATTAGTAACTTTAAAATATGTTGTTAAATTCTCAATGTATACCAAATATAGTTTATAATTTTAAACTTTAGTTAATGTAATTAAAATGATTAACATGTACCTTTAATAGAATATATACTTAAAATTTAAAAATTATTTTATATTAATTTAATATCTATCTTTAAAATTAAAAATATTTTTGTGAAAATATATAATTGATTCTCTAAGATTTACTTCAAGTAAAGTAATGAAGAATTTTTTCCTAACAAAATAATTGTCACTAATTACATATCGTGAATAAAATTTATTTCATAAATAAAAAATTTCTTCATTAGTCCCTCACAAAAAAGGCTTATTTGAGAAGGAAACAATTCACTCACAAAAATTCCTTCACAAGAGCCCCAATTTCTTGTAGTGAGCACACATATGCATATACTTAAATAAATAATAAAACAAACAAGTAGAATTCAATTATGACTCAAACAAATGTAAAACAAATAGTCTGAAATGACTTATTTGGTCAAATTCAAACTCATTCAGATGCATTCAGACGTAAATAAATATAGCCTGATACTTGTATACATTTCCCTCGAGAGCTCTTCGTTGCTTTTTAACTTATGCTCTCGATAATCACCAATTATTGATATAATAGAACAACTAGATATAAAATCTCTTCATTATAATTTATTTAAAGCAACTAAAACTTTATTTTTTAATAAATAAGTTTAATAACTGGTGCAAAATACAACTAAATTTATAAATAATTTATTAGATAAATTTTAAATATGACATATTTTAATGACAATATTTATAATAATAATTTGATTAATTTTAAGTGATATCATTATAATATATCACTTTAATTGGAATAAGAATATAAAAAAAGGGACACCATATTTGGTTTGCGAATTTGAGAAGTTATTGTAAGTTTATGAATTTGATAAGCTATTACAAATGAATCTATGATGCCCAAACAAAAATACCAATAAAAGCGAAAAACTTTAAATATATTCGAATTCGTATTCCTATTTGAAATTTGTATTCGAATAACCTTATTCGAATAACTATATATATATATATATATATAACCTTATTAACTACATACAATTTAGTTTTAATCTTATGTAACATTTCATTTGTTCATGTTTAAAATATCGTTAAATTAATTAAAATTTTCATTCCGTAAACGTTTTGAAGAGTTGCATAATATATTATAAGGGTAAAATGCAAAGTTGACCACTGAACTTTAGGAGTTTTTGGGTATTGAGACATTTTCTTTTGGTCAACGCAAATTGAGCCCCTTTCTATTAAAAAAATTGGACTTCGAGCCCCAGGTGCCACATGTGCGTTGACCTGCGTACGTGGCGCCTACGTGGCAAATCTGCGTGGGCATTTTTTATTTTATTTTACACGTGAACGGGCTGACTTGGCAAATATTGAACTTCATCCCAAAAAATATGTTGATGCACAAAATTCGAATCCAAGACCTCCAGTTTAGAATATTGATCCAATGACCACCTGAGCATATGGGCCTAGTTGCTATTATTTTGCAAGGGTTAATATTTATAACTGAACAAATTATTTTCCTCGAGATAAAACGGATCCCTGTTCCTTAGATCTATTACGTACGTACATACATAAATGTACATAACTAATTGCGTGATAATAATAATAACAACAAAATTCTATCTTAAAAATATTAAACGCATACACTTATTTTCTGTTTAGATTCTAATATTGAACCTTAAATCAAATAATAAAAATATTCAAAATTCTCGGGTTGTCACAATAATCATACCAATCAACAGTCCATCTATGCACGTAAGCCACATATGATTTTCATTACAATATAAGCATAAGGATGATGACAATGATATAAGCATTAATCAAACGAAATCAAGGATAAATATTAAAGACTTTAAATTTATCCAAAGTTTAAAAATATCCAAATTGTCAACATGATACTGCTTTGTAGAGTAATATTCAAGAATAATATTCATATATCAAAAAAAAATTGGACAGAAAAGAAATATATTTTTCGGGTGAATAGTACCCCGTGAATAGTATCCTATGAATAGTACTTAGGGAATAGTACCTCGTGAATAGTATCCCGACATGAAAAATGCCCCAAATACCCGAGTGAATAATATTCGAGTAAATAGTAACCGGGTGAATAGTAACCCATGAATAATAATTCGACAAAAAAAGTGCCCCAAATACCCGAGTGAATAATATTCAAGAGAATAGTAATCGGGTGAATAGTAGCTCGTGAATAGTACTCCGGCATAAAAAGTGTCCCGAATACCCGAGTGAATAATATTCAAATGAATGGTAACCCATAAATAGTAACTCATAAAAAGAAAATACAAAAAAAAAACGATATTCCATGACGAGTACAAAAGAAATGATATCTCATACGAGTATAAAAGAATATACGAACTGCAAATAGATTTTCATCCGCCATGCAGTAATCCATTTAGACAGATCATTTTCACAATTTAATAAAGAATGAATACGAAGGGTCATTCACCATGCATGCGGTAGTCCGCGTAGACAAGTTATTCCAACAGAATAATAAAGAATGGAATAACAAAAGGATTTCACCATGCACACGGTAGTCCGCGTAGACAGGTTATTTCAACAGAATAATAAAGAATGTAATAACAACCCGTACGAGTATTGAAAGAAAATAACTTTCTTCATGAATACGAAAGAAATAATACCCTTTACGAATATAACAAATAATATCCCTTACGAATACAAAAAATAATATCCCTTACGAATATTGAACGAAGATAATATTCCTTACGAATATGAAAAATAATATCGTAAGCGAATATGAAATAAATAACACCCCTTATCTTAGTAGAAGATTGACTACTGAAGTAGGGTAATAGCAGAATACTCCTCTTCTTTCTCTAAATAGTTTCTCTCTCTTAGTAGAAGATTGAAAACTGAAGTAGGCTAGTAGCAGAATATTCCTCTTCTTTCTCTCTATAGTTTCTCTCTCTAGAGTTTCAGTGAATTCGTAAGAAATAATAAAGGAATGAGCTTCTATTTATTGGAAAAAGGACTGAATAGTAACTAATTCATGAACGACCCAGATTAATTTACTTTTAAACGGACGGTCCATATTGATTTACTATTAAAACTTAAAGCAACGGTCCATACTGATTTACTATTAAAACTTTAAACCAGCGATCCATATTGATTTACTATTATAACTTCAACCAATGGTCTGAAAAATTAGCATATCTCCTCATGGAATAATAAGTCAAACTTATAACAAACACCTCATAACAAACCCCTCTATTTATATCAAAAATTAAATAAATATTTATCACAAATCACTTATCTTTAATCAATACATTTTTAATCTATTAACAATTATTCATCATTAATATTATAACTCATAATATTTAACAACCAAATCATTCCCAGGAAAGAGGGGGCTTTTCGATAAGGATTTCTCCCTATTGGCGAGTAATTAGGTGACCAAACCTCTCCTCGACAAAACTTTCTAGACATTGTCAATATTACAAATAATAATATAAATAACTTTGTTGTCTCAATTATTTATTTACTAATAATAAATATTATGCAAATGATATTGTGATAATAATTGAATCAATAATATGAGAGATATTATGCAGTAACTACTGTAGCAATAATTGAATAAACTGAGTGGCTTCGTAAGCATCAATAATCAATACCGTGTGCTACTATGCAACCATGCGTATTACTGTACTTTTACCACCGGATATTTCAATAGTTTAACAGTAAAACTTCCACCATTATTTTTATAAAAAGATATTTCTGTCGTTTTCTAACTCCGACAGTTATTCCGTTGTGGGGTCCACCAATGATGGTGTCGTCGTACCGATATTTCTCGACAAAAAGAATATTCCTCGACACAATGAATATTTTATATCAACTTACTTACTTTGCAAAATTTTCAAATGTCACTCTTAACTTTAACCCTTTATAAATTTAACCATTAAATAGAATAATAATTATAAGAAAATTAAATACTTTCATTTCATTAATTCGGGGTCTTATAATCTCTCTTCCTTATGAAATTTTGCTCTCGAAATTTACGTACCTGGTAGTTCGAAGAGATGAGAATACCTTGCTTTCTTTTCAAATTCCATATTCCCTGTCATCCTGATTTCTCCATTGCTCATCTCCTGTATTTCAGATATCATTCTAGAATATAGCTTCAAAACAAGGGTTAATTGACATATCACAATTTTGTCAATTTATGAAGTAAGAAATTTCAGCTTAGGTAAGTCACACACTAGAGAAGTATATTACTCGTCTCTCCCCTCCAAGTTCTAGACTTAGATCTCCGCCAGCGACCATATCCCTAAGCTCTGATACCATTTGTGATGCCCCTAAAATAGGTCCACACGACCCATTCTGAGTCGCCAGATATCACAGTACAGAAATCAAATATAAACTCCATTTATACAACTATTGAACTGTCGTGCAGAGTACGACAACACATAACCTGTGAGTTTTAATACAAATATATGTAACTCTAATGGTGCCTCGACCACGACACCTTACAATGATACTTTACATAAAAGTACAGTCAATAACTATTTTAGAAATTAAAATCTTTGAAAAATACTCAAGAAAACCTTCGTACATGGGAGGCCATACATCTAAGTTATGATAGATATCATATGACTCGAGAATTATCCTTGGTTGACCCAATAGACCCCAAAGAAAAACGAGAAGATTACTATCATGTTCTTTCCAATGTTGAGTCTTCTCTTGACATATAATTATCTCCATTGTCTCTAATTGAGAATTATATTTCAACCAAACCCTAAGATTATATAAGTAGTGTTCATAGATATAATCAGCAAGTGCATGTGCACAACCTTATCTTATGATAACACGAAGTCATCTATCATTAGGCATCTTGTATGATAGTGGCAAAACACCATTCCAAAGTTGGGTTCACCTCACCCTATTCGGTTCACCATAATCAACGGCAAAAATGACGTATAAAATACGACATACTTATCTAAAATTTGTAATAAAATTATTTTCATACTATTTTAGGGGAAACCTCAATAGTTATAGACCATCGTTTTATTCCCCGGTTACCCCCGCTCGATCCAGCTACACTTTTATTATCTGAAAAAAATTGTGAAGCAAAAGGGTGAGCACAACTAGCCCAGTAAAGAATATCATGACTAAAGATAATTAAATTATCAATAGCCTTCATCAGTAATGAATCAGAGATTTAGAACATGTGGTAGATGATAAAACTTTTCAACCATAGTTACAGCGGAACGAGCAATCCATTAGAAGAGTCAAATAAACCATAAAGTCTATTATCTTTTCCATGTTAAAAGTTCACCAATAGTATTTTAACCTTGTAACAACAATCAACAGTTCCTGTCCACAATCATGTGAATAACTCATAATCATAATTGTAGTCCTAAATTCTTCTTCTCATCCAGGACGAAGATAATTTTTATCACATGTCTTTACCTGAAATATCAAAGATCATGGTTATACCAAATCACAGTTCCTATTCATAATTATACTGTGAGACCCCGAATTTTATGAAATGGAAGTATTTAATTTTCTTATAATTATTATGTTATTTAGTAAATAGTTAATTCGATAAAAGGATTAAAGTTAAGGGTGATATGTGAAAATTGTGCAAAGTAAGCAAGTTCATATAAAATATTCTTTTTATCGGGAAATATTCGTACGACGACACAATCATTGGGAAGTATTGTCGTAGTTAGCAAACGACAGAATTATCTTTTTATAAAAATAATGGCGGAGGTGTTACCGTTAAAACTGTTAAACTACCCGGTAGTAAAAGTACAGTAATGCACGTGGTTGCATAGTAGCACGTGGTATTGATTATTGATGCTTACGTGAGAAGTCACTTAGTTATACTCAATTATTGCTACAGTAATTGTTGCATCATATCTCTCATATTATTGATTCAATTATTGTTATAGTATCATCTGCATAATATGATATATTATTAAATCAATAATTGAGACGGTAAAGTTGTTCATATTATTATTTGTAATATTGACAATGTTTAGAAGTTCTGTCAAGGAGAGGTTTGGTCACCTAATTGCGCGCCAATAAGGAAAAATTCTTATCGAAAAGCCCCCTCTTTCCTAGGAACGACCTGGTTGTTAAATATTATGAATTATAATATTAATGATAAATAAGTTCGTGTTAATTAAATATAAAATTGATAGTTCCATTGTGTGAGAATTATTAGTGTTAGTAGAAATCGATATTTATTTCGATAATAATTGATGTCTGGAGGTTATATTGACCAATCGGGTATTCGGGACACTTTTTGTGTCGGAGTACTATTCATGGGTTACTATTCACCTGATTACTATTCACTCTAGTATTGTTCACTCGGGTATTTGAGACACTTTTCGTGTCGGGATACTATTTACGGGGTACTATTCCTGAAAGACTATTCACGGGGTACTATTAACCTAAAAAATATATTTCTTTTCGGTCCAAATTATTTGTGAGTACAATATTATTCCATGAGAAGATGTGATAATTTTTCAGACAGTTGGTTAAAATTATAATAGTAAATCAATATGGATCGTTGGTTTAAAGTTTTAATAGTAACTTGTCCCTTCAGTTTTCCAAGAGTTACTTGTCCTTTCGGTTTTTTAAGAGTTATTTGTCTCTTCGGTTTTCCAAGAGTTACTTGTCCTTTCGGTGTTCCAAGAATTAATTGTCCCTTCGTAAATAGTAGTTGTCTCTTCAATATTACCAAGAGTTATTTTGACCTTTCGTTAAGACCAAGAGCTACTTTCAATTCTTCTATAAATAGAAGCTCATTCCTTCATTATTTCTTACGAATTCACTGAAACTCTAGAGAGAGAAACTATAGAGAAAAAGAAGAAAAGTATTATGCTACTTTACTACTCCAGTATTCAGCTTTTCTAAGGTAAAGGATATTATTTGTTGTACTCGTAAGGGGTATTATTTCTTTCGTATTCATGAAGAGAGCTTCTGTTATTCCATTCTTTATTATTATGTTGAAATAACCTGTTTATGCGAAGTATCGCATACATGGTAAAATTCTTTTGAAATTTAATTCTTTATTATTCTGTTGAAATAACATGTCTGTGCGGTCTATCGCATGCTTGGTGAATTTTGTTGATATTCCATTCTTTATCATTCTGTTGGAATATCCTGTCAGTGCGGATTACGCATGACCTGGTTCCATTCTTTATTATTCTGTTGGAATAACCTGTCTGTGCGGTCTATCGCATGCATGGTGAATTCTTCTGTTTTTCCATTCTTTATTATTTTGTTGGAATATCCTGTCGGTGCGGATGACGAATGACCTGGTTCCATTCTTTATTATTCTATTAGAATAACATGTCTGTGTGGTCTATCGCATGCATGGTGAATTCTTCTGTTATTCTATTCTTTATTATTCTGTTGGAATATCCTGTCTGTGTGGATGACGCATGACCTGGTTCCATTATTTATTATTCTGTTGGAATAACCTGTTTGTGTGGTCTATCGCATGCATGGTGAATTCTTCTATTATTTCATTCTTTATTATTCTGTTGGAATAATCTGTCTATGTTGATTACCACATGCATGGTGAATGATCCTTTGTATTCATTCTTTATTAAATTGTGGAAATGATCTGTCTAAGTGGATTACCGCATAGCGAGTAAAAATTCATTTGTAATTTCGTAATTTTTCTGCTCAAAAATTTGAAAAAATTTGAAATGATAATTTGATGAGTTTTATAGTTTGTGTCCAAAAATGGCGATTTTTGGATGTATAGATAAGGAGTTATGAATTTTATAGGAAAAGACTATTTTAAAAGTAAAACCTTATAACTCCTTGTGGTTAACTCCAAAATTAGTGAAATTTTTATTGGGAGTACATATATATAACAGGAGTATACCTTGTAAATTTAGGAATTTTTGGACAAAAGTACAATTTATGATAAATATCTAAATATTCGGCAGTTTTGACCATATGAAAAATAGTAAATGAATTTTAAAAATTCCGAGAAAAATATATGTTCAATATGGGACTATATTCTGCTAAATTCTAAAAATGAATAATTTTTGGGACTGATTTGGTATTTTTCATGAAAATAATTTAGTTACGAACTTATGAATTAAATATGTTATGTGAAGTTGTAAAATTGGTAAATAAGAGTTTATGGCTTAGAAATCCTATATAAGGTATATGCAGATTTTTGATGAGTGATTTGATTATTGGTGATGAAAGTTTATGAGTATGGCATTTTGAATGATTAAATGTATTATTTGGTAAAGTATAAACAATTAAAATAAATTATTTATAAGTTTAAGAAGTGATTAAAATATTATTATAATATTAATAATATTAGATTATTAATTTATTAAGTGATTGATAATATTTAGATAAATTTAAAGTCTTTAATATTTATCCTTGATTTCGTTTGATTAATGCTTATATCATTGTCATCATCCTTATGCTTATATTGTGATTAAAGTCATTTTTGGCTTACATGCAAAGATGGACTGTTGATTATTGGTTTTATAGTTGTATATCTTTGGTTTACGTGCAAAGATGTGCAAAGATGGACTGTTGATTATTGGTTTTTATAGTTGTATATCTTTGGCTTACGTGCAAAGATGAACTATTGATTGATGAGTATCTTTGGCTTATGTGCATAGATGAACTGTTTATTGGTATGATTATGACCAGGGATCATTTGATATAATTAGGACCTATAATGTTATAGATGATGTGGTAAAAGTCCTCATTGGCCCGTAATGCATTGATGGACAGTTATTGGTATGATTATAACCAGGGATTATTCGGTATAATCATGACCATTGATGATTACATGAATATCCTTGGCCGTAGTGCAAGAATGATTCGATGATGTGGATTATTTATTAAGCTGAGTCTCAGCGATAAAATATTGATTATACGCTTTTAATTAGTAAAAGATAGTAGATATCATTCTCTACTTGACTCTTTTAAAATACAGTTGTATGTCTTTGGCCTGTAGTGCAAAGATGAATTGTTAATGAATATCTTGGCCGTAGCGCAAAGATGAATTTATTAGTATGATTATGAGCAGGAATTGTGATTTGGTATAACCATGATTTTTGAGGTTTCAGGTGAAGATAGGCGATAAAAATTATCTTTGTCCTAGGTACGAAGAGGAATTTAGAACTATAAATATGATTATGAGTTATTCATATGATTGTGGACAGGAACTGTTGATGTAAGACCCCAACTTATTAATGAATAAAATTAAATTTTCTCTAAATATTATTGTGAATAATAAGGGGTTAATTTGATATAATACTTTGGTTATGGGTGAAATGTGCAAATTTTGCAAAATAAGCAAGTGGTTATAAAATATTTATTTTTGGTCGGTGAATATTTGGTTGGTCGTGGAATATTCTTGCTGTCGGGGAATATTCGTACGACGACGCAGCCTTGTGTGGGCCCCATAACGGAAAGCGATTGGATGAAGAAAACGACAAGTATAAGTTGTTTATAAATAACGGCGTAGTTGTTACCGTTAATACTGTTGGAATACCCGGTGGTTAAAATACAGTAGCACACGGTATTGCACCAATTATTGATTCTTACGTAAGAAGGCACTACTCAATAATTGTTACAGTAGTTATTATTCAATATTTTATTTTATTGATTCAATAATTGCTGCGTTGATATTTTATATTATTGTTGTTTCAATAATTGTTGCTGCACAGTATTTTCATTTATCAGATCAATAATTCATATTATTTGAATAATATTATTAGATAACATTATTGGTAATGTCTAGAAAGTTCTGTCTAAGGAGAGGTTTGGTCATCTAATTGCGCGCCAGTAAGGAGAAATCCTTATTGGAAAGCCCCCTCTTTCCTGGGAACGGCCTGGTTGTCATAAATGTGATTCTGTAATATTATTTGTGAATAATTAATTATTGATTCATATGATAAGGAAATATTTATTCTATGTGGATATAAATGAGGGATATATTTTTGTGGTTAAAAATGAAGGAGTTAATGTTGAGGTGTTTTATCAGTATTTTTATCGGAATGGAGGTATTAAAAAAATCAAATCAGGGTTTTTGAGAAATATTGCGGGTGTTATAATTTTTAATCCGACCGTTGGATCGTGGTAATCTTTGGATATGTTATACATATATAAGTTGAGTATATGTCCACAAATTTTGAACCGTTAAAAATGAACGTATGATTTATTATGAATTTTACAAGATGACTGGTTCAGAAATTGTTGAATTTTCGGAGTTTATTATTTTGGTGGAAAATTCTAGAATTGGTGGGCCCCACTTGTGGTTGGTGAAGAAATGTGCTGAATTATATTTCAAATGTGGTGGGTGGGAATAGTAGCAGGTAAAGCCATCAGGTTGCAGGTCAAACCTACCAAAATTTTCCTATAAATAGAGGGCTAAGTTAGAATTGAAAATCACACCAGAAACAAGTTTTCTCTCTTTCTCTCTCTAGATTATTGAGTGTATTTTGTGAGTATTTAGATACTTTGAGAGTTTCTATTCATCAGAGCAAGTTTCTTTCAGCCTTATACCGGTATTCCGACCAGAAGTACTGATATTTTGAGGTAAGGGATATTATTTTCTTCTTAATGATATTATTTTCTTCAATATCATTATGCTGAAATATTGATATGAGTTTTTATCAAATTTGGAACTTTTTGTGTCGGGGGTTACTATTCACGTATACGGCACTATTCACGTATACGGCACTATTCACGAATACGGCACTATTCACCGAAAAATAAAATTTTCCCTTTTTGTCCAAGATGTCTATTATGGTTACTATCTTTGATTGTATCCATGTTTTGATCTTTATTTTTGAATTCTGCTTCACAATTGATTATTATGAAGTATTATTGATCTTGGATAAACTGTTATACGAATCCCTACTATTTGTCCTTCTGTCTCATTGGATTCGTTCTCTTTAAGATATTTTTCATCATCCTCAGTCCTAAATGATGATACAAATGAATATCTTTGGCCTGTAGTGCAAAGATGTATAATTACTTGATGAATATCTTTGGCCTGTAGTGCAAAGATGAACAGGTGTTGAGATGAACATGACCGACTGATGATACAAATGAATATCTTTGGCCTGTAGTGCAAAGATGAATATTTGGTTAAAGATGATTATTAATTGATGTTACAGGGATAAAATATTGATGATGGACTTTTAAATCTTAGAAGATAGTAGAATTCTTTCTCTACTTGACTCTTCTAATGGTTTGTTGTTTCCGCTGCAGTTGTTGATCTAAAACTTGTTGTCGATTATATTTTATCAGATTTTTCCCTGTTGAAGACTAACGATAATTTGTTGTATATTATCTTAGTCATAATATTCTTTACTGGGCTAGTTGAGCTCACCCTTTTCCTTTTTGTTCCATTTTTCTTCTCAGGAGGTGAGAACATAGCAGGATCTAGTCGGGGTATGGAGTAATGGTTCTAGAAAGATGTATTAGCAGTCCTCACTATTTCTGTAAAATAGTGTTTGAATAATTGTAATGAGGATTTATTTGAGTGTGGATATTGTCTAGAAGACAATATTTGTATTTAAACTCACAGTATGTGTTGTCGTATTTTGCACGACAATTGTATTATTGAAGTTGTAGTTTGCTTTCTGTACCATGTATTTGGCGACTCAGAATGGGTGTTGTATACCTATTCTGGGGGCGTCACAGTTGGTATCAGAGCTTAGGGATATGATCCCTGGCTGAGATGTGAGACAAGAACTAGGAGGGGAGAGACGGGGAATTCCTTCGCTAGTATGACCTGACTAAGTTTATTTGGTGTTTATTTGGTCGGTCAGAGTATAGGGATAATATATGACATGACTATTAACCCTTGTTTTATGGCAGTATTTAAGAATGGCAGCTGAGAACGTTAATAATGGAGTGTATCAGACTGGGACACCTTTGATCACAACCCAGGAGAACGTGCAACAGGAAGGCAATATTCCTCCTGTAAACAACGTTACCGAGCAAACGATGAATGATGGAATGTTTAGGAGCTTTTTGCAGTTCATGCAAAATCAGACGAGGGAGACTCGTGTGCAAAATACGGGTGGAAATAATGACAACACGCGGTTTGTCACAGCCAAGCAGTTCAAAGAATTGGGACCACCAGAATTTAAGGGAAAGCCGGATCCGATCATGGCGGAAACGTGGGTCAAGCAAATTACCAAGATATTCGATGTCTTGGGATGCACGGAGGAACAGAAGGTTCCATTCGCCACCTTTATGTTCCGCGGTGAGGCAGACTACTGGTGGGAGTCTGTGAAGCGTACCCAGCCTGACGCACTCAATATGTCCTGGGAAACATTTCAAAAACTGTTCAATGACAAGTACTTTCCCGAAAGTATTCGTCATATGAAGGAGGTTGAGTTTATTAGACTGGAACAAAACAACATGACGGTGTCCCAGTACGAGGCGAAGTTTGCAGAGTTATCCAGGTTTGCACCTCATTTGGTCGAAAATGAGGAACGAATGACGCGGATGTTTCTGAGAGGTTTAAAACCTGAGATTCGTCAATACCTTATCTCTCATAAATTTTCTCTGTATTCAGACGTTGTCAACAGGGCCCAATTATTAGAGAGAGATAATGAGTATACTCAACCGAGGGACCACAACCAGGGTCATACCGGTGACAGCAATCATCAGAGCGATGATAACCAACGAGGAGGGAAAAATACGAACAAAGGCGGTAACCACTCGGGTGGTCATCGTGGCCATGATAATAGGAGAGGTGAGTCAAGTGGAAATTTCAGAAAGAGGAGATTCAACAATGACGGGAAGACATCAGCACCAGCACCAGCACCAACAACAAATTTTAGGGGAGGAGAACGACCGCCAGTTAGATGTTACAAATGCGGGAAAGAGGGACATATCAGCCCAAACTGTCCACAACAATCCAAGGTGTGTTACAACTGTGGGAAGGAAGGCCACATCGCTCGAGATTGTACTATAGCGAAACCAAGTTCAGCGGGAGTGGTGATTCCAAGGGCTGTCCCGGATAAGGCGAAATCAGCGGTTCCTGGAAGAGCGTTTGTCGTTACTGGCCAAAACGCGAGAAACCCGAACGAGGTGATCACGGGTAAGCTAATCTTGAATTCTTACGAAGTTTATACTTTACTAGATACCGGTTCTACCCATTCTTTTATCTCTCCTGCTTGTGCTCAACGTTTAAACTTGACTCCGGAGAAATTGGACTTTAACTTATCTGTTGAAACTCCGTTGGGTGAAACCTTCGTTACATCTACAGTTTATAAATCTTGCATGATCCAAGTTGGCGCTATCACATTACCTGTTGATCTTATCTCTTTAAAGATACTTGCTTTTGATGTGATTTTAGGAATTGATTGGTTAACCACTCATCATGCTAAAATTGATTGTTTTCGTAAGGTTGTTAGTTTTCATATTCCTAACCAACCTGTCATACGAATTCAAACTACTAAACCACTAAAATCAGTCACTGTCATATCGAGCCACAAAGCTATTCGTTTATTGAAAAACGGATGTCAAGCTTTCTTAGCCCATGTTATGGATTTGAACAAAGACAAGTCAGATTTGAATAATATTTCTATTGTTAGAGAATTTTCCGATGTATTTCCTGAAGAACTTCCCGGTCTACCCCCGGAACGAGAAATTGAATTCTTTATTGACCTTGAACCCGGTACAAAGCCCATTTCTAAAACCCCATATCGAATGGCTCCTATTGAACTTCAGGAGTTAAAAGTCCAACTACAGGAGTTGTTGGACATCGGTTTTATTCGTCCTAGTACGTCTCCTTGGGGTGCTCCTGTTTTATTTGTAAAGAAGAAAGACGGGAGTATGCGACTTTGTATTGACTATCGAGAATTGAACCATGTCACCATCAAGAATAGGTATCCGCTACCTCGCATTGATGACCTGTTTGACCAGTTGCAAGGAGCACAATTCTTTTCAAAGATCGATCTTCGTTCTGGATATCATCAGCTGAAGATTAAAACTGAGGATATTCCAAAGACTGCCTTCAGAACTCGGTACGGGCATTATGAATTCTTAGTAATGTCTTTTGGATTGACTAATGCTCCTGCTGCCTTCATGGATATGATGAACCGTGTATTCAAAGAATATTTGGATCAGTTCGTTGTTGTCTTTATTGATGACATCCTCATCTATTCCAAAAGCCGTGAAGATCATGAGCGCCATTTGAAGCTGGTACTGCAAAGGCTTCGTGAAAACAAGCTATATGCCAAACTGAAGAAATGCGAGTTCTGGCTTGAGGAAGTAGCATTCCTTGGGCACGTGGTGTCAAAACATGGAGTATCTGTCGACCCGGCGAAGATTGAAGCCATACAAAGTTGGGAGCAACCGAAGTCGGTAACCGAAGTACGTAGCTTTCTGGGCTTAGCTGGTTATTATCGGAGATTTGTGGAAGGATTTTCTCGAATCGCTACTCCGTTAACTCAGCTGACTCGGAAAGATACAAAATTCGTATGGAGTGAGGAATGCGAGAAGAGTTTCCAAGAACTCAAGAGGAGACTCATTTCGGCACCTGTTTTGACAATACCATCTGGTTCGGATGGATTTGTTATCTACAGCGATGCTTCAGGCAAAGGGTTAGGATGTGTTCTCATGCAACATGGGAAAGTCATAGCCTATGCCTCACGACAACTCAAAGAATATGAGAGGAATTATCCTACTCATGATTTGGAGTTGGCAGCAGTCGTTTTTGCGTTGAAGATCTGGAGACACTACCTTTATGGGGAGAAAGTGGAGATCTATACAGATCATAAAAGCCTCAAATATTTCTTCACCCAAAAGGAACTCAACATGCGGCAACGACGTTGGCTTGAGCTGTTGAAAGATTACGATCATACCATCCAATACCATCCTGGAAAAGCAAACGTAGTAGCTGACGCATTGAGTAGAAGATCATATGCGGGTACGAGTGCAATGTTTTTAACACAAAGGCCCATTTTGTATGACTTGCAAAGGATGGAGATAGAGATGAAGGCTCCAAGTACCCACATGATGATATCAAATATACGAGTAGAACCGACTTTAATCGATAAAGTTAAAGCTGCTCAAGCTACGGATATAGAGCTGATGCGTATGAAGAAGAAAGTGCAAGAAGGTGCTATTCCAGAAGCAAGAATCGATGAAGAAGGAATACTTCGAGTCAACTCCAGACTTTGTGTTCCTAACGATTTTGACTTGAAGCATAGAATAATGATGGAGGCACACAACACACCGTTTGCAATCCATCCTGGGAGTACCAAAATGTATCACGATCTTCGACATACATTTTGGTGGAGCAATATGAAAAGAGAGATCGCGGAGTTTATCTCGAGATGTTTAACTTGTCAACGTGTAAAAGCGGAGCATCAAGTACCAAAGGGTCCATTGCAACCACTTGAGATTCCGAAATGGAAGTGGGAACACATTACTATGGATTTTGTTACGGGTCTTCCCAAGGTTTCTCAAGGCATAGATGCGATTTGGGTTATTGTTGATAGATTAACCAAGTCCGCTCATTTCTTGCCGATACGTGAGACTTATTCCCTTGAACGTCTTGCTAGTATGTACGTGAACGAGATTGTGAGATTGCATGGCATGCCAGTATCCATAGTTTCGGATCGTGACCCAAGATTCACTTCACGATTTTGGGTTAGCTTGCAGAAAGCTATGGGCACGGATTTACGATTCAGTTCAGCATACCATCCTCAAACGGACGGACAATCAGAGAGGACTATTCAAACTCTTGAAGATCTATTAAGACTTTGTGTCTTAGATCTCAAAGGGAGTTGGGATAAGTACCTACCATTGGTGGAATTCTCCTACAACAACAGTTATCAGGCGAGCATAGGTATGGCTCCATTTGAGGCGTTGTATGGAAGAAAATGTCGTTCTCCAGTATGCTGGGACGAGGTGGGTGAAGCAACATTGTTGGGACCAGAGTTGGTACGCATTACTACAGAGAAGATCCAAACGATTCGACAACGTATACAAACGGCACAGGATCGACAAAAGAGTTATGCGGATCTTCATCGGAAGGACGTGGAATTTAATATTGGGGATCATGTATTGTTACGTGTTGCACCATGGAAGGGAGTTACAAGATTTGGGAAGAGAGGAAAGCTCAATCCAAGATTTGTTGGTCCATTTGAGATTCTTGAGCGAATAGGAAATGTGGCATATAGACTCGCATTACCTCCAAGCATGTCTCGTGTTCATAATGTTTTTCACATATCTATGCTTCGTAAATATGTTAAAGACCCGAACCACATTATTGAGTTAGAACCAGACGAGATAGCTGAAGATTTAACGTACGAGGAGGTACCTGTTAAGATCTTGGATAGGAAAGAGCATGTCCTACGCACGAAGGTTATACCACAAGTTAAGGTTTTGTGGAGAAACCATGCTATTGAAGAAATGACCTGGGAGTTGGAATCAGAAATGAAAGCGAGGTATCCTCACCTTTTTGAAACATCAGGTACGTACGTCAATTTCGAGGACGAAATTTCATAAGGAGGGGAGGTTGTAAGACCCCAACTTATTAATGAATAAAATCAAATTTTCTCTAAATATTATTGTGAATAATAAGGGGTTAATTTGATATAATACTTTGGTTATGGGTGAAATGTGCAAATTTTGCAAAATAAGCAAGTGGTTATAAAATATTTATTTTTGGTCGGTGAATATTCGGTTGGTCGTGGAATATTCTTGCTGTCGGGGAATATTCGTACGACGACGCAGCCTTGTGTGGGCCCCATAACGGAAAGCGATTGGATGAAGAAAACGACAAGTATAAGTTGTTTATAAATAACGGCGTAGTTGTTACCGTTAATACTGTTGGAATACCCGGTGGTTAAAATACAGTAGCACACGGTATTGCACCAATTATTGATTCTTACGTAAGAAGGCACTACTCAATAATTGTTACAGTAGTTATTATTCAATATTTTATTTTATTGATTCAATAATTGCTGCGTTGATATTTTATATTATTGTTGTTTCAATAATTGTTGCTGCACAGTATTTTCATTTATCAGATCAATAATTCATATTATTTGAATAATATTATTAGATAACATTATTGGCAATGTCTAGAAAGTTCTGTCTAAGGAGAGGTTTGGTCATCTAATTGCGCGCCAGTAAGGAGAAATCCTTATTGGAAAGCCCCCTCTTTCCTGGGAACGGCCTGGTTGTCATAAATGTGATTCTGTAATATTATTTGTGAATAATTAATTATTGATTCATATGATAAGGAAATATTTATTTTATGTGGATATAAATGAGGGATATATTTTTGTGGTTAAAAATGAAGGAGTTAATGTTGAGGTGTTTTATCAGTATTTTTATCGGAATGGAGGTATTAAAAATCAAATCAGGGTTTTTGAGAAATATTGCGGGTGTTATAATTTTTAATCCGACCGTTGGATCGTGGTAATTTTTGGATATGTTATACATATATAAGTTGAGTATATGTCCACAAATTTTGAACCGTTAAAAATGAACGTATGATTTATTATGAATTTTACAAGATGACTGGTTCAGAAATTGTTGAATTTTCGGAGTTTATCATTTTGGTGGAAAATTCTAGAATTGGTGGGCCCCACTTGTGGTTGGTGAAGAAATGTGCTGAATTATATTTCAAATGTGGTGGGTGGGAATAGTAGCAGGTAAAGCCATCAGGTTGCAGGTCAAACCTACCAAAATTTTCCTATAAATAGAGGGCTAAGTTAGAATTGAAAATCACACCAGAAACAAGTTTTCTCTCTTTCTCTCTCTAGATTATTGAGTGTATTTTGTGAGTATTTAGATACTTTGAGAGTTTCTATTCATCAGAGCAAGTTTCTTTCAGCCTTATACCGGTATTCCGACCAGAAGTACTGATATTTTGAGGTAAGGGATATTATTTTCTTCTTAATGATATTATTTTCTTCAATATCATTATGCTGAAATATTGATATGAGTTTTTATCAAATTTGGAACTTTTTGTGTCGGGGGTTACTATTCACGTATACGGCACTATTCACGTATACGGCACTATTCACGAATACGGCACTATTCACCGAAAAATAAAATTTTCCCTTTTTGTCCAAGATGTCTATTATGGTTACTATCTTTGATTGTATCCATGTTTTGATCTTTATTTTTGAATTCTGCTTCACAATTGATTATTATGAAGTATTATTGATCTTGGATAAACTGTTATACGAATCCCTACTATTTGTCCTTCTGTCTCATTGGATTCGTTCTCTTTAAGATATTTTTCATCATCCTCAGTCCTAAATGATGATACAAATGAATATCTTTGGCCTGTAGTGCAAAGATGTATAATTACTTGATGAATATCTTTGGCCTGTAGTGCAAAGATGAACAGGTGTTGAGATGAACATGACCGACTGATGATACAAATGAATATCTTTGGCCTGTAGTGCAAAGATGAATATTTGGTTAAAGATGATTATTAATTGATGTTACAGGGATAAAATATTGATGATGGACTTTTAAATCTTAGAAGATAGTAGAATTCTTTCTCTACTTGACTCTTCTAATGGTTTGTTGTTTCCGCTGCAGTTGTTGATCTAAAACTTGTTGTCGATTATATTTTATCAGATTTTTCCCTGTTGAAGACTAACGATAATTTGTTGTATATTATCTTAGTCATAATATTCTTTACTGGGCTAGTTGAGCTCACCCTTTTCCTTTTTGTTCCATTTTTCTTCTCAGGAGGTGAGAACATAGCAGGATCTAGTCGGGGTATGGAGTAATGGTTCTAGAAAGATGTATTAGCAGTCCTCACTATTTCTGTAAAATAGTGTTTGAATAATTGTAATGAGGATTTATTTGAGTGTGGATATTGTCTAGAAGACAATATTTGTATTTAAACTCACAGTATGTGTTGTCGTATTTTGCACGACAATTGTATTATTGAAGTTGTAGTTTGCTTTCTGTACCATGTATTTGGCGACTCAGAATAGGTGTTGTATACCTATTCTGGGGGCGTCACAGTTGATTGATGTTACAGGAATAAAACATTGTTGGTGGACTTTTAACATGGAGAAGATAATAGACCTTATGGTCTATTTGACTCTTTTAATGGATTGCTCGTTCCGCTGTAACTATGGTTGAAAAGTTTTATCATCTACCATATGTTCTAAATCTCTGATTTATTATTAATGAAAGCTATTGATAATTTAATTATCTTTAGTCATGATATTCTTTACTGGGCTAGTTGTGCTCACCATTTTGCTTCACAATTCCTTCCAGGTAATAAAAGTGTAGCTGGGTCGAGCGGGGTATTAAGAGGATTAGAACGATGGTCTATATCTGTTGAGGTTCTCCCTAAATAGTATGGAAATAATTTTATTGAGAACTTTAGATAAGTGTGTCGTATTGTATACGTCATTTGATATTTAATTTTGGTGAATCGAATAGGGTGAGGTGAACTCAACTTTGGAAGGGTGTTTTGTCACTATCATACAAGATGTCTAATGACATACAACCTCGTGTTATCATAAGACATGGTTGTGCACATCCATTTGATGAGTATATCTACGAGCACTACCTATAAAATCTTGAAGTTTATTTGAAATATAATTTTCACTTGGAGACAATAGAGATAATTATATGTCAAGAGAAGACTCACAATTGGAAAGAAGATAATAGTAATCTTCTCGTTTTTATTTTGGGGTCTATTGGGTCAACCAAGGATAATTCTATGGACATATGATATCTATCATAACCTAGACGCATGACCTCCCATGTACGAAGGTTTCCTTGAGCACTTCCCAAAGATTTTAATTTCTAAAATAGTTTTTGACTGTACTTTTATGTAAAGTACCATTGTAATGTTGTGGTAGAGGCACCATGAGAGTTACATACATTTGTATTAAAACTCACAGTTTGACTGTGGTCGTATTCTGCACGACAGTTGAACAGTTGTATAAATGAAATTTGTATTTGATTTTTTATAGTATGATATCTGGCGACTCAGAATGGGTCGTGTGGACCTATTTTGGGGTCATCACAAATAGTATCAGAGCTTAGGGATATAGTCGCTGGCGGAGATATGAGTCTAGAACTAGGAGGGGAGAGACGAGTAATATACTTCGCTAGTGTGTGACTTACCTAAGTCAAAATTTTTATTTGATAAGTTGACAATTTGTGATATGTCAATTGACCTTTGTTTTGAAGATATATTCTAGAATGATACCTAAAATACAAGAGATGAGCAATGAAAAAATTAAGATACAGAGGGTATAACCGGGAAGGTACAATCCGAAAAAAAAGTAAGGTATTCTCATCTCTTCGAACTACCAGGTACGTAAATTTCGAGGGCAAAATTTCATAAGCAGGGGAGATTGTGAGGCCCCGAATTTTATGAAATGAAAGTATTTAATTTTCTTATAATTATTATGTTATTTAGTAAATGGTTAAATTGATAAAAGGATTAAAGTTAAGGGTGATATGTGAAAATTGTTCAAAGTAAGCAAGTTAATATAAAAAATTCTTTTTGTCGGGGAATATCCGTACGACGGCACAATCATTAGTGGACCCCCTAACGGAAGTATTGTCGTAGTTAGAAAACGACATAATTATCTTTTTATAAAAATAACGGCGGAGGTGTTACCGTTAAAACTGTTGAACTATCCGGTAGTAAAAGTACAATAATACGCGTGGTTGCATAGCAGCACACGGTATTGATTATTGATGCTTACGTGAGAAGTCACTCAGTTATACTCAATTATTGCTACAGTAATTGCTGCATCATATCTCTTATATTATTGATTCAATTATAGTCACAGTATCATTTGCATAATATGATATATTATTAAATCAATAATTGAGATGACAAAGTTATTCATATTACTATTTGCAATATTGACAATGTCTAGAAGTTCTGTCAAGGAGAGGTTTGGTCACCTAATTGCGCGTCAATAAGGAAAAATCCTTATCGAAAAGCCCCCTCTTTCCTGGGAACGACCTGGTTGTTAAATATTGTGAATTATAATATTAATGATGAATAAGTTCGCGTTGATTAAAGATAAAATTGATAGTTCCATTATGTGGGAATTATTAGTGTTAGTAGAAATCGATATTTATTTCGATAATAATTGATGTCTGGAGGTTATATGGACCAATCGTGTATTCGGGGCACTTTTTGTGTCGGAGTACTATTCACGGGTTACTATTCACCCGGTTACTATTCACTCTAGTATTGTTCACTCGGGTATTTGAGACACTTTTCGTGTCGGGTACTATTCATAGGGTACTATTCCTGAAGTACTATTCACCCGAAAAATATATTTCTTTTCGGTCCAAATCATTTTTGAATACAATATTATTCCATGAGAAGATGTGATAATTTTTCAGACAGTTGGTTGAAATTATAATAGTAAATCAATATGGATCGTTGGTTTAAAGTTTTAATTGTAACTTGTCCCTTCGAATTTCCAAGAGTTACTTGTGCTTTCAGTTTTCTAAGAGTTATTTGTTTCATCGATTTTCCAAGAGTTACTTGTCCTTTCGGTGTTCCAAGAGTTAATTGCCCCTTCGCAAATAGTAGTTGTCTCTTCAATATTACCAAGAGTCATTTTGACCCTTCGTTAAGACCAAGAGCTACTTTCAATTCTTCAATAAATAGAAGCTCATTCCATCATTATTTCTTACGAATTTACTGAAACTCTAGAGAGAGAAACTACAGAGAGAAAGAAGAAACGTATTCTGCTACTTCACTACTCCAGTATTCAGTTTTTCTAAGGTAATGGATATTATTTGTTGTACTCGTAAGGGGTATTATTTCTTTCGTATTCATGAAGAGAGCTTCTGTTATTCCATTCTTTATTATTATGTTGGAATAACCTGTTTATGCGAAGTACCGTTCCATTCTTTATTATTCTGTTGGAATATCCTGTCAGTGCGGATTACGCATGACCTTGTTCCATTCTTTATTATTCTGTTGGAATAACCTGTCTGTGCGGTCTATCGCATGCATGGTGAATTCTTCTGTTATTCCATTCTGTATTATTATGTTGGAATATCCTGTCTGTGCGGATGACGCATGACCTGGTTCCATTCTTTATTATTTTGTTGTAATAACCTGTCTGTGCGGTCTATCGTATGCATGGTGAATTCTTCTGTTATTCCATTCTTTATTATTCTGTTGGAATATCCTATCTGTGCGGATGACGCATGACCTGGTTCCATTATTTATTATTCTGTTGGAATAACTTGTTTGTGCGGTCTATCACATGCATGGTAAATATTTTTGTTATTCCATTCTTTATTATTCTGTTGGAATAACCTGTCTATGTGGATTACCACATGCATGGTGAATGATCCTTTGTATTCATTCTTTATTAAATTGTGAAAATGATCTGTCTACGTGGATTACCGCATGACGAGTGAAAATCCATTTGCAGTTTCGTAATTTGTTTGACCCTCAAAAATTCTGAAAAAATTTAAAATGATAATTTGATGAGTTTTCTAGATTGTGTCCAAAAATGGCGATTTTTGGATGTATAGATAAGGAGTTATGAATTTTATAGGAAAAGACTATTTTAAAAGTAAACCCTTATAACTCCTTGTGGTTAACTCCAAAATTGGTAAAATTTTTATTGGGAGTACATATATAACAAGAGTACACCTTGTAAATTTCAGAATTTTTGGACAAAAGTACAATTTATGATAAATGTCTAAATATTCGGCAGTTTTGGCCATATGAAAAATAGTAAATGAATTTTAAAAATTTCAAGAAAAATATATGTTTAATATGGGACTATATTCTGCTAAATTCAAAAAATGAATAATTTTTGAGACTGATTTGGTATTTTTAATGAAAATAGTTTAGTTACAAACATATGAATTAAATATGTTATGTGAAGTTGAAAAATGGGTAAATAAGAGTTTATGGCTTGAAAATCCTATATAAGGTATATGCAGATTTTTGATGAGTGATTTGATCATTGGTGATAAAATCTTATGAGTATGGCATTTTGAATGATTAAATACATTATTTGGTAAAGTATAAACAATTAAAATAAATTGTTTATAAGTTTAAGAAGTGATTAAAATATTATTGTAATATTAATAATGTTAGATTATTAATTTATTAAGTGATTGATAATATTTAGATAAATTTAAAGTCTTTAATATTTATCCTTGATTTCGTTTGATTAATGCTTATATCATTGTCATCATCCTCATGCTTATATTTTGATGAAAGTCATCTTTGGCTTACGTGCATAGATGGACTGTTGGTTATTGGTTTTACAGTTGTATATCTTTGATTTACGTGCAAAGATGGACTGTTGATTATTGGTTTTTATAGTTGTATATCTTTGGCTTACATGCAAAGATGGACTGTTGATTATTAGTTTTACAGTTGTATATCTTTGGCTTACGTGCAAAGATGAACTATTGATTGATGAGTATCTTTGGCTTATGTGCATAGATGAACTATTTGTTGGTATGATTATGACCAGGGATCATTCGGTATAATCATGACCCGTAATGTTATAGATGATGTGGTAAAAGTCCTCATTGGCCCGTAGTGCATTGATGGACAGTTATTGGTATGATTATAACCAGGGATTATTCGGTATAATCATGACCATTGATGATTACATGAATATCCTTGGCCGTAGTGCAGTGATAATTCGATGATGTGGATTATTTATTAAGCTGAGTCTCAGCGATAAAATATTGATTATACACTTTTAATTCGTAAAAGATAGTAGATATCATGCTCTTCTTTAGTCTTTTAAAATACAGTTGTATGTCTTTGGCCTGTAGTGCAAAGATGAATTGTTAATGAATATCTTGGTCGTAGTGCAAAGATGAATTTATTAGTATGATTATGAGCAGGAATTGTGATTTAGTATAACCATGATTTTTGATGTTTCAGGTGAAGATAGGTGATGAAAATTATCTTCGTCCTGGGTGCGAAGAGGAATTTAGAACCACAATTATAATTATGAGTTATTCATATGATTGTGGACAGGAACTGTTGATTGATGTTACAGGGATAAAACATTGTTGGTGGACTTTTAACATGGAGAAGATAATAGACCTTATGATCTATTTGACTCTTTTAATGGATTGCTCGTTCCGCTGCAACTATGGTTGAAAAGTTTTATCATCTACCATATGTTCTAAATCTCTGATTTATTATTGATGAAAGCTATTGATAATTTAATTATCTTTAGTCATGATATTCTTTACTGGGCTAGTTGTGCTCACCCTTTTGCTTATCAATTCCTTTCAGATAATTAAAGTGTAGCTGGGTCGAGCGGGGTATTCAGAGGATTAGAACGATGGTCTATAGCTGTTGAGTTTCTCCCTAAATAGTATGTAAATAATTTAATTGAGAACTTTAGATAAGTGTGTCGTATTGTATACGTCATTTGATATTTTATTTTAGCGAATAGAATAGGGTGAGATGAACCCAACTTTGGAAGGGTGTTTTACCACCATCATACAAGATGTCTAATAACATATAACCTCGTATTATCATAAGACACAGTTATGCACATCCACTTGCTGAGTGTATCTACGAGCACTACCTATATAATCTTGGAGTTTATTTGAAATATAATTTTCACTTGGAGACAACGGAGATAATTATATGTCAAGAGAAGACTCACCAGTGGAAAGAAGATGATAGTAATCTTCCGTTTTTATTTTGGGGTCTATTGGGTCAATCAAGGATAATTCTGTGGACATATGATATCTATCATAACCTAGACGCATGGCCTCCCATGTACAAAGGTTTCCTTGAGCACTTCCCAAAGATTTTAATTTCTAAAACAGTTTTTGACTGTACTTTTATGTAAAGTACCATTGTAAGGTTGTGGTAGAGGCACCATGAGAGTTACATACATTTGTATTAAAACTCACAGTTTAACTATGGTCGTATTCTGCACGATAGTTCAACAGTTGTATAAATGAAGTTTGTATTTGATTTTTTATAGTATGATATCTGGCGACTCAGAATGGGTCGTGTGGACCTATTTTGGGGGCGTCACACATAGTAATAAATTCATTTTTGCACTACGGGCAAAAGATATTCATTAACATTTCATCTTTGCGCGCACTACAGGCCAAGATATACAACTGTATTTTAGAAGAGTTGATGAGTAGGTTTTATACCTATGAATCCGATATTATTAAACTTAATTATTGCTATCTTTAATTGTTTTTTAGTATCTTTTTATGTATTTTGTGTTTATTTCTTGTAGGTTGGAGCTGGAGGGACAAATTGGTCATTTGGGAGAAGAAAAAGGTCAAAAATCATTAAAATTAGAGCTGAGTGGCATTTTTGTAAATACATGGTCCTGGTCAAGCGCCTATGCGCTTGGAAATGGCCTGGGTTGAGCGCCTAGGCGCTCATGTGCGGCAAAAAGGAGGGTTTTCTACTGCCAAGTGGGTTTTTGAAGCCAAAAAGGAATCTGAATGAGGTGGGAGACTAATACAAATAGGAGGAGACTTTAGAAAAGACGTATCACTCAATTTTTCAAGAGATTTGCAGAGAGAACAACGAAGGAAAACACGAAGGAGAATTGCAAGGGCTGAAGATCAAAGAGAGATTATTGGAGCAAATTTAGAGCTTCTTCTTCTCTTCTCTAGTTTTATCTTTTGTAATTATCTGGGATGTTTGGATTATTAATATGGATGATATTTTTCTTTATTATTATTATGAACTAAATTTTCATTAAGATTGCAACAGAACTTGGTATGTAGTTTAAATTAAATCTTCCCATTGAATGAAAGTTGGTTTTTATTGAATTATTTATTATATCTTTTGCTTATTGATTAATTGTTTGGCCAACAATTACTGTGATAATCTATATAAAATTGGAAGATGGAGTATAGATTGAGATCTGGATATGATAGCATCTGTTCATATAATCTGATTAGGGTTAATATGATTAGCATGTAGGATGGGAATATACCTATGTGTCTTTTGTATCCATTGAAAGAATTTGTGCGTAAACCCCTAATTAACTTGATTTACATAGGAATATAGTGAGTTGATTAACTGGGGTGTTCCTTGTAATTCTGTGTCTTAAGGATCGGAGTTAGGAGGATTTGTTCACGTGTTTTGGAAAAAGTGCGTGAATTTTATAAAGTATTCTTGGATAATGATTCATATTAATTAATTGATTTAAATGGGAAGTGAATTGGTTTAAATGAAATACTAAGGGAAGTTGTAATCTTAACCTGTTAAATCTGCAATTATTCTTGTGAAATTCTGATTTTAATTATTAGTCTTGTTAAGTTTAATTTTCTAATCATAAACAATATTTCGTAGTTTAAAATAAGATTAATTGCATTGGAATTAGTAATTGATAAATATTAGTCTGTTTCCTCGTGGGAACGATATCCTTGCTTGCTGAATATTACAATTGAACGCGTATACTTGCGTGTTAAAGTGCTATTAAAAAATTAGGCAACAAGTTTTTGGCGCCGTTGCCGGGGAGCTTAGTTTAATATTTTGTCATTATTGATTTTGATAGAGTTAATCTTAATTTAAACTTTTTCTTTTTTGTTCTATTCAGGTGTTCTTGACTAGTGTATGCAAACGCGATCGAAGAAGCCAGATTTATTGCCTTACAAGGACGACATCGAAAAAAGGTTTCAGTGGTTGCGTAAGTGGGTTAAAGAAACCAAAGAGGCACTTGATAAGAAAGATACTATGGCTGAAGAAGAGCAAAAAGCACTGCGAGATTATGCTACGCCGCGGGTTACTAAAATTCAGTCGAGTATTACGAGGCCTGCCATTACTGCTACAAGTTTTGAGATAAAACCGGGGACAATACAAATGATTCAAAATTCATGTCAGTTTGGAGGGTTACCAAATGATGATCCGAACGATCACATAGTCAGCTTTATAGAAATCTGCGATACTTTCAAGTACAATAATGTGTCAGAGGATGCAATAAGGCTAAGGCTGTTTCCATTTACTCTCAGAGATAAGGCTAAGAGTTGGCTCCATTCACTACCACCAGGCTCGATTACTACATGGAACGACCTAGCCCAGAAATTTCTTGCAAAGTTTTTCCCGCCTGCAAAAACAGCAAAGTTACGGAACGATATCTTCTCTTTCATTCAGCACGATTCAGAATCACTATATGAAGCATGGGAGAGATTTAAAGACTCATTGCGAAAATGTCCACACCATGGGATTCCTAAATGGCTTCAGGTGCAAACTTTTTATAACGGTTTATTCAGCACAGTGAGATCGAGTATAGATGCTGCAGCGGGACGTGCTATTATGGCCAAGAATTGTGATGAGGCGTATCAGTTGCTTGAAACCATGGCAGCTAATAATTATCAGTGGCCAATAGCAAGAACGACTCAGCCAAGGACAGTAGGGGTTTATGAAGTGGATGCGATAACAGCATTATCAGCTTAAGTGACAGCTCAGATTTCTGCTCTTACAAAGAAGATAGATGCACTTGGGGTACAACCAGTTCAGAAAATGGAAACGATTTGTGAAATATGTGCGGGTAGCCACTCAAGTGATCAATGTGCAATAAATCCTGAATCAGTCCAGTTTGTTTCCAGTTATAATAGGCAGCAGGGCAGTTATCCAAACAGTTACAATCCAGGAGTGAGAAACAACTCAAATTTTTTTTGGAGTAATAATCAGTCATATGCTCAAGCACAAGCTCCAAGGCAATCATATCCACCTGGATTTTAGCCACATCCACAATCTCAACAACACCCACAACCTCATCAACCTGATAAGCTATCACAAATGGAAGAATTGTTGGCAAGATTGACAACTCAGTTTGAAGCCACAACAAAAAACCAATCAGCTGCAATAAAGAATCTTGAGAACCAAATTGGGCAGATAGTTAGTGCTTTGAATACTAGAACTCCAGGTTCTTTACCTAGTGATACGGAGAAAAATCCAAGGAATGATGGAAATGAACATTGTAAGGCAGTTACACTCAGAAGTGGGAAGGAGTTGACTACAGATTTAGACAGACAAAAGAAAATAATTTCTGCCGAGAATGGTAAAAAAGAGAGTGGAAATTCGGAAAGTAAATCTGGGGATAAAGTTGTGAAAAAATAACAAGAAGATAAGCAAACAGCAGTCGTACCACCTGTGCCGTTTCCTCAAAGATTTCAAAAGCAAAAATTAGATAGACAGTTTTCAAAATTTTTGGAAGTGTTCAAAAAGCTGCAAATCAATATTCCATTTGCAGATGCTTTAGAACAAATGCCTAGCTATGCGAAATTCATGAAAGATATTTTAGCAAGAAAGAGGAAGCTAGGGGAGTTCAAAATTGTAGCGTTGACAGAAGAATATAGCGTAATTTTGCAAAGAAAGTTACCACCGAAGTTGAAGGATCCGGGTAGCTTCACCGTACCGTGCACGATTGGACCCCAGTTCTTTAACAGATGTTTGTGTGATTTGGGTGTGAGTATTAACTTGATGTCGCTGTCGATCTACACTCAGTTGGGATTACCAACACCAAAGCCAACAAATATCTCTTTACAGCTCGCAGATAGATAAGTGACATACCCTAGGGGCATTGTGGAAGATATATTAGTGAAGGTGGACAAATTCATATTTCCAGCCGACTTCATTGTGTTGGACTATGAAGAGGATAAAGACATACCCATTATCCTTGGAAGACCATTTTTAGCCACTGGAAGGACATTAATTGATGTACAAAAGGGAGAGTTAACGATGAGAGTCCAAGATGAAGAAGTAACTTTTAATGTTTTCAAGGCTATGAAATTTCTGAAGGGAGAGGAAGAGTGCTTTAGAGTTGATCTGATTGATGGAGTGACGAGGGAGGTATTTAGTAAGTCTGTGAATGAAGACCCTCTTGAAACTGCATTGGTAAGTGAAAATTTATCTGATGATTCAACTGTGCTAGAATGGGTTCAAATGCTAGATTCAGCTCCGAAGTTCACACGATGTTTGCAAAAAATTGAACCTCTGGATTATTGGGGAAAATCGGATGAAAAGGTGAAATCATCCTTAGAAGAACCGCCCACCTTGGAACTTAAGCCATTGCCTAACCATCTACGGTATGCCTACCTTGGTTCTTCTTCTACCTTTCTAGTTATTATTTCTGCATCACTTGATAAGGTTCAAGAAGAAAAGCTACTAAGGGTACTTCGGCAATACAAGACTGCTCTTGGGTGGACTCTTGCGAATATCAAGGGGATAAGCCCATCAATTTGCATGCATAAGATTTTATTGGAAGATGAAGCGAAATTGACTATTGAACAACAACGAAGACTCAATCCCATCATGAAGGAAGTTGTCAAAAAGGAAATCATTAAATGGTTGGATGCGGGAATTATCTACCCTATCTCAGATAGCTCATGGGTAAGTCCGGTCCAATGTGTGCCAAAGAAAGGGGGAATGACAGTAGTTACAAATGAGCATAATGAATTGATCCCTACTCGAACAGTTACGGGTTGGCGGGTGTGTATGGATTATAGAAAGTTGAATAAGGCCACTCGTAAGGACCATTTTCCTCTACCATTTATAGATCAGATGTTGGACAGGCTTGCAGGGCATGAGTATTATTGTCTTTTGGATGGATACTCAGGTTATAACCAGATTGCCATTGCACCCAAGGATCAGGAGAAGACGACATTCACATGCCCATATGGTACCTTTGCTTTTCGCAGAATGTCTTTTGGATTATGTAATGCGTCGGCGACATTTCAACGGTGTATGATGGCTATTTTCTCCGATATGGTCGAACAAAATCTAGAGGTATTTATGGATGATTTCTCAGTTTTTGGGGATTCGTTTGATTATTGTTTGGAAAATCTCACTCTCGTGCTTAAACGGTGTATGGAAACGAATTTGGTTTTAAATTGGGAGAAATGTCATTTTATGGTGCGAGAGGGGATAATCTTGGGTCATCGAGTGTCATCAAAAGGAATTGAGGTTGATAGAGCTAAGATCGAAACCATTGAGAACCTCCCGCCACCAGTTTCAGTAAAGGGTATTTGAAGTTTTTTGGGACACGCTGGTTTTTATAGAAGATTTATAAAAGACTTCTCCAAAATCACGAAACCACTTTGCAATCTTTTGGAGAAGGATATCCCATTCAACTTTGATCAAGCATGCCTTGAAGCTTTTGATGTGTTGAAGAAGAAACTTGTTACCGCACCTGTAATCATAGCGCCAAATTGGAGTATCCCGTTCGAATTAATGTGTGATGCTAGCGACTTTGCGATTGGTGCAGTTCTTGGCCAACGAAAAGATAAAAATTTTCACGCTATATACTATGCTAGTAAGACGCTAACGGATGCCCAACTTAATTATACCACTACCGAGAAGGAGCTATTAGCAGTTGTTTATGCATTTGATAAATTTCGCTCATATTTGATTGGGACAAAAGTGATCGTGTTTACAGATCATTCGGCAATTAAATACTTAATAGCAAAGAAGGATGCAAAACCGAGATTAATTAGATGGGTATTATTGCTACAAGACTTTGACTTGGAGATCAAGGACCGAAAAGGAACAGAAAATCAGGTTACTGATCATTTATCACGATTAGAAAATGCAGAACTAAAGAAAGATGACATAACAGTGATCAATGAATTTTTCCCGGATGAACAACTGCTTGCGGTAAGGATGGATACACCATGGTATGCAGATTATGTAAATTTCATTGTGAGTAAGGTGTTTCCGCCAGATTTGACAAGTCAACAGAAGAAGAAATTTCTCCATGATGTGAAACAGTATTTATGGGATGAGCCATTTTTATTTAAACAGTGTGGAGATCAAGTAATAAGAAGGTGTGTTCCGGAAGTTGAAATGGAGAATATTCTCTACCAATGTCATGCATCTGACTATGGTGGACATTTTGCGGGAGAAAGAACGGCCGCTAAGGTGCTTCAATGTGGATTCTTCTGGCCAACACTCTTTAAGGATGCCCATGTGTTTTCATTGAAATGTGACATATGCCAAAGAGTGGGTAATATATCAAAGCGACAAGAGATGCCACGAAACATGATCTTAGAAGTTGAATTGTTTGATGTTTGGGGCATCGACTTCATGGGACCATTTCCATCATCTTTTAGTAACTCCTATATACTTCTAGCGGTGGATTACGTTTCGAGGTGGGTAGAAGCTATAGCATCGCCCACCAATGATGCTAAGGTTGTGGTTAAGTTCATTCGGAAGAATATTTTCTCTAGATTCGGCACTCCTCGTGCAATCATTATGATGAAGGCACACACTTCTGTAATAAGCAGTTCTCAGCTATTCTCGCTAAGTACAGAGTCACTCATAAGATAGCTACTACTTACCATCCACAAACAAGTGGTCAAGCAGAGGTATCTAATCGAGAAGTGAAACGAATCCTCGAGAAGATAGTGAACCCTAGTCGAAAAGATTGGGCTAGTAAGTTAGATGATGCTTTATGGGCATACCGTACAACTTTCAAAACTCCGATAGGGATGTCTCCGTACAGGTTAGTATATGGGAGGGCATGCCATCTTCCGGTTGAACTAGAACACAATGCTTATTGGGCAATCCGGAAGTTAAACTTGGATATGTCTGCTGCGGGAGAAAAGCGCCTCTTACAATTGAACCAAATGGATGAATTCAGACTCCAATCATACGAGAACGCGAAGTTATATAAAGAAAAGGTTAAGAGGTGGCATGATGAGAAAATTCTGGAAAGAAAGTTTGAAGTAGGGCAAACAGTGCTATTATACAATTCAAGGCTTAAACTGTTTCCAGGGAAGTTGAAATCTCGTTGGTCAGGGCCATTTATCATTACAAAAGTTTATCCTCACGGAGCTGTGGAGGTGGAAGACCCGGATGCCAAACGTAATTTCAAAGTAAACGGTCAGAGATTGAAGCACTACTATAGGGGTTATGTTGATCATGAAAAGACATCGGTCAACCTTGCTGATTAGAATAGAGAAGAAAGTCAGGCTGAAGACTATAAACCAAGCGCTAACTGGGAGGCAACCCAGGAATTTTTATTGTTAATTTTTTATTTTTTGTTTTATTTTTATTTTGTTTTATTTGCTTTACTGTTAGTTTATTTAGTGGTTAAACTTTTATAGTTTAGGATTTGTTACATCCCTTATGTTCTCTAACACGATATTTAATTGATTTCAGGATAGGAAACAAGATTTCATATTTGGCGGGTTTGACTAATGGCCACTACGACTACCCAGTCGGGGGTCTCAATAGAAGAATATTCATTTGTCAAATTCTCAGATTTCTAATCATGTCCTTCATTTTTAGTGTTATTGAATTGCTTAGTGGTGTAGGGTATCTTGTTTTTGTTTTTCTTTCTTAGTATGTTAGTTTAGTTAATTATGTAATTTATCTTAGTTTAGGGTTTTAAAATAAGTCTTACTCTCCTAGCAAACAAAGACTAAGAATTTAAGTTGTGGTATGCAGGTTGAAAGCAAGCAGGAGCACAAAAGTCACCAAGCCAGGCCGAAGCGCCTAGGCGCCCAAGCCATGCACAAACCAAGCGCCTAGGCGCCCAATAGCAGAAGCAAAGTTGTGCCCCAAGCGCCTAAGCGCTCCCACCTAGGCCAAATCAAGCGCCTAGGCGATCTACATGCCCAACAGATTCTGCTCCCAACCGCCTAGGCGGTTCAACCGGTGCAAAACCAAGCGCCTAGGAGCTCTTACTGCAACGTGAAAAAAAAGCCCTAATCGGGTAATACTCTTGCAAACCCAAATCACATACTCTCTTGCTCTCCTACTCCAACTCAAACTCACTCAACTCGCATCCCTCCCCTAATCTAGCCACGATTATCATCTTTTTCTTGTCTAAGCATAACCAAACACTTAATCTCCGACCCAAACTACGGCAATAAATCTCCATCTTGTCATCCTTCCTCACCAATTCGGCACCCAACCATCCATCTATCTGAAGTAAGGGTTCAAAGCTTAAATTGCTCCTGAAAATTTGATTGGAACATCATATTTGGCTATAACCAAGTAAGTATGCAAGATTTTCGTGCAAATTGTTTGGATTAGCTTTGATAATAGCTACAGTAGTACTTTGAAGCTAGTTTCTTTCATTGTGTTGGCTCAAGTGGGTTTGGGTACTCTGAATTGTTGCTTGTATTGCATTGGAAGGATAGTGTACTTAGTTATTGACAAATTTGGTGAAACTTAAGTTTGGGTAAGTGCTTCAAACAATAGTGTTCAAATTTTTTCTGCACCAAGTGTTTGATATTTTGTCACAAAGAGGATTTGGCCATCCTAAGCCACTGAACATCATTTGGTTGAGAAAGAAAGTAACACACAAGACCCATGGCTACTAAAAGGCAAAGAGGCGAGGTTTCGGGCACTTCAACTAAGTTTGACAAAAAGAGATTTACAAGTGCTAGTGCATCCGAAAGATATTACAGTTCGCTCTCTAGTAAAACGCTAATTCCTGAGCGTGGATTATGTCCAGAGGTAGAAGATGGGGAGTTACTACAAATGATTGGGAGTAGAAGATGGGCGAACTTTACAGCCCAACCAGATTTATCGGTCGTTAAAATTGTTAAGGAATTCTACGCCAATGCAAAAGATTATATTGGTAACATGATTTGGGTTCGCAGAAAATCAGTGGAAGTCAGTTTCAGGTCAATAAATGCTTACTACGGCTTGAACACAATACCCAATAATGGCTTCATACAATATTTAGATCACGAACTGGACTACAGTGGGGTCATTCAAGCCTTGTGTGTACCTAGAACACAATGAAAATTAACAGATCAACAAGAAGCTGTTTTGTTCCCTACATCCGCACTAAGTAGTTATGGGAAAGCATGGCATGCCTTTATTTGTGCCAAGTTGATGCCGTGTAGACATACAAGTGATGTTATAAATCGACGGGCAGCATTGCTTTTCTGTATTGCACAAGGAAAATCTATAGATGTGGGTCAGGTTATACATGATTCAATTGATAGAGCAATTAAAGGAGGGACCTCAGGTGGACTACCTCATCTATCTTTGATTACTGGACTATGTCGACAAGTTGGAGTAAAATGGGATGCCGAAGAAGCTACACAACCTCCTTTAGCCGCAATTGACCACTCAGTGATAAAAAAGTACAAGGTATGGGGAGGGGGCACACCACACCCGAGAGGGTTAGGTTTCATTATTGTGCCTCCCGAGCCTACAGACGAGTCTAATCAACAGTCACATGACAATCCTACTGCTGTTGCTGGAAGTTCTGGGCCACCACCAAATTTTTTTGAAGACATTCGTCAAGAATTAAGAAATCAAACTAGAAGGATTGACATGGTGGCTAATCAAGTTCAGTATGGATTGAACCGGGTGGAAAGAAATCAGGACAGTTTGGCTCAGCGACAAACGGAGATGTATCAGAACTGTAGCGCAGCATTCCTAGAGATGTTCGACCGCATGAATCCAGCAGGCGCTCCCTACCAATTTCCACCCTTGTCTGCGTACCCCCCGGCTGATCTACCCCCTGAAGATGAGGTTAATGAAGAAGAAGACGAGGAATAGGGCGTCTATCTTTCAGGGAAGTCCTCAGTGCCTAATTTCTTATGTTTTGTTTGTTATATACAATGTTTGGGGGTGCATTCTTCCAGTTCTAGTTGCATTCATGCAGTATTCATTTAGTAGTATTTCATGTAGTTTTCAATTATGTAGTTTTCATTCATGTAGTATTCATTTAGTAGTATTTCATGTAGTTTTCAATCATGTAGTTTTCATTCTAATTTCTTACAAAAAAAAGAAAAAAAAAGAAAAAAAAAGAAAAAAGAAAAATTCAAGTATTTGCATGTTTCCAGTTGTTAGATAGTTTAAGTCTGTTTTAGCCAATGATGATATTGGAATTGAGTGGACAAGTATAGTATTGTCTGTTAAGACTTTGATGTGATTTTTTTTGTCATGATTTGAATCTTTACCTGTTTGAAACTGATATAATAAGAATAGCACAGTAAGAACAACTATGTTAACTGATTGAGTTTAAATTGACACATAATGGACTTCTTGAGGATAATACTAGTTTGAATGAATGAAAGACATGAATAGGTTGAGATGACTGAATTTAGACAAAAACTTAAGTTTGGGGGGAAAATTTGGGATATATAAGCTTTAAAAAAAAGGAAAAAAAAGTAATGAATAAACATTGTGGCTAGTCTTGTTTCGGGGCCTTTGTTACTTGAGCAAGTACGCCCGAGGGGATTGTCTCTACACCTAGCGCCCTAAGGTCTTTATGGTCTGGGAGTCGTTGGTTGAAAGCTCGCTAAGGGGTAGCACTGTTAGCCTAATGGAATGAGACATTGCACAGTCATGGTTAAAAAAAAGCAATAAAACGGGAAAAGAGCAAAAAGCCCCCGTAATGATAAGTAAAGCATAAGTATCCCAGATTGAACTCTTGAATTTGGTGGATGTTTGACTTTAGTTGGATCTAGCTTGTTCGTGAATTTTGTGAGTTTATACTGTATGATGCCTTTAAAGAGATCTATTATGTGTTGTATTTAGCATTATATTAGTTTGGATTGTTGTAGAGCACACACGCACTATATCAATAATGACAGGGTAAGATTTGATGATTGACTAGGAAATTATTGATCTGTCTTGGTATGATGTACTAGCATGTTTATTGTGATTTCTCTGAGGCTTGATGAATAGAATTTGTTCTGTTTGGCTGCTGGAATTTTAGGCATGTAGATAGCTGCATTTGAATTTGCATTGCATATTTAATTATTGCATTGTGTTTTTTTGCTTGGGGACAAGCAATTGGTTAAGTTTGGGGGTATTTGATGAGTATGTTTTATACCTATGAATTCGATATTATTAAACTTAATTATTGCTATCTTTAATTATTTTTTAGTATCTTTTTATGTGTTTTGTGTTTATTTCTTGTAGGTTGGAGCTGGAGGGACAAATTGGTCATTTGGGAGAAGAAAAAGGTCAAAAATCATTAAAATTAGAGCTGAGTGGCATTTTTGTAAATATACGGTCCTGGTCAAGCGCCTAGGCGCTTGGAAATGGCCTGGGTTGAGCGCCTAGGCGTTCATGTGCGGCAAAAAGGAGGGTTTTCTACTGCCAAGTGGGTTTTTGAAGCCAAAAAGGAATCTAAATGAGGTGGGAGACTAATACAAATAGGAGGAGACTTTAGAAAAGACGTATCACTCAATTTTTCAAGAGATTTGCAGAGAGAACAACGAAGGAAAACACGAAGGAGAATTGCAAGGGCTGAATATCAAAGAGAGATTATTGGAGCAAATCTAGAGCTTCTTCTTCTCTTCTTTAGTTTTATCTTTTGTAATTATCTGGGATGTTTGGATTATTAATCTGGATGATATTTTTCTTTATTATTATTATGAACTAAATTTTCATTACGATTGCAACAGAACTTGGTATGTAGTTTAAATTAAATCTTCCCATTGAATGAAAGTTGGTTTTTATTGAATTATTTATTATATCTTTTGCTTATTGATTAATTGTTTGGCCAACAATTACTGTGATAATCTATATAAAATTGGAAGATGGAGTATAGATTGAGATCTGGATATGATAGCATCTGTTCATATAATCTGATTAGGATTAATATGATTAGCATGTAGGATGGGAATATACCTATGTGTCTTTTGTATCTATTGAAAGAATTTGTGCGTAAACCCCTAATTAACTTGATTCACATAGGAATATAGTGAGTTGATTAACTGGGGTGTTCCTTATAATTCTGTGTCTTAAGGATCGGAGTTAGGAGGATTTGTTCACGTGTTTTGGAAAAAGTGCGTGAATTTTATAAAGTATTATTGGATAATGATTCATATTAATTAATTGATTTAAATGAGAAGTGAATTGGTTTAAATGAAATACTAAGGGAAGTTGTAATCTTAACCTGTTAAATCTGCAATTATTCTTGTGAAATTCTGATTTTAATTATTAGTCTTGTTAAGTTTAATTTTCTAATCATAAACAATATTTCGTAGTTTAAAATAGGATTAATTGCATTGGAATTAGTAATTGATAAATATTATTCTGTTTCCTCGTGGGAACGATATCCTTGCTTGCTGAATATTACAATTGAACGCGTATACTTGCGTGTTAAAGTGCTATTAAAAAATTAGGCAACAAGAGTCAAGTAGAGCATGATATCTACTATCTTCTACGAATTAAAAGTTTATTATCAATATTTTATCACTGAGACTTATCTCAATACATCACTGAATTATCCATGCACTATGACCAAGGATATTCGTTAGTATCACATCCATGAATTATATATGCACTACGGGCCAAGGATATTCATTAGTATCACGAGCACGAATTATCCATGCACTACGGGCCAAAGATATTCGTGTTTTCACCAATGGTCAGGATCATTCTAAATAATAATTCATCTTTGCACCCTTGGCCAAAGAGAACGCATGGTTATGATCATACCAACATATGTCCATCAATGCACTACGGGCCAATGAGGACTTTTACCACATCATTTGAAACATTACGGTCATGGTTATACCGAAAAATCCCTGATCATAATCATACCAATCAACAGTCCATCTATGCAAGTATGCCACATATTACTTTCATTACAATATAAGTGTGACACCCCCAAAATAGGTATACATCACCTATTCTGAGTCGCCAAATACATGGTACATAATACAAATAAAATATTTAATATACCACAAGAGAGCTGTGAGTTTCAATACAAATACTGTCTTCTAGACAATATCCACTCTCAGAATAAGTGCTCATTACATTTATTGTCACACTATTTAACAGAATAGTGAGGACTACTAATACTATCATCTGATCCATCACTCCGTTCCCCGACTCGTCCCAGCTATATTCTCATTTCTTAAAGAGAACAGCGAAAGAAAGGGTGAGCTCAACAAGCCCAGTAAGAAATATTATGACTAAGATAATGCAAAATAAATTATCATTAGTCTTCAACAATGTTAAACTGATAAAATACAATAGACATCAAGTTTAACTGCAGCGGATCAAACAATCCATTAAAAGAGTCAAGTAGGGAATATAATCTACTACCTTCTATGATTTAAAAGGTTTTTCATCACTTTTATCGCTGGAACTCAGCTTAATAAATAATCCACATCATCGAATCACTCATGCACTACGGCCAAGGATATTCTTTAGTATCACGACCACGAATTATCCATGCACTACGGCTAAAGATAATCATGTTTTCATCAACGGTCCTGATCATGCCATAAAACAATTCATCTTTGCACTACGACCAAAGAGAATCCATAGCCATAATCATACCAAAAACTGTCCATCAATGCACTACGGCCAATGAGGATTTTTTTCACATCATTTATAACATTACGATTATGATTATACCGAATAATCCCTGGTTATAATCATACCAAGTCCATCTATGCACTACAGGCCACAGATGACTTTTAACATAATATAAGCATGAGGACGATGACAATGATATAAGAATTCAATAAATCAAGTTCAAGAATTAATTTATCTAGGAACTGATAACGTCCAAATTGTCAACATGATACTGCTTTGTAGAGTAAAATTCAAGAATGCTCAGAAGAATATTTCCATGAAAAGATACTGGATGAAGTGTAAATATCAAGGATATTCCACTAATTTCATGGATTATAGAAGTCAAAATTTTAACCAACTGAGTATAATAAAGAATGGAATAACAAAAGAAATCACCATGCATGCGATAGACCGCACAATCAGGTTATTCCAACAGAATAATAAATAACGGAACCAGGTCCGGCGTAAAACGCACAGACAGGATATTCCAACAGAATAATAAAGAATGGAATCAGGTCCGGTGTAAAAACACACAGACAGAATATTCTGACAGAATAATAAATAATGGAACCAGGTCCGGCGTAAAACGCACAGACATGATATTCCAACAAAATAATAATAAAGACGGAACCAGGTCCGGCGTAAAACGCACAGACATGATATTCCGACAGAATAATAATAAAGACGGAATAATAGAAGAATGTCACCAAGTATAGGGTAGTACGCGTATACTGGTTATTCCAGCAGAATAAAAAAAATGGAATAACAGAAGAATTTCACCAAGTATAGGGTAGTCCGCGTATACAGGTTATTCCAACAGAATAATAAAGAATGGAATAACAGAAGTTCTCTTCATGAATACAAAAGAAATAATATCCCTTACGGGTACAATAAATAATATTCCTTACCGTAAAAGAAACTTGATATCGGAGTAGTGAAGTAGAAGAATACTTTTCTTCTCTCTCTCTATAATTTCTTTCTCTAGAGTTTTAGTGAATTCGTAAGAAATAATGAAGGAATGAGCTTCTATTTATAGAAAAATGGACTGCATAGTAACTATCTCATGAACGGTCTAGATTGATTTATTTTAATCTGACGGTCCATATTTAAAGCAAAATTTTTTAAATAAAATATAATATATTCTATTTATAATCTAATAAAACGAATAACTTTATAAAAGATTTTACTATGCAAACACTATGCATAATAAAATATAATATATTCTAATTATTGTCTAATAAAATAGATAACTTTATAAAAGTATTTTGTTTTATATAAAAAGATTTTACTATTAGCCGAATAACTTTATAAAAGTATTCTGTTTTATATAAAAAACTTTTCTGTTTTATTACATTAATAATACCAATAAAACGAAACTTAGTGACTTATCACGTAAGCCTCAATAATCAATACCGAATGCTACTATGCAACCACACGTATTACTGTACTTTTACTACCGAGTAGTTCAACAGTATTAACGGTAAAACTTCCACCGTTATTTTTATAAAATATTTTTGTCGTTTTCTCAATCCGATAATAATTCTGTTGTGGGGTCCACCAATAATTGTGCCGTCGTACGAATATTCTCCGACAAAAAATAACATTCCCCGACCAATCGAATATAATACAACAACTTGCATACTTTACAAAATTTATAAATACTACCCACAACTATAACATTATCTCAAATTCACACCATAATATTTAAAAAAATATTTCGAAAAAATTAAATCTTTATTCATAAAATCTGGGGTTTCACAATAAGCATAAGGATGATGATAATGATATAAGCATTAATCAAACGAAATCAAGGATAAATATTAAAGACTTTAAATTTATCTAGAGTTTAAAAATATCCAAATTGTCAACATGATACTGCTTTGTGGAGTAAGATTTAAGAATAATATTCATATATCAAAAATAATTTGGACAAAAGAGAAATATATTTTTCGGGTGAATAGTACCCCGTGAATAGTATCCTGTGAATAGTACTTCAGGAATAGTACCTCGTGAATAGTATCCCGACATGAATAGTAACTGGGTGAATAGTTACCCGTGAATAGTACTTCGGCACAAAAAGTACTCCGAATACCCGAGTGAATAATATTCAAGTAAATAGTAATTGGGTGAATAGTAACCCGTTAATAGTAACTCGTGAATAGTACTCCGGCACAAAAAGTGTCCCGAATACCCGAGTGAATAATATTCAAGTGAATAGTAATCGGGCAAATAGTAACCCGTAAATAGTAACTCATAAAAAGAAAATACAAAAGAAAACGATATTCCATGACGAGTACAAAAGAAATGATATCTCATACGAGTATAAAAGAATATACAAACTGCAAATGGATTTTCACCCGCCATGTAGTAATCCATATATACAGATCATTTCCACAATTTAATAAAGAATGAATACGAAGGGTCATTCACCATGCATGCGGTAGTCCGCGTAGACAGGTTATTCCAACAGAATAATATAAAATGGAATAACAAAAGAATTTTACCATGCATGCGGTAGTCCGCATAGACAGATTATTCTAACAGAATAATAAAGAATGGAATAACAACCCTTACGAGTATTGAAAGAAAATAACTCTCTTCATGAATACGAAAGAAATAATACCCCTTACGAATACAACAAATAATATCCTTTACAAATACAAAAAATAATATCCCTTACGAATATTGAACGAAGATAATATTCCTTACGAATACGAAAAATAATATCGTAAGCGAATATGAAATAAATAACACCCCTTACCTTAGTAGAAGATTGAATACTGAAGTAGGATAGTAGCAGAATACTCCTCTTCTTTCTCTATATAATTTCTCTCTCTTAGTAAAAGATTGAATACTGAAGTATGGCAGTAGAAGAATACTCCTCTTCTTTCTCTCTATAGTTTCTCTCTCTAGAGTTTCATTGAATTCGTAAGAAATAATGAAGGAATGAGCTTCTATTTATAGGAAAAAGGACTGAATAGTAACTAATTCATGAACGGCCCAGATTAATTTACTTTTAAACGGACGGTCCATATTGATTTACTATTAAAACTTAAAATAACGGTCCATACTGATTTACTATTAAAACTTTAAACCAACAATCCATATTGATTTACTATTATAACTTCAACCAACGGTCTGAAAAATTAGCATATCTCCTCATGGAATAATAAGTCAAACTTATAGCAAACACCTCATAACAAACCCCTCTATTTATATCAAAAATTGAATAAATATTTACCACAAATCACTTATCTTTAATCAATACATTTTTAATCTATTAATAATTATTTATCATTAGTATTATAACTCACAATATTTAACAATCAGATCATTCCCAGGAAAGAGGAGGCTTTCCGATAGGGATTTCTCCCTATTGGCGCGTAATTAGGTGACCAAATCTCTCCTCAACAGAACTTTCTAGACATTATCAAAATTATAAATAATATTATGAATAACTTTGTCGTCTCAGTTATTGATTTACTAATAATAAATATTATGCAAATGATATTGTGATAATAATTGAATCAATGATATGAGAGATATTATGTAGCAATAACTGAATAAACTGAGTGACTTTGTTAGCATCAATAATCAATACCGTGTGCTACTATGCAACCATGCGAATTACTATACTTTTACCACAGGGTATTTCAATATTTTAACGGTAAAACTTCCACCGTTATTTTTATAAAAAGATATTTCTGTCGTTTTCTAACTCCGACAGTTATTCCGTTGTGGGTTCCACCAATGATGGTGTCGTTGTACCGATATTCCTTGACAAAAAGAATATTCTCCGACACAACGAATATTCCCCGACACAACGAATATTTTATATCAACATGCTTACTTTGTAAAATTTTCAAATGTCACTCTTAACTTTAACCATTTATCAATTTAACCATTAAATAGAATAATAATTATAAGAAAATTGAATACTTCCATTTCATAAAATTCGGGGTCTTACAATTTCCATCAAGTCCGACTCTAACTTTACATCAAAGTTGCAGTCCTTGTGAAGAATAGACACCTCATCAGTAAGTTTAGGCACATCTAACTTTAGAGTCCTGAAGCAAAATGCTTTCACTTAATATATGAAACTATTTAATCATACAAAGTGTTAGCATGTAATGACAAAAATAACTGCTAATAATGTACATAAAAAGTAAGCAGTTATTACTATCTACAGGGCAGAGGGAGTTTCTACCCTCGTCGGCAAATGCAAGGAGTGTTGCTCTAATTGCCAAGGGTGAAGTCCTGGTGGACGGCTGTGATGAAGGAGCTATTATCGTCCTCCTTCTACCGAATGATGACCATGATGTCTGAACAATCATCGTCTGGGATGTCTTTGTTCGTACCCTCTGTATGGACTAGGACACGCATGTTTGATATATGCCTTACAATGTCTTGCTTATGCCTACGTTCCTTCTCCTCCACTTCAAGGTCTAAAATCAGGACTTCCTTTCCTATAACCGGTATCGGCCTAGGAAACAACATAGCAATCACATGGGCAGGGACCTTTATTGAAGGCCGTACAGGCTCAGTTCCTGTAGTTGTAGGCAATCGCCGTGTGGCTGAAGGAACCTGTTGTGCTTGTAAGGGTTCCTGTGATTGTACCCAAGAGAATAGCCTAGCCCGGCTGTCCCTATTTGATTGGGAACTTGAATTGGGCGCTTAATGCCCTCATGACCCTTGTCTAACCCTTGTCCAGGTTGAAAATCCAAAGAAATCATCTCTTGACTTGTCGACATTAAATTGGTAGAAACTCTTGGTATCAGAGGTGGTGCCTCAATGGGTTAATAGTGAGTGTTGCTCACCTTAAGGGCCTGTAAGCTGACAGTCTCAACTTCAACGTTGAAACTAGTGAGTGGTATGTAACCTTGTTTAGGACATTCTGGCTCAGCATTAACATTTACTAAGCTACTGTTAATGATGTATTTGAGCTGCTGATGAAGGGTGGAAGGGACGGCTACAACCATATGAATCCACGGCCTTCCCAAGAGTAGGTTGTATCCTATATCTATCTTGAGTACATGAAAGGATCTACAAAATGTATGTGGACCAATCTCCACAAATAATTTAATCTCACTGACATCATTTCGTCGGGATCCATCCAAAGCTTTGACAATTGTATGGCTGCTTCGGATCCTGTTGAGATAGATATTCATCTTCTCCAAGGTGGCATAAGGGCAGATGTTTAAGGACGATCCCCCATCTATCAGAACTCCTCCCACCATATATCTAGAGGACATAACCGCTATGTGCAATGGTTTTTAATGAGCCGTCCCTTCGGGAGGTATGTCATCTTCAGTGAAGGATATCACTATTTTATTGAAGATGTGATCAACCAGATGATGAAACTTTTCTACATCCACTGATTTTGGCAAGTGGGCTTCTTCTAAGACTCTCAGTAAGACCTTACGGTGATCTTCTGAGGAGAAAACTACGTACAGTATAGAAATCTATTGTGTAGTTTCTTTCAAGCTTAAAACCACCTTAGCTTCATTATATCCCATAGTACGGAGGAATTCTTCAATCTTCTCCATGGGAACTTTCCCTTTTGACCTGATGGTAGGCTTCATCACCCATTGGGGAAGATACAGTGGATTCTCTTTCAACACTGCAGCAGTTATATTAGATGTAGATCTTTCAGCCTCTCCATAATTCCATGGCACTTTTTGCAGGCTGACAACAGAATATTGTGGCCTGAATGGCAATATGATTGGCTTTGGCGCATCCACTTTTAAAGGGTTTTCAATACCTTTGAGTTGAATAGGTTGAATTGTATATGATGTGGTAGCCAAATTCGCGTTAGAGGATATAACTGCTACGACTTCCTTCCATTTTGTAGGAATTGTGTCCCCACTCTCCAGTGATACAACATCATTGTTTGTCATCTATAGGACACCGCTGTCAATCAGGTTCTGAATAAGATGGCTAGGTGCCCATCATTCTTTAGTGTTATGACTGCGGGAGTGGGAGTGGTATTGACATACTCCATTAAAATCAAACCGTCTTGAACGCGAGCTGATTGGAGATAACAGAGCTGTGATTCTTCCCTCATTGATCAACATCTGCAATATTTCTTCCATCGGTTGGCCAAAATAGGTGAATTCCCTTTTGTTGGCTAAATCCCGACGGGCTTTGGCATTTGCTCTTTTTACAATTTTATCCTCTAGTGTTTCACTTTCTGGAGTAGGTGGTGGAGTACTTAGAATAAGAGGTAAGAGGCTAGCATGCTCTTGGTTGAATAATTGACGTGTGACTTAGTGTTGATGAACCACCAGTCCTGCCAATTACTCGCTCAGAGCCTTCATTTTCCATTCCATCATAAACTGGAACTGTGCAAAATCCCATCTGTCAGCGCTATCCTTGCTGGATTGGGAGGAACCACCCATATAGTTCGAACTCTATCCACTGCTTTAGTTAATCATGTTAACCTCCTCTTCCTTGTGTTGAGGAAGAGGGTTTCCTTGAATGTGAGGCTGGTCGGGTTTGGTTACCACAATCTCACCATTGTCAATTAAGTCCTGGATTTTATGCTTCAGGGCCCAACAATCTTGAGTATCATGTCCCGAAGCTCCAGCATGATAAGCATATGTCTTGCTTGCATTAAAACCCTTTCCACTCGGATTGGCTGGTGGAAAAAGATGGGTAATTTTCTTCTGAGCTGTCAGAAGTTTTAGAATGTTGTCGGGTTAGTCCCCTAAGGGTGTGAACACTCGGGTACGTCTGACTTCTCCACTTTTTGTCAATGGAGGGTTTGAAGACTATGCTTGAAAAGAGGAATAGTTTCTCCTCTGAATAGGCATGTTCTGGTTGCCTTTTTATCTTATAGTATCAAGGAAACAACCTCCTCTTTCTTCTTATGGACCCTCCGGGGGTTGTTTCCATAACTTCCAGACTGGATGTGCTCACCTACAGCTTTTAGAGCGGCAAGTTCTTTAATCTTTCCTGACTTTAATCCCATCTCGGCCATTTCTCTGTGTTTGATCATTTCAGAGAATAGTTTGCCAATGCCAGCTAAAACTCTTTCATAGAAGGGAGCTTCTTGAATGTATATGAAAGTCATCACCATTTCAGACTCAGTCATAGATGGAATAACTTGAGCAGCCAAAAGCCTCTATCTTTGGGCATACTCTTTGAAAGACTCTTTAGCTTGTTTCTTGACCTTGGTAATTTCGTACTGGTCAGGAGCCATCTGAGTTTGGAAACTGTGACGTCCCCAAATTCAGGTTACCTGACCCCTGAGTTTGGTGCTCACGATCCACAATATAATAACATCTAACTACCCATTCATTTATGAATAGCAATACATATCTCATTAATAGATTATGTTAATACATTAGTTCCAGGTTATCTAACCTTAATTAATATTATAAACATACCCTTTAGATATACAAAAAGGGTTTACAAACATAACATAATAATGATATTCATTAAAACTACTCCAGCATTTTTCCTTTGCCCTTGTTCTTCATAGACCCGCTGGCCTCTTCGTTCCTAGCTGAAATATTTTATTTAGCAAGGGTGAGCAACAAATTTTCCCCGCAAGTTAAGATATACAATGAATGTATAAGAATCAATAATAACAGACTATCTAATATGATAGAATAACACCAAAGTTTGGGAACTTTGAAATAACTGAACAAATCTTTAATAACTAACAAGTCTTCTCGCAATCTATGCAACACAATAATTTGGTAATAAAAGAGTGCAACGCTTTCAAAGTTTATACGATATTCTATTGAATAATTAAGAACCAATTCTACACAATAACAAATTAGAATATTTTCCAGATTTATGCTGAGCGATCCATTGGATCTTGAACTTCTCTTCTCAAGTAACTATTAAAGATTTGACTTTGATATACCCAGGTGTATCAGATAACCATAAAGATTAAATTTTATCCCTCTGCAAGTACTTAGAGTGGCCAACTCTTTGTACCCTATATTATGCATAATACTTACACGAGCGCAAAGGCCGAATATACGACCAGAAATGTTCCCTTTTATATAAAAGGTTGTTCTTCTCAGTCTTATAATCAGAGTTTGATTTATAAACACGGAATACAATGATTTCAATAGCTAATCACTTCTCGATCTAGCCAAAATAATTGGCATCGATCTATCAATAATAATTGAATTCTCTTCTCGAACCTATGAAGTTCTAACAAATGTTCATCTAGCCAGAATAATTAGTTAAGACATTTCTTAATACGATTCTACAATAGACAGAAATCAACTGTACTATTTACAATCAATAATAACTTCTACGAATGTAAATAACCAATAACAGTTATTCCCCAATCATATTCTCAAAATCAATAATTCAATTTGACTTGATAAACATGGACCAACTGCGAATAGTCAACAATAGTTCTTAGACGTGGTCTAATTTAACAATAATTAACCACCATAATATTTGAAAGTATATAACTCAAGGTTGAGTTAAGAAAACTTGCCTTCTACGTTGATTACTACTACACAATATACTTAACTGCGTTTGAAAGACCTATAATCACAATATCGGGCTCACAATTAGCACAATAATTCAAAACACATAACATTGTAATTTATAGTCAATATTTCTCCTAGGCACATTAGCACATAGTCACATTAGTGTTTATAACCTATATAAACACTTATCAAGTCTAACTAGTTCGGTCTGGTTGGACTTCTATCCCATCTCGGTGTACAATAAACCCTATCCGATAATTTACACATTTATTGTCAATTAAACTCAGCCTCAAAGCTTCAATATTATTTTAGATAAATCATATATTATTTATAATATTTTTCGAAAACTTCTAATAATTTTTTAACAATTATTATAATTTATAATAATTTTTTAAACACTATAATCATTTTTAAATGATTTAAATACTAATTAATTCCATCATCATTAATATTCAATAATATTAAAATATTAATGACATACTTGTCAAAATATTAAAGTTATTAATAACAACTTAAAACATTTTTAAATCATCAATATTTTACTTAAATAATTTTTAAAATAATTAAAATTATTTTTAAATCATCACCATTAATATTTAAATATTAATGAATTTATCATAAAAATATTAAAAGTCATTAATTATAGCTTATAATAATTTTAAATCATTTTTCTCATTTTTAAATCAATAAAACCAATTTTAATGCATTTATTTAATATAATAATTAAATAAATTTATTATCATTAATATTAAATTATTAATAAAAATTACTCAAAAATATTAAAAGTTATATTTTATAACTAAAAATATTTTTAAACACTTTATTCTTATTTAAAAATAATTTTTATAATATTAAAATTATTTTTCTCTAATTTATTTAATACACTAATTAAATAAATTAAATATCATTAATATTTAAATAATTATAAATATTAATGAAAAATATCTCAAATAATTAAAAGTTATTTTTCAAAATTTAAAATAATTTTTAAAACCATTTTTGTAATTTTTAGAATTTATTTTCTATTTTTAATTAATTTCCAAAAAATCAGAAATTAAAAATATTCAAAACTATCGCTAATGGCTATAGCGACACTTTCTGTCGTTGTAGGTATTCTTGGTGCTCAAGAACACTGACAGTCAGTGTTCAAGGGGTCAACTTTGACCGCCTTTGATTCTCAGTGTAAACACGTTCTGGGCTAGCTTGAACTGTGATCGTGTAGAGGTTATGCAACACTACAATATCCAACCATCATCTTGGTCATATCATACCACAACATGAAGATTTGGCCATTCAAAACCACTGTCAGACTCAATCTGGGTTTTCTGGGTAACCCAGAAACCCAGACAGTGTTGACTAGGCACTTTCTAGCTCTATTTTATATAAGTTTTGGTCATCGAATCAGTGTTATTAAGGTTCAAATATATAGTCCTTGTGTCAAGGAACAATACCATAACAACAAATCAGTCCATCTATAAAATAATTGCAAGATGTCATCCGGTCAAAGTATGTCAGAAACAATGTTCTTACGGTTTCTGGAAATTCCAAAAAACTGACATGCCAAAGATGTCTTTTGCAATGTTCTTATGCTTCATTAAATATGTTGCCAAAGATGTCTTTTGCTCTTCTACCACACGCTCAATGATGAATGCTTTCTCCATCTCTTTCACCCAAGTTTGGGCTTCAATCGGATTCGTGGTTCCCTTGAATTTTGGCGGTCCTACCGCTTTAAAGTCCGTGAAATTAGCCAATCTATCTGCTGGCTGTTCTCTCGCTCTTCCTCTTGCTACTGGAGCTCTATTCCCTATAGCTTCGGCTATCATATTTGTAAATTTCTGCATCGGGTTAGCTTGACCTCCTTTATTATTCACTGATTGATCTTCTCTTTGATTTCGATTCTATCGTCTAGGCGGCATTATCTGATTTAAATAAAAGTCTTACATTAATTCTCTTTCTCTACACAAATTCTTAACACAATAAGAATTAAACATATAATTCTCATATAATCGCATATTTATTCAAATAGCACATAGTACATTTAGTACTTAACACATATTACTATCCATTTTTAAATAATAACAGGATTAACAACACAACTTTACACAAAAAGTTGTAATTCTCCAACTTTACATAAAAAATTGCCATTTCCCATTCTCACATAGCTATTCAAATTCCCAGTTTGTCAAACTTACCACACTTATGAGTTCAAGAACTTGCCACAATTATATGAGTGTATGAACTTATCCTAGTCAGACCTTTGGCGTCCATTCGCTGAGGGGTTCAAAACATTTCATATAATTATGAGTCATTAACTTACCACAAGTATGAGTTTTAAGAACACACAAATTAATCTTAATCTGATATTCATATAGGAAATAAAGATTTCATTCATAAAAACATATATATATATATATATATATATATATATATATATATATATATATATATTTACATATGCTTACACATCATTCTCGATATTACAACCGTTAATATCACTTCTTACTATCAAAAGATATTAATGCTTATACTTAAGTTATCTACCGTCCACTCCCTTTTTCGATCTTCTTCTTACTGGGACAGTTGTTAAATCTGTGACTCGTTCTCCCACATGAATAACACTTCCTCATATTAGGCTTAGGACAATGTAGGGAAATATGTCCTTTCTGCTTACAATTGAAGAACACATTTTTTCACATCATGCATTCTCCCGCGTGAGTCTTTCCACACTTGCTGCAGACTTGCTTCTTCTTCGAGTTTGAATTTTCAGAATTATCATTGTTGTTGTCCCTCTTTCTCTTTTTCTTGCCATTCTGCTTGATTGTTCCTTCAAATAATCCACCACCTTCAGTCTTCATTCTTTCCACCTGCGCCTTCAGCTCGTTCCGTTCTTGAGTCATTTCACGTAATGCTCGCTCCGTCTTCCACAACTACTCCAAGAGAAATACTTTACCCCGGAGTTCTTGGACTTCTGCAGATTCTTGATCTTTCTCTCCAACCTTGGTCTTACTCTTTGACTCCATCTTAGCTTCTTCGGACTCCGCCTCCTCATCCATCACCACTCAGATACATCTCGGGATAATCATCATGATCACTCCCCAGATTCACCATGGGTTCATCCCTCCCCACTTTCTCAACTGATTCGCTTTGCGCTAGCACCTCAGCAACTGGCATTGGTGCAACAGCCGCTAGTATCTCCGTACTCATTTTATCTTCTCTAGACATCCTACAATCAGTTTAAACAACTTGATTAGTACTTCATTAGTACAAACTTCTTACACTACGTGTCCGTATATCTCACTATCGATACTCTTTATCAATCCCTCACTTAGTACTCTAAATGAGTATTTTCTATCTCGCTTATGGTTATAATCCTAAGGTTTCCCCCCCTCTAATGGCTTATAACCTGGCTTTGATACCAACCTGTGACGTCCCCAAATTCTGGTTACCTGACCCCCGAGTTTGGTGCTCACGATCCACAATATAATAACATCTTACTACCCATTCATTTATGAATAACAATACATATCTCATTAACAGATGATGTTAATACATTAGTTCTAGCTTATCTAACCTTAATATTACAAACATACCCTTTAGATATACAAAAAGGGTTTACAAACATAACATAATAATGATATTCATTAAAACTACTCCAGTATTTTGCCTTTGCCCTTGTTCTTCATAGACCCGCTTGCCTCTTCGTTCCTAACTGAAATATTTTATTTAGCAAGGGTGAGTAACAAATTTGCCCCGCAAGTTAAGATTTACAATGAATGTATAAGAATCAATAATAACAGATTATCTAATTTGATAGAATAACACCAAAGTTCGGGGAATTTGAAATAGCTGAACAAATCTTTAATAACTAACAAGTCTTCTCGTAATCTATGCAACACAATAATTTGGTAATGAAATAGTGCAACGCTCTCAAAGTTTCTACAATATTCTATTGAATAATCAAGAATCAATTCTGCGTAATAATAAAGTGGAATGTTTTCCAGATTTATGCTGAGCGATCCATTGGATCTTGAACTTCTCTTCTCGAGTAACTATCAAAGATTTGACTTTGATATACCCCAGGTGTATCAAATAACCATAAAGATTAAATTTTACCCCTCTGCAAGTACTTAGAGCGGCCAACTCTTTGTACTATATATTATGTATAATACTTACACGCGCGCAAAGGTCGATTATACGACCAGAAATGTTCCTTTTTATATAAAAGGTTATTCTTCTTAGTCTTATAATCAAAGTTTGATTTATAACAACGAAATACAATGATTTCAATATCTAATCACTTCTCGATCTAGCCGAAATAATTGGCATCGATCTATCAATAATAATTGAATTCTCTTCTCGAACCTATCAAGTTCTAAAAAATATTTGTCTAGCCAGAATAATTACCTAAGACATTGCTTAATACAATTCTACAATAGACAGAAATTAATTGTACTATTTACAATCAATAATAACTTCTACGGATGTGAATAACCAATAACAGTTATTCCCCAATCATATTCTCAAAATTAATAATTCAATTTGACTTGATAAACATGCACTAACTACGAATAATCAACAATAGTTCTTAGACGTGGTCTAATTTAACAATAATTAACCACCATAATATTTGAAAGTATATAACTCAAGGTTGAGTTAAGGAAACTTGCCTTCTGCGTTGATTACTGCTACAAAATATACTTAACTGCGTTTGAAAGACATATAATCACACTATCAGTCTCACAATTAGCACAATAATTCACAACACATAACACTGTAATTTACAGTCAATCTTTCTCCTAGGCACATTAGCACATAGTCACATCAGTGTTTATAACCTATATAAACACTTATCAAGTCTAACTAGTTCGGTCTGGTTGGACTTCTGTCCCATCTCGGTGTACAGGTCACCGTATCTGACAATTTACACATTTATTGTCAATTAAACTCAGTCTCAAAGCTTCAATGTTATTTTAGATAAATCATATATCATTTATAATATTTTTCGGAAGCTTTCAATTATTTTCTAACAATTATTATAATTTATAATAATTTTTCAAACACTATAATCAGTTTTAAATGATTTAAATACTAATTAATTCCATCTTCATTAATATTTAATAATATTAAAATATTAATGACATACTTGTCAAAATATTAAAGTTATTAATAAAAACTTAAAACATTTTTAAATCATCAATATTCTACTTAAATGATTTTTAAAATAATTAAAATAATTTTTAAATCATCACCGTTAATATTTAAATATTAATGAATTTATCATAAAAATATTAAAAGTCATTAATTATAACTTAAAATATTTTTAAATCATTTTTCTCATTTTTAAATCAATAAAACCATATTTAATTTATTTATGTAATATAATAATTAAATAAATCTATTATCGTTAATATTAAATTATTAATGAAAATTACTCAAAAATATTAAAAGTTACATTTTATAACTCAAAATATTTTAAACACTTTATTCTTATTTAAAAATGATTTTTATAATATTAAAATTATTTTTTTCTAATTTATTTAATACACTAATTAAATAAATTAAATATCATTAATATTCAAATAATTATAAATATTAATGAAAAATATCCCAAATAATTAAAAGTTATTTTTCAGAATTTAAAATAATTTTTAAAACTATTTTTGTAATTTTTAGAATTTATTTTCTATTTTTAATTAATTTTCAGAAATTCAGAAATTAAAAATATTTAAAACCGTCGCTAATGGCTATAGCGACACTTTCTGTCGCTGTAGGTGTTCTTGGTGCTCAAGAACACTGACAGTCAGTGTTCAAGGGGTCAACTTTGACCGCCTTTGATTCTCAGTGTAAACACGTTCCGAGCTAGCTTGAACCGTGATCGTGTAGAGGTTATGCAACACTACAGTATCTAACCATCATCTTGGTCATATCATACCACAACTAGAAGATCTGGCCATTCAAAACCACTGTCAGACTCAATCTGGGTTTTCTGGGTAAACCAGAAACCTAGACAGTGTCGACTAGGCACTTTCTAGCTCGATTTTATATAAGTTCTGGTCATCGAATCAGTGTTATTAAGGTTCAAATATATAGTTCTTGTGTCAAAGAACAATACCATAACAACAAATCAGTCCATCAATAAAATAATCGCAAGATGTCATCCGGTGAAAGTATGTCAGAAACAATGTTCTTACGGTTTCTAGAAATTCCAGAAATTAGACATTCATGTCGAGTAGGCTAGTTTGACCAGCCACTCCATTCGCTATGATGAATGCTTGAAGGATCTAAGGACATACATTTGTAGTAGATCTAGTAGGCTACTACTTGGTTACAAACACAACATCAAACAACATCATACCTGACAGATCTGGGGCTAACAAAAAGTTGTCAGACACTGAAAACGAGTTTCAGGGTTGCCCATAAACTCTTGGTCATGCTCGGTCTATAGGTTTTGACCGTGAATAACTTACGATCTAGACATGTAATGTATGTGATTTCACTTCCAGATCAAAGACCACATGACAAGCTACATATTACAACTTTAAAACAACAAAAATCAAAAACATACAAAGATCTACGGCCACTGACATTAGCTTGTTAGACGACTAAAAATGTTCTTGAGCAGTTTTGAAAAACTTCATTTTTATCCACTTTGATGCTATGGATCCATGATAGATCATCATAAAACATCCTTTAGCACAAATCTAAACACAAAAACACGAACTTTGACTAAGCATACAAGATCAAAATGAAACTTAGGGTTTATACCTTCTCTTGAATATGCTAGATCTTGGCTCTACTAAACTGATCTTAATGATCTATGAAGTGTTTTAGGGACTGAGACACTTATGATTTTCGAAGGTTTGGGAGAGAGAAAGAGTTGTTGAGAGCTTGGTAGCAAAATGAACAATATTAGTGGCTTTCTCTCTCTTTATCAACTAAATATTTGATTCAATGAATCCATCATGCTTGGTGGCGATTTAGATCTGGTTTGGCTGATAATATAAGTCACAATGGTCAAATTAGTTGGTCACCAACTCTTATATTGGTAAGATTTACAAGTTACCTTAATAAAAATCCAACAAGGGCATTTTGGTCAGTGTCCTTGTAATTTTAATGGCTTTCTTGACTTTTGCCCAAACCCTTAAGGTTTAACCCTAAGGTTCTAACCCTCAAGTTTTACAACACTAGTTTCTAGGATTTTCTAAATTAGGATTTTAAAACAGAAAATTATGATTTCAAAAATATAATTAGGGTTTCCTAATTATATTAAAGATTACTAATCACATTAAAGTTTGTTAATCACTTTAGGGCTTGCTAATTAAGATTAGGGTTACCTGATTAGGGTTTAGGATTCTCAAATTTAAAATTAGGGTTTCTCAACTTTCGATTAGGGTTTCTAACGGTACGTTAGGGTTTTTAATCTTGAGATTAGGGTTTCTAATCCCTTATTAGGGTTTACTAATATTGTACCCTACCCGATCAATCCTTGATCAAAATTTCTCTATAGTACAACCACATACTCGTCAATATAATTATTTTAATTATATTTTCTATCGAATCCCTATCCGGACTTAGGGTAGGGTTTCTAAATATGTTAAGCATAACTCTACTCTTATTTTCTCAGTCAATACACAAATTGACTACTTCTCGAGACTCGTATCACAGATACTCGTCACAAAATTTGGTAATCAATATTAATATTAAATAAAAAAATTATTCGTAAAATTTGGATTATTCGAAATCCCAGGTTATCACAGAAACTGTACTAAGGAAAGCATAAGATAGCTCCTCCCAACTATGAATCTTGGAGTTGTCTAATCTGGTGTACCATGATCTGGCTTCTCTAGTCAGACTTTTCTGAAACAGCTGCATTCTGAGCCATACCAGTCATAAATACTCTTTTTTTAAGGTAAGGGATATTATTTTTGCTCAATATTCGTAACAAATAATATTTTCTTCCATACTCTGTAGTATGTAAGTAATATTATTTCGTTTCAGATTCCGAATTCTACACTCATTTTGATAAGTATTGCTTCTATACTCCTTGAAATTAGTAGAATATCCTTAAAATTTGCGCTTCATCTAGTATCTTTTCACAAGAATATTTTTCTGAACATTCTTGTTAAATTTTAATCTTTTCATGTTGGGATACTATTCACGGGATACTATTCACGGAGTACTATTCGTGGAGTACTATTCACTCGGGATACTATTTATGACAAAAATTGATTTCTTTTCTGTCCAAATTATTTTTGATACAATATTATTCTTCAATTTTACTCTACAAAACAGTATCATGTTGACAATTTAGACATAATTGAATTCTGGATAAATTGAATTATAAATATTTAAAATTTATCCTTGCTTTCATTTAATTGAATTCTTATATCATTGTCATCATCTTCATACTTATATTGTGATGAAAGCCATCTTTAGCCCGTAGTGCATAGATGGACTGTTGATTGGTATGATTATGACTAGGAATTATGTATCAGTATAATCATGACCTGTAATGTTACAAATGATGTGATAAAAGTCCTCATTGGCCCGTGGTGCATTGATGGACAGATGTTAGTATGATCATGACCATTGGAGATAATAACGAATATCCTTGGCTTGTAGTGCATGGATGATTCGTAGATGTGATACTAACGAATATCCTTGGCCCGTAGTGCATGGATAATTCGATGATGTGGATTATTTATTGAGCTGTGTTACAGCGATAAAATATTGATGATGAACTTTTAAATCATAGAAGATAGTAGATATCATGCTCTACTTGACTCTTCTAATGGATTATTTGTTTCGCTACAGTTAAACTTGTTGTTTATTGTATTCTATCAATTTTACACTATTGAAGGCTAACGATAATTTATTATGCATTATCTTAGTCATAATATTCTTTACTGGGCTAGTTGAGCTCACCCTTTGCTTTCATTATTCTCTTCAGGAAATGAGAATATAGCAGGGACTAGTCAGAGAATGGAGTGATGGTCCGAGATGGTGGCTATAGTAGTCATCACTATTCTATGAAATAGTGTGATAATAATTGTAATGAGGACTCCATTTGAGTTTAGATATTGTCTACAAGACAATATTCATGTTAAAACTCTCAGCTTATGTTGTATAAATTAAGTTTGTATTTAAATTCTGTACCATGTATTTGGCGACTCAGAATGGGTTGTGTATACCTATTTTGGGGGCATCACAGATTGGCTTTAACTTTAAGCTCATATGAGATCTCCAAGTGGTGAGTCACAAGATTTGATCTTATCTTTTGTTAAAAGATATGATAAAGGGTATTTTGGTCATTTTGTACCTATTAAGGGTAATTTGGTAATTTAACATATAAATGTAAGGGTATTTTAGTCATGTTTCCCATAAATCTTAACCCTTGGGGTTTACTAATTAGCATTAGGGTTTGTAAATCACCATTAGGGTTTGCTAATTAAGGTTTAGGATTTCCAAATCTGGAATTAGAGTTTCTAATTGATCGTTAGGGTTTCCTAACTGAACATTACGGTTTCTAATCTAACATTAGGGTTTCTATCTTTATACCTTATCTGATCAATACTTAATACTTAATCATATAATACACATATTTTGAAATACAAGTATAATAATAATTGTATTAATAATTAAACCCCTATTCAAATTAGGGTTTTGATCAGTTGTTCATCTTTGCCTTCTTTTCTTAGTCAAGTTAAATTAACTAACTTGCTTAATTGCTTAATTCATATCACGCATACGCAAAGTAATAAGGATAACAATACTGATAACAATAAAATAAATAATTTATTCGTAAAATATAATCGTTTAAAATTCCTGGTCTTTACATTCTTCCCTCCTTATAAGGATTCCATCCCCGGAATCATCATTGCCATACGTTTAATTTCATGTCTATCCTTAGATTTTTATTTATTAAATTTTTTTTATTGAATTACTTCATTCTCCCCTCCTTATAAGATCATGTATTACGAGTCCGGAACTGTTGTGCGTCTTGATCCATTGCTTGCGGTCTGCTTGCACCAATTATGGTAGTTCCAAATGGAACTCAAATTCCTCCTTCAAAATCTTTTTATTAACGAGTTATTATTATAATATTGTTTTCCTGAAATTGTCTTTTGTATGTCTATATTCAAGGGTTCTAGGGTTTACAAAGGTAAACGTACTTATCCTAACAAACTCACCGTAACTAAAATAGATTAAATCCGAATCAAGTATATATATTGATATAATTGCTTGGAATCATATCATGAACTCCATCTCCGGCTGGTACTGCATCTTGGACCGTCATATTGAAGGTCCTTGTGGTTGGTTTATTTGGTGGAGTTAGATCAGCTATTGCTAGTGTTGCGTTGCTTTTCCTTGCATTAGCATTTCCCTCATCGGCTCTTTGTTGCCTAATTTTTTAATAGCACTTTAACACGCAAGTATACGCGTTCAATTGTAATATTCAGCAAGCAAGGATATCGTTCCCACGAGGAAATAGACTAATATTTATCAATTACTAATTTCAATGCAATTAATTCTATTTTAAACTACGAAATATTATTTGTGATTTGAAAATTAAACTTAACAAAACTAATAATTAAAATAAGAATTTCATAAGAATAACTGCAGATTTAACAGATTAAGATTACAACTTCCCTTAGTATTTCATTTAAACCAATTTACTTCCCATTTAAATCAATTAATTAATATGAATCATTATCCAAGAATACTTTATAAAATTCACGCACTTTTTTCCAAAACACGTGAACAAATCCTCCTAACTCCGATCCTTAAAACACAGAATTACAAGGAACACCCCAGTTAATCAACTCACTATATTCCTATGTGAATCAAGCTAATTAGGGGTTTACGCACAAATTCTTTCTATGGATACAAAAGACACATATGTATATTCCTATCCTACATGCTAATCATATTAACCTTAATCAGATTATATGAACAGATGTTATCATATCCAGATCTCAATCTATACACCATCTTCCAATTTTATATAGATTATCACAATAATTGTTGGCCAAACAATTAATCAATAAGCAAAAGATATAATAAATAATTCAATAAAAACCAACTTTCATTCAATGGAAGGATTCAATTTAAACTACATACCAAGTTTCGTTGCAAGCTTAATGAAAATTTAGTTCATAATAATAATAAAGAAAAACATCATCCAGATTAATAATCCGAACATCTCAGATAATTACAAAAGATAAAACTAGAGAAGAGAAGAAGAAACTCTGAATTTGCTCCAATACTCTCTCTTTGATCTTTAGCCCTTGTAATTCTCCTTCGTGTTTTCCTTCGTTGTTCTCTATGCAATTCCCTTGAAAAAATTAATTGATACGTCTTTTCTAAAGTCTCCTCCTATTTGTATTAGTCTCCCACCTCATTCAGATTCCTTTTTGGCTTTAAAAACCCACTTGGCAGTAGAAAACCCTCCTTTTTGCCGCACATGAGCGCCTAGGCGCTCAACCCAGGACATTTCCAAGCGCCTAGGCGCTTGACCAGGACCACGTAATTACAAAAATGCCACTCAGCTTTAACTTTAATGATTTTTGACCTTTTTCTTCTCCGAAATGACCAATTTGTCCCTCCAGCTCCAACCTACAAGAAATAAACACAAAACACATACGAAAAAAATAATTTAAGATAGTAATAATTAAGTTTAATAATATCGGATTCATAGGTATAAAACCTACTCATCAAATACCCCCAAACTTAACCAATTGCTTGTCCCCAAGCAACAAAACACAATGCAATAACTAAATATGCAATGCAAATGCAAATGTAGCTATCTACATGCCTAAAATTCCAGCAGCCAAACAGAAGAAAATCTATTCATCAAGCCTCAGAGAAATCACAATAAACATGCTAGTACATCATACCAAGACAGATCAATAATTTCCTAGTCAATCATCAAATCTTACCCTGTCATTACTGATATAGTGCGGGTGTGCTCAACAACAATGCAAACTAATATAATGCTAAATACAACACATAATAGATCTCTTTAAAGGCATCATACAATATAAACTCACAAAATTCACGAACAAGCTAGATCCAACTAAAGTCAAACATCCACCAAATTCAAGAGTCCAATCTGGGATACTTATGCTTTACTTATCATTACGGGGGCTTTTTGCTCTTTTCCCGTTTTATTATTTTTTTCCAATTTAATTGATGGATAGTGAGTGCGTTTTACGTTCCATCTCACGCCTATGTTTATGGGGAGTGTATTTTACGCTTCTTCTTGACCCACCACAGGACTCAATTTATTCAACTCAATATCTTTTTTTCTTTTTTTTAGCTTATGTACCCCAAATATTCTCTCAAACTTAAGTTTTTGTCTAAATTCAGTCATCTCCGCCTATTCATGTCTTTCATTCATTCAAACTAGTATTATCCTCAAGAAGTCCATTACGTGTCAATTTAGACTCAATCAGTCAACATAGTTATTTTTACTGTGCTATCCTTATTATATCAGGTTCAAACATGTAAAGATTCAAATCATGACAAGAAATCACATCAAAGTCTTAATAGTCAATACTATACTTATCTACTCAATTCCAATCTCATCATTGGCCAAAACAGACTTAAACTATCTAACAGCTAGAAACATGCAAATAATTTTTTTTTTCTAAAAAAAAAAATTTCGAATGAAAACTACATGAAAAACTACAAAATGAATAAGTTATACTAAATGAATGCAACTGGAACTGGAAGAATGCACCCCCAAACTTAACATATGCAATGTCCTCATTGTATATATATATAAAAAAACATAAGAAATTAAGCACTGAGGACTTCCTTGAAAGATTGAAGCTTTACTCTTCATCAGCATCATCTACTTCTTCTATATTAGCATCATCCTCAGGAGCTAAGTCAGGCGGGAGGGTACACGGACAAGGGTGGATGTGGTGGGAACTGTTATGGAGCGCCAATCACTTGCAGGCTTACACCCCTATGTGAACCTCCGCCAAACTTGGTTTAGAGAAAATCTTGAAGCTTGAACCTTGCTTTGAATTGTTGCAGTTAGAATCCAAGTAGGAGATAAAGAAGTTGACTTTAGCTTGCTTTTTTCTTGATTGTGGTTTGGAGAAGATGAATTAGATTTTGATTAGTAGAGTGCAAGAGTTGGTGTTATTGTGGTGCAAGGGCTTGGAAGCAGTTGCTTTTGAATTAGGAGTGAAAGGAATTGGGTTTGAATTAGAATTGCCTTACTTAGGGCTTTATTTTTTTTCAAGTGCACAAGTAGAGCGCCTAGGCGCTTGAAATTGTGAAGGTTGGAGCGCCTAGGCGCTTGGGAACAGAATCTGATGGTGATGGTGAGCGCCTAGGCGCTTGAAATTGGCTTGGAGTGGGAGCCTAGGCGCTTGAGCGTGTCTGGGCATTCTGCAGTTAAGCGCCTAGGCGCTTGGAATAGGCTTATTTTGGGCGCCTAGGAGCTTGGGCCAGCCTTAACCAAAATTTGTGCTCTTTTATCCTTCTAACCTGCAAGCCATGAACCCAATTCTTAGTTATCATTTGCAAGGAGATTACAACTGAACATACAACCCTAAACTAAGATAAAATATATAGCTAAGTGAAATAAAATACTAAAATAAAATTAATGAACTAAAATTTAAGGAGATAAAATGTAAGTCTAGGTTGCCTCCTAGTGAGCGCTTAGTTTAACGTCCTCAGCCCGACTGGTTCAACTTTATCTATCCAATTCCCCTTCGAAAATTGAGAAACCCTCCATCCATTAGTAATAACATAACTTCTGAAAGTTTCCCATCAGTAAGGGTTATTGATTCAAATTCACCTAGCTTGTTCTTTTTAGATAGATTCTCTTTTACAACCTTCAAATAACTAGGCATTTTTTGAGTTGTATCTGTGAACGAACTTTTGCGTTGAAGCTTTTCCAGAACAACTGGTTCTTCATCTCTCTTCCCATTCTCTTCACACCATGGCACCAATTTTAAGCTAGCTTCCATGTCATATATAGCTTTATCGAAAAAATGAATACCAATTGGGCACGAGATTGCAAATCTAGTCGGATCCTTAAACTTTGGTGGAGAAGATATATGGGGCACTATCAAAATCATTTCATCTATGTCGGAACTCAAGGCTAGATCTTTGGCGACCTTCTTTTCCTGCCTCCCACTTGTTTCATCCCTTTCCACGTCCTTTTCTTTCGGCACATCCGATTCCAGATTTAGCGTGGGCAATCCATTAGTCTCGGGAACCATGTTGCTTGACAATTCACCTTGAGGGAGATTGATAATGGCATTGAAAAGTTGTCCCACCTGGTTCTCAAGATTTTGAATCGACATCTCCTAACTATTTGTTTGCTCCTCAATCAAAACCATGAACTTGGAAATAAGTCCCTCCAAGTTTAAAATCCTTTCTTCTTCATGATTATGAGCTTGAACTGGTAATTTAGGAGTGTATGATTGGCTTGGAGCAAAGGGTTGGGCCAGATTGTCATCGCTCCATGAAAACTTTAGCGGATTCCCCCAGTCATGATGATAATTACTGGAATATTCATAATTATTAGGGTAATCGTCGAAGTTGCCACTATATTGTACCGACTCGAAACTGATGGCACATTGATGGCTCGGATGGTTTCCACCGCAATACTCACATATTTCCGCTACACTTTGAATAAGTTGTGTTGATGAAGCGTTAATCTTCCTCGAAAGTGTCCCAAATTGTGCTGACAATTCATCAAGTCCATAATTTTCTGCCTTCCTTGGTCGAGTCATTCTCGAATATGGCCAATGATAGTTATAGTTGTCCATGGTACCTGAAAAAAAATTAGACTAGAGAGAGAAATAAAATAAAATAAAATAAATATTTAAATTAAGATTAATTTGATTGAAATTAATAATGACAAAATATTAAACAAATTTCCCCGGCAGCGGCGCCAAAAACTTGTTGCCTAATTTTTTAATAGCACTTTAACACGCAAGTATACGCGTTCAATTATAATATTCAGCAAGCAAGGATATCGTTCCCACGAGGAAATAGACTAATATTTATCAATTACTAATTTCAATGCAATTAATTCTATTTTAAACTACGAAATATTATTTGTGATTTAAAAATTAAACTTAACAAAACTAATAATTAAAATAAGAATTTCACAAGAATAACTGCATATTTAAAAGATTAAGATTACAACTTCCCTTAGTATTTCATTTAAACCAATTTACTTCCCATTTAAATCAATTAATTAATATGAATCATTATCCAAGAATACTTTATAAAATTCACGTACTTTTTCCAAAACACGTGAACAAATCCTCCTAACTCCAATCCTTAAAACACAGAATTACATGGAACACCCCAGTTAATCAACTCACTATATTCCTATGTGAATCAAGTTAATTAGGGGTTTACGCACAAATTCTTTCAATGGATACAAAAGACACATAGGTATATTCCTATCATACATGCTAATCATATTAACCCTAATAAGATTATATGAACAGATATTATCATATCCAGATCTCAATCTATACTCCATCTTTCAATTTTATATAGATTATCACAATAATTGTTGGCCAAACAATTAATCAATAAGCAAAAGATATAATAAATAATTCAATAAAAACCAACTTTCATTCAATGGAAAGATTCAATTTAAACTACATACCAAGTTTCGTTGCAATCTTAATGAAAATTTAGTTCATAATAATAATAAAGAAAAACATCATCCAGATTAATAATCCGAACATCCCAGATAATTACAAAAGATAAAACTAGAGAAGAGAAGAAGAAACTCTGAATTTGCTCCAATACTTTCTCTTTGATCCTTAGCCCTTGCAATTCTCCTTCATGTTTTCCTTCGTTGTTCTCTATGCAATTCCCTTGAAAAAATTAATTGATACGTCTTTTCTAAAGTCTCCTCCTATTTGTATTAGTCTCCCACCTCATTCAGATTCCTTTTTGGCTTCAAAAACCCACTTGGCAGTAGAAAACCCTCCTTTTTGCCACACATGAGCGCCTAGGCGCTCAACCCAGGCCATTTCCAAGTGCCTAGGCGCTTGACCAGGACCACGTAATTACAAAAATGTCACTCAGCTTTAATTTTAATGATTTTTAACCTTTTTCTTCTCCGAAATGACCAATTTGTCCCTCCAGCTCCAACCTACAAGAAATAAACACAAAACACATAAAAAGATACTAAAAAAAACAATTAAAGATAGTAATAATTAAGTTTAATAATATCGGATTCATAGGTATAAAACTTACTCATCACTCTTCTTTTCGGATAATCCCTCACCATATGATCTATTGATCCATAAATGAAACACCACTATTCTTCCCTGGATTGGGGCAGTTATGAGAGATGTGTTCCTCCTTCTCGCATTTAAAACACATAAATTTTTCGTTCAAACACTCACCCGAGTGATTTTTTCCACAATTAGCACACTGCTCAACCTGCTTCCTTATGCCTCCCTGCCTATTATCCGTATTCCCAGAATTGTTCTACTTTCTTTTTCCACTTCCACTGCTTCCCTCAACCTTGACAGCTCCCTCGATTTTACCCTTATTCTTCTTTTTCTTATTGTAGATGCGCATGGCCTCATTTCCTCCTTTGGCTATGATAACCTTTTCCAATAGTGATCCAAAAGAATTAATCTGCAACACCGCCAGCTTATTATAGAGCTAGGGTTTTAGGCCATGCTCAAACCTTCTTGCCTTCCTTGCCTCTGTATCCACTTGGTGTGGAGCGAACCTAGCTAACTCATTAAACTTAGCTGTGTATTACGAAACCGTCATATTTTCCTGCTTCAACTCTAAAAACTAACCTCCATCATAACCTACATACTGGATGAGAAATAATTCTCGAAGAAAAGTTTCTTGAACCTGGTTCACGTCACCTCTCCTTCTTCAGCTCTAGTTTGATTTGCCTCTCACCAGAAATTCGCCTCCCCCTTCATCATATAGGCAGAAAAAGTTATCTTTTGCTCCTCTACTACCCTAGTAATAACAAATACTTTCTCCATCTCCTTCACCCAAGTTTGGGCTTCTATAGGGTCAGTTGTCCCTCTAAATTCTGGCGATCCTACTGCTTTAAAATCTTTGAAGTTCGCCAATAGATTGGTTATCCGCTTTCTTGTTGCTGGTGCTCTAGTATGCATTGCTTGTGCCAACATATTAGCAAAATTTTGCATTGGTTCTGCTTGACCTTGTGTGTTGTTAATAGATTCTTCTGCTCTTTGGTTTCAGTTTCGTCTTCTTGGCGGCATTATCTGGTTAAACAAAACCTTAAATTATTATTTTTTGTTTTACATTTTATGCCTTATCGTATAAGTGTTAACATTTAAAATGTAACACGTAATTTCAAACTCAAACAATCATGTAATCAAAATGTTAGATTTTGAAAAATTTTGGTTTACTATATTAACCAATTATCAGATAGACACTTACTATCTTAATACAAAACTTATTTCCTTAATCAAACATATATTCATATTCATTCAACTAATTCATAGTACTTTACATCATATAGCACATATTGCTATAAACATCCGCTATCCCTTTGTGACTACATAAGTCGGGAATCACTTCTACAACTTATACAAAAGTTGAGAGTATTACATTACACACATATACATATCATATACACATCATTTATGTTCATACAATATCCATCCTACTTATTTCCTACACCATCCCTTAATCCTGGACAACCTCTCTCCTGATGTCCTACCAACCCACATGTAAAACATGCACCTTACTTCAGATTGGGACAATGAGGAGAGATATATCCCTCATGTCCATAATTGTAGCATACATTTTTCCCTTTTCTGCATACGCCTTCATGTTTCCTTTTACAGTTTGTACATTTTCCTATTTTCTTAAAGTTTCCTTGGTTATAATCAAAATTTTCTAAATCACGATCATTCATCTTTCTTGTCCCCTTATGGCTTAGAGCTACACACCACATGCTGCATTTGACTCTCATCTCATCAATTTGAATTTTTAACTTATCTTGTTCTTCCATTATTTCAATCAACGCCTTTTGCAATTGACTATTTAATAGCCTTTCTATTTCTCACAGCTTTTCTAAAGAAGAAACCTTATTCTTCATATTTTGTGTTGATGGCTGATCAGCTCCAACTTCCGTGTCCAAATATGTGACAAACGAGATTTTTGTATTTTAATTTGAATATTTATTGAATTACATAAATATTTTTCGATGATTTAATTATTGGGTTAAATAATTAATTGATAAATTTGTAGTAGATTAATTTAATTATATGTGTTATATTAATTAAATTAATGTGGAGAATTTATTATTCAAAAGTATATATTTAATTGAGCTTATTTGATTAAATGAATTGTTTAATAATTATAATGTTATTCTAATTAATTTAATAATTAATTAGAGATTTAATGACTTGACATAATTAATAAATGAGAATTTAATTATGTGACTATGTGATTTAATGTGGAATTATTCTATTTAATCGAATTAAATAATATATATTTGATTAATTACCTAAATAGGTATGACATTATTAAACTATATAATAAGAGTTTAATTAAATTAAGTGGAAAAGGCATTTAATGTTCTAGCCAAACATGGCCTTATGAATGTAGGAGTAGTTAATTGCATAATGGCATTAACTGACACCAATGTTGTGCCAGTACGCGCATTATATAAGTCTTGTGCCTTCTACGGTTTTATTTTCCTAAAACCTAAGTGAGAAAAACAGAGAGAGTTTGAGAGAATTGAAGAAGAAATTGGAGAATTAAGGAGTGTTATTCCACTCTCTAGCAATTTTAACAGAGAAGTTAAAGGTATTTCCTTAATCTAAACTCAAATTTACGTACTTAGGAACTTTTCATTAAAATTGGCTTTTAATTTCTGTAATTGGAATTTCATGAGTAATTGCTGAAAAGTTGTTATAAATTGTTTATATGCATGAATAATCTAATATATGATGCTTATATATGATTTTGGGTGAATTAATCCATGAAATTAAGATTAAGTTGGAATATTGAAGGTTACAAAGAAATAATATTTGAATGTGGCCCATAAATACAAAAATTGGTGCCTTAATTGTATTTTAATCGGTGAATTGATAAATGATTATGTTTATACATGTAAAAACGAAAAGAACAAAACTTAAACGGACTGATTTGGTGTTATAATGAATATTTGATTTGTGATTTCATGAAATTTTACGAAACTTTGAAAAAAAGCAAGAACTTAAAAATTATGGCTTTAAATCTTGTTGTTTATGCTACTCAAGATGTTAAAAGTGTGCTAACAATATCATTAAATGTTTCTGTTAAGTTTAGAACATATGGGTGAAATTATTTTCGTTGTGTATGTGAAGTTTTGGCCTAAATTGGCCCTGTTCTGTGTTCTTCACGAACTGCAAGTTTATAACATATGGTTGAAACTGTATTTGTGACGCCCCCAAATTCAGGTACTTGAAACCTGAACTTGGTGCTTCACGATACCATTTCTATGAGCGAAATAATACTAATAATAATAACAATAATTAATATAGATACCAAACTTAATTTACATAAATATCAGAGTCTAAATCCCAGGTTTCCAACCTTTAAGCATTCATTACATTATAGTTAATAAATATCATTGTCTTAATAAAGTTAAACTATTTCATAAGATAGTGTAGAACTTATTCGGCAACCTTTCCTTTTCCCTTGTTCTTAGTAGAGCTTTCTGGGTGATCACACTTAGCTGAAAACATTTAAATTTAAAGCAAGAATGAGCATTTGATTGCCCAGCAAGTAATAGCAACAATAAATATTAGCTGAAAGGATTAAATATTTTCTTTAAGCGACACTTCAACAACGAATCAACGGTTGTGAAGTAAGCTGAACAAATAATAACAGCATATCAATTCTATAACAAATTTTTGAAACTACGTATTGACTATAAATGGAGATTAGTCGACAGACTATGAATATTATTTTCTATTTTCGAAAAGGTTAAACAGAAATTCATATGTAAACTGTCATAACTTACAGACACGGGGGGTGATCAGCCCGTTATGCCCTGTATTGATCAATACTACATGCAAGAACGATATTATCGTTCAACTTATCCACCTTAGGTGCACAAAAATTTTCTCATGTTCGGGATGTTCATACTTAGTTGGGAATCTGAAGCAAAACAATTTGATTGGATAACAATAAAGTTCTATCTTGTTCAAAAATATTTTTGAGTTTGTATCTAGCCGGATCAAATAGCTTAGACGACTTTTAAGTCAACGTATACATACTAGAAACCAATAAGTATGTATCAACATGTGAATAAATACAATGATTATCCAAGTGAGAACACTTGTATAACAATATTTAGAAATTAACGAACAGAATAATTATCTGAATTATAATAACAGAATTTAAAGAACTTGTATAATAGATTATAATTTAATAACTTACTTATACAGAATCATTGCATAAGTGTATACAAGGTTAAGATATTTAAACAATGAAAAAGAATAGTTTAGATATTAGTTAACACATGTCCATTGCGTAAAGTAAATGCAAAGTTAAGATACTTACCTGAGTTGCTGCTTACAATAACGCAACTTAGTTTTATCTTTTATATCAAGACCTATCATTAATAAGATCATTTGTTCGATTAGAATAATATATCATATCACATAGTACTGCTATTTGCAATCAGTACATACCCTAATCACATTATCAAATATGTTTAGTAGTCATTGGATCACAAATAAACACGTATCTAGTCAAATTATCTAAGTCTAGATCAATTTCTAAAATATTTCTGTATACCGACGACTTTATCGGGTAATAATCGAGTCTAAAACTCTACTCTATAGTTCAATATTCGTTTAGATATATTAAATATCAGTCGTATTATTTTTCAGGGGCTTGTAATAATTTTTAAATAATTATTATAATTTATTGTGATTTTTCAAACACTGAAATTATTAATAAATGATTTAAATATTAAATAATTCTATTATCATTAATATTCAATTAATATTATACTATTAATGAAACCATTGCCAAAATATTAAAGTTATTTATAATAACTCAAAATATTTTTAAAACATTTTTATTACCCTTAAATAAATTTTAAAACATTTAAAATTATTTTTAAATAATTACTATTAATATTTAAATATTAATGTATTATTCACCAAAACATTAAAAGTCATTTATTATTACCTAAAATATTTTTAAATCATTTATATCCTTTTTAAATGATTTTTAATTCAATCAAATCATTTTTAACCTATTTATTTAATATAATTATTAAATAACTCAAATATCATTTAATAGTAAATTATTAATGAAATTTACCTTTAAATATTAAAAGTTATATTTTATAACTTAAAATATTTTTAAACTATTTATTTTCATTTAAAATAATTTTTATAATATTAAAATTATTTTTTAATTAATTTATGTAATATACTTGTTTAAAAAATAGAATATCATTAATATTAAATAATTAATGAAATTTGTCTTAAAATATTAAAAGTTATATTTTTTTAACTTAAAATCTTTTTAAATACTTTATTATCGTTTAAAATAATTTTTAATATAATAAAAACTATTTTAATCAATTTATTTAATACATTTATTAAATAAATTAAATATCAATAATATCCAAATAAATATTAATATTTATGAAAAATATGTCAAATAATTAAAAGTTAATTTTTATAACTTAAAATAATTTTTAAAACTCTTTTTGAAATTTTTAATAATTAATTTATATTTTAAAATAATTTTTGGAAAATAAATTAATTAAAATAAATAAAACTGTCGCTATAGCCTTTAGCGACAAAATCTGTCGCCTTAGGTATTCTTGAGGCTCAAGAACACACATATGCCGGTTTCGAAGTAGCTAGTTTGACCATGAATCATGAACTGAGTAATGTGTTTTTAGGCATGTTGTTGGTCAGATCTTGTTTTTATCAACGGTCCTGATCATGCCATAAAATAATTCATCTTTGCACTACGGCCAAAGAGAATCCATAGCCATAATCATACCAAAAACTGTCCATCAATGCACTACGGCCAATGAGAATTTTTTTTCACATCATTTGTAACATTACGATTATGATTATACTGAATAATCCCAGGTTATAATCATACCAAGTCCATCTATGCACTACAGGCCACAGATGACTTTCAACATAATATAAGCATGAGGATGATGACAATAATATAAGAATTCAATAAAACAAGATCAAGAATTAATTTATTTAGGAACTGATAACGTCCAAATTGTCAACATGATACTGCTTTGTAGAGTAAAATTCAAGAATGCTCAGAAGAATATTTTCATGAAAAGATACTGGATGAAGCGCAAATATCAAGGATATTCCACTAATTTCATGGATTATAGAAGTCAAAGTTTTAACCAACTGAGTATAATAAAGAATGGAATAACAAAAGAAATCACCATGCATGCGATAGACCGCACAAGCATGTTATTCCAACAGAATAATAAATAACGGAACCAGGTCCGGCGTAAAACGCACAGACAGGATATTCCAACAGAATAATAAAGAATGGAATCAGGTCCGGTGTAAAACACACAGACAGAATATTTCGACAGAATAATAAATAATGGAACCAGGTCCGGCGTAAAACGCACATACATGATATTCCAACAAAATAATAATAAAGACGGAACCAGGTCCGGCGTAAGACGCACAGACAGGATATTCTGACAGAATAATAATAAAGACGGAATAATAGAAGAATGTCACCAAGTATAGGGTAGTCAGCGTATACTGGTTATTCCAGCAGAATAAAAAAGAATGGAATAACAGAAGAATTTCACCAAGTATAGGGTAGTCCGCGTATACAGGTTATTCCAACAGAATAATAAAGAATGGAATAACAGAAGTTCTCTTCATGAATACAAAGGAAATAATATCCCTTACGGGTACAACAAATAATATCCCTTACTGTAAAAGAAACTTGATATCGGAGTAGTGAAGTAGCAGAATACTTTTCTTCTCTATCTCTATAATTTCTCTCTCTAGAGTTTCAGTGAATTCGTAAGAAATAATGAAGGAATGAGCTTCTATTTATAGAAAAATGGACTGCATAGTAACTAACTCATGAACGGTCTAGATTGATTTACTTTAATCTGACGGTCCATATTTAAAGCAAAATCTTTTAAATAAAATATAATATATTCTATTTATAATATAATAAAACGAATAACTTTATAAAAGATTTTACTATGCAAACACTATACATGCACTATACAAATACTATGCATAATAAAATATAATATATTCTAATTATTGTCTAATAAAACAGATAACTTTATAAAAGTATTTTATTTTATATAAAAAGATTTTACTATTAGCCGAATAACTTTATAAAAGTATTCTGTTTTATATGAAAAGCTTTTCTGTTTTATTACATTAATAATACCAATAAAACAAAACTGAGTGACTTATCACGTAAGCCTCAATAATCAATACCATATGCTACTATGCAACCACACGTATTATTGTACTTTTACTACCGAGTAGTTCAACAGTATTAACGGTAAAACTTTCGCCGTTATTTTCATAAAATATTTTTTTCGTTTTCTCAATCCGACAATAATTCCGTTGTGGGGTCCACCATTAATTGTGCCGTCGTACGAATATTCTCCGACAAAAAATAATATTCCCCGACCAATCGAATATAATACAACAACTTACATACTTTGCAAAATTTATAAATACTACCCACAACTATAACATTATCTCAAATTCACACCATAATATTTAAAAAAATATTTCGAAAAAATTAAATCTTTGTTCATAAAATCTGGGGTTTCACAATCTCCCCTCCTTATGAAATTTTGGCCTCAAAATTTACGTACGTACTTGATATACCGAACAGATGAGGAAACTTCGTCAGATTCTAACTCTTGAGGTATAACCTTTGAGTGTTGAATACATTCCAGGATTTTAACAGATACATCTTCATACGTTAAATTATCCGCTATCTCGTCCGATTCTAAATTAATAATGTAGTTCGAGTCGTCCACATATTTACGTAACATCAATACGTTAAAAATGTTATGAACACGCGACATACTTGGCGGTAAAACGAGTCTATAAGCCACAGTTCCTACTCGATCGAGGATTTCAAATGGGTTAATTAAATCGAGGGATGAGATTTCCTCTCTTCATCGATTCTTACTTCTAGAATAACGCCCTCTTGAACCTTCTTCTTCACATTCATCAGCTCTGAGTATGTAGCTTGAGCGGCTTTAACTTTATCGATTAAAGTCGATTCTAATCGTATATTCGTTATCTTTACGTGGGTCCCTAGAGTCTTTAACTCTATCTTCATCATTTGTAAGTTATACGAAATGGGTCTTTGTGTTAACAACATCTCACTCGCATACGATCTTCTACTCAACGCGTCAACTACCACTTTTGTTCTTCCATGATGATATTGAATGGTACAATCGTAATCTTCAAAAGCTCGAGCCAACGTCTGTGGCGCATAATACGTTCGTTTTAGTTGAAGAAATATTTAAGGGTTTAAGAAATGAGTTTTGTGCTGGGGTCAATACAAAATTTGATTTCACGCTCTGGGGTAGGCTAAGAAGTCTTCAAGAATACGTCAGGAAATTTATTAACAATAGAAATATCGTTCAAAACTGTGACCCTCATCCAAGACTTGGATAGCACGTCACATTAATACCTATCAACTTGCCATCATCATTCACGACGTTGCCTACAGAAAGTCTGGCTTCGGTGCATTCCACACAAGGAAGTCACCAGATAAAGGCTCAGGGCTTTTTACTTATGGCTTGATATGACAATGATTGACTTTAGTGGTTTGGTTGCTTGAATTCGCATAACAAGTTGGTTAGAAGTATGAAAGCTAACAACCTTACGAAAAGCATGATGAGTAGTTAACCAATCGATTCCTAAAATCACATCAAAGGTAAGTATTTTGAAAGAGATAAGATCGACAGGTAATGTGAAAGTGTTGATTTGAACAAGATTTATAAATAGTGGAGGTAACGAAGGTTTCTCCCAACGGAATTTCAATAGATAAATCAAAGTCTAACTTCTCCGGAGTTAAGTTGAAACATTAAACACAACTAGGTGAAATAAAAGAGTGAGTAGAACTGATATCTAACACGGTATAGACTTCAAAAGAGTTTATGACTAACATACCTGTGATAATTTTATTCAGGTTCCTCGTCACGAAAAAAAAATGCTCTCTCTTAAACTACCGACTTTGACTTTTCTGGGACGGCCTTTGGTGCTTCCATCCTAGCTGAACTTGTCTTCGGTGAACGACAAAATCGGGCTAAGTGACCTTCTCTTCCACAATTATAACATGCTTTGGACGGTATCGCGCAGTTTGGACTGATGTGTCCCTCCCCTCTGCATTTGAAGCATATGATAGGTGGTCGTTCTCCTTCCTTAACAACGGGTGCTGGTGCTGACGTCTTTCCATCATTGTTGAATCTCCTCTTCTTGAAATGTCCATTCTTATTGTTTTGACCATGATTACCACCGAAGTGGTTACCATTTTTGGCATGTTAATTCCCTCCATGTTTATTATCACCGCTCTGATGACTGTTATCACCGGTATTATCATTTTGCCGGCTGCTCTCTTTTGATTGCATTGACTCGTTATCGTGCTCCACTAACTGAGCCCTATTTACAATATCTGAATACAAACACAGTTTATGAGAAATAAGATATTGACGTATCTCTGGCTTCAAATCTCTTAAAAATATCCACGTCATTCTCTCTTCATTATCAACCAAGTGGGACGCAAATCGGGACAACTCGGCAAACTTGGCTTCGTACTGTGACACGGTCATGTTGTTTTGCTCCAACTTGATAAATTCTACCTCCTTCATGTGACGAATGCTTTCGGGAAAGTACTTGTCATTGAACAGCTCTTGGAACTTCTCCCAAGACATCTTGAGTGCGTCAGGTTAGGTATGTTTTACAGATTCCCACCAGTGATCTGCCTCTTCACGTAACATAAAGCTGGTAAAGGGAACCTTTTGCTCCTCGGAGCATACCAAGACATCAAATATCTTGGTGATCTACTTTAACCACGTCTCTGCCTTAAGTGGTTCTGGCTTTTCCAAAAACTCCGGTAGTCCCAGCTCCATGAATTGCTAAGCGGTGACCAACCGTGGGTTGCCATTGTTTCCTCCTACATTATGAACAGGAGCCGCCTTCGCCTGATGTTGCATAAATTCTAAAAAACTCCTAAACGTACCGTCGTTCGTCAATTGATCAGTGTTATTATTTATATGGGGATTATTGTCTTCCTGTTGCACATTGTCCTGATTATTGATATGTGGAGACTCAACGGTCTCTTATGCTCCATTGCTTATCTCAACATTTTTAGATGCCATTTTTAAATACTGCAACAAAAGAAGGGTTAATTAACATATCACATATTATCCCTATACTCTGACCGACCAATTAAATACCAAATAAACTTAGGTAGGTCATACTAGCGAAAAAATTCCCCCGACTCTCCCCTCCTAGTTCTTGCCTCACATCTCAGCCAGGGATCATATCTCTAAGCTTTGATACCAACTGTGATGCCCCCAAAATAGGTATACATCACCTATTCTGAGTCACCAAATACATGGTATAGAATACAAATACAATCTTTAATATACCACAAGAGAGCTGTGAGTTTCAATACAAATACTATCTTCTAGACAATATCCACTCTCAGAATAAGTCCTCATTACATTTATTGTCACACTATTTAACAGAATAGTGAGGATTACTAATACTATCATCTGATCCATTACTCCGTTCCCCGACTCGTCCCAGCTATATTTTCATTTTCTGAAGAGAATAGTGAAAGAAAGAGTGAGCTCAACTAGCCTAGTAAGAAATATTATGACTAAGATAATGTAAAATAAATTATCATTAGACTTCAACAATGTTAAACTGATAAAATACAATAGACATCAAGTTTAACTGCAACGGATCAAACAATCCATTAAAAGAGTCAAGTAGGGAATAAAATCTACTCTCTTCTACGATTTAAAAGGTTTTTCATCACTTTTATCGCTGGGACTCAGCTTAATAAATAATCCACATCATCGAATCACCCCTGCACTACGGCTAAGGATATTCTTTAGTATCACGACCACGAATTATCCATGCACTACGACTAAAGATAATCATGTTTTCATCAACGGTTCTGATCATGCCATAAAATAATTCATCTTTGCACTACGGCCAAAGAGAATCCATAGCCATAATCATACCAAAAACTATCCATCAATGCACTACGACCAATGAGGATTTTTTTCACATCATTTGTAACATTACGGTTATGATTATACCGAATAATCCCTGATCATAATTATACCAAGTCCATCTATGCACTACACGCCACAGATGACTTTCAACATAATATAAGCATGAGGATGATGACAATGATATAAGAATTCAATAAAACAAGTTCAAGAATTAATTTATCTAGGAACTGATAACGTCCAAATTGTCAACATGATACTGCTTTATAGAGTAAAATTCAAGAATGCTCAGAAGAATATTTCCATAAAAAGATACTGGATGAAGCGTAAATATCAAGGATATTCCACTAATTTCATGGAGTTTAGAAGTCAAAATTTTAACCAACTGAGTATAATAAAGAATGGAATAACAAAAAAAATCACCATGCATGCGATAGACCGCACATGCAGATTATTCCAATAGAATAATAAATAACGGAACCAGGTCCAACGTAAAACACACAGACATGATATTCCAATAGAATAATAAAGAATGGAACCAGGTCCGGCGTAAAACGCACAGACAGGATATTCTGACAGAATAATAAATAATGGAACCAGGTCCGATGTAAAACGCACAGACAGGATATTCTAACAGAATAATAACAAAGACGGAACCAGGTCCGGCATAAAACGCACAGACAGGATATTCCAACAGAATAATAATAAAGACGGAATAATAGAAGAATTTCACCAAGTATAGGGTAGTACGCGTATACTGGTTATTCCAGCAGAATAAAAAAGAATGGAATAACAGAAGAATTTCACCAAGTATAGGGTAGTCCGCGTATACAGGTTATTCCAACAGAATAATAAAGAATAGAATAATAGAAGTTCTATTCATGAATACAAAAGAAATAATATCCCTTACGGGTACAACAAATAATATCCCTTACCGTAAAAGAAACTTGATATCAGAGTAGTGAAGTAGAAGAATACTTTTCTTCTCTCTCTCTATAATTTCTTTCTCTAGAGTTTTAGTGAATTCGTAAGAAACAATGAAGGAATGAGCTTCTATTTATAGAAAAATAGACTGCATAATAACTAACTCATGAACGGTCTAGATTGATTTACTTTAATCTGACGGTCCATATTTAAAGCAAAAACTTTTAAATAAAATATAATATATTTTATTTATAATCTAATAAAACGAATAACTTTATAAAAGATTTTACTATGCAAACACTATGCATAATAAAATATAATATATTCTAATTATTGTCTAATAAAATAGATAACTTTATAAAAGTATTTTGTTTTATATAAAAAGATTTTACTATTAGCCGAATAACTTTGTAAAAGTATTCTGTTTTATATAAAAAGCTTTTCTGTTTTATTACATTAATAATACCAATAAAACAAAACTTAGTGACTTATCACGTAAGCCTCAATAATTAATACCGAATGCTACTATGCAACCACACGTATTACTGTACTTTTACTACCGAGTAGTTCAACAGTATTAACGGTAAAACTTCCACCGTTATTTTCATAAAATATTTTTGTCGTTTTTTCAATCCGATAATAATTCCGTTGTGGGGTCCACCAATAATTGTGCCGCCGTACCAATATTCTCCGACAAAAAATAATATTCCCCGACCAATCGAATATAATACAACAACTTGCATACTTTACAAAATTTATAAATACTACCCACAACTATAACATTATCTCAAATTCACACCATAATATTTAAAAAAATATTTCGAAAAAATTAAATCTTTATTCATAAAATTTGGGGTTTCATAATAAGCATAAGGATGATGATAATGATATAAGCATTAATCAAACGAAATCAAGGATAAATATTAAAGACTTTAAATTTATTCAGAGTTTAAAAATATCCAAATTGTCAACATGATACTGCTTTGTGGAGTAAGATTCAAGAATAATATTCATATATCAAAAATAATTTGGACAAAAGAGAAATATATTTTTCGGGTGAATAGTACCCCGTGAATAGTATCCTGTGAATAGTACTTCAAGAATAGTACCTCGTGAATAGTATCCCGACATGAATAGTAACTGGGTGAATAGTTACCCGTGAATAGTACTTTGGCACAAAAAGTGCTCCGAATACCCGAGTGAATAATATTCAAGTAAATAGTAATTGGGTGAATAGTAACCCGTTAATAGTAACTCGTGAATAGTACTCCGGCACAAAAAGTGTCCCGAATACCCGAGTGAATAATATTCAAGTGAATAGTAATCGGTCAAATAGTAACCCGTAAATAGTAACTCATAAAAAGAAAATACAAAAGAAAACGATATTCCATGATGAGTACAAAAGAAATGATATCTCATACGAGTATAAAAGAATATACAAACTGCAAATGAATTTTCACCCGCCATGTAGTAATCCATATAGACATAACATTTCCACAATTTAATAAAGAATGAATACGAAGGGTCATTCATCATGCATGTGGTAGTCCGCATAGACATGTTATTCCAACAGAATAATATAAAATAGAATAACAAAAAAATTTCACCATGCATGCGGTAGTCCGCGTAGACAGATTATTCCAACAGAATAATAAAGAATGGAATAACAACCCTTACGAGTATTGAAAGAAAATAACTCTCTTCATGAATACGAAAGAAATAATACCCCTTACGAATACAACAAATAATATCCTTTACAAATATAAAAAATAATATCCCTTACGAATATTGAACGAAGATAATATTCCTTACGAATACGAAAAATAATATCGTAAGCGAATATGAAATAAATCACACCCCTTACCTTAGTAGAAGATTGAATACTAAAGTAGGATAGTAGCAGAATACTCCTCTTCTTTCTCTATATAATTTCTCTCTCTTAGTAAAAGATTGAATACTGAAGTATGGTAGTAGAAGAATACTCCTCTTCTTTCTCTCTATAGTTTCTCTCTCTAGAGTTTCAATGAATTCGTAAGAAATAATGAAGGAATGAGCTTCTATTTATAGGAACAAGGACTGAATAGTAACTAATTCATGAACGACCCAGATTAATTTACTTTTAAACGGACGGTCCATATTGATTTACTATTAAAACTTAAAATAACGGTCCATACTGATTTACTATTAAAACTTTAAACCAACAATCCATATTGATTTACTATTATAACTTCAACCAACGGTCTGAAAAATTAGCATATCTCCTCATGGAATAATAAGTCAAACTTATAACAAACACCTCATAACAAACCCCTCTATTTATATCAAAAATTGAATAAATATTTACCACAAATCACTTATCTTTAATCAATACATTTTTAATCTATTAATAATTATTCATCATTAGTATTATAACTCACAATATTTAACAATCAGATCATTTCCAGGAAAGAGGAGGCTTTCCGATAGGGATTTCTCCCTATTTGCGCGCAATTAGGTGACCAACTCTCTCCTCAACAGAATTTTCTAGACATTATCAAAATTATAAATAATATTATGAATAACTTTGTCGTCTCAATTACTAATTTACTAATAATAAATATTATGCAAATGATATTGTGATAATAATTGAATCAATGATATGAGAGATATTATGTAGCAATAACTGAATAAACTGAGTGACTTCGTAAGCATCAATAATCAATACCGTGTGCTACTATGCAACCATTCGAATTACTATACTTTTACCACCGGGTATTTCAATATTTTAACGGTAAAACTTCCACCGTTATTTTTATAAAAATATATTTCTGTCGTTTTCTAACTCCGACAGTTATTCCGTTGTGGGTTCCACCAATGATGGTGTCGTTGTACCGATATTCCTCGACAAAAAGAATATTCTCCGACACAACGAATATTTTATATTTACATGCTTACTTTGTAAAATTTTCAAATGTCACTCTTAACTTTAACCATTTATCAATTTAACCATTAAATAGAATAATAATTATAAGAAAATTGAATACTTTCATTTCATAAAATTCGGGGTCTTACAATTTCCATCAAGTCCGACTCCAACTTTACATCAAAGTTGCAGTCCTTGTGAAGAATAGGCACCTCATCAGTAAGTTTAGGCACATCTAACTTTAGAGTCCTGAAGCAAAATGCTTTCACTTAATATATGAAACTATTTAATCATACAAAGTGTTAGCATGTAATGACAAAAATAACTGCTAATAATGTACATAAAAAGTAAGCAGTTATTACTATCTACAGGGCAGAGGGAGTTTCTACTCTCGTCGGCAAATGCAAGGAGTGTTGCTCTAATTGCCAAGGGTGAGGTCCTGGTGGACGGCTGTGATGAAGGGGCTATTATCGTCCTCCTTCTACCGAATGATGACCATGATGTCTGAACAATCATCGTCTGGGATGTCTTTGTTCGTACCCTCTGTATGGACTAGGACACGCATGTTTGATATATGCCTTACAATGTATTGCTTACGCCTACGTTCCTTCTCCTCCACTTCGGGGTCTAAAATCAGGACTTCTTTTCCTATAACCGGTATCGGCCTAGGAAATAACATAGCAATCACATGGGCAGGGACCTTTACTGAAGGATGTACAGGCTCAGTTCCTGTAGTTGTAGGCAATCGCCGTGTGGCTGAAGGAACCTGTTTGTGCTTGTAAGGGTTCCTGTGATTGTACCCAAGAGAATAGCCTAGCCCGGCTGTCCCTATTTGACTGAGAACTTAAATTGGGCGCTTAATGCCCTCATGATCCTTGTCTAACCCTTGTCCAGGTTGAAAACCCAAAGAAATCATCTCTTGACTTGCCGACATTAAATTGGTAGAAACTCTTGGTATCAGAGGTGGTGCCTCAATGGGTTAATAGTGAGTGTTGCTCACCTCAAGGGCCTGTAAGCTGACAGTCTCAACTTCAACATTGAAACTAGTGAGTGGTATGTCACCTTGTTTAGGACATTTTGGCTCAGCATTAACATTTACTAAGCTACTGTTAATGATGTATTTGAGCTGCTGATGAAGGGTGGAAGGGACGGCTACAACCATATGAATCCACGGCCTTCCCAAGAGTAGGTTGTATCCTATATCTATCTTGAGTACATGAAAGGATCTACAAAATGTATGTGGACCAATCTCCACAAATAATTTAATCTCACTGACATCATTTCGTCGGGATCCATCCAAAGCTTTGACAATTGTATGGCTGCTTCGGATCCTGTTGAGATAGATATTCATCTTCTCCAAGGTGGCATAAGGGCAGATGTTTAAGGACGATCCCCCATCTATCAGAACTCCTCCCACCATATATCTAGAGGACATAACCGCTATGTGCAATGGTTTTTAATGAGCCGTCCCTTCGGGAGGTATGTCATCTTCAGTGAAGGATATCACTATTTTATTGAAGATGTGATCAACCAGATGATGAAACTTTTCTACATCCACTGATTTTGGCAAGTGGGCTTCTTCTAAGACTCTCAGTAAGACCTTACGGTGATCTTCTGAGGAGAAAACTACGTACAGTATAGAAATCTATTGTGTAGTTTCTTTCAAGCTTAAAACCACCTTAGCTTCATTTTATCCCATAGTACGGAGGAATTCTTCAATCTTCTCCATGGGAACTTTCCCTTTTGACCTGATGGTAGGCTTCATCACCCATTGGGGAAGATACAGTGGATTCTCTTTTAACACTGTAGCAGTTATATTAGATGTAGATCTTTCAGCCTCTCCATAATTCCGTGGCACTTTTTGCAGGCTGACAACAGGATATTGTGGCCTGAATGGAAATATGATTGGCTTTGGCGCATCCACTTTTAAAGGGTTTTCAATACCTTTGAGTTGAATAGGTTGAATTGTATATGATGTGGTAGCCAAATTCGCCTTAGAGGATATAACTGCTACGACTTCCTTCCATTTTGTAGGAATTGTGTCCCCACTCTCCAGTGATAGAACATCATTGTTTGTCATCTATAGGACACCGCTGTCAATCAGGTTCTGAATAAGATGGCTAAGTGCCCATCATTCTTTAGTGTTATGACTGCGGGAGTGGGAGTGGTATTGACATACTCCATTAAAATCAAACCGTCTTGAACGCGGGCTGATTGGAGATAACAGAGCTGTGATTCTTCCCTCATTGATCAACATCTGCAATATTTCTTCCATCAGTTGGCCAAAATAGGTGAATTCCTTTTTGTTGGCTAAATCCCGACGGGCTTTGGCATTTGCTCTTTTTACAATTTTATCCTCTAGTGTTTCATTTTCTGGAGTACGTGGTGGAGTACTTAGAATAAGAGGTAAGAGGCTAGCATGCTCTTGGTTGAATAATTGACGTGTGACTTAGTGTTGATGAACCACCAGTCCAGCCAATTACTCGCTCAGAGCCTTCATTTTCCATTCCATCATAAACTGGAACTGTGCAAAATCCCATCTGTCAGCGCTATCCTTGCTGGATTGCGATGGAACCACCCATATAGTTTGAACTCTATCCACTGCTTTAGTTAATCATGTTAACCTCCTCTTCCTTGTGTTGAGGAAGAGGGTTTCCTTGAATGTGAGGCTGGTCGGGTTTGGTTACCACAATCTCACCATTGTCAATTAAGTCCTGGATTTTATGCTTCAGGGCCCAACAATCTTGAGTATCATGTCCCGAAGCTCCAGCATGATAAGCACATGTCTTGCTTGCATTAAAACCCTTTCCACTCGGATTGGCTGGTGGAAGAAGATGGGTAATTTTCTTCTGAGCTGTCAAAAGTTTTAGAATGATGTCGAGTTAGTCCCCTAAGAGTGTGAACACTCGGGTACGTCTGACTTCTCCACTTTTTGTCAATGGAGGGTTTGAAGACTATGCTTGAAAAGAGGAATAGTTTCTCCTCTGAATAGGCATGTTCTGGTTGCCTTTTTATCTTATAGTATCAAGGAAACAACCTCCTCTTTCTTCTTATGGACCCTCCGGGGGTTGTTTCCATAACTTCCAGACTGGATGTGCTCACGTACAGCTTTTAGAGCGGCAAGTTCTTGAATCTTTCCTGACTTTAATCCCATCTCGGCCATTTCTCTGTGTTTGATCATTTCAGAGAATGGTTTGCCAATGCCAGCTAAAACTCTTTCATAGAAGGGAGCTTCTTGAATGTATATAAAAGTCATCACCATTTCAGACTCAATAGACAGAATAACTTGAGCAGCCAAAAGCCTCCATCTTTGGGCATACTCTCTGAAAGACTCTTTAGCTTGTTTCTTGACCTTGGTAATTTCGTACTGGTCAGGAGCCATCTGAGTTTGGAAACTGTGACGTCCCCAAATTTGGGTTACTTGACCCCTGAGTTTGGTGCTCACGATCCACAATATAATAACATCTAACTACCCATTCATTTATAAATAGCAATACATATCTCATTAATAGATGATGTTAATACATTAGTTCCAGGTTATCTAACCTTAATTAATATTATAAACATACCCTTTAGATATACAAAAAGGGTTTACAAACATAACATAATAATGATATTCATTAAAACTACTCCAGCATTTTTCCTTTGCCCTTGTTCTTCATAGACCCGCTGGCCTCTTCGTTCCTAGCTGAAATATTTTATTTAGCAAGGGTGCGCAACAAATTTTCCCCGCAAGTTAAGATATACAATGAATGTATAAGAATCAATAATAACAGACTATCTAATATGATAGAATAACACCAAAGTTTGGAAACTTTGAAATAACTGAACAAATCTTTAATAACTAACAAGTCTTCTCGCAATCTATGCAACACAATAATTTTGTAATAAAAGAGTGCAACGTTTTCAAAGTTTCTACAATATTCTATTGAATAATTAAGAACCAATTCTATGCAATAACAAATTGGAATTTTTTCCAGATTTATGCTGAGCGATCCATTGGATCTTGAACTTCTTTTCTCAAGTCACCATAGCTGTACCAGCTCTCGCCTGATTAGTCTCCCACCAGTAATTGGCTTCTCCCTTCATTAAATATGTTGCCAAAGATGTCTTTTGCTCTTCTACCACACGCGCAATGATGAATGCTTTCTCCATCTCTTTCACCCAAGTTTGGGCTTCAATCGGATCCGTGGTTCCCTTAAATTTTGGCGATCCTACCGCTTTAAAGTCCTTGAAATTAGCCAATCTATCTGCTGGCTGTTCTCTCGCTCTTCCTCTTGCTACTGGAGCTCTATTCCCTATAGCTTCGGCTATCATATTTGTAAATTTCTGCATCGGGTTAGCTTGACCTCCTTCATTATTCACTGATTGATCTTCTCTTTGATTTCGATTCTATCGTCTAGGCGGCATTATCTGATTTAAATAAAAGTCTTACATTAATTCTCTTTCTCTACACAAATTCTTAACACAATAAGAATTAAACATATAATTCTCATATAATCGTATATTTATTCAAATAGCACATAGTACATTTAGTACTTAACACATATTACTATCCATTTTTAAATAATAACAGGATTAACAACACAACTTTACACAAAAAGTTGTAATTCTCCAACTTTACACAAAAAATTGCCATTTCCCATTCTCACATAGCTATTCAAATTCCCAGTTTGTCAAACTTACCACACTTATGAGTTCAAGAACTTGCCACAATTATATGAGTGTATGAACTTATCCTAGTCAGACCTTTGGCGTCCATTTACTGAGGGGTTCAAAACATTTCATATAATTATGAGTCATTAACTTACCACAAGTATGAGTTTTAAGAACACACAAATTAATCTTAATCTGATATTCATATAGGAAATAAAGATTTCATTCATAAAAACATATATATATATATATATATATATATATATATATATATATATATATCATGTGCTTACACATCATTCTCGATATTACAACCGTTAATATCACTTCTTACTATCAAAAGATATTAATGCTTATACTTAAGCTATCTACCGTCCACTCCCTTTTTCGATCTTCTTCTTACTGGGACAGTTGTTAAATCTGTGACTCGTTCTCCCACATGAATAACACTTCCTCATATTAGGCTTAGGACAATGTAGGGAAATATGTCCTTTCTGCTTACAATTGAAGAACACATTCTTCAATATCATGCATTCTCCCGCGTGAGTCTTTCCACACTTGCTGCAGACTTGCTTCTTCTTCGGGTTTGAATTTTTAGAATTATCACTGTTGTTGTCCCTCTTTCTCTTTTTCTTGCCATTTTGCTTGATTGTTCCTTCAAACAATCCACCACCTTCAGTCTTCATTCTTTCCACCTGCGCCTTCAGCTCGTTTCGTTCTTGAGTCATTTCATGTAATGCTCGCTCCGTCTTCCACAACTACTCCAAGAGAAATACTTTACTCCGGAGTTCTTGGACTTCTGCAGATTCTTGATCTTTCTCTCCAACCTTGGTCTTACTCTTTGACTCCATCTTAGCTTCTTTGGACTCCGCCTACTCATCACCACTCAGATACATCTCGGGATAATCATCATGATCACTCCCCAGATTCACCATGGGTTCATCCCTCCCCACTTTCTCAACTGATTCGCTTTGCGCTAGCACCTCAGCTACTGGCATTGGTGCAACAGCCGCTAGCATCTCCGTACTCATTTTATCTTCTCCAGACATCCTACAATCAGTTTAAACAACTTGATTAGTACTTCATTAGTACAAACTTCTTACACTATGTGTCCGCATATCTCACTATCGATACTCTTTATCAATCCCTCACATAGTACTCTAAATGAGTATTTTCTATCTCGCTTATGGTTATAATCCTAAGGTTTCCCCCCCTCTAATGGCTTATAACCTGGTTTTGATACCAACCTGTGACGTCCCCAAATCCGGGTTACCTGACCCCCGAGTTTGGTGCTCACGATCCACAATATAATAACATCTTACTACCCATTCATTTATGAATAACAATACATATCTCATTAACAGATGATGTTAATACATTAGTTCTAGGTTATCTAACCTTAATATTACAAACATACCCTTTAGATATACAAAAAGGGTTTACAAACATAACATAATAATGATATTCATTAAAACTACTCCAGTATTTTGCCTTTGCCCTTGTTCTTCATAGACCCGCTTGCCTCTTCGTTCCTAACTGAAATATTTTATTTAGCAAGGGTGAGTAACAAATTTACCCCGCAAGTTAAGATATACAATGAATGTATAAGAATCAATAATAACAGATTATCTAATTTGATAGAATAACACCAAAGTTCGGGGAACTTTGAAATAGCTGAACAAATCTTTAATAACTAACAAGTCTTCTCGTAATCTATGCAACACAATAATTTGGTAATGAAATAGTGCAACGCTCTCAAAGTTTCTACAATATTCTATTGAATAATCAAGAATCAATTCTACGTAATAATAAAGTGGAATGTTTTCCAGATTTATGCTGAGCGATCCATTGGATCTTGAACTTCTCTTCTCGAGTAACTATCAAAGATTTGACTTTGATATACCCCAGGTGTATCAAATAACCATAAAGATTAAATTTTACCCCTCTGTAAGTACTTAGAGCGGCCAACTCTTTGTACTCTATATTATGCATAATACTTACACGCGCACAAAGGTCGAATATACGACCAGAAATGTTCCTTTTTATATAAAAGGTTATTCTTCTTAGTCTTATAATCAAAGTTTGATTTATAACAACGAAATACAATGATTTTAATATCTAATCACTTCTCGATCTAGCCGAAATAATTGGCATCGATCTATCAATAATAATTGAATTCTCTTCTCGAACCTATCAAGTTCTAACAAATATTTGTCTAGCCAGAATAATTACCTAAGACATTGCTTAATACAATTCTACAATAGACATAAATTAATTGTACTATTTGCAATCAATAATAACTTCTACGGATGTGAATAACCAATAACAGTTATTCCCCAATCATATTCTCAAAATCAATAATTCAATTTGACTTGATAAACATGGACCAACTGCGAATAGTCAACAATAGTTCTTAGACGTGGTCTAATTTAACAATAATTAACCACCATAATATTTGAAAGTATATAACTCAAGGTTGAGTTAAGAAAACTTGCCTTCTACGTTGATTACTACTACACAATATACTTAACTGCGTTTGAAAGACATATAATTCACAACATATAACACTGTAATTTACAGTCAATCTTTCTCCTAGGCACATTAGCACATAGTCACATCAGTGTTTATAACCTATATAAACACTTATCAAGTCTAACTAGTTCGGTCTGGTTGGACTTCTGTCCCATCTCGGTGTACAGGTCACCGTATCTGACAATTTACACATTTATTGTCAATTAAACTCGGTCTCAAAGCTTCAATATTATTTTAGATAAATCATATATCATTTATAATATTTTTCGGAAGCTTTCAATTATTTTCTAACAATTATTATAATTTATAATAATTTTTCAAACACTATAATCAGTTTTAAATGATTTAAATACTAATTAATTCTATCTTCATTAATATTTAATAATATTAAAATATTAATGACATACTTGTCAAAATATTAAAGTTATTAATAAAAACTTAAAACATTTTTAAATCATCAATATTCTACTTAAATGATTTTTAAAATAATTAAAATAATTTTTAAATCATCACCGTTAATATTTAAATATTAATGAATTTATTATAAAAATATTAAAAGTCATTAATTATAACTTAAAATATTTTTAAATCATTTTTCTCATTTTTAAATCAATAAAACCATATTTAATTTATTTATGTAATATAATAATTAAATAAATCTATTATCGTTAATATTAAATTATTAATGAAAATTACTCAAAAATATTAAAAGTTACATTTTATAACTCAAAATATTTTAAACACTTTATTCTTATTTAAAAATAATTTTTATAATGTTAAAATTATTTTTTTCTAATTTATTTAATACACTAATTAAATAAATTAAATATCATTAATATTCAAATAATTATAAATATTAATGAAAAATATCCCAAATAATTAAAAGTTATTTTTCAGAATTTAAAATAATTTTTAAAACTATTTTTGTAATTTTTAGAATTTATTTTCTATTTTTAATTAATTTTCAGAAATTCAAAAATTAAAAATATTTAAAACCGTCGCTAATGGCTATAGCGACATTTTCTGTCGCTGTAGGTGTTCTTGGTGCTCAAGAACACTGTCAGTCAGTGTTCAAGGGGTCAACTTTGACCGCCTTTGATTCTCAGTGTAAACACGTTCCGAGCTAGCTTGAACCGTGATCGTGTAGAGGTTATGCAACACTACAATATCTAAGCATCATCTTGGTCATATCATACCACAACTAGAAGATCTGGCCATTCAAAACCACTGTCAGACTCAATCTGAGTTTTCTGGGTAAACCAGAAACCTAGACAGTGTCGACTAGGCACTTTCTAGCTCGATTTTATATAAGTTCTGGTCATCAAATCAGTGTTATTAAGGTTCAAATATATAGTTCTTGTGTTAAGGAACAATACCATAACAACAAATCAGTCCATCTATAAAATAATCGCAAGATGTCATCCGGTGAAAGTATGTCAGAAACAATGTTCTTATGGTTTCTGGAAATTCCAGAAATTAGACATTCATGTCGAGTAGGCTAGTTTGACCAGCCACTCCATTCGCTATGCTGAATGCTTGAAGGATCTAAGGACATACATTTATAGTAGATCTAGTAGGCTACAACTTGGTTATAAACACAACATCAAACAACATCATACCTGACAGATCTGGGGCTAACAAAAAGTTGTCAGACACTGAAAACGAGTTTCAGGGTTGCCCATAAACTCTTGGTCATGCTCGGTCTTTAGGTTTTGACCGTGAATAACTTACGATCTAGACATGTAATGGCTGTGATTTCACTTCTAGATCAAAGACCACATGACAAGCTACATATTACAACTTTAAAACAACAAAAATCAAAAACATACAAAGATCTACGGCCACTGACATTAGCTTGTCAGACGACTAAAAATGTTCTTGAGCAGTTTTGAAAAACTTCATTTTTATCCACTTTGATGCTATGGATCCATGATAGATCATCATAAAACATCCTTTAGCACAAATCTAAACACAAAAACACGAATTTTGACTAAGCATACAAGATCAAAATGAAACTTAGGGTTTATACCTTCTCTTGAATATGCTAGATCTTGGCTCTACTAAACTGATCTTGATGATCAATGAAGTGTTTTAGGGACTGAGACACTTATGATTTTCGAAGGTTTGGGAGAGAGAAAGAGTTGTTGAGAGCTTGGTAGCAAAATGAACAATATTAGTGACTTTCTCTCTCTTTATCAACTAAATATTTGATTCAATGAATCCATCATGCTAGGTGGCGATTTAGATCTGGTTTGGCTGATAATATAAGTCACAATGGTCAAATTAGTTGGTCACCAACTCTTATATTGGCAAGATTTACAAGTTACCTTAATAAAAATCCAACAAGGGCATTTTGGTCATTGTCCTTGTAATTTTAATGGCTTTCTTGACTTTTGCCCAAACCCTTAAGGTTTAACCCTAAGGTTCTAACCCTCAAGTTTTACAACACTAGTTTCTAGGATTTTCTAAATTAGGATTTTAAAACAGAAAATTATGATTTCAAAAATATAATTAGGGTTTCCTAATTATATTAAAGATTACTAATCACATTAAAGTTTATTAATCACTTTAGGGCTTGCTAATTAAGATTAGGGTTTCCTGATTAGGGTTTAGGATTCTCAAATTTAAAATTAGGGTTTCCCGACTTTTGATTAGGGTTTCTAACGGTACGTTAGGGTTTTTAATCTTGAGATTAGGGTTTCTAATCCCTTATTAGGGTTTACTAATATTGTACCCTACCCGATGAATCCTTGATCAAAATTTCTCTATAGTACAACCACATACTCATCAATATAATTATTTTAATTATATTTTCTATCGAATCCCTATCCGGACTTAGGGTTAGGGTTTCTAAATATGTTAAGCATAACTCTACTCTTATTTTCTCAGTCAATACACAAATTGACTACTTCTCGAGACTCGTATCACAGATACTCGTCACAAAATTGATAATCAATATTAATATTAAATAAAAAAAATTATTCGTAAAATTCGGATTATTCGAAATCCCAGGTTATCACAAAAACTGTACTGACTAAGGAAAGCATAAGCTAGCTCCTCCCAACTATGAATCTTGGAGTTGTCTAATCTGGTGTACCATGATCTGGCTTCTTTAGTCAGACTTTTCTGAAACAGCTGCATTCTGAGCCATACCAGTCAGAAATACTCTTTTTTTAAGGTAAGGGATATTATTTTTGCTCAATATTCGTAACAAATAATATTTTCTTCCATACTCTGTAGTATGTAAGTAATATTATTTCATTTTAGATTCCGAATTCTACACTCATTTTGATAAGTATTGCTTCTATACTCCTGGAAATTAGTAGAATATCCTTAAAATTTGCGCTTCATCTAGTATCTTTTCACAAGAATATTTTTCTGAACATTCTTGTTAAATTTTAATCTTTTCATGTTGGGATACTATTCATGGGATACTATTCACGGAGTACCATTCGTGGGGTACTATTCACTCGAGATACTATTTATGACAAAAATTGATTTTTTTTGTCCAAATTATTTTTGATACAATATTATTCTTCAATTTTACTCCACAAAGCAGTATCATGTTGACAATTTAGACATAATTGAATTCTGGATAAATTGAATTATAAATATTTAAAATTTATCCTTGTTTTTATTTAATTGAATTCTTATATCATTGTCATCATCATCATGCTTATATTGTGATGAAAGCCATCTTTAGCCCGTAGTGCATAAATGGACTGTTGATTGGTATGATTATGACTAGGAATTATGTATCAGTATAATCATGACCTGTAATGTTACAAATGATGTGATAGATGTTAGTATGATCATGACTATTGGTGATAATAACGAATATCCTTGGCTTGTAGTGCATGGATGATTCGTAGATGTGATACTAACGAATATCCTTGGCCCGTAGTGCATGGATAATTCGATGATGTGGATTATTTATTGAGCTGTGTTACAGCGATAAAATATTGATGATGAACTTTTAAATCATAGAAGATAGTAGATATCATGCTCTACTTGACTCTTCTAATGGATTATTTGTTTCTCTACAGTTAAGCTTGTTGTTTATTGTATTCTATCAATTTTACACTGTTGAAGGCTAACGATAATTTATTATGCATTATCTTAGTCATAATATTCTTTACTGGGCTAGTTGAGCTCACCCTTTGCTTTCATTATTCTCTTCAGGAAATCAGAATATAGCAGGGACTAGTCAGAGAATGGAGTGATGGTCCGAGATGGTGGCTATAGTAGTCCTCACTATTCTATGAAATAGTGTGATAATAATTGTAATGAGGACTCCATTTGAGTTTGGATATTGTCTACAAGAGAATATTCATGTTAAAACTCTCAGCTTATGTTGTATAAATTAAGTTTGTATTTAAATTCTGTACCATGTATTTGGCGACTCAGAATGGGTTGCGTATACCTATTTTGGGGGCGTCACAGATTGGCTTTAACTTTAAGCTCATATGAGATCTCCAAGTGGTGAGTCACAAGATTTGATCTTATCTTTTGTTAAAAGATATGATAAAGGGTATTTTGGTCATTTTGTACCTATTAAGGGTAATTTGGTAATTTAACATATAAATGTAAGGGTATTTTAGTCATGTTTCCCATAAATCTTAACCCTTGGGGTTTACTAATTAGCATTAGGGTTTGTAAATCACCATTAGGGTTTGCTAATTAAGGTTTAGGGTTTCCAAATCTGGAATTAGAGTTTCTAACTGATCGTTAGGGTTTCATAACTGAACATTACGGTTTCTAATCTAACATTAGGGTTTCTATCTTTATACCTTATCTGATCAATACTTAATACTTAATCATATAATACACATATTTTGAAATACAAGTATAATAATAATTGTATTAATAATTAAACCCCTATTCAAATTAGGGTTATGATCAGTTGTTCGTCTTTGCCTTCCCTTCTTAGTCAAGTTAAATTAACTAACTTGCTTAATTGCTTAATTCATATTACGCATACGCAAAGTAATAAGGATAACAATAAAATAAATAATTTATTCGTAAAATATAATCGTTTAAAATTCCTGGTCTTTACATTCTTCCCTCCTTATAAGGATTCCATCCCCGGAATCATCATTGCCATACGTTTAATTTCATGTCTATCCTTAGATTTATATTTATTAAATTTTTTTTATTGAATTACTTCATTCTCCCCTCCTTATAAGATCATGTATTACGAGTCCGGAACTGTTGCGCGTCTTGATCCATTGCTTGCGGTCTGCTTGCACCAATTATGGTAGTTCCAAATGGAGCTCAAATTCCTCCTTCAAAATCTTTTTATTAACGAGTTATTATTATAATATTTTTTTCCTGAAATTGTCTTTTGTATGTCTATATTCAAGGGTTCTAGGGTTTACAAAGGTAAACGTACTTATCCTAACAAACTCACGGTAACGAAAATAGATTAAATCCGAATCAAGTATATATATTGATATAATTGCTTGGAATCATATCATGAACTCCATCTCCGGCTGCTACTGCATCTTGGACCGTCATATTGAAGGTCCTTGTGGTTGGTTTATTTGGTGGAGTTAGATCAGCTATTGCTAGCGTTGCGCTGCTTTTCCTTGCATTAGCATTTCCCTCATCGGCTCTTTGTTGCCTAATTTTTTAATAGCACTTTAACACGCAAGTATACGCGTTCAATTGTAATATTCAGCAAGCAAGGATATCATTCCCAAGAGGAAATAGACTAATATTTATCAATTACTAATTTCAATGCAATTAATTCTATTTTAAACTACGAAATATTATTTGTGATTTGAAAATTAAACTTAACAAAACTAATAATTAAAATAAGAATTTCATAAGAATAACTACAGATTTAACAGATTAAGATTACAACTTCCTATAGTATTTCATTTAAACCAATTTACTTCCCATTTAAATCAATTAATTAATATGAATCATTATCCAAGAATACTTTATAAAATTCACGCACTTTTTTCCAAAACACGTGAACAAATCCTCCTAACTTCGATCCTTAAAACACAGAATTACAAGGAACACCCCAGTTAATCAACTCACTATATTCCTATGTGAATCAAGTTAATTAGGGGTTTACGCACAAATTCTTTCTATGGATACAAAAGACACATAGGTGTATTCCTATCCTACATGCTAATCATATTAACCCTAATCAGATTATATGAAAAGATGTTATCATATCCAGATCTCAATCTATACTCCATCTTCCAATTTTATATAGATTATCACAATAATTGTTGGCCAAACAATTAATCAATAAGCAAAAGATATAATAAATAATTCAATAAAAACCAATTTTCATTCAATGGAAGGATTCAATTTAAACTACATACCAAGTTTCGTTGCAATCTTAATGAAAATTTAGTTCATAATAATAATAAAGAAAAACATCATCCAGATTAATAATCCGAACATCCCAGATAATTACAAAAGATAAAACTAGAGAAGAGAAGAAGAAGCTCTAAATTTGCTCCAATACTCTCTCTTTGATCTGTAGCCCTTGTAATTCTCCTTCGTGTTTTCCTTCGTTGTTCTCTATGCAATTCCCTTGAAAAAATTAATTGATACGTCTTTTCTAAAGTCTCCTCCTATTTGTATTAGTCTCCCACCTCATTCAGATTCCTTTTTGGCTTTAAAAACCCACTTGGCAGTAGAAAACCCTCCTTTTTGCCACACATGAGCGCCTAGGCGCTCAACCCAGGCCATTTCCAAGCGCCTAGGCGCTTGACCAGGACCACGTAATTACAAAAATGCCACTCAGCTTTAACTTTAATGATTTTTGACCTTTTTCTTCTCCGAAATGACCAATTTGTCCCTCTAGCTCCAACCTACAAGAAATAAACACAAAACACATACGAAAAAAAAAATAAAGATAGTAATAATTAAGTTTAATAATATCGGATTCATAGGTAAAAAACCTACTCATCAAATACCCCCAAACTTAACCAATTGCTTGTCCCCAAGCAACAAAACACAATGCAATAACTAAATATGCAATGCAAATGCAAATGTAGCTATCTACATGCCTAAAATTCCAGCAGCCAAACAGAAGAAAATCTATTCATCAAGCCTCAGAGAAATCACAATAAACATGCTAGTACATCATACCAAGACAGATCAATAATTTCCTAGTCAATCATCAAATCTTACCCTGTCATTACTGATATAGTGCGGGTGTGCTCAACAACAATGCAAACTAATATAATGCTAAATACAACACATAATAGATCTCTTTAAAGGCATCATACAGTATAAACTCACAAAATTCACGAACAAGCTAGATCCAACTAAAGTCAAACATCCACCAAATTCAAGAGTCCAATCTGGGATACTTATGCTTTACTTATCATTACGGGGGCTTTTTGCTCTTTTCCCGTTTTATTATTTTTTTTTCAATTTAAATGATGGATAGTGAGTGCGTTTTACGTTCCATCTCACGCCTATGTTTATGGGGAGTATATTTTACGCTTCTTCTCGACCCACCACAGGACTCAATTTATTCAACTCAATATCTTTTTTTCTTTTTCTTTTTAGCTTATGTACCCCAAATATTCTTCCAAACTTAAGTTTTTGTCTAAATTCAGTCATCTCCGCCTATTCATGTCTTTCATTCATTCAAACTAGTATTATCCTCAAGAAGTCCATTACGTGTCAATTTAGACTCAATCAGTCAATATAGTTATTTTTACTGTGCTATCCTTATTTATTATATCAGGTTCAAACATGTAAAGATTCAAATCATGAAAAGAAATCACATCAAAGTCTTAATAGTCAATACTATACTTATCTACTCAATTCCAATCTCATCATTGGCCAAAACAGACTTAAACTATCTAACAGCTAGAAACATGCAAATAATTTTTTTTTTCTAAAAAAAAAAATTTCGAATGAAAACTACATGAAAAACTACAAAATGAATAAGTTATACTAAATGAATGCAACTGGAACTGGAAGAATGCACCCCCAAACTTAACATATGCAATGTCCTCATTGTATATATATATAAAAAAACATAAGAAATTAAGCACTGAGGACTTCCTTGAAAGATTGAAGCTTTACTCTTCATCAGCATCATCTACTTCTTCTATATTAGCATCATCCTCAGGAGCTAAGTCAGGCGGGAGGGTACACGGACAAGGGTGGATGTGGTGGGAACTGTTATGGAGCGCCAATCACTTGCAGGCTTACACCCCTATGTGAACCTCCGCCAAACTTGGTTTAGAGAAAATCTTGAAGCTTGAACCTTGCTTTGAATTGTTGCAGTTGGAGTCCAAGTAGGAGATAAAGAAGTTGACTTTAGCTTGCTTTTTTCTTGATTGTGGTTTGGAGAAGATGAATTAGATTTTGATTAGTAGAGTGCAAGAGTTGGTATTATTGTGGTGCAAGGGCTTGTGTAAGACCCCAACTTATTAATGAATAAAATTAAATTTTCTCTAAATATTATTGTGAATAATAAGGGGTTAATTTGATATAATACTTTGGTTATGGGTGAAATGTGCAAATTTTGCAAAATAAGCAAGTGGTTATAAAATATTTATTTTTGGTCGGTGAATATTTGGTTGGTCGTGGAATATTCTTGCTGTCGGGGAATATTCGTACGACGACGCAGCCTTGTGTGGGCCCCATAACGGAAAGCGATTGGATGAAGAAAACGACAAGTATAAGTTGTTTATAAATAACGGCGTAGTTGTTACCGTTAATACTGTTGGAATACCCGGTGGTTAAAATACAGTAGCACACGGTATTGCACCAATTATTGATTCTTACGTAAGAAGGCACTACTCAATAATTGTTACAGTAGTTATTATTCAATATTTTATTTTATTGATTCAATAATTGCTGCGTTGATATTTTATATTATTGTTGTTTCAATAATTGTTGCTGCACAGTATTTTCATTTATCAGATCAATAATTCATATTATTTGAATAATATTATTAGATAACATTATTGGTAATGTCTAGAAAGTTCTGTCTAAGGAGAGGTTTGGTCATCTAATTGCGCGCCAGTAAGGAAAATCCTTATTGGAAAGCCCCCTCTTTCCTGGGAACGGCCTGGTTGTCATAAATGTGATTCTGTAATATTATTTGTGAATAATTAATTATTGATTCATATGATAAGGAAATATTTATTCTATGTGGATATAAATGAGGGATATATTTTTGTGGTTAAAAATGAAGGAGTTAATGTTGAGGTGTTTTATCAGTATTTTTATCGGAATGGAGGTATTAAAAAAAATCAAATCAGGGTTTTTGAGAAATATTGCGGGTGTTATAATTTTTAATCCGACCGTTGGATCGTGGTAATTTTTGGATATGTTATACATATATAAGTTGAGTATATGTCCACAAATTTTGAACCGTTAAAAATGAACGTATGATTTATTATGAATTTTACAAGATGACTGGTTCAGAAATTGTTGAATTTTCGGAGTTTATTATTTTGGTGGAAAATTCTAGAATTGGTGGGCCCCACTTGTGGTTGGTGAAGAAATGTGCTGAATTATATTTCAAATGTGGTGGGTGGGAATAGTAGCAGGTAAAGCCATCAGGTTGCAGGTCAAACCTACCAAAATTTTCCTATAAATAGAGGGCTAAGTTAGAATTGAAAATCACACCAGAAACAAGTTTTCTCTCTTTCTCTCTCTAGATTATTGAGTGTATTTTGTGAGTATTTAGATACTTTGAGAGTTTCTATTCATCAGAGCAAGTTTCTTTCAGCCTTATACCGGTATTCCGACCAGAAGTACTGATATTTTGAGGTAAGGGATATTATTTTCTTCTTAATGATATTATTTTCTTCAATATCATTATGCTGAAATATTGATATGAGTTTTTATCAAATTTGGAACTTTTTGTGTCGGGGGTTACTATTCACGTATACGGCACTATTCACGTATACGGCACTATTCACGAATACGGCACTATTCACCGAAAAATAAAATTTTCCCTTTTTGTCCAAGATGTCTATTATGGTTACTATCTTTGATTGTATCCATGTTTTGATCTTTATTTTTGAATTCTGCTTCACAATTGATTATTATGAAGTATTATTGATCTTGGATAAACTGTTATACGAATCCCTACTATTTGTCCTTCTGTCTCATTGGATTCGTTCTCTTTAAGATATTTTTCATCATCCTCAGTCCTAAATGATGATACAAATGAATATCTTTGGCCTGTAGTGCAAAGATGTATAATTACTTGATGAATATCTTTGGCCTGTAGTGCAAAGATGAACAGGTGTTGAGATGAACATGACCGACTGATGATACAAATGAATATCTTTGGCCTGTAGTGCAAAGATGAATATTTGGTTAAAGATGATTATTAATTGATGTTACAGGGATAAAATATTGATGATGGACTTTTAAATCTTAGAAGATAGTAGAATTCTTTCTCTACTTGACTCTTCTAATGGTTTGTTGTTTCCGCTGCAGTTGTTGATCTAAAACTTGTTGTCGATTATATTTTATCAGATTTTTCCCTGTTGAAGACTAACGATAATTTGTTGTATATTATCTTAGTCATAATATTCTTTACTGGGCTAGTTGAGCTCACCCTTTTCCTTTTTGTTCCATTTTTCTTCTCAGGAGGTGAGAACATAGCAGGATCTAGTCGGGGTATGGAGTAATGGTTCTAGAAAGATGTATTAGCAGTCCTCACTATTTCTGTAAAATAGTGTTTGAATAATTGTAATGAGGATTTATTTGAGTGTGGATATTGTCTAGAAGACAATATTTGTATTTAAACTCACAGTATGTGTTGTCGTATTTTGCACGACAATTGTATTATTGAAGTTGTAGTTTGCTTTCTGTACCATGTATTTGGCGACTCAGAATGGGTGTTGTATACCTATTCTGGGGGCGTCACAGTTGGTATCAGAGCTTAGGGATATGATCCCTGGCTGAGATGTGAGACAAGAACTAGGAGGGGAGAGACGGGGAATTCCTTCGCTAGTATGACCTGACTAAGTTTATTTGGTGTTTATTTGGTCGGTCAGAGTATAGGGATAATATATGACATGACTATTAACCCTTGTTTTATGGCAGTATTTAAGAATGGCAGCTGAGAACGTTAATAATGGAGTAAATCAGACCGTGGAGACACCTTTGATCACAACCCAGGGGAACGTGCAACAGGAAGGCAATATTCCTCCTGTAAACAACGTTACCGAGCAAACGATGAATGATGGAATGTTTAGGAGCTTTTTGCAGTTCATGCAAAATCAGACGAGGGAGACTCGTGTGCAAAATACGGGTGGAAATGATGACAACGCGCGGTTTGTCACAGCTAAGCAGTTCAAAGAATTGGGACCACCAGAATTTAAGGGAAAGCCGGATCCGATCATGGCGGAAACGTGGGTCAAGCAAATTACCAAGATATTCGATGTCTTGGGATGCACGGAGGAACAGAAGGTTCCATTCGCCACCTTTATGTTCCGCGGTGAGGCAGACTACTGGTGGGAGTCTGTGAAGCGTACCCAGCCTGACGCACTCAACATGTCCTGGGAAACATTTCAAAAACTGTTCAATGACAAGTACTTTCCTGAAAGTATTCGTCATATGAAGGAGGTTGAGTTTATTAGACTGGAACAAAACAACATGACGGTGTCCCAGTACGAGGCGAAGTTTGCAGAGTTATCCAGGTTTGCACCTCATTTGGTCGAAAATGAGGAACGAATGACGCGGATGTTTCTGAGAGGTTTAAAACCTGAGATTCGTCAATACCTTATCTCTCATAAATTTTCTCTGTATTCAGACGTTGTCAACAGGGCCCAATTATTAGAGAGAGATAATGAGTATACTCAACCGAGGGACCACAACCAGGGTCATACCGGTGACAGCAATCATCAGAGCGATGATAACCAACGAGGAGGGAAAAATACGAACAAAGGCGGTAACCACTCGGGTGGTCATCGTGGCCATGATAATAGGAGAGGTGAGTCAAGTGGAAATTTCAGAAAGAGGAGATTCAACAATGACGGGAAGACATCAGCACCAGCACCAGCACCAACAACAAATTTTAGGGGAGGAGAACGACCGCCAGTTAGATGTTACAAATGCGGGAAAGAGGGACATATCAGCCCAAACTGTCCACAACAATCCAAGGTGTGTTACAACTGTGGGAAGGAAGGCCACATCGCTCGAGATTGTACTATAGCGAAACCAAGTTCAGCGGGAGTGGTGATTCCAAGGGCTGTCCCGGATAAGGCGAAATCAGCGGTTCCTGGAAGAGCGTTTGTCGTTACTGGCCAAAACGCGAGAAACCCGAACGAGGTGATCACGGGTAAGCTAATCTTGAATTCTTGCGAAGTTTATACTTTACTAGATACCGGTTCTACCCATTCTTTTATCTCTCCTGCTTGTGCTCAACGTTTAAACTTGACTCCGGAGAAATTGGACTTTAACTTATCTGTTGAAACTCCGTTGGGTGAAACCTTCGTTACATCTACAGTTTATAAATCTTGCATGATCCAAGTTGGCACTATCACATTACCTGTTGATCTTATCTCTTTAAAGATACTTGCTTTTGATGTGATTTTAGGAATTGATTGGTTAACCACTCATCATGCTAAAATTGATTGTTTTCGTAAGGTTGTTAGTTTTCATATTCCTAACCAACCTGTCATACGAATTCAAACTACTAAACCACTAAAATCAGTCACTGTCATATCAAGCCACAAAGCTATTCGTTTATTGAAAAACGGATGTCAAGCTTTCTTAGCCCATGTTATGGATTTGAACAAAGACAAGTCAGATTTGAATAATATTTCTATTGTTAGAGAATTTTCCGATGTATTTCCTGAAGAACTTCCCGGTCTACCCCCGGAACGAGAAATTGAATTCTTTATTGACCTTGAACCCGGTACAAAGCCCATTTCTAAAACCCCATATCGAATGGCTCCTATTGAACTTCAGGAGTTAAAAGTCCAACTACAGGAGTTGTTGGACATCGGTTTTATTCGTCCTAGTACGTCTCCTTGGGGTGCTCCTGTTTTATTCGTAAAGAAGAAAGACGGGAGTATGCGACTTTGTATTGACTATCGAGAATTGAACCATGTCACCATCAAGAATAGGTATCCGCTACCTCGCATTGATGACCTGTTTGACCAGTTGCAAGGAGCACAATTCTTTTCAAAGATCGATCTTCGTTCTGGATATCATCAGCTGAAGATTAAAACTGAGGATATTCCAAAGACTGCCTTCAGAACTCGGTACGGGCATTATGAATTCTTAGTAATGTCTTTTGGATTGACTAATGCTCCTGCTGCCTTCATGGATATGATGAACCGTGTATTCAAAGAATATTTGGATCAGTTCGTTGTTGTCTTTATTGATGACATCCTCATCTATTCCAAAAGCCGTGAAGATCATGAGCGCCATTTGAAGCTGGTACTGCAAAGGCTTCGTGAAAACAAGCTATATGCCAAACTGAAGAAATGCGAGTTCTGGCTTGAGGAAGTAGCATTCCTTGGGCACGTGGTGTCAAAACATGGAGTATCTGTCGACCCGGCGAAGATTGAAGCCATACAAAGTTGGGAGCAACCGAAGTCGGTAACCGAAGTACGTAGCTTTCTGGGCTTAGCTGGTTATTATCGGAGATTTGTGGAAGGATTTTCTCGAATCGCTACTCCGTTAACTCAGCTGACTCGGAAAGATACAAAATTCGTATGGAGTGAGGAATGCGAGAAGAGTTTCCAAGAACTCAAGAGGAGACTCATTTCGGCACCTGTTTTGACAATACCATCTGGTTCGGATGGATTTGTTATCTACAGCGATGCTTCAGGCAAAGGGTTAGGATGTGTTCTCATGCAACATGGGAAAGTCATAGCCTATGCCTCACGACAACTCAAAGAATATGAGAGGAATTATCCTACTCATGATTTGGAGTTGGCAGCAGTCGTTTTTGCGTTGAAGATCTGGAGACACTACCTTTATGGGGAGAAAGTGGAGATCTATACAGATCATAAAAGCCTCAAATATTTCTTCACCCAAAAGGAACTCAACATGCGGCAACGACGTTGGCTTGAGCTGTTGAAAGATTACGATCATACCATCCAATACCATCCTGGAAAAGCAAACGTAGTAGCTGACGCATTGAGTAGAAGATCATATGCGGGTACGAGTGCAATGTTTTTAACACAAAGGCCCATTTTGTATGACTTGCAAAGGATGGAGATAGAGATGAAGGCTCCAAGTACCCACATGATGATATCAAATATACGAGTAGAACCGACTTTAATCGATAAAGTTAAAGCTGCTCAAGCTACGGATATAGAGCTGATGCGTATGAAGAAGAAAGTGCAAGAAGGTGCTATTCCAGAAGCAAGAATCGATGAAGAAGGAATACTTCGAGTCAACTCCAGACTTTGTGTTCCTAACGATTTTGACTTGAAGCATAGAATAATGATGGAGGCACACAACACACCGTTTGCAATCCATCCTGGGAGTACCAAAATGTATCACGATCTTCGACATACATTTTGGTGGAGCAATATGAAAAGAGAGATCGCGGAGTTTATCTCGAGATGTTTAACTTGTCAACGTGTAAAAGCGGAGCATCAAGTACCAAAGGGTCCATTGCAACCACTTGAGATTCCGAAATGGAAGTGGGAACACATTACTATGGATTTTGTTACGGGTCTTCCCAAGGTTTCTCAAGGCATAGATGCGATTTGGGTTATTGTTGATAGATTAACCAAGTCCGCTCATTTCTTGCCGATACGTGAGACTTATTCCCTTGAACGTCTTGCTAGTATGTACGTGAACGAGATTGTGAGATTGCATGGCATGCCAGTATCCATAGTTTCGGATCGTGACCCAAGATTCACTTCACGATTTTGGGTTAGCTTGCAGAAAGCTATGGGCACGGATTTACGATTCAGTTCAGCATACCATCCTCAAACGGACGGACAATCAGAGAGGACTATTCAAACTCTTGAAGATCTATTAAGACTTTGTGTCTTAGATCTCAAAGGGAGTTGGGATAAGTACCTACCATTGGTGGAATTCTCCTACAACAACAGTTATCAGGCGAGCATAGGTATGGCTCCATTTGAGGCGTTGTATGGAAGAAAATGTCGTTCTCCAGTATGCTGGGACGAGGTGGGTGAAGCAACATTGTTGGGACCAGAGTTGGTACGCATTACTACAGAGAAGATCCAAACGATTCGACAACGTATACAAACGGCACAGGATCGACAAAAGAGTTATGCGGATCTTCATCGGAAGGACGTGGAATTTAATATTGGGGATCATGTATTGTTACGTGTTGCACCATGGAAGGGAGTTACAAGATTTGGGAAGAGAGGAAAGCTCAATCCAAGATTTGTTGGTCCATTTGAGATTCTTGAGCGAATAGGAAATGTGGCATATAGACTCGCATTACCTCCAAGCATGTCTCGTGTTCATAATGTTTTTCACATATCTATGCTTCGTAAATATGTTAAAGACCCGAACCACATTATTGAGTTAGAACCAGACGAGATAGCTGAAGATTTAACGTACGAGGAGGTACCTGTTAAGATCTTGGATAGGAAAGAGCATGTCCTACGCACGAAGGTTATACCACAAGTTAAGGTTTTGTGGAGAAACCATGCTATTGAAGAAATGACCTGGGAGTTGGAATCAGAAATGAAAGCGAGGTATCCTCACCTTTTTGAAACATCAGGTACGTACGTCAATTTCGAGGACGAAATTTCATAAGGAGGGGAGGTTGTAAGACCCCAACTTATTAATGAATAAAATCAAATTTTCTCTAAATATTATTGTGAATAATAAGGGGTTAATTTGATATAATACTTTGGTTATGGGTGAAATGTGCAAATTTTGCAAAATAAGCAAGTGGTTATAAAATATTTATTTTTGGTCGGTGAATATTCGGTTGGTCGTGGAATATTCTTGCTGTCGGGGAATATTCGTACGACGACGCAGCCTTGTGTGGGCCCCATAACGGAAAGCGATTGGATGAAGAAAACGACAAGTATAAGTTGTTTATAAATAACGGCGTAGTTGTTACCGTTAATACTGTTGGAATACCCGGTGGTTAAAATACAGTAGCACACGGTATTGCACCAATTATTGATTCTTACGTAAGAAGGCACTACTCAATAATTGTTACAGTAGTTATTATTCAATATTTTATTTTATTGATTCAATAATTGCTGCGTTGATATTTTATATTATTGTTGTTTCAATAATTGTTGCTGCACAGTATTTTCATTTATCAGATCAATAATTCATATTATTTGAATAATATTATTAGATAACATTATTGGCAATGTCTAGAAAGTTCTGTCTAAGGAGAGGTTTGGTCATCTAATTGCGCGCCAGTAAGGAGAAATCCTTATTGGAAAGCCCCCTCTTTCCTGGGAACGGCCTGGTTGTCATAAATGTGATTCTGTAATATTATTTGTGAATAATTAATTATTGATTCATATGATAAGGAAATATTTATTTTATGTGGATATAAATGAGGGATATATTTTTGTGGTTAAAAATGAAGGAGTTAATGTTGAGGTGTTTTATCAGTATTTTTGTCGGAATGGAGGTATTAAAAATCAAATCAGGTTTTTGAGAAATATTGCGGGTGTTATAATTTTTAATCCGACCGTTGGATCGTGGTAATTTTTGGATATGTTATACATATATAAGTTGAGTATATGTCCACAAATTTTGAACCGTTAAAAATGAACGTATGATTTATTATGAATTTTACAAGATGACTGGTTCAGAAATTGTTGAATTTTCGGAGTTTATCATTTTGGTGGAAAATTCTAGAATTGGTGGGCCCCACTTGTGGTTGGTGAAGAAATGTGCTGAATTATATTTCAAATGTGGTGGGTGGGAATAGTAGCAGGTAAAGCCATCAGGTTGCAGGTCAAACCTACCAAAATTTTCCTATAAATAGAGGGCTAAGTTAGAATTGAAAATCACACCAGAAACAAGTTTTCTCTCTTTCTCTCTCTAGATTATTGAGTGTATTTTGTGAGTATTTAGATACTTTGAGAGTTTCTATTCATCAGAGCAAGTTTCTTTCAGCCTTATACCGGTATTCCGACCAGAAGTACTGATATTTTGAGGTAAGGGATATTATTTTCTTCTTAATGATATTATTTTCTTCAATATCATTATGCTGAAATATTGATATGAGTTTTTATCAAATTTGGAACTTTTTGTGTCGGGGGTTACTATTCACGTATACGGCACTATTCACGTATACGGCACTATTCACGAATACGGCACTATTCACCGAAAAATAAAATTTTCCCTTTTTGTCCAAGATGTCTATTATGGTTACTATCTTTGATTGTATCCATGTTTTGATCTTTATTTTTGAATTCTGCTTCACAATTGATTATTATGAAGTATTATTGATCTTGGATAAACTGTTATACGAATCCCTACTATTTGTCCTTCTGTCTCATTGGATTCGTTCTCTTTAAGATATTTTTCATCATCCTCAGTCCTAAATGATGATACAAATGAATATCTTTGGCCTGTAGTGCAAAGATGTATAATTACTTGATGAATATCTTTGGCCTGTAGTGCAAAGATGAACAGGTGTTGAGATGAACATGACCGACTGATGATACAAATGAATATCTTTGGCCTGTAGTGCAAAGATGAATATTTGGTTAAAGATGATTATTAATTGATGTTACAGGGATAAAATATTGATGATGGACTTTTAAATCTTAGAAGATAGTAGAATTCTTTCTCTACTTGACTCTTCTAATGGTTTGTTGTTTCCGCTGCAGTTGTTGATCTAAAACTTGTTGTCGATTATATTTTATCAGATTTTTCCCTGTTGAAGACTAACGATAATTTGTTGTATATTATCTTAGTCATAATATTCTTTACTGGGCTAGTTGAGCTCACCCTTTTCCTTTTTGTTCCATTTTTCTTCTCAGGAGGTGAGAACATAGCAGGATCTAGTCGGGGTATGGAGTAATGGTTCTAGAAAGATGTATTAGCAGTCCTCACTATTTCTGTAAAATAGTGTTTGAATAATTGTAATGAGGATTTATTTGAGTGTGGATATTGTCTAGAAGACAATATTTGTATTTAAACTCACAGTATGTGTTGTCGTATTTTGCACGACAATTGTATTATTGAAGTTGTAGTTTGCTTTCTGTACCATGTATTTGGCGACTCAGAATGGGTGTTGTATACCTATTCTGGGGGCGTCACAGCTTGGAAGGAGTTGCTTTTGAATTAGGAGTGAAAGGAATTGGGTTTGAATTAGAATTGCCTTACTTAGGGCTTTATTTTTTTTCAAGTGCACAGGTAGAGCGCCTAGGCACTTGAAATTGTGAAGGTTGGAGCGCCTAGGCGCTTGGGAACAGAATCTGATGGTGATGGTGAGCGCCTAGGCGCTTGAAATTGGCTTGGAGTGGGGGCCTAGGCGCTTGGGCGTGTCTGGGCATTTTGCAGTTAAGCGCCTAGGCGCTTGGAATAGGCTTGTTTTGGGCGCCTAGGAGCTTGGGCCAGCCTTAGCCAAAATTTGTGCTCTTTTATCCTTCTAACCTGCAAGCCATGAACCCAATTCTTAGTTATCATTTGCAAGGAGATTACAACTGAACATACAACCCTAAACTAAGATAAAATATATAGCTAAATGAAATAAAATACTAAAATAAAATTAATGAACTAAAATTTAAGGACATAAAATGTAAGTCTAGGCTGCCTCCTAGTGAGCGCTTAGTTTAACGTCCTCAGCCCGACTGGTTCAACTTTATCTATCCAATTCCCCTTCAAAAATTGAGAAACCCTCCATCCATTAGTAATAACATAACTTCTGAAAGTTTCCCATCAGTAAGGGTTATTGATTCAAATTCACCTAGCTTGTTCTTTTTAGATATATTCTCTTTTACAACCTTCAAATAACTAGGCATTTTTCGAGTTGTATCTGTGAACGAACTTTTGCGTTGAAGCTTTTCCAGAACAACTGGTTCTTCATCTCTCTTCCCATTCTCTTCACACCATGACACCAATTTTAAGCTAGCTTCCATGTCATATATATCTTTATCGAAAAAATGACTACCAATTGGGCACGAGATTGCAAATCTAGTCGAATCCTTAAACTTTGGTGGAGAAGATATATGGGGCACTATCAAAATCGTTTCATCTATGTCGGAACTAAAGGCTAGATCTTTGGCGACCTTCTTTTCCTGCCTCCCACTTATTTCCTCCCTTTCCACGTCCTTTTCTTTTGTCACATCCGATTCCAGATTTAGCGTGGGCAATCCATTAGTCTCGGGAACCATGTTGCTTGACAATTCACCTTGAGGGAGATTGATAATGGCATTGAAAAGTTGTCCCACCTGGTTCTCAAGATTTTGAATCGACATCTCCTGACTATTTGTTTGCTCCTCAATCAAAACCATGAACTTGGAAATAAGTCCCTCCAAGTTTAAAATCCTTTCTTCTTCATGATTATGAGCTTGAACTGGTAATTTAGGAGTGTATGATTGGCTTGGAGCAAAGGGTTGGGCCAGATTGTCATCGCTCCATGAAAACTTTAGCGGATTACCCCAGTCACGATGATAATTGCTGGAATATTCAAAATTATTAGGGTAATCGTCGAAGTTGCCACTATATTGTACCGACTCGAAACTGATGGCACATTGATGGCTCGGATAGTTTCCACCGCAATACTCACATATTACCGCTACACTTTGAATAAGTTGTGTTGATGAAGCGTTAATCTTCCTCGAAAGTGTCCCAAATTGTGCTGACAATTCATCGAGTCCATAATTTTCTGCCTCCCTTGGTCGAGTCATTCTTGAATATGGCCAATGATAGTTATAGTTGTCCATGGTACCTGAAAAAAAATTAGACTAGAGAGAGAAATAAAATAAAATAAAATAAATATTTAAATTAAGATTAATTTGATTGAAATTAATAATGACAAAATATTAAACAAATTTCCCCGGCAGCGGCGCCAAAAACTTGTTGCCTAATTTTTTAATAGCACTTTAACACGCAAGTATACGCGTTCAATTATAATATTCAACAAGCAAGGATATCGTTCCCACGAGGAAATAGACTAATATTTATCAATTACTAATTTCAATGCAATTAATTCTATTTTAAACTACGAAATATTATTTGTGATTTGAAAATTAAACTTAACAAAACTAATAATTAAAATAAGAATTTCACAAGAATAACTACAGATTTAACAGATTAAGATTACAACTTCCCTTAGTATTTCATTTAAACCAATTTACTTCCCATTTAAATCAATTAATTAATATGAATCATTATCCAAGAATACTTTATAAAATTCAAGCACTTTTTCCAAAACACGTGAACAAATCCTCCTAACTCCGATCCTTAAAACACAGAATTACAAGGAACACCCCAGTTAATCAACTCACTATATTCCTATGTGAATCAAGTTAATTAGGGGTTTACGCACAAATTCTTTCAATGGATACAAAAGACACATAGGTATATTCCTATCCTACATGCTAATTATATTAACCCTAATCAGATTATATGAACAGATGTTATCATATCCAGATCTCAATCTATACTCCATCTTCCAATTTTATATAGATTATCACAATAATTGTTGGCCAAATAATTAATCAATACGCAAAAGATATAATAAATAATTCAATAAAAACCAATTTTCATTCAATGGAAGGATTCAATTTAAACTACATACCAAGTTTCGTTGCAATCTTAATGAAAATTTAGTTCATAATAATAATAAAGAAAAACATCATCCAGATTAATAATCCGAACATCCCACATAATTACAAAAGATAAAACTAGAGAAGAGAAGAAGAAACTCTGAATTTGCTCCAATACTTTCTCTTTGATCCTTAGCCTTTGCAATTCTCCTTCGTCTTTTCCTTCGTTGTTCTCTATGCAATTCCCTTGAAAAAATTAATTGATACGTCTTTTCTAAAGTCTCCTCCTATTTGTATTAGTCTCCCACCTCATTCAGATTCCTTTTTGGCTTCAAAAACCCACTTGGCAGTAGAAAACCCTCCTTTTTGCCACACATGAGCGCCTAGGCGCTCAACCCAGGCCATTTACAAGCGCCTAGGCGCTTGACCAGGACCACGTAATTATAAAAATGCCACTCAGCTTTAATTTTAATGATTTTTGACCTTTTTCTTCTCCGAAATGACCAATTTGTCCCTCCAGCTCCAACCTACAAGAAATAAACACAAAACACATAAAAAGATACTAAAAAAAACAATTAAAGATAGTAATAATTAAGTTTAATAATATCGGATTCATAGGTATAAAACCTACTCATCACTCTTCTTTTCGGATAATCCCTCACCATATGATCTATTGATCCATAAATGAAACACCCACTATTCTTCCCTGGATTGGGGCAGTTATGAGAGATGTGTTCCTCCTTCTCGCATTTAAAACACATAAATTTTCCGTTCAAACACTCACCCGAGTGATTTTTTCCACAATTAGCACACTGCTCAACCTGCTTCCTTATGCCTCCCTGCCTATTATCCGCATTCCCAGAATTGTTCTACTTTCTTTTTCCACTTCCACTGCTTCCCTCAACCTTGACAGCTCCCTCGATTTTACCCTTATTCTTCTTTTCCTTATTGTAGATGCTCATGGCCTCACTTCCTCCTTTGGCTATGATAACCTTTTCCAACAGTGATCCAAAAGAATTAATCTGCAACACCGCCAGCTTATTATAGAGCTAGGGTTTTAGGCCATGCTCAAACCTTCTTGCCTTCCTTGCCTCTGTATCCACTTGGTGTGGAGCGAACCTAGCTAATTCATTAAACTTAGCTATGTATTACGAAACTGTCATATTTTCCTGCTTCAACTCTAAAAACCTAACCTCCATCATAACCTACATACTGGATGAGAAATAATTCTCGAAGAAAAGTTTCTTGAACCTGGTTCACGTCACCTCTCCTTCTTCAGCTCTAGTTTGATTTGCCTCCCACCAGAAATTCGCCTCCCCCTTCATCATATAGGCAGAAAAAGTTATCTTTTGCTCCTCTACTACCCTAGTAATAACAAATACTTTCTCCATCTCCTTCACCCAAGTTTGGGCTTCTATAGGGTCAGTTGTCCCTCTAAATTCTGGCGATCCTACTGCTTTAAAATCTTTGAAGTTCGCCAATCGATTGGTTATCCGCTTTCTTGTTGCTGGTGCTCTAGTATGCATTGCTTGTGCCAACATATTAGCAAAATTTTGCATTGGTTCTGCTTGACCTTGTGTGTTGTTAACAGATTCTTCTGCTCTTTGGTTTCAGTTTCGTCTTCTTGGCGGCATTATCTGGTTAAACAAAACCTTAAATTATTATTTTTTGTTTTACATTTTATGTCTTATCGTATAAGTGTTAACATTTAAAATGTAACGCGTAATTTCAAACTCAAACAATCATGTAATCAAAATGTTAGATTTTGAAAAATTTTGGTTTACTATATTAACCAATTATCAGATAGACACTTACTATCTTAATACAAAACTTATTTCCTTAATCAAACATATATTCATATTCATTCAACTAATTCATAGTACTTTACATCATATAGCACATATTGCTATAAACATCCGCTATCCCTTTGTGACTACATAAGTCGGGAATCACTTCTATAACTTATACAAAAGTTGAGAGTATCACATTACATGCATATACATATCATATACACATCATTTATGTTCATACAATATCCATCCTACTTATTTCCTACACCATCCCTTAATCCTGGACAACCTTTCTCCTGATGTCCTACCAACCCACATGTAAAACATGCACCTTACTTCAGATTGGGACAATGAGGAGAGATATATCCCTCATGTCCACAATTGTAGCATACATTTTCCCCTTTCTGCATACGCCTTCATGTTTCCTTTTACAGTTTGTACATTTTCCTATTTTCTTAAAGTTTCCTTGGTTATAATCAAAATTTTCTAAATCACGATCATTCATCTTTCTTGTCCCCTTATGGCTTAGAGCTGCACACCACATGCTGCATTTGACTCTCATCTCATCAATTTGAATTTTTAACTTATCTTGTTCTTCCATTATTTCGATCAACGCCTTTTGCAATTGACTATTTAATAGCCTTTCTATTTCACACAGCTTTTCTAAAGAAGAAACCTTATTCTTCATATTTTGTGTTGATGACTGATCAGCTCCAACTTCCGTGTCCGAATATGTGACAAACGAGATTTTTGTAATTTAATTTGAATATTTATTGAATTACATAAATATTTTTCGATGATTTAATTATTGGGTTAAATAATTAATTGATAAATTTGTAGTAGATTAATTTAATTATATGTGTTATATTAATTAAATTAATGTGAAGAATTTATTATTCAAAAGTATATATTTAATTGAGCTTATTTGATTAAATGAATTATTTAATAATTATAATGTTATTCTAATTAATTTAATAATTAATTAGAGATTTAATGACTTGACATAATTAATAAATGAGAATTTAATTATGTGACTATGTGATTTAATGTGGAATTATTCTATTTAATCGAATTAAATAATATATATTTGATTAATTACCTAAATAGGTATGACATTATTAAACTATATAATAAGAGTTTAATTAAATTAAGTGGAAAAGGCATTTAATGTTCTAGCCAAACATGGCCTTATGAATGTAGGAGTAGTTAATTGCATAGTGGCATTAACTGACACCAATGTTGTGCCAGTACGCGCATTATATAAGTCTTGTGCCTTCTACGGTTTTATTTTCCTAAAACCTAAGTGAGAAAAATATAGAGAGTTTGAGAGAATTGAAGAAGAAATTGGAGAATTAAGGAGTGTTATTCCACTCTCTAGCAATTTTAACAGAGAAGTTAAAGGTATTTCCTTAATCTAAACTCAAATTTACGTACTTAGGAACTTTTCATTAAAATTGGCTTTTAATTTCTGTAATTGGAATTTCATGAGTAATTGCTGAAAAGTTGTTATAAATTGTTTATATGCATGAATAATCTAATATATGATGCTTATATAAGATTTTGGGTGAATTAATCCATGAAATTAAGATTAAGTTGGAATATTGAAGGTTACAAAGAAATAATATTTGAATGTGGCCCATAAGTACAAAAATTGGTGTCTTAATTGTATTTTAATCGGTGAATTGATAATTGATTATGTTTATACATGTAAAAACGAAAAGAACAAAACTTAAACGGACTGATTTGGTGTTATAATGAATATTTGATTTGTGATTTCATGAAATTTTACGAAACTTTGAAAAAAAGCAAGAACTTAAAAATTATGGCTTTAAATCTTGTTGTTTATGCGACTCAAGATGTTAAAAGTGTGCTAACAATATCATTAAATGTTTCTGTTATGTTTAGAACATATGGGTGAAATTGTTTTCGTTGTGTATGTGAAGTTTTGGCCTAAATTGGCCATGTTCTGTGTTCTTCACGAACTGCAAGTTTATAACATATGGTTGAAACTGTATTTGTGACGCCCCCAAATTCAGGTACTTGAAACCTGAACTCGGTGCTTTACGATACCATTTCTATGAGCGAAATAATACTAATAATAATAACAATAATTAATGTAGATACCAAACTTAATTTACATAAATATCAGAGTCTAAATCCCAGGTTTCCAACCTTTAAGCATTCATTACATTATAGTTAATAAATATCATTGTCTTAATAAAGTTAAACTATTACATAAGATAGTGTAGAACTTATTCGGCAACCTTTCCTTTTCCCTTGTTCTTAGTAGAGCTTTCTGGGTGATCACACTTAGCTGAAAACATTTAAATTTAAAGCAAGAATGAGCATTTGATTGCCTAGCAAGTAATAGCAATAATAAATATTAGCTGAAAGGATTAAATGTTTTCTTTAAGCGACACTTCAACAACGAATCAACGGTTGTGAAGTAAGCTGAACAAATAATAACAGCATATCAATTCTATAACAAATTTTTGAAACTACGTATTGACTATAAATGGAGATTAGTCGACAGACTATGAATATTATTTTCTATTTTCGAAAAGGTTAAACAGAAATTCATATGTAAACCGTCATAACTTACAGACACGGGGGGTGATCAGCCCGTTATGCCCTGTATTGATCAATACTACATGCAAGAACGATATTATCGTTCAACTTATCCACCTTAGGTGCACAAAAATTTTCTCATGTTCGGGATGTTCATACTTAGTTGGGAATCTGAAGCAAAACAATTTGATTAGATAACAATAAAGTTCTATCTTGTTCAAAAATATTTTTGAGTTTGTATCTAGCCGGATCAAATAGCTTAGACGACTTTTAAGTCAACGTATACATACTAGAAACCAATAAGTATGTATCAACATGTGATTAAATACAATGATTATCCAAGTGAGAACACTTGTATAACAATATTTAGAAATTAACGAACAGAATAATTATCTGAATTATAATAACAGAATTTAAAGAACTTGTATAATAGATTATAATTTAATAACTTACTTATACAAAATCATTGCATAAGTATATACAAGGTTAAGATATTTAAACAATGAAAAAGAATAGTTCAGATATTAGTTAACACATGTCCATTGCGTAAAGTAAATGCAAAGTTAAGATACTTACCTGAGTTGCTGCTTACAATAACGCAACTTAGTTTTATCTTTTATATCAAGACCTATCATTAATAAGATCATTTGTTCGATTAGAATAATATATCATATCACATAGTACTGCTGTAAGACCCCAACTTATTAATGAATAAAATTAAATTTTCTCTAAATATTATTGTGAATAATAAGGGGTTAATTTGATATAATACTTTGGTTATGGGTGAAATGTGCAAATTTTACAAAATAAGCAAGTGGTTATAAAATATTTATTTTTGGTCGGTGAATATTTGGTTGGTCGTGGAATATTCTTGCTGTCGGGGAATATTCGTACGACGACGCAGCCTTGTGTGGGCCCCATAACGGAAAGCGATTGGATGAAGAAAACGACAAGTATAAGTTGTTTATAAATAACGGCGTAGTTGTTACCGTTAATACTGTTGGAATACCCGGTGGTTAAAATACAGTAGCACACGGTATTGCACCAATTATTGATTCTTACGTAAGAAGGCACTACTCAATAATTGTTACAGTAGTTATTATTCAATATTTTATTTTATTGATTCAATAATTGCTGCGTTGATATTTTATATTATTGTTGTTTCAATAATTGTTGCTGCACAGTATTTTCATTTATCAGATCAATAATTCATATTATTTGAATAATATTATTAGATAACATTATTGGTAATGTCTAGAAAGTTCTGTCTAAGGAGAGGTTTGGTCATCTAATTGCGCGCCAGTAAGGAGAAATCCTTATTGGAAAGCCCCCTCTTTCCTGGGAACGGCCTGGTTGTCATAAATGTGATTCTGTAATATTATTTGTGAATAATTAATTATTGATTCATATGATAAGGAAATATTTATTCTATGTGGATATAAATGAGGGATATATTTTTGTGGTTAAAAATGAAGGAGTTAATGTTGAGGTGTTTTATCAGTATTTTTATCGGAATGGAGGTATTAAAAAAAATCAAATCAGGGTTTTTGAGAAATATTGCGGGTGTTATAATTTTTAATCCGACCGTTGGATCGTGGTAATCTTTGGATATGTTATACATATATAAGTTGAGTATATGTCCACAAATTTTGAACCGTTAAAAATGAACGTATGATTTATTATGAATTTTACAAGATGACTGGTTCAGAAATTGTTGAATTTTCGGAGTTTATTATTTTGGTGGAAAATTCTAGAATTGGTGGGCCCCACTTGTGGTTGGTGAAGAAATGTGCTGAATTATATTTCAAATGTGGTGGGTGAGAATAGTAGCAGGTAAAGCCATCAGGTTGCAGGTCAAACCTACCAAAATTTTCCTATAAATAGAGGGCTAAGTTAGAATTGAAAATCACACCAGAAACAAGTTTTCTCTCTTTCTCTCTCTAGATTATTGAGTGTATTTTGTGAGTATTTAGATACTTTGAGAGTTTCTATTCATCAGAGCAAGTTTCTTTCAGCCTTATACCGGTATTCCGACCAGAAGTACTGATATTTTGAGGTAAGGGATATTATTTTCTTCTTAATGATATTATTTTCTTCAATATCATTATGCTGAAATATTGATATGAGTTTTTATCAAATTTGGAACTTTTTGTGTCGGGGGTTACTATTCACGTATACGGCACTATTCACGTATACGGCACTATTCACGAATACGGCACTATTCACCGAAAAATAAAATTTTCCCTTTTTGTCCAAGATGTCTATTATGGTTACTATCTTTGATTGTATCCATGTTTTGATCTTTATTTTTGAATTCTGCTTCACAATTGATTATTATGAAGTATTATTGATCTTGGATAAACTGTTATACGAATCCCTACTATTTGTCCTTCTGTCTCATTGGATTCGTTCTCTTTAAGATATTTTTCATCATCCTCAGTCCTAAATGATGATACAAATGAATATCTTTGGCCTGTAGTGCAAAGATGTATAATTACTTGATGAATATCTTTGGCCTGTAGTGCAAAGATGAACAGGTGTTGAGATGAACATGACCGACTGATGATACAAATGAATATCTTTGGCCTGTAGTGCAAAGATGAATATTTGGTTAAAGATGATTATTAATTGATGTTACAGGGATAAAATATTGATGATGGACTTTTAAATCTTAGAAGATAGTAGAATTCTTTCTCTACTTGACTCTTCTAATGGTTTGTTGTTTTCGCTGCAGTTGTTGATCTAAAACTTGTTGTCGATTATATTTTATCAGATTTTTCCCTGTTGAAGACTAACGATAATTTGTTGTATATTATCTTAGTCATAATATTCTTTACTGGGCTAGTTGAGCTCACCCTTTTCCTTTTTGTTCCATTTTTCTTCTCAGGAGGTGAGAACATAGCAGGATCTAGTCGGGGTATGGAGTAATGGTTCTAGAAAGATGTATTAGCAGTCCTCACTATTTCTGTAAAATAGTGTTTGAATAATTGTAATGAGGATTTATTTGAGTGTGGATATTGTCTAGAAGACAATATTTGTATTTAAACTCACAGTATGTGTTGTCGTATTTTGCACGACAATTGTATTATTGAAGTTGTAGTTTGCTTTCTGTACCATGTATTTGGCGACTCAGAATGGGTGTTGTATACCTATTCTGGGGGCGTCACAACTGCTATTTGCAATCAGTACATACCCTAATCACATTGTCACATATGTTTAGTAGTCATTGGATCACAAATAAATACGTATCTAGTCAAATTATCTAAGTCTAGATCAATTTCTAAAATATTTCGGTATACCGACGACTTTATCGGGTAATAATCGAGTCTAAAACTCTACTCTGTAGTTCAATATTCGTTTAGATATACTAAATATCAGTCGTATTATTTTTCAGGGGCTTGTAATAATTTTTAAATAATTATTATAATTTATCGTGATTTTTCAAACACTGAAATTATTAATAAATGATTTAAATATTAAATAATTCTATTATCATTAATATTAAATTAATATTAAACTATTAATGAAACCATTGCCAAAATATTAAAGTTATTTATAATAACTCAAAATATTTTTAAAACATTTTTATTACCCTTAAATAATTTTTAAAACATTTAAAATTATTTTTAAATAATTACTATTAATATTTAAATATTAATGTATTATTCACCAAAACATTAAAAGTCATTTATTATTACCTAAAATATTTTTAAATTATTTATATCCTTTTAAAATGATTTTTAATTCAATCAAATCATTTTTAACCTATTTATTTAATATAATTATTAAATAACTCAAATATCATTTAATAGTAAATTATTAATGAAATTTACCTTTAAATATTAAAAGTTATATTTTATAACTTAAAATATTTTTAAACTATTTATTTTCATTTAAAATAATTTTTATAATATTAAAATCATTTTTTAATTAATTTATGTAATATACTTGTTTAAAAAATCGAATATCATTAATATTAAATAATTAATGAAATTTGTCTTAAATATTAAAAGTTATATTTTTTTAACTTAAAATCTTTTTAAATACTTTATTATCATTTAAAATAATTTTTAATATAATAAAAATCATTTTAATCAATTTATTTAATACATTTATTAAATAAATTAAATATCAATAATATCCAAATAAATATTAATATTTATGAAAAATATGTCAAATAATTAAAAGTTAATTTTTATAACTTAAAATAATTTTTAAAACTCTTTTTGGAATTTTTAATAATTAATTTCTATTTTAAAATAATTTTTGAAAAATAAATTAATTAAAATAAATAAAACTGTCGCTATAGCCTTTAGCGACAAAATCTGTCGCCTTAGGTATTCTTGAGGCTCAAGAACACACATACACCAGTTTCGAAGTAGCTAGTTTGACTATGAATCATGAACTGAGTAATGTGTTTTTAGGCATGTTGTTGGTCAGATCTTGTAGACATAGTGTAATACTACAAGGTGCAACAACCAACATGATCAAACATCATAAAACCAACGAGATCTAAGCATGCAAAGTGGCTGTCATAGCTGTTCTTTATTTCTGGGTTACTCAGAAATGAAGAACAGTTCGTGAGGCCTACCTTGGGCTTCCACAACTTTCTGTTCATGTAATGTTTGTGTGATCTAATGGGTGAAGTGTGTAGCCAACATGACAAGGAAGAGATCTATCATCTAAAGCACATATAAAAATAACAGAATCAACCGTTAAGATCTGGTCAAACCATGTTAGAGACCGTGTTCATATGTTTTCTGAGTTACCTAGAAAACAGAAAACATGGCCTAGTTGCCTGGTTTGACCGTCCATTAAATCTAACATGTTTAATGTTAATGTGATCTAAAGACACTAGAATGTTGTATAAACAACATACTACAACTTAGATGCAAGAACTATTACAAAACATCGAACCACTGTTAGATCCAAGCTCTTGAAGATCTTGTCAGAGCTTGCTGGGCACGTTCTGGGTTACCTAGAACTTGTCCAGTCATGGTTGGTCAACGGTGTTTGACCACCCATAACTTGGAACCTGCAACAGATCTGACCCTGATTTGAGTTCCAAAGTACATATCTCATAGCATACTACAAGACAAAGCTTAAAATAACCAAAAACGTAAACATAAAAAGATCTATAAGCCCTGACATTCGGTTATCAGACACTAATTCCAATTTTTTCTAGATTTTGAAAAATGACAAATCCGAGCCTATAGATGTTGTGGATCAAACATCTATCAACCCAGATCATCAATATAAACTATATACAACATGTTTAACACAAAAAAACTAACATCTAACATAAGATCAAAGGTCAAATTTCGTTTAGAGTTTTATACCTTTATATGAACTAATCTTGATTCTAGGCTACTGATCTGTTAATGGAATTCGTGGGGCTTGGTTTTGGAACTAAAATGCTAAACTATTTCATGGGTTTTGAGATAGGATAGCTTGGTTGAGTATTTTATGAGCAAATGAGAGAAAATGAGCACTTTTCTCTCTCTAACTTTATATATATCATGTATGCAATGTGTGGGCTGATATGTAATGACTGATTGCTGTGTTTTAAGTCAAAAGGGAAGTCAAGAGTAGTTGAGCAACTCCAATTATTGCTAGATCTACAAGTAAGCTTCAATAATGCACAAAAGGGTAAAATGGTCTTCTGGCTAAGGATTTTAATGGCACAAATGTAAACTTGGCAAACCTTTAGGGTTTAACTTTAAGGTTTTCCAAAAAAAAAGAAGAAGAATTTCTAGGATTTCAATTAGGATTTAAAATAAAAATAAAAATTAGTTTCCTAAAAATTGTAATTTAGAGTTTTCCAATTACAATTACTTTTCTAATTACATTATACATGAACATTATGGTTTAAAGTTTACTAATTAGCATTGGGGCTTACAATTAACAATTAGGGTTACCAATTTAGCAATTAGAGTTTTAAATTGGAAATTAGGGTTTCTAATTTATAATTAGGGTTTCCCATAATTAGGATTTCTAGTAAATTATGATTTTACCTAATTAAGTATAATACCTATAATTATTTACATTAACATGATTACCAAACAACTCAAATAATTCTTAAAGTCGTAATTGACTTTTTGAATTAGGGTTAACAAATTAAAAAAATAGAGTTTTGATATGCTACACATAATTGACCAACTATTGTCAGTCTATACACACAGTACATATTTATTGCACAGAAATACATTTAATATTATATTATTTATTCTTATTCCTTGATCAAAACCCAAAATTAGAGTTTGAATTCCATATTTGATTTATCTTATATATATAACAATATTAATTAAGTTAAAATAACTAACTTAACTAATCTGAATAAATTCATATAATAAAATAATTATTATAATAATTCAAATAATCATTTCATATATTATTTAAATAATATAATAATCATATTTTCATAGAAAATAACTAATAAAAACATTTCTACTATAAAATTAATTATTATAAGAATATACTTTATAATAATCAATAATTCTAAAATAAAATTATTTGAAATTATTCATGTAATAAATAAATTTTATTTATCACATATATACATACACATTACCTGGCACATATTTCCACATTTAAAATTAAAAAAAAATTATATGCAAAATTTCTTATCTATTATATAGAAAATATCGGGTTATTACATTAACCCTCCCTTATAAAGATTCCGTCCCCGGAATCACCGTTTTAAAACTCATACATATTAGGGTACATAGCATACACAGTCATTGCAAGTAGATCTCGATCATATTCGATCGGGCCGATCTTAAACTATTTAACATAAAGCTTGTTTATCTGATTAAACGGAAAAATTGATTTCTAAAAGAACTCAAATTCCTCCTTCAAAATTTCTTTATAAAATAATTTACTATATATAAGGAAATTATATATACGAAAATAAAAGTTATACGAATAATACCTGGAGTTCCATCAGCAGCTACAATGGTATCCTGGACCGTTATGTTGAAGACTCTCGCGATTGATTTTGTTGGCTTGTTTGTTGACGTTGGTCCCATGATCGTCAGAGTCCCGCTGCTTTTACCCATAGTCACACTCCCTGCATCCATTTTCATTTTTGGACAATCCTTAACCTTATGTTCCATCGATTCGAATAGAAAACACCCACTGTTTATCCTTTGATTGGGGCAGTTAGGACATATATGACCCTCATGCCCGCACTTATAACAAACAAATTTATCTTTCAGACATTCACCAGAATGGTTCTTTCCACAGTTCCTACACTGCACAGCCTGTTTCTTAACACCTTCCTGTTTCACCTAAATATTCCCAAAATTGCTCCCTTTTCTCTTTTCACCCCTATTTCCACTATTAGTTTCCACCTTCACAGCTCCTACGACCTTGCCTTTGTTCTTCTTCTCCTTGTTATAGAGGCTTATGGCCTCACTTCCCTCCTCAGCTATAATAGCTTTTTCTATGAGTGCTGCAAAAGTGCTTATTTGCAACACTGCCACCTTGTTGTAAAGCCAGAGTTTTAATCCCAGCTCAAACCTCCTTGCTTTCCTAGCCTCCGTATCAACTTGATGCGGAGCGAACCTAGCCAAGTCATTAAACTTTGCGGCATACTCCTCAACTGCCATGTTCTCCTGCTTTAACTCCAAAAATTTTACCTCCATCCTCGCCTGCATACTAGCTGATAGATAGTTTTCGAAAAACAGAGTTTTAAACCTAGCCCAAGTTACCACACCTTCTCCTGCCCTCGCTTGATTTGTTTCCCACCAAAAATTTGCCTCCCCTTTCATCATATAAGTGGCAAAAGCAGTCTATTGCCCTTCATCTACCCTAGCTATCACAAACGCTTTTTCAATTTCCTTTACCCAAGTTTGGGCTTCTACAGGGTCAGTTGCACCTCTAAATTTTGGCAGTCCGACAACCTTAAAATCTTTAAAGTTTGCCAGGCGATTGTCTGGCGGGTTCCCTGCGGCTGCTATTCCTTGCTGCATGGCTTGAGCTACCATGTTTGTGAAGTTCTGTATCAGGTCTGGTTGTTGTCCCCCAGCATTGTTGACAGATTCTTCTGCCCTTTAATTTCGAGTCCGACGTCTTGGCGGCATTATCTAATTAAATAAAATCATAAATTTAACTTACATTCTAAACCTTATTGTGTAAGTTTAACATATAACACGAAGTCTTATACAAAACTTATTTCATTATTCAAACATAAATTCACATTCATTCAACTAATTCATAGTACTTTACATAACATAGCACATACTGTTATCCCTTTGTGACCACAAAAGTCGGGATTTACTGCTACAACTTGTACAAAAGTTTGAGAATATTATATTATACAGACATATTTATCATAGAACACACATTGAACACGCATAATCTAAAAGTACTTATACTACTGGTTCACTATGCCTTTTTCTTGATCTTGGACAACCTTTTGCCAAATGACCTTCTATCCCACAAATAAAACAGACACATTGCTTTAGATTGGGACAATGAGGAGAGATATGTCCCTCATGTCCGCAATTATAGCAAACATTTTCTCCTTTCCGGCACAAGCCTTCATATTTCTTATCACAGTTTGTACAATTTTCCATTCGGTTAAGGTTCCCTTGGTTGTTATCAAGATTTCCTAAGTCACGGTCTTTCATCTTTCTTTTCCCCTTCTTGCTCGGAGCTGCACCCGATTTGTTGCTTTTGGCTCCAATCTGATCAATTTGGATTTTAAGCTTATCTTGTTCTTCTATTGTTTCTATTAATGCTTTTCGCAATTGACTATTTAACAGCTTTTCTATTTCCCACAGCTTTTTCAGAGAAGAAACCTTGTTCCTCAAATTCTGCACCTCCGTTGATGCTTGATTAGCTCTAACTTTAGTGTCTAAATCACTATTTGTTAGTTCTATTATTTCTAGATCTGGTACTATGTTTTCCAATACCACCACTTCATCAGGGTTGCTTGCACTGTGAGTCTCTATTTCAGCTATTGGCTTTGACATTGGCTCCTTCTTTACAATTTGAGGGTATCCTAATCCTTTTTCACCTGACATCTACACACATAAATTATCCTGATTAGCATATATTATATACACACAGCAAATAATAGTTTTATATAAGTTATCTTTTATTTTGTTTGACGATGAATTTATCCAATTCATCTTCTTTTAAACTCTATATGAGTTATTTGTATTTTCAATGTTTCCCTCTGTTCTAAGGTTATAGCCTAAGGTCTATCCTACCTAAGGTTTCTAACCCTAAGCTCTTATACCAACTGTGACGCCCCCAAAATAGGTATACAACACCCATTCTGAGTCGCCAAAATACATGGTACAGAAACAACTACATCTTTACTATTACAACATAAGAACTGTGAGTTTAAATACAAATATTGTCATCTAGACAATATCCACACTCAAATAAGTCCTCATTACAATTATTGATATATTATTTCACAAAAATGGTGAGGACTACTAAAATAACTTCTAGAACCATCATTCCATACCCCGACTAGTACTCGCTACATTCTCGCCTCCTGAGAAAAATGGAACAAAAAGAAAAATGGTGAGCTCAACTAGCCCAGTAAAGAACATTATGACTAAGATAACATAGAACAAATTATCGTTAGTCTTCAACAGGGAAAAATATAATAGAATACAATAGACAACAAGTTTTAAATCAATATTCGCAGCGGAAAATAATAATTCATAGAAGAGTTACGTAGAGAATGAAATCTACTATTATCTATGAATTTAAAAGTCCATCATCAATATTTTATCCATGTAACATCAATCAATAATCATCTTTGCACTACAAGCCAAAGATATTCATCAGTTGGTCATGTTCATCTCAACACATGTTCATCTTTGCACTACGGGCCAAAGATATTCATCAGAAATCATTCATCTTTGCACTACAGGCCAAAGATATTCATTAATATCATCAATTAGGACTGAGGATGATGAAAAATATTTTAAAGAAAACCAATCCAGTGAAGCAAAAGAACAAATATCAGGGATTCGTATTACAGTTTATCCACGTCCAAAAATACCTCATAAACAATCATAGTGGAGTAAATTCAAGAATGATCAAAACATGGATACAATCAAAGCTAGTATCCAGAATAGATATTTTGGACGAAAAGAAAAAATTTCATTTTTCGGTGAATAGTAACTCGTGAATAGTAACTCATGAATAGTAACCCCGACATGAAAAGTTCTAAATTTGATAAAAATTTCCAACCAATATAATGATATTGAAGAAATAATATCATTTTCGAATAAAATAACATCTCTTACCTCGAAAGAATAGTACTTCTGGCTGGACTACTGGATATAATGCTGAAGGGAACTTGCACCGTATAACAACACTCAAAGTATACTCACAAGAATACGCTCAATGTATCGAGAGAGAAAGAGAGAGAAGATTTCAGTTTCTGGTGTGATTTTCAATCTAACCTAAGCACCTTATTTATAGGAAAATGCTTAGAACACCAAAGCAGAAAATTTAATAAATTAATATTAAATTTATATAAATCATACGCAAACTTGGAAATTCTGATTTCAGCATATTTTGCAACACATGTGCCCACCAACCAACCACAAAAACGTTTTTCTTTTAAAACAAATTTAAAACTTTTAAAAAATAATTATTTCGGAACTTTAGAACTTCAATAATTCATAATAAATAGCCCTTTTATCAGAAAATTTGAATCTCGCAATTGTTTATAGGAAATTCAATTCTCTACAACTTTACAGAAGAAAGTTTTTCCAAATTCCAAACAGAAATTGACCGAAAATCCATAAACGGACGATTTTACAGGCTATAATCAAATTTCAGTCAAGAAATGGGCCCACAGACATGTTTAACATGTTTTAAACAACTTTTATAACAAAAATATTCTTTCTCCTCATATACTCATATATCCCACATTCATTGTAAAAATATCATTATTATTATATTATAATAATATAATAAAATATTATTTTATCAGAAAAGATAAAATATCGATTTTCAACAATTGTCACTTTAAAATTTTCTCCATCTATATCCACATAAAATGAATATTTTCTTTATCATATAAATTAATAATTAATTATTCACAAATAATATTACAGAATCACAATACTAACAACCAGGCAGTTCCCAGGAAAGAGGGGGCTTTCCAATAAGGATTTCTCCTTACTGGCGCGCAATTAGGTGACCAAACCTCTCCTTAGATAGAACTTTCTAGACATTGCCAATAATATTATCTAATAATATTATTCAGATAATATGAATTATTGTTCCGATAATAGAAAATACTGTGTAGTGACAATTATTGAAACAACAGTAATATAAAATATCAACGCATCAATTATTGAATCAATAAAATAAAATACTGAACAGTAATTACTGTAACCATTATTGAGTAGTGCCTTCTTACGTAAGAATCAATAATTGGTGCAATACTGTGTGCTACTGTGCAACAACGCGTATTACTGTGTTTTAACCACCGGGTATTTCAACAGTATTAACGGTAACAACTACGCCGTTATTTATAAACAACTTATGCTTGTCGTTTTCTTCATCCAATCGCTTTTCGTTATGGGGCCCACACAAAGCTGCGCCATCGTACGAATATTCCCCGACAGCAAGAATATTCCACGACCAAACGAATATTCTCCGACAACAATGAATATTTTATAACCACCTGCTTATTTGAAATATTTGCGCATTTTACCCATAACTAACCTCATTAATCAATTTAACCCTTACTATTTCAAAATAATAAATAGAGGAAATTAAATTTCATTTATTAATAATTTGGGGTCTTACAACCTCCCTCCTTATGAAATTTCGTCCTCGAAATTGACGTACGTACCTAGTGCTTCGAAAAGATGAGGATACCTCGCTTTCATTTCCGTTTCTAACTCCCAGGTCATTTCCTCAATAGCATGGTTTCTCCACAAAACTTTAACTTGTGGTATGACCTTCGTGCGTAGGACATGCTCCTTCCTATCCAAGATCTTGACAGGTACCTCTTTGTACGTTAAGTCTTCGGCTATCTCATCCGGTTCTAACTCAATAACGTGGTTTGGGTCTTTCACATATTTACGTAGTACAGATATATGAAAAACATTATGAACACGAGACATACTTGGAGATAACACGAGTCTATAGGCCACATTTCCTACTCAGTCAAGAATCTGAAATGGACCAATAAATCGTGGATTGAGCTTTCCTCTCTTCCAAAATCTTGTAACTCCTTTCCATGGAGCCATACGCAACAACACATGATCCTCAATGTCAAATTCCACGTCCTTTCGATGAAGATCCGCATAACTCTTTTGTTGATCCTGTGCCGTTTGTATACGTTGTCGAATCGTTTGGATCTTTTTCGTAGTCATACGTACCAACTCTGGTCCTAACAACGTTGCTTCTCCCACCTCATTCCAACATACTGGAGAGCGACACTTTCATCCATACAATGCTTCAAATGGAGCCACACCTATACTTGCCTGATAACTGTTATTGTAGGAGAATTCCACCAATGGTAGGTACTTATCCCAACTCCCTTTGAAATCTAGGACACAAAGTCTTAATAGATCTTCAAGAGTTTGAATAGTCCTCTCTGATTGTCCGTCCGTTTGAGGATGGTATGCCGAACTAAATCGTAAATCTGTGCCCATAGCTTTTTGCAAGCTAACCCAAAATCTTGAAGTGAATCTTGGGTCACGATCCGAAACTATGGATACTGACATGCCATGCAGTCTCACAATCTCATCTACGTATATACAAGCAAGACGTTCAAGGGAATAAGTCTTCCGTATCGGCAAGAAATGAGCAGACTTGGTTAATCTATCAACAATAACCCAAATAGCATTTATACCTTGAGAAACCGTGGGAAGACCCGTAACGAAATCCATGGTAATGTGTTCCCACTTCCATTTCAGAATCTCAAGTGGTTGCAATGGACCCTTTGATACTTGATGTTCCGCCTTTACACGTTGACAAGTTAAACACCTCGAGATAAACTTTGCAATCTCTCTCTTCAAATTGTTCCACCAAAATGTATGTCGAAGATCACGATACATTTTAGTACTTCCAGGATGGATTGCAAATGGTGTATTGTGTGCTTCCATCACGATCTTGTACTTCAAATCAGAATCGTTAGGAACACAAAGTCTGGAGTAGACTCGAAGTATTCCTTCTTCATCAATTCTTGCTTCTGGAATAACACCTTCTTGCACTTTTTTCTTCATACGCATCAGCTCCGGGTCTGTGGTTTGAGCAACTTTAACTTTATCGATTAAAGTTGGTTCTATGCGTATACTTGACATCATCGCACTTGTTCCTGCATATGATCTTCTACTCAACGCGTCAACTACCACGTTTGCTTTTCCAAGATGGTATTGAATAGTGTGGTCGTAATCTTTCAATAGCTCGAGCCAACGTCGTTGCCACATGTTGAGTTCTTTTTGAATGAAGAAATATTTGAGGCTTTTATGGTCTGAATATATCTCCACTTTCTCCCCATATAGATAATGCCTCCAGATTTTTAGTGCAAAAATGACTGAAGCCAACTCTAGATTATGAGTAGGATAATTCCTCTCATATTCTTTAAGTTGTCGCGATGCATAGGCTATAACTTTCCCACGTTGCATGAGAACACATCCTAGCCCTTTGCCTGAAGCATCGCTGTAGATAACAAATCCATCCGAACCAGATGGTATGGTTAAAACAGGTGCCAAAATGAGTCTCCTCTTAAGGTCTTGGAAACTCTTCTCGCATTCCTCGCTCCATACGAATTTGATATCTTTCCGAGTCAGCTGAGTTAACGAGGTAGCGATTCAAGAAAACCCTTCTATGAATCTCCGATAATAACCAGCTAAGCCCAGAAAGCTACGTACTTTGGTCACCGTCTTTGGTTGCTCCCAACTTTGTATTGCTTCAATCTTCGCCGGGTCAACAGATACTCCATGTTTTGACACCACGTGCCCTAGGAATGCTACTTCCTCAAGCCAGAACTCGCATTTCTTCAACTTAGCATATAGCTTGCTATCACGAAGCCTTTGCAGTACCAGCTTCAAATGGTGCTCATGATCTTCACGGCTTTTGGAATATATGAGGATGTCATCAATAAAGACAACAACGAATTGATCTAAATAATCCTTGAATACTCGATTCATCATATTCATGAAAGCCACAGGAGCATTAGTCAATCCAAAAGACGTGACTAGGAATTCATAATGCCCGTACCGAGTTCTGAAGGAAGTCTTCGGAATATCCTCAGTTTTAACCTTCAGCTGATGATATCCCGAACGAAGATCGATTTTTAAAAAGAATTGTGCTCCTTGTAACTGGTCAAACAGGTCATCAATACGAGGTAGCGGATACCTATTCTTGATAGTGACATGGTTTAATTCCCGGTAATCGATACAAAGTCGCATACTCCCGTCTTTCTTCTTTACAAATAAAACAGGAGCACCCCAAGGAGATGTACTAGGACGAATGAAACCGATGTCCAACAACTCTTGTAGTTGGACCTTCAACTCCTGAAGTTCAATAGGAGCCATTCGATATGGGGTTTTAGAAATAGGCTTTGTACCAGGTTCAAGATCAATAAAGAATTCAACTTCACGTTCCGGGGGTAGACCGGGAAGTTCTGCAGGAAATACGTCAGGAAAGTCAATAACAACAGGAATATTATTCAAATTTGACGTGCCTTTATTCAAATCCATAACATGGGCTAAGAAAGCTTGACATCCATTTTTTAATAAACGAATGGCTTTATGGCTTGATATAACAGTGATTGATTTTAATGGCTTAGTTGATTGAATTCGCACAACAGGTTGATTAGGAATATACAAACTAACCACCTTACGAAAACAATCAATTTTGGCATGATGAGTAGTTAACCAATCAATTCCTAAAATCACGTTAAATGCAAGTATCTTTAAAGAGATAAGGTCAACAGGTAAGGTGATGGTGCCAACTTGGATCAAACAAGATTTATAAACAGTGGATGTGATGAAAGTTTCTCCTAACGGAGTCTCCACGGATAAATTAAAGTCTAATTTCTCTGGAGCCAAGTTTAAACGTTGAGCACAAGCAGGAGAAATAAACGAATGGGTAGCACCGGTATCTAGTAAGGTATAAACTTCGCATGAATTTATGATTAGCTTACCCGTGATCACCTCGTTTGGGTTCCTCGCATGTTGACCAGTCATAACAAACGCTCTTCCAGGAACCGTTGACTTTGACTTTTTTGGGACAGCTTTTTGAGTCACCATCCCCGCTGGACTTGGTTTCGCTACGGTGCAATCTCGAGCGATATGTCATTCCTTTCCAAAATTATAACATACCTTAAACTGTTGTGGGCAGTTTGGGCTGATATATCCTTCTTTTCCGCACTTATAGCATATAACCGGTGGTTGTTTTCCTCCCTTAGAACCAGTTGCTGCTGGTGCTGACATCTTCGTATTGTCATTGTTGAATCTCCTCTTTTTAAAATCTCTTCCCGACTCGCTTCTTCTATTTTCATAGCCACGATTACCACCAGAGTGGTTGCCGTTCTTGTCTGTATTTTTCTTTCTTCGCTGGTTATCATTGTTCTGATGACTGCTGTCACCGATATGATCCTGGTTATGGTTCTTCGGTTGACCGTACTCGTTATCTCGCTCTAATAATTGAGCCATGTTGATAACATCTGAATAGAGAGAAAATTTATAAGAAATGAGATATTGACGTATGCCAGGTTTCAAACCTCTCAGAAACATCCGCGTCATACGTTCCTCATTCTCCACCAAATGAGGTGCAAACCTGGACAACTCTGTAAACTTCGCCTCGTACTGGGACACCGTCATGTTATTCTGCTCCAGTCTAATAAACTCTACCTCCTTCATATGACGAATACTTTCAGGAAAGTACTTGTCATTGAACAGTTTCTGAAATGTCTCCCAAGACATGCTGAGTGCGGCTGGATGGGTACGCTTCACAGAATCCCACCAGTAGTCTGCCTCGCCACGGAACATAAAGGTGGCGAATGGAACCTTCTGTTCCTCCGTGCATCCCAAGACATCAAATATCTTGGTAATTTGCTTGACCCGTGTCTCCGCCTTAATCGGATCCGGATTTCCCCAGAATTTTGGTGGTCCCAACTCTTTGAACTGCTTGATTGTGACCAACAGTGTAAGACCCCGAATTTTATGAAATAAAAGTATTCAATTTTTCTTATAATTACAATTCAGTAAATGGTTAAATTGATAAAAAGTTAAAGTTAAAGGTGATATATGAATTTTTTTCAAAATAAGCAAGTGGTTATAAAATAATCATTGTTGTCGAGGAATATTCGTTTGGTCGTGGAATATTCTTTCTGTCGGGGAATATTCGTACGACGGCGCAGCTATTTGTGGACCCCATAACGAATAACTGTCGGATGAAGATAACGATAAAAATTGAGTTTTTATAATTAACGACGTAGTTGTTACCGTTAACACTGTTGGAATACCCGGTTGTTAAAATACAGTAATACGCGTTGTTACACAGTAGCACACTGATTGCACAGTATTTTTAAATTATTAATTCTTACGAAGGAAGGCACTACTCAATAATTGTTACAGTAGTTACTGTTCAATATTTTATTTTATTGATTCAATAATTGCTGCGTTGATAATTTATATTAATGTTGTTTCAATAATTGTTACTGAACAGTATTTCCCATTATCAGATCAATAATTTATATTATTTGAATAATATTATTAGATAACATTATTGGCAATGTCTAGAAAGTTCTGTCTAAGGAGAGGTTTGGTCACCTAATTGCGTGCCAATAAGGATAAATCTTTATTGGAAAGCCCCCTCTTTCCTGGGAACGGCCTGGTTGCATAAATGTGTTTCTGTAATATTATTTGTGAATAATTAATTATTGATTCATATGATAAGGAAATATTTATTTTTATGTGGATTTAAATGTTGGATATATTTATTGTGGTTAAAAATGAAGGAGTTAATGTTGAGGTTTTTATCAGTATTTTTGTCGGAATTGGGGTATTAAAAATCAAATTAGGATTTTTGAGATATTTTGCGGGGGTTATAATTTTTAATCCGACCATTGGATCGTTGTAATTTTTGGATATGTTATACATATATAAGTTGAGTATATGTCCACAAATTTTGAACCGTTAAAAATGAACGAATGATTTGTTATAAATTTTAAGAGTTGACTGGTTCAGAAATTGTTGAATTTTCGGAGTTTATCATTTTGATGAAAAATTCTAGAATTGGTGGGCCCCACTCTTAGTTGGTGAAGAAATGTGCTGAGATTTTTATTCAAATGTGGTGGGTGGGAATAGTAGCAGGTAAAGCCATCAGGTTGCAGGTCAAGCCTACTAAAATTTTCCTATAAATAGAGGGCTAAGTTAGAATTGAAAATCACACTAGAAACATAAGTTTTTTCTCTTTCTCTCTCTAGATTATTGAGTGTATTTTGTGAGTATTTAGATACTTTGTGAGTTTCTATTCATCAGTGCAAGTTTTCTTCAGCCTTATACCGATCAGAAGTACTGCTCTTTTGAGGTAAGGGATAGTAAGGGATTTTAAGGGTTGTTATGATTTTCAGTTTCGTAATTTTTCTGAACTTCAAAAATTCTGGAAAAATTTGAAGTGATATTTTGATGAGTTTTCTTGATTGTGTCCAAAAATGGTGATTTTTGGATGTATAGATTTAGAGTTATGAATTTTATGAGAAAAGACTATTTTAAAAGTAACCGCTTATAATTCATTGTGGTTAACTCCAAAATTGATGAAATTTTTATTGGGAGTACATGTATATGATAGAAGTATACTATGTAAATTTCAGAATTTTTGGACAAAAGTATAATTTTTGATAAATGTCTAAATATTCGATTGTTTTGGTCATATGAAAAATAGTAAATGAATTTTAAAAATTCTGAGAAAAATATATGTTCAATATGGGACTATATTCTGCTAAATCTCAGAAAAGAAATATTTTTAGAACTGATTTGGTATTTTTCATAAAAATAGACTAGTTATGAGTAAATGAATTAAATATGTTATGTGAAGTAAGAAAATTAGAAAATAGGATTTTATGACTTGAGAATCCTATATGAGGTATATGCAGATTTTTGATAAGGATTTTGGTTATTGGTGATGAAATCTTATGCGTTTGGCATTTTAGAATGATTAAATGCATTATTTAGTAAAGTGTAAACAATTAAAATAAATTGTTTATAAGTTTAAGAAATGTTATTCTTTCAATATTATTATACCGAAATATTAGTATGAATTTTATTGTGGAATTTTTACCTTTTTGTGTCGGGGTTACTATTCATGGGTTACTATTCACGAGTAAATATTCACGGGTACTATTCACGACAAAATTGGTTTCTTTTTATGACCAAATTATAGTTGATTTATGAATATTACTCTTGAGATTAAAACTATATGTTGATCACATTATTTTTATTATCATATATAACATTTTTATAACCCTAATGATGATATTCTCTTTCACTTGAGTGTAAAAATGGGTAGATTATTGGTATGATCATGACTAGGGTTCTCTTTGGCCAGTTGTGCAAAGTTGAATTGGTGACTGGTATGATCATGACCATTGAATTTATAAGTGAATATCTTTAGCTTAAGTGCAAAGGTGAAATGATCAACATGGTTATAATTATTGTTTATATAAATTCTGAAATGATTATATATTTCTTTGAGATATGAATATATTTGGCCTGTAGTGCAAATATGAACTGTTGATGAATATCTTTGGCCTGTAGTGTGACGCCCCCAAAATAGGTATACAACACCCATTCTGAGTCGCCAAATACATGGTACAGAAAGCAAACTACAACTTCAATAATACAATTGTCGTGCAAAATACAACAACACATACTGTGAGTTTAAATACAAATATTGTCTTCTGGACAATATCCACACTCAAATAAATCCTCATTACAATTATTCAAATACTATTTTACAGAAATAGTGAGGACTGCTAAAACATCTTTCTAGAACCATCACTCCATACCCCGACTAGATCCTGCTATGTTCTCACCTCCTGAGAAGAAAAATAGAACAAAAAGGAAAAGGGTGAGCTCAACTAGCCCAGTAAAGAATATTATGACTAAGATAATATACAACAAATTATCGTTAGTCTTCAACAGGGAAAAATCTGATAGAATATAATCGACAACAAGTTTTAGATCAACAACTGCAGCGGAAACAGCAAACCATTAGAAGAGTCAAGTAGAGAAAGAATTCTACTATCTTCTAAGATTTAAAAGTCCATCATCAATATTTTATCCCTGTAACATCAATTAATAATCATCTTTATCCAAATATTCATCTTTGCACTACAGGCCAAAGATATTCATTTGTATCACCTGTCAGTCATGTTCATCTCAACACCTGTTCATCTTTGCACTACAGGCCAAAGATATTCATCAAGTAATCATACATCTTTGCACTACAGGCCAAAGATATTCAGTAATATCATCATTTAGGACTGAGGATGATGAAAAATATCTTAAAGAGAACGAATTCAGTGAGACAGAAGGACAAATATTAGGGATTCGTATAACAGTTTATCCAAGATCAATAATACTTCATAATAATCAATTGTGAAGCAGAATTCAAAAATAAAGATCAAAACATGGATACAATCAAAGATAGTAACCATAATAGACATCTTGGACAAAAAGAGAAAATTTTATTTTTCGGTGAATAGTGTCGTATTCGTGAATAGTACCGTATACGTGAATAGTGCCGTATACGTGAATAGTAACGTATACGTGAATAGTAACCCCGACACAAAAAGTTCTAAATTTGATAAAAACTCATATCAATAATTCAGCATAATGATATTGAAGAAAATAATATCATTAAGAAGAAAATAATATCCCTTACCTCAAGATATCAGTACTTCTGGTCGGAATACCGGTATAAGGCTGAAAGAAACTTGCTCTGATGAATAGAAATTCTCAAAGTATCTAAATACTCACAAAATACACTCAATAATCTAGAGAGAGAAAGAGAGAAAACTTGTTTCTGGTGTGATTTTCAATTCTAACTTAGCCCTCTATTTATAGGAAAATTTTAGTAGGTTTGACCTGCAACCTGATGGCTTTACCTGCTACTATTTCCACCCACCACATTTGAAATATAATTCAGCACATTTCTTCACCAACCACAAGTGGGGCCCACCAATTCTAGAATTTTCCATCAAAATGATAAACTCCGAAAATTCAACAATTTCTGAACCAGTCATCTTGTAAAATTCATAATAAATCATACGTTCATTTTTAACGGTTCAAAATTTGTGGGCATATACTCAACTTATATATGTATAACATATCCAAAAATTACCACGATCCAACGGTCGGATTAAAAATTATAAACCCCGCAAAATATCTCAAAAACCCTGATTTTTAATACCTCCATTCCGACAAAAATACGGATAAAAACCTCAACATTAACTCCTTCATTTTTAACCACAAAAATATATCCCTCATTTATATCCACATAAAATAAATATTTTCTTATCATATGAATCAATAATTAATTATTCACAAATAATATTACAGAATCACATTTATGACAACCAGGCCGTTCCCAGGAAAGAGGGGGCTTTCCAATAAGGATTTCTCCTTACTGGCGCGCAATTAGATGACCAAACCTCTCCTTAGACAGAACTTTCTAGACATTGCCAATAATGTTATCTAATAATATTATTCAAATAATATGAATTATTGATCTGATAATGGAAAATACTGTGCAGCAACAATTATTGAAACAACAATAATATAAAATATCAACGCATCAATTATTGAATCAATAAAATAAAATATTGAATAATAACTACTGTAACAATTATTGAGTAGTGCCTTCTTACGTAAGAATCAATAATTGGTGCAATACCGTGTGCTACTGTATTTTAACCACCGGGTATTCCAACAGTATTAACGGTAACAACTACGCCGTTATTTATAAATAACTTATACTTGTCATTTTTTTCATCCAATCGCTTTCCGTTATGGGGCCCACACAAGGCTGCGCCGTCGTACGAATATTCCCCGACAGCAAGAATATTCCACGACCAAACGAATATTCCCCGACAAAATGAATATTTTATAACCACTTGCTTATTTTGCAAAATTTGCACATTTCACCCATAACCAAAGTATTATATCAAATTAACCCCTTATTATTCACAATAATATTTAGAGAAAATTTGATTTTATTCATTAATAAGTTGGGGTCTTACAACCTCCCCTCCTTATGAAATTTCGTCCTCGAAATTGACGTACGTACCTGATGTTTCAAAAAGGTGAGGATACCTCGCTTTCATTTCTGATTCCAACTCCCAGGTCATTTCTTCAATAGCATGGTTTCTCCACAAAACCTTAACTTGTGGTATAACCTTCGTGCGTAGGACATGCTCTTTCCTATCCAAGATCTTAACAGGTACCTCCTCGTACGTTAAATCTTCAGCTATCTCGTCTGGTTCTAACTCAATAATGTGGTTCGGGTCTTTAACATATTTACGAAGCATAGATATGTGAAAAACATTATGAACACGAGACATGCTTGGAGGTAATGCGAGTCTATATGCCACATTTCCTATTCGCTCAAGAATCTCAAATGGACCAACAAATCTTGGATTGAGCTTTCCTCTCTTCCCAAATCTTGTAACTCCCTTCCATGGTGCAACACGTAACAATACATGATCCCCAATATTAAATTCCACGTCCTTCCGATGAAGATCCGCATAACTCTTTTGTCGATCCTGTGCCGTTTGTATACGTTGTCGAATCGTTTGGATCTTCTCTGTAGTAATGCGTACCAACTCTGGTCCCAACAATGTTGCTTCACCCACCTCGTCCCAGCATACTGGAGAACGACATTTTCTTCCATACAACGCCTCGAATGGAGCCACACCTATGCTCGCCTGATAACTGTTGTTGTAGGAGAATTCCACCAATGGTAGGTACTTATCCCAACTCCCTTTGAGATCTAGGACACAAAGTCTTAATAGATCTTCAAGAGTTTGAATAGTCCTCTCTGATTGTCCGTCCGTTTGAGGATGGTATGCCGAACTGAATCGTAAATCCGTGCCCATAGCTTTCTGCAAGCTAACCCAAAATCGTGAAGTGAATCTTGGGTCACGATCCGAAACTATGGATACTGGCATGCCATGCAATCTCACAATCTCGTTCACGTACATACTAGCAAGACGTTCAAGGGAATAAGTCTCACGTATCGGCAAGAAATGAGCGGACTTGGTTAATCTATCAACAATAACCCAAATCGCATCTATGCCTTGAGAAACCTTGGGAAGACCTGTAACAAAATCCATAGTAATGTGTTCCCACTTCCATTTCGGAATCTCAAGTGGTTGCAATGGACCCTTTGGTACTTGATGCTCCGCTTTTACACGTTGACAAGTTAAACATCTCGAGATAAACTCCGCGATCTCTCTTTTCATATTGCTCCACCAAAATGTATGTCGAAGATCGTGATACATTTTGGTACTCCCAGGATGGATTGCAAACGGTGTGTTGTGTGCCTCCATCATTATTCTATGCTTCAAGTCAAAATCGTTAGGAACACAAAGTCTGGAGTTGACTCGAAGTATTCCTTCTTCATCGATTCTTGCTTCTGGAATAGCACCTTCTTGCACTTTCTTCTTCATACGCATCAGCTCCATGTCCGTAGCTTGAGCAGCTTTAACTTTATCGATTAAAGTCGGTTCTACTCGTATATTTGATATCATCATGTGGGTACTTGGAGCCTTCATCTCTATCTCCATCCTTTGCAAGTCATACAAAATGGGCCTTTGTGTTAACAACATTGCACTCGTACCCGCATATGATCTTCTACTCAATGCGTCAGCTACTACGTTTGCTTTTCCAGGATGATATTGGATGGTATGATCGTAATCTTTCAACAGCTCGAGCCAACGTCGCTGCCGCATGTTGAGTTCCTTTTGGGTGAAGAAATATTTGAGGCTTTTATGATCTGTATAGATCTCGACTTTCTCCCCATACAGGTAGTGTCTCCAGATCTTCAACGCAAAAACGACTGCTGCCAACTCCAAATCATGAGTAGGATAATTCCTCTCATATTCTTTGAGTTGTCGTGAGGCATAGGCTATGACTTTTCCATGTTGCATGAGAACACATCCTAACCATTTGCCTGAAGCATCGCTGTAGATAACAAATCCATCCGAACCAGATGGTATTGTCAGAACAGGTGCCGAAATGAGTCTCCTCTTGAGTTCTTGGAAACTCTTCTCGCATTCCTCACTCCATTTGTATAGTAGCGATTCGAGAAAATCCTTTTACAAATTTCTGATAATAATCAGCTAAGCCTAGAAAGCTATGTATTTCGATTACTGACTTAGGTTGCTCTCAACTGTGACTCATATCCCAATCTTGGATAGCACGTCACAATGACACCTATCAGTTTACTACCACACGAATATGGCATCCCCTACGGAGAGTCTGGCTTTGGTGCATTCCACAAAGGAAGTCACCAGATAAAGGCTCGGGTACAAACTTCTACAGTTAGGTTTTTAACTCCTGAAGTTCAATAGGAGCTATTCAATATGAGATTTTAGAAATAGGTTTTGTATCGAGTTGAAGATCAATACAAAAATTTAATATCACGCTCTGGGTTAGGCCAGGAAATTCTTCAGGAAATACGTCAGGAAATTCACTAACAACAGAAATATCATTCAAATCTGACGTATTTTTGTTCAAGTCCATGACATAGCTAAGATAGCTTGACATCCATTTTTTAATAAACGAATGACTTTACAGCTTGATATGAAAGAGTTTGACTTCAATGGTTTGGTTGCTTGAATTTGAATAACAGGTTGCTTAGGAATATGAAAACTAACAACCTTACGAAAGCAATCAATTTTGACATGATGAGTAGTTAACCAATCAATTCCTAAAATCACATCAAAAGCAAGTATCTTTAAAGAGATAAGATCAACAGGTAATGTGATAGTGCCAACTTGGATCAAACAAGATTTATAAACTGTAGATGTAACGAAAGTTTCACCCAACGGAGTTTCAACAGATAAGTTAAAGTCTAATTTCTCCGGAGTCAAGTTTAAACGTTGAGCACAAGCAGGAGAGATAAAAGAATGGGTAGAACCGGTATCTAGTAAGTATAAACTTCGCAAAAATTTAAATTAACTAACCCGTGATAACTTCGTTCGGGTTCCTCGCATTTTGGCCAGTCACGACAAACGCTCTTCCAGGAACCGCTGATTTCGACTTATCCGGGACAGCTTTTGGAGTCACCATCCCCGCTGAACTTGGTTTTGCTACAGAACACTCTCGAGCTATATGACCCTCCTTTCCACAGTTATAACATACCTTGGATTGTTGTGGGCAGTTTGGGCTGATATGTCCCTCTTTCCCACATTTGTAACATACGACTGGTGGTCGTTCTCCTCCCCTAGAAACAGTTGATGTTTGTGCTGACGTCTTCACGTTATCATTGTTGTACCTTCTCTTCTTGAAATCTCCTCTCGACTCGCTCCTTCTATTATCACGACCACGATTACCACCAGAGTGGTTACCGCTTTTGTCCGAATGTTTTCCTCCCTGCTGGTTTTCATTGTTTCGATGACTGCCGCCACCGGTATGACCTTGGTTGTGGTCCCTCGGTTGCACATACTCATTATCTCGCTCTAATAATTGAGCCCTGTTTACAACATCTGAATATAAAGAAAATTTATGAGAGATAAGATATTGCCGAATCTCGGGTTTTAAACCTCTCAAAAACATCCTTGTCATTCGTTCCTCATTTTCGACCAAATGAGGTGCAAACCTGGATAACTCTGCAAACTTCGCCTCGTACTGGGACACCGTCATGTTGTTTTGTTCCAGTCTGATAAACTCCACCTCCTTCATATGACGAATACTTTCAGGAAAGTACTTGTCATTGAACAGTTTTTGAAATGTTTCCCAGGACATGTTGAGTGCGTCAGGCTGGGTACGCTTCACAGACTCCCACCAGTAGTCTGCCTCACCGCGGAACATAAAGGTGGCGAATGGAACCTTCTGTTCCTCCGTGCATCCCAAGACATCGAATATCTTGGTAATTTGCTTGACCCACGTTTCCGCCATGATCGGATCCGGCTTTCCCTTAAATTCTGGTGGTCCCAATTCTTTGAACTGCTTAGCTGTGACAAACCGCGCGTTGTTATCATTTCCACCCGTATTCTGCACACGAGTCTCCCTCGTCTGATTTTGCATGAACTGCAAAAAGCTCCTAAACATTCCATCATTCATCGTTTGCTCGGTAACGTTGTTTACAGGAGGAATATTGCCTTCCTGTTGCACGTTCCCCTGGGTGGTGATCAAAGGTGTCTCCACGGTCTGATTTACTCCATTATTAACGTTCTCAGCTGCCATTCTTAAATACTGCCATAAAACAAGGGTTAATAGTCATGTCATATATTATCCCTATACTCTGACCGACCAAATAAACACCAAATAAACTTAGTCAGGTCATACTAGCGAAGGAATTCCCCGTCTCTCCCCTCCTAGTTCTTGTCTCACATCTCAGCCAGGGATCATATCCCTAAGCTCTGATACCAACTGTGACGCCCCCAAAATAGGTATACAACACCCATTCTGAGTCGCCAAATACATGGTACAGAAAGCAAACTACAACTTCAATAATACAATTGTCGTGCAAAATACGACAACACATACTGTGAGTTTAAATACAAATATTGTCTTCTGGACAATATCCACACTCAAATAAATCCTCATTACAATTATTCAAACACTATTTTACAGAAATAGTGAGGACTGCTAAAACATCTTTCTAGAACCATCACTCCATACCCCGACTAGATCCTGCTATGTTCTCACCTCCTGAGAAGAAAAATGGAACAAAAAGGAAAAGGGTGAGCTCAACTAGCCCAGTAAAGAATATTATGACTAAGATAATATACAACAAATTATCGTTAGTCTTCAACAGGAAAAAATCTGATAGAATATAATCGACAACAAGTTTTAGATCAACAACTGCAGCGGAAACAGCAAACCATTAGAAGAGTCAAGTAGAGAAAGAATTCTACTATCTTCTAAGATTTAAAAGTCCATCATCAATATTTTATCCCTGTAACATCAATTAATAATCATCTTTATCCAAATATTCATCTTTGCACTACAGGCCAAAGATATTCATTTGTATCACCTGTCAGTCATGTTCATCTCAACACCTGTTCATCTTTGCACTACAGGCCAAAGATATTCATCAAGTAATCATACATCTTTGCACTACAGGCCAAAGATATTCAGTAATATCATCATTTAGGACTGAGGATGATGAAAAATATCTTAAAGAGAACGAATTCAGTGAGACAGAAGGACAAATATTAGGGATTCGTATAACAGTTTATCCAAGATCAATAATACTTCATAATAATCAATTGTGAAGCAGAATTCAAAAATAAAGATCAAAACATGGATACAATCAAAGATAGTAACCATAATAGACATCTTGGACAAAAAGAGAAAATTTTATTTTTCGGTGAATAGTGTCGTATTCGTGAATAGTACCGTATACGTGAATAGTGCCGTATACGTGAATAGTAACGTATACGTGAATAGTAACCCCGACACAAAAAGTTTTAAATTTGATAAAAACTCATATCAATAATTCAGCATAATGATATTGAAGAAAATAATATCATTAAGAAAAAAATAATATCCCTTACCTCAAGATATCAGTACTCCTGGTCGGAATACCGGTATAAGGCTGAAAGAAACTTGCTCTGATGAATAGAAATTCTCAAAGTATCTAAATACTCACAAAATACACTCAATAATCTAGAGAGAGAAAGAGAGAAAACTTGTTTTTGGTGTGATTTTCAATTCTAACTTAGCCCTCTATTTATAGGAAAATTTTAGTAGGCTTGACCTGCAACCTGATGGCTTTACCTGCTACTATTCCCACCCACCACATTTGAAATATAATTCAGCACATTTTTTCACCAACCACAAGTGGGGCCCACCAATTCTAGAATTTTCCATCAAAATGATAAACTCCGAAAATTCAACAATTTCTGAACCAGTCATCTTGTAAAATTCATAATAAATCATACGTTCATTTTTAACGGTTCAAAATTTGTGGGCATATACTCAACTTATATATGTATAACATATCCAAAAATTACCACGATCCAACGGTCGGATTAAAAATTATAACCCCCGCAAAATATCTCAAAAATTCTAATTTTTAATACCTCCATTCCGACAAAAATACGGATAAAAACCTCAACATTAACTCCTTCATTTTTAACCACAAAAATATATCCCTCATTTATATCCACATAAAATAAATATTTCCTTATCATATGAATCAATAATTAATTATTCACAAATAATATTACAGAATCACATTTATGACAATCAGGCCGTTCCCAGGAAAGAGGGGGCTTTCCAATAAGGATTTCTCCTTACTGGCGCGCAATTAGATGACCAAACCTCTCCTTAGACAGAACTTTCTAGACATTGTCAATAATGTTATCTAATAATATTATTCAAATAATATGAATTATTGATCTGATAATGAAAAATACTGTGCAACAACAATTATTGAAACAACAATAATATAAAATATCAACGCAACAATTATTGAATCAATAAAATAAAATATTGAATAATAACTACTGTAACAATTATTGAGTAGTGCCTTCTTACGTAAGAATCAATAATTGGTGCAATACCGTGTGCTACTGTATTTTAACCATCGGGTATTCCAACAGTATTAACGGTAACAACTACGCCGTTATTTATAAACAACTTATACTTGTCATTTTTTTCATCCAATCGCTTTCCGTTATGGGGCCCACACAAGGCTGCGCCGTCGTACGAATATTCCCCGACAGCAAGAATATTCCACGACCAAACGAATATTCCCCGACAAAATGAATATTTTATAACCACTTGCTTATTTTGCAAAATTTGCACATTTCACCCATAACCAAAGTATTATATCATATTAACCCCTTATTATTCACAATAATATTTAGAAAAAATTTGATTTTATTCATTAATAAGTTGGGGTCTTACATGTAGTGCAAAGATGAATTGTAGATGAATATCTTTGGCCTGTAGTGCAAAGATGACATGTTGTTGAATATCTTTGGCCAGTAGTGCAAAGATGAACAGGTGTTGAGATGAACATGACCAACTGGTACAAATGAATATCTTTGGCCGTAGTGCAAAGATGAAGTTATTAGTATGATTATGAACAGGAACTGTGATTTGGTATAACCATGATCTTTGATGTTTCAGGTAAAGACAGGTGATGAAAATATTCTTCGTCCTAGGTGCGAAGAAAAATTTAGAGTCACAATTATGATTATGAGTTATTCATATGATTGTGGAAAGGAACTGTTGAGTGATGTTACATGGATAAAACATTGTTGATGGATTTTTAACATGGAGGAGATAATAGACTTTATGGTCTATTTGACTCTTCTACTGGATTGCTCGTTCCGCTGCAACTATGGTTGAAATTTTTATCATTTACCATATGTTCTAAATCTCTAATTTATTATTGATAAAGGCTATTGATAATTTAATTATCTTTAGTCATGATATTCTTTACTGAGCTAGTTGTGCTCACCCTTTTGCTTCACAATTCCTTTCAGGTAATAAGAGTGTAGCTGGGTCGAGCGAGGGTAACGAGGAAATAGAACGGTGGTCTCTAGCTGTGGAGGTTCTCCCGAAACAGTATAGAAAAGTTCATTTAGTAGTTTTATTTGGTGAATCTAATAGGGTAAGGTGTATCCAACGTTGGAAGGGTATTTTGCCACTATCATACAAGATGTCTAATGACATACAACCTCGCATCATCATAAGACAGGGATGTGCTCATCCACTTGCTGAGTATATTTTTGAGCACTACCTATATAATCTCGGTATTTGTTTGAAGTATAATTCTCAATTAGAGACAGTGGAGATAATGATATGTCAAGAGAAGACTCCCCATTGGAAAGAATATGATAGTAATCTTCTCGTTTTTCTTTGGAGTCTATTGGGTCAACCAAGGATAATTTTGTGGCCATATGATATCTATCATAACCTAAAAGCATGGCCTTCAATGTACGAAGGTTTTCTTGAGCACTTCCCAAAGATTCTAATTTCTAAAATAGTTTTTGACTATACCTTTATGTAAGGTGTTACTGTGAGGTGTTGTCCACGGTTGGGACATGTGTCACATTTGGTATATATTTGTATTCAAACTCACAACATGTGTTGTTGTATTTTGTACGACAATTGTTGTAATAGAGTTGTAGTTGTTTTCTGTACCATGTATTTGACGACTCAGAATGGGTTGGATGGAATGGACCTATTTTGGGGTCGTTACAAACTGTGCATTGCCATTGTTTCTTCCTATATTTTGAACAGGAATCTCCTTCGTCTGGTTTTGCATGAATCGCAAAAAGCTTCTAAACATCTCATCGTTCATCGTCTGCTCAGTGGTGTTGTTCACAGAAGGAACATTGCCAGCCTGTTGCACATTCTCCTCGTTGGTGAGTATAGGCATTTCCACCGTCTCATTTACTCCACTGTTAACATTCTCAGTCGACATTCTCAAATACTTCCATAAAACAAAGGTTAATTAAACAAATTAGCATATCACATAATATCCCTATATTATGACCGACCAACAAATAAGCTTAGGTAGGACACACTAGCGAATGATTTACTCGTCTCTCCCCTCCTAGTTCTATTCCCCGATCTCCTCCATAGATCATATTCCTAAGCTCTAATACCAACTGTGACGCCCGCAAAATAGGTATACAACACCCATTCTAAGTCGCCAAAATACATGGTACAGAAACAACTACATCTTTACTATTACAACATAAGAACTGTGAGTTTAAATACAAATATTGTCATCTAGACAATATCCACACTCAAATAAGTCCTCATTACAATTATTGATATATTATTTCACAAAAATGGTGAGGACTACTAAAATAACTTCTAGAACCATCATTCCATACCCCGACTAGTACTCGCTACATTCTCGCCTCCTGAGAAAAATGGAACAAAAAGGAAAATGGTGAGCTCAACTAGCCCAGTAAAGAACATTATGACTAAGATAACATAGAACAAATTATCGTTAGTCTTCAACAGGGAAAAATATAATAGAATATAATAGACAACAAGTTTTAAATCAATATTCGCAGCGGAAAATAATAATTCATAGAAGAGTTACGTAGAGAATGAAATCTACTATTATCTATGAATTTAAAAGTCCATCATCAATATTTTATCCATGTAACATCAATCAATAATCATCTTTGCACTACAAGCCAAAGATATTCATCAGTTGGTCATGTTCATCTCAACACCTGTTCATCTTTGCACTACGGGCCAAAGATATTCATCAGAAATCATTCATCTTTGCACTACAGGCCAAAGATATTCATTAATATCATCAATTAGGACTGAGGATGATGAAAAATATTTTAAAGAAAACGAATCCAGTGAAGCAAAAGAACAAATATCAGGGATTCGTATTACAGTTTATCCACGTCTAAAAATACCTCATAAACAATCATAGTGGAGTAAAATTTAAGAATGATCAAAACATGGATACAATCAAAGCTAGTATCCAGAATAGATATTTTGGACGAAAAGAAAAAATTTTATTTTTCAGTAAATAGTAACTCGTGAATAGTAACTCATGAGTAGTAACCCCGACATGAAAAGTTCTAAATTTGATAAAAATTTCCAACCAATATAATGATATTGAAGAAATAATATCATTTTCGAATAAAATAACATCCCTTACCTCGAAAGAATAGTACTTCTGGCTGGACTACTGGATATAATGCTGAAGGGAACTTGCACCGTATAACAACACTCAAAGTATACTCACAAGAATACGCTCAATGTATCGAGAGAGAAAGAGAGAGAAGATTTCAGTTTCTGGTGTGATTTTCAATTCTAACCTAAGCACCTTATTTATAGGAAAATGCTTAGAACACCAAATCAGAAAATTAATAAATTAATATTAAATTTATATAAATCATACGCAAACTTGGAAATTCTAATTTCAGCATATTTTGCAACACATGTGCCCACCAACCAACCACAAAAACGTTTTTCTTTTAAAACAAATTTAAAACTTTTAAAAAATAATTATTTTGGAACTTTAGAACTTCAATAATTCATAATAAATAGCCCTTTTATCAGAAAATTCGAATCTCTTGAGTCTCTATAGGAAATTCAATTCTCTACAACTTTGCAGAAGAAAGTTTTTCCAAATTCCAAACAGAAATTGACCGAAATTCATAAACGGATGATTTTACAGGCTATAATCAAATTTCAGTCAAGAAATGGGCCCACAGACATGTTTAACATGTTTTAAACAACTTTTGCAACAAAAATACTCTTTCTCCTCGTATACTCATATATCCCACATTCATTGTAAAAATATCATTATTATTATATTATAATAATATAATAAAATATTATTTTATCAGAAAATATAAAATATCGATTTTCAACAATTGTCACTTTAAAATTTTCTCCATCTATATCCATATAAAATGAATATTTTCTTTATCATATAAATTAATAATTAATTATTCACAAATAATATTACAGAATCACAATACTGACAACCAGGCAGTTCCCAGGAAAGAGGGGGCTTTCTAATAAGGATTTCTCCTTACTAGCGCGCAATTAGGTGACCAAACCTCTCCTTAGACAGAACTTTCTAGACATTGCCAATAATATTATCTAATAATATTATTTAGATAATATGAATTATTGTTCCGATAATAGAAAATACTGTGTAGTGACAATTATTGAAACAACAGTAATATAAAATATTAACGCAGCAATTATTGAATCAATAAAATAAAATACTGAACAGTAATTACTGTAACCAATATTGAGTAGTTCCTTCTTACGTAAGAATCAATAATTGGTGCAATACTGTGTGCTACTGTGCAACAACGCGTATTACTGTGTTTTAACCACCGGGTATTCCAACAGTATTAACGGTAATAACTACGCCGTTATTTATGCTTGTCGTTTTCTTCATCCAATCGCTTTCCGTTATGGGGCCCACACAAAGCTGCGCCGTCATACGAATATTCTCCGACAGCAAGAATATTCCACGACCAAACGAATATTCTCCGACAACAATGAATATTTTATAACCACCTGCTTATTTGAAATATTTGCGCATTTTACCCATAACTAACCTCATTAATCAATTTAACCCTTACTGTTTCAAAATAATAAATAGATGAAATTAAATTTCATTTATTAATAATTTGTGGTCTTACACCAACCTTTGACGCCCCCAAATTCAGGTACTTGAACCTGAACTCGGTGCTTCACGATACCATTTCTATGAGCAGAATTGTAAGACCCTAAATTATTAATAAATGAAATTTAATTTCCTCTATTTATTATTCTGAAATAGTAAGGGTTAATTTGATTAATGTGGTTAGTTATGGGTAAAATGCGCAAATATTTTAAATAAGCAAGTGGTTATAAAATATTCATTGTTGTCGGGTAATATTCGCTTGGTCGTGGAATATTCTTACTGTCGGAGAATATTCGTACGACGGCGCAGTCTTTTGTGAGCCCCATAACGGAAAGCGATTGGATGAAGAAAACGACAAAAACAAGTTGTTTATAAATAACGGCGTAGTTGTTATCGTTAATACTGTTGGAATACCCGGTGGTTAAACACAGTAATACGTGTTGTTGCACAGTAGCACACGGTATTGCACCAATTATTGATTCTTACGTAAAAAGGCACTACTCAATAATGGTTACAGTAATTACTGTTCAATATTTTATTTTATTGATTAAATAATTGCTATGTTGATATTTTGTAATTGTCACTACACAGTATTTTCCATTATCGGAGCAATAATTCATATTATCTGAATAATATTATTAGATAACATTATTAGCAATGTCTAGAAAGTTCTGTCTAAGGAGAGGTTTGGTCATCTAATTGCGCGCCAGTAAGGAGAAATCCTTATTGAAAAGCCCCCTCTTTCCTGGGAGCGGCCTGGTTGCCAATACTGTGATTCTGTAATATTATTTGTGTATAATTAATTATTGATTTATATGATGAGGAAAATATTGATTTTATGTGGATATAGATGGAGAAAATTTTTTAATGTGATAATTGTTGAAAATTAATATTTTTTTTTGATAAAATAATTCATTTAAATATATTATTTTAATAATATATTGATGGTAATATTTTTACAATGAATGTGGGATATATGAGTATATGAGGAAGAGTATTTTTGGGGTATTAAATGATTAACACATGTTTTGTGTGTTGGTGGACACAATTCTTGACCGAAAATTTATTATTGACTGGAAAATCGCCCGTTTGTGGATTTCGGTCAATTTCTGTTTGGAATTTGGAAAAACATTCTTCTGCAAAGTTGTAGAGAATTGAATTTCCTATAAAAACTCGCCAGATTCGAATTTTCTGATAAAAGGGCTATTTATTATGAATTATTGAAGTTCTGAAGTTATGAAGTAATTGATTTTTGGAAGTTTTAATTATTATTTTAAAGAAAAACATTTTTTTCCAAATTAGTGGGCTCAACATGTGATAAGAATGGGCTGAATTCAGATCTTCTAAGGTGGGCTTGACAATTTTGTAAATATAATATTATTATATTCAATTTTCTACTTTGGTGTTCTAAGCATTTTCCTATAAATAGGGTGCTTAGGTTAGAATTGAAAATCACACCAGAAACTGAGATCTTCTCTCTCTTTCTCTCTCTATATTAGTGAGCATATTCTTGTGAGTATTCTAATACTTTGAGTATTGCTATACGGTGCAAGTTCAAGTCATAGCTTATATCCGGTGTTTCAACTAGAAGTACTATTTTTGCTGAGGTAAGGGATGCTATTTCTTCTTAAATGATATTATTCTTTTCAATATCATTATGCCAAAGTATTGATCTGAACTTTTTATCAAATTTGGAACTTTTCATGTCGGGATTACTATTCATGAGTTACTATTCACGAGTTACTATTCACCGAAAAATAAAATTTTCTTCTTTTCGTCCAAAATATCTATTCTGGGTACTAGCTTTGATTGTATCCATATTTTGATCATTCTTGAATTTTACTTCACTATGATTATTTATAAGGTATTTTTGGACATGGATAAATCGAAATACGAATCCTTAATAATTGTTATTTTGTTTCACTGGATTCGTTTTCTTTAAAATATTTTTCATCATCCTCAGTCTTAAATGATGATATAACTGAATATCTTTGGCCTGTAGTGCAAAGATGAATGATTTCTGATGAATATCTTTGGCCCGTAGTGCAAAGATGAACAGGTGTTGAGGTGAACATGACCAACTGATGAATATCTTTGGCCTGTAGTGCAAAGATGACTATTTGATTCAAGATATTTATTGATTGATGTTACAGGGATAAAATGTTGATGATGAGCTTTTAAATTCATAGATAATCGTAGATTTCATTCTCTACGTAACTCTTCTATGAATTATTATTTTCTGCTGCGAATATTGATTTAAAACTTGTTGTCTATTGTATTCTATTAAATTTTTCCCTGTTGAAGACTAACGATAATTTGTTGTATATTATCTTAGTTATAATATTCTTTACTGGGCTAATTGAGCTCACCCTTTTCCTTGTTGTTCCATTTTTCTTCTCAGGAGGCGAGAATGTAGCGAGTACTAGTCGGGGTATGGAATGATGGTTCAAGACAGTTATTTTAGTAGTCCTCACTATTTTGTAAAATAGTGTATCAATAAGTATAATGAGGACTTAATTGAGTATGAATACTGTCTAGATGACAATATTTGTATTTAAACTCACAGTATATGTGTTGTCGTATTTTGCACTACAATTGTAATAATAAAGTTGTAGTTATTTTCTGTACCATGTATTTGGCGACTCAGAATGGGTTGGATGGATTGGACCTATTTTGGGGGCGTCACAGTTGGTATCAGAGCTTAGGGATATGATATCTGGCGGAGATCGGAGAATAGAACTAGGAGGGGTGAGACGAGTAAATCCTTCGCTAGTATGTCCTACCTAAGCTTATTTGTTGGTCGATCATAATATAGGGATATTATGTGATATGTTAATTTGTTAAATTAACCCTTGTTTTATGGCAGTATTTGAGAATGTCAACTGAGAATGTTAACAATGGAGTAAATGAGACGATGGAGATGTCTATACTCACCAACGAGGAGAACGTGCAACAGGCTGGCAATGTTCCTCCTGTGAACAACACCACTGAACAGACGATGAACGATGAGATGTTTAGAAGCTTTTTGCGATTCATGCAAAACCAGACGAAGGAGATTCCTGTTCAAAATATAGGAAGAAACAATGGCAACGCACAGCTGGTCACAGCCAAGCAGTTCAAAGAGTTGGGACCACCAGAATTCTGGGAAAAGCCAGATCCGATTAAGGCGGAGACATGGGTCAAGCAAATTACCAAGATATTTGATGTCTTGGGATGCACGGAGGAACATAAGGTTCCATTCGCCACCTTTATATTCCATGGCGAGGCAGACTACTGGTGGGAATCTGTGAAGCGTACCCATCCAGCCGCACTCATCATGTCTTGGGAGACATTTCAGAAACTGTTCAATAACAAGTACTTTCCTGAAAGTATTCGTCATATGAAGGAGGTAGAGTTTATTAGACTGGAGCAGAATAACATGACGGTGTCCAAGTACGAGGCGAAGTTTGCAGAGTTGTCCAGGTTTGCACCTCATTTGGTGGAGAATGAGGAACGTATGACGCGGATGTTTCTGAGAGGTTTCAAACCCGGCATACGTCAATATCTCATTTCTCATAAATTTTCTCTCTATTCAGATGTTGTCAACAGGGCTCAATTATTAGAGCGAGATAACGAGTACGGTCAACCGAGGGACCACAACCAGGATCATATCGGTGCCAACAGTCATCAGAACAATGATAACCAGCGGAGAAAGAAAAATACAGACAAGAACGGCAACCACTCTGGTGGTAATCATGGCTATGAAAATAGAAGAAGCGAGTCGGGAGGAGATTTTAAAAAGAGGAGATTCAACAATGACAATATAAAGACGTCAGCACCAGCAGCAACTGGTTCCAAGGGAGGAGAACGACCACCGATTATATGCTATAAGTGCGGAAAAGAAGGACATATCAGCCCAAACTATCCACAACAGTTTAAGGTATGTTATAACTGTGGAAAGGAAGGACATATCGCTCGAGATTGTACTGTAGCGAAACCAAGTCCAACGGGGGTGGTGACTCAAAAAGCTGTCCCAGAAAAGTCAAAGTCAACGGTTCCTAGAAGAGCATTTTTCGTGACTGGTCAGAATGCGAGGAACCCGAACGAAGTTAGCACGGGTTAGTTAATTATAAATTTTTGCGAAGTCTATACCTTATTAGATACCGGTTCTACCCATTCATTTATTTCTCCTGCTTGTGCTCAACGTTTAAACTTGACTCCGTTAGGAGAAACTTTTGTTACATCCATTATTTATAAATCTTGTTTGATCCAAGTTGGCACCATCACATTACCTGTTGACCTTATTTCTTTAAAGATACTTGCATTTGACGTGATTTTAGGGATTAATTGGTTAACTACTCATCATGCCAAAATTGATTGCTTTTGTAAGGTTGTTAGTTTTCATATTCCTAAGCAACCTGTTATTCGAATTCAAGCAACCAAACAATTGAAGTCAAACTCTTTCATATCAAGCCGTAAAGTCATTCGTTTATTGAAAAACGGATGTCAAGCTTTCTTAGCTATGTTATGGACTTGAACAAAAATACGTCAGATTTGAATGATATTTCTATTGTTAGTAAATCCCTGACGTATTTCCTGAAGAATTTCTTGGCCTACGCGTGATATTGAATTTTGTATCATCTTTGAATCTGGTACAAAACCCATTTCTAAAATCTCATATCGAATGGCTCCTATTGAACTTCAGGAGTTAAAAACCCAACTATAGAAGTTGATAACCGAGCCTCTATCTGGTGAATTCCTTTGTGGAATGCACCGAAGACAGACTCTCCGTAGGAGACGCCATATTCGTGCGGTAGTAAACTGATAGGTGCCATTGTGACGTGCTATCCAAGATTGGGATATGAGTCACAGTTGAGAGCAAACTAAGTCAGTAATCGAAATACGAAGCTTTCTGGTTATTATCGGAGATTCGTAAAAGTATTTTTTTGAATTGCTACTCCATTAACTCAGCTGACTCAAAAAGATACAAACTTCGAATGGACCGAGGAATGCTAGAAGAGCTTCCAAGAATTTAACATGCGACACCGACGTTGGCTCGAGCTGTTGAAAGATTTCGATCATACCATCCAATACCATCCTGAAAAAGCGAACGCGGTAGCTGACGCGTTGAGTAGAAGATCATATGCAGGAACGAGTGCGATGATGTCAAGTATACGCGTAGAACCAACTTTAATCGATAAAGTTAAAGTTGCTCAAACCACAGACCCGGAGCTGATGCGTATGAAGAAAAAAGTGCAAGAAGGTGTTATTCCAGAAGCAAGAATTGATGAAGAAGGAATACTTCGAGTCTACTCCAGACTTTGTGTTCCTAACGATTCTGATTTGAAGTACAAGATCATGATGGAAGCACACAATACACCATTTGCAATCCATCCTGGAAGTACTAAAATGTATCGTGATCTTCGACATACATTTTAGTGGAACAATATGAAGAGAGAGATTGCAAAGTTTATCTCGAGGTGTTTAACTTGTCAACGTGTAAAGGCGGAACATCAAGTACCAAAGGGTCCATTGCAACCACTTGAGATTCTGAAATGGAAGTGGGAACACATTACCATGGATTTCGTTACGGGTCTTCCCACAGTTTCTCAAGGTATAAATGCTATTTGGGTTATTGTTGATAGATTAACCAAGTCTGCTCATTTCTTGCCGATACGGAAGACTTATTCCCTTGAACGTCTTGCTTGTATATACGTAGATGAGATTGTGAGACTGCATGGCATGTCAGTATCCATAGTTTCGGATCGTGACCCAAGATTCACTTCAAGATTTTGGGTTAGCTTGCAAAAAGCTATTGGCACAGATTTACGGTTCAGTTCGGCATACCATCCTCAAACGGACGGGCAATCAGAGAGGACTATTTAAACTCTTGAAGATCTATTAAGACTTTGTGTCCTAGATTTCAAAGGAAGTTGGGATAAGTACCTACCATTGGTGGAATTCTCCTACAACAACAGTTATCAGGCAAGTATAGGTGTGGCTCCCTTTGAAGCATTGTATGGACGAAAGTGTCGCTCTCCAGTATGTTGGGATGAGGTGGGAGAAGCAACGTTGTTAGGACCAGAGTTGGTACGAATGACTACAGAGAAGATCCAAATGATTCGACAACGTATACAAACGGCACATGATCGACAAAAGAGTTATGTGGATCTTCATCGAAAGGACGCGGAATTTGACATTGGGGATCATGTATTATTACGTGTAGCTCCATGGAAAGGAGTTACAAGATTTGGGAAGAGAGGAAAGCTCAATCCACGATTTATTGGTCCATTTCAGATTCTTGACCGAGTAGGAAATGTGGCCTCTAGACTCGCGTTACCTCCAAGTATGTCTCGTGTTCATAATGTTTTTTATATATCTGTGTTTCGTAAATATGTGAAAGACCCGAACCACGTTATTGAGTTAGAACCGGACGAGATAGCCGAAGACTTAACGTACGAGGAGGTACCTGTCAAGATCTTGGATAGGAAGGAGCATGACCTACGCACGAAGGTCATACCACAAGTTAAAATTTTATGGAGAAACCATGCTATTGAGGAAATGACCTGGGAGTTGGAAACGGAAATGAAAGCGAGGTATCCTCATCTTTTCGAAACACCAGGTACGTATGTCAATTTCGAGGACGAAATTTCATAAGGAGGGGAGGTTGTAAGACCCCAAATTATTAATAAATGAAATTTAATTCCTCTATTTATTATTCTGAAATATTAAGGGTTGATTTGATTAATGTGGTTAGTTATGGGTAAAATGCGCAAATATTTTAAATAAGCAAGTGGTTATAAAATATTCATTGTTGTCGGGGAATATTTGCTTGGTCGTGGAATATTCTTACTGTCGGAGAATATTCGTACGACGGAGCAGTCTTTTGTGGGCCCCATAACGGAAAGCGATTGGATGAAGAAAACGACAAAAACAAGTTGTTTATAAATAACGGCATAGTTGTTACCGTTAATACTGTTGGAATATCCGGTGGTTAAATACAGTAATACGTGTTGTTGCACAGTAGCACACGGTATTGCACCAATTATTGATTCTTACATAAAAAGGCAATACTCAATAATGGTTACAGTAATTACTGTTCAATATTTTATTTTATTGATTAAATAATTGCTACGTTGATATTTTGTAATTGTCACTACACAATATTTTCCATTATCGGAGCAATAATTCATATTATCTGAATAATATTATTAGATAACATTATTGGCAATGTCTAGAAAGTTCTGTCTAAGGAGAGGTTTGGTCATCTAATTGCGCGCCAGTAAGGAGAAATCCTTATTGGAAAGCCCCCTCTTTCCTGGGAACGGCCTGGTTGCCAGTATTGTGATTCTGTAATATTATTTGTGTATAATTAATTATTGATTTATATGATGAGAAAAATATTAATTTTATGTGGATATAGATGGAGAAAATTTTTTAATGTGATAATTGTTGAAAATTAATATTTTTTTTTGCTAAAATAATTCATTTAAATATATTATTTTAATAATATATTGATGGTGATATTTTTACAATGAATGTAGGATATATGAGTATATGGGGAGAAAGAGTATTTTTTTGGCATTAAATGATTAACACATATTTTGTGTGTTGGTGGACATAATTCTTGACCGAAAATTTATTATTGACTGTAAAATCGCCCGTTTGTGGATTTCGGTCAATTTTTGTTTGGAATTTGGAAAAATTTTCTGCTGCAAAGTTGTAGAGAATTGAATTTCCTATAAAAACTCGCGAGATTCGAATTTTCTGATAAAAGGGCTATTTATTATGAATTATTGAAGTTCTGAAGTTCCGAAGTAATTGATTTTTGGAAGTTTTAATTATTATTTTAAAGAAAAACGTTTTTTGCAAATTAGTGGGCTCAACATGTGATAAGAATGGGCTGAATTCAGATCTTCTAAGGTGGGCTTGACAATTTTGTAAATATAATATTATTATATTTAATTTTTTGCTTTGGTGTTCTAAGCATTTTCCTATAAATAGGGTGCTTAGGTTAGAATTGAAAATCACACCAGAAACTGAGATCTTCTCTCTCTTTCTCTCTCTATATTAGTGAGCATATTCTTGTGAGTATTCTAATACTTTGAGTATTGCTATACGGTGCAAGTTCAAGTCATAGCCTATATCCGGTGTTTCAACTAGAAGTACTGTTTTTGCTGAGGTAAGGGATGTTATTTCTTCTTAAATGATATTATTTTCTTCAATATCATTATACCGAAGTATTGATATGAAATTTTTATCAAATTTGGAACTTTTCATGTCGGGGTTACTATTCACGAGTTACTATTTACGAGTTACTATTCACTGAAAAATAAAATTTTCTTCTTTTCGTCCAAACTATCTATTCTGGGTACTAGCTTTGATTGTATCCATGTTTTGATCATTCTTGAATTTTACTTCACTATGATTATTTATAAGGTATTTTTGGACATAGATAAATCGAAATACGAATCCTTAATATTTGTTATTTTGTTTCACTGGATTCGTTTTCTTTAAAATATTTTTCATCATCCTCAGTCTTAAATGATGATATAACTGAATATCTTTGGCTTGTAGTGCAAAGATGAATGATTTCTGATGAATATCTTTGGCCCGTAGTGCAAAGATGAACAGGTGTTGAGGTGAACATGACTAACTGATGAATATCTTTGGCCTGTAGTGCAAAGATGACTATTTGATTCAAGATATTTATTGATTGATGTTACAGGGATAAAATATTGAAGATGAGCTTTTAAATTCATAGATAATCGTAGATTTCATTCTCTACGTAACTCTTCTATGAATTATTATTTTTCGCTGCGAATATTGATTTAAAACTTGTTGTCTATTGTATTCTATTAAATTTTTCCCTGTTGAAGAATAACGATAATTTGTTGTATATTATCTTAGTCATAATATTCTTTACTGGGCTAGTTGAGCTCACCCTTTTCCTTGTTGTTCCATTTTTCTTCTCAGGAGGCGAGAATGTAGCGAGTACTAGTCGAGGTATGAAATGATGGTTCAAGACAATTATTTTAGTAGTCCTCACTATTTTGTAAAATAGTGTATCAATAAGTATAATGAGGACTTAATTGAGTATGAATACTGTCTAGATGACAATATTTGTATTTAAACTCACAGTATATGTGTTGTCGTATTTTGCACGACAATTGTAATAATAAAGTTGTAGTTATTTTCTGTTCCATGTATTTGGTGACTCAGAATGGGTTGGATGGATTGGACCTATTTTGGGGGCGTCACATGAATAATACAAATAATAATTACAATAATATAGATACCAAACTTAATTTACATAAATATCAGAGTCTAAATCCCAGGTTTCCAACCTTTAAGCATTCATTACATCATAGTTAATAAATATCATTGTCTTAATAAAGTTAAACTATTACATAAGATAGCGTAGAATTTATTCGGCAACATTTCTTTTTCCCTTGTTCTTAGCAGAGCTTTCTGGGTGATCACACATAGCTGAAATCATTTAAATTTAAAGCAAGAATGAGCATTTGATTGCCCAGCAAGTAATAGCAACAATAAATATTAGCTGAAAGGATTAAATGTTTTCTTTAAGCGACACTTCAACAACGAATCAACAGTTATGAAGTAAGATGAACCAATAATTGAAAGTAGCATGCACACAAGCCAATCATATTTGATGATAAAACATATACTTTGTAACAATCTTATTCATTTATTAATTAAAAAATATTAATTAATTAAAGGCTTTTAATTATCTACATGATGCTATTTTATAATATGTGATAAATACATAGTTTTAAGCAATGCTTTTAGAATAATGATGATGATCATTCTAATGAGATCTAAATTCTAAGAAAGCTTAAAACTAAAATAGTTCCAAATCGTTGGATTACTAAATTGGGGATTAGTGAATCTGGATAGATTGGTACATACGTTGCTTGCTCATTGGATGAGGATGATTGATCTCATTATCATTTGTGTGGAGACACTAAAGCAAGTATGAAGGTGCTTATTAGAGAATAAATTCACTGAATGTGGCTCGTTAAGGAATACCTAATGGAGTTTTACTTGCATGTCAATAGGAATTCCTGTAGTGATAGTAGTACAAGTGATCCTTGGACTTGAGGTCGTCATTGTATCTTGTGTATGGTGAGTAATACTTTGACTTATTCCTTAAGACCCTTAGGGTATATCAAAGGGTATGCTTGGGTATAATAAGTTGTACATGGAGATAATGTATGATCAATAAAGAATCTACCGCTTCTAGTAAAAGAAGAGAAATGTCCTATGTGATTCGATAAATGACAACCCAGTAGTCCTTGGCCAATGCAGAATAAAATTAGAAAGGAGTTTCTAATTTGTATTATTTGGAGTTGTGAATTTAAGAGTCGAAATATATATAATTAAATAAAATAAGACATGACAGTAATTCCATGTCTTATATTTAATTGGGACATTGTATGGTGGAATGATTGAATTGTACGGTAACTATTTACTCAAAGGTTCTTTTATGATTAATGTTGAAATCTATATTATCTGAAAAGTTGTTGATCGCTAGGGAGGCTTATCCCTATTGTAGAATAAATATTATTTATTTAAATAAATTAATTATTTAAATTAGATTAGAATTGTTCTAATTGATTTATTCACAACCGGTTTAATATGGAGAACCTAAAGGGTCACACCATAAAAGGAAGAATAGTTATTTAAGAAATTAATGGCATAATCGTAATAATAACTTAAGTATATTTAATTTAATCTATGGTGATAGAATAAATTAAATAGCTTAATATTTATTATTAATAATTTAGAAATATTAAATATAAATTAATAAGAGGAGTTTTATTATTATTATTATTATTACTATTATTATTATTTAATTCCTAAAAGAGTTTGGGAATTAATTAATTAATAAAAGTACTCTCATATATCCTAATTAGATTAGGAGGCTAATTAATTAAAAGAGTTTAATTAATTATCCCTAATAAGATTAGGGAGCTTAATTAATTAAAAAAATTTAATTAATTAAAATAAAATCCAATTCCTTAATTGTTAAGGAGGGTTGCCCACATCTATAAATAAGAGGAGTCTTATTATGGGTGGAGTGGTTGTTGACTTTTTCACAACATACGTAATTCCAATAGTTGGAAGAGTACGCTCTTTTTCTATAGAGATAGAAAACTAGGGTTTAGTCAACCACCCTTCTTCTTGAATATTTCTTCTTCCTTGGTGGATCACCTCTAGAGGCCAAACACTTGGGTGGCTAACGTTGATCAAAGGAAGGAACCAAACCCGGTAGATTCAAGTTGAACGCGAAAAAGATTGGAGGTGAACTTGTACCTGAGGAAGCTCGAATCTTCAAAGTTATGATTCTTGTTCTTCATATTTTCGTTTAATTAATAATTGTGTATAAAGGATGATCTGGATATATGGTTTGTAAAATTTTAAACTCTGATTTTTACACATTTCCGCTTATTTTGTGCAATTTGATTGCGTTCATGAATATTACAAACCTAACAGTGGTTTCAGAGCCAAACCTTTATGCGAATTATTAATTATTTTAATTTGATATGTATATTGATATATGTTTAGAATAATTTAATTGGGCATAATTTTATTGTATAAAATTTATCAAAAAAATAAAAAAAAATAAAAAAACAAATTACATTCCCGAATCTCATTTTTTTTTTCCGCTGGATCCGTGGTCATTCATGATTCGAGGTGCTACTTGTGACGCCCCCAAAATAGGTATACAACACCCATTCTGAGTCGCCAAAATATATGGTACAGAAACAACTACATCTTTATTATTACAACACAAGAACTGTGAGTTTAAATACAAATATTGTCATTTAGACAATATCCACACTCAAATAAGTCCTCATTACAATTATTGATACATTATTTCACAAAAATGGTGAGGACTACTAAAGTAGTAGTCCACAAAAGACTGCGCCGTCGTACGAATATTCCCCGACAGGAAGAATATTCCACGACCAAACGAATATTCCCCGACAACAATGAATATTTTATAACCACTTGCTTATTTAAAATATTTACGCATTTTACCCATAACTAACCTCATTAATCAATTTAACACTTACTATTTCAAAATAATAAATAGAGGGAATTTAAATTTCATTTATTAATAATTTGGGGTCTTACAACCTCCCCTCCTTATGAAATTTCGTCCTCGAAATTGACGTACGTACCTGGTGTTTCGAAAAGATGAGGATACCTCGCTTTCATTTCCGTTTCCAACTCCCAGGTCATTTCCTCAATAGCATGATTTCTCCACAAAACTTTAACTTGTGGTATGACCTTCGTGCGTAGGACATGCTCCTTTCTATCCAAGATCTTGACAGGTACCTCTTCGTACGTTAAGTCTTCAGCTATCTCGTCCGGTTCTAACTCAATAACGTGGTCTGGGTCTTTCACATATTTACGTAACACAGATATATGAAAAACATTATGAACACGAGACATACTTGGAGGTAACGCAAGTCTATAGGCCACATTTCCTACTCGGTCAAGAATCTGAAATGGACCAATAAATCGTGGATTGAGCTTTCCTCTCTTCCCAAATCTTGTAACTCCTTTCCATGGAGCCACACGCAACAATACATGATCCCCAATGTCAAATTCCACGTCCTTCCGATGAAGATCCGCATAACTCTTTTGTCGATCCTGTGCCGTTTGTATACGTTGTCGAATCGTTTGGATCTTTTTCGTAGTCATACGTACCAACTCTGGTCCCAACAATGTTGCTTCACCCACCTCGTCCCAGCATACTGGAGAGCGACACTTTCGTCCATATAATGCTTCAAATGGGGCCACACCTATACTTGCCTGATAACTGTTATTGTAAGAGAATTCCACCAATGGTAGGTACTTATCCCAACTCCCTTTGAAATCTAGGACACAAAGTCTTAATAGATCTTCAAGAGTTTGAATAGTCCTCTCTGATTGTCCGTCCGTTTGAGGATGGTATGCCGAACTAAATCGTAAATCTGTGCCCATAGCTTTTTGCAAGCTAACCCAAAATCTTGAAGTGAATCTTGGGTCACGATCCGAAACTATGGATACTGGCATGCCATGCAGTCTCACAATCTCATCTACGTATATACGAGCAAGACGTTCAAGGGAATAAGTCTCCCGTATCGGCAAGAAATGAGCAGACTTGGTTAATCTATCAACAATAACCCAAATAGCATTTATGCCTTGAGAAACCGTGGGAAGACCCGTAACGAAATCCATGGTAATGTGTTCCCACTTCCATTTCGGAATCTCAAGTGGTTGCAATGGACCCTTTGGTACTTGATGTTCCGCCTTTACACGTTGACAAGTTAAACACCTCGAGATAAACTTTGCAATCTCTCTCTTCATATTATTCCACCAAAATGTATGTCGTAGATCACGATACATTTTGGTACTTCCAGGATGGATTGCAAATGGTGTATTGTGTGCTTCCATCATGATCTTGTACTTCAAATCAGAATTGTTAGGAACACAGAGTCTAGAGTGAACTCGAAGTATTCCTTCTTCATCGATTCTTGCTTCTGGAATAGAACCTTCTTGCACTTTCTTCTTCATACGCATCAGCTCTATGTCCGTAGCTTGAGCAGCTTTAACTTTATCGATTAAAGTCGGTTCTACTCGTATATTTGATATCATCATGTGGGTACTTGGAGCCTTCATCTCTATCTCCATCCTTTGCAAGTCATACAAAATGGGCCTTTGTGTTAACAACATTGCACTCGTACCCGCATATGATCTTCTACTCAATGCGTCAGCTACTACGTTTGCTTTTCCAGGATGATATTGGATGGTATGATCGTAATCTTTCAACAGCTCGAGCCAACGTCGCTGCCGCATGTTGAGTTCCTTTTGGGTGAAGAAATATTTAAGGCTTTTATGATCTGTATAGATCTCCACTTTCTCCCCATACAGGTAGTGTCTCCAGATCTTCAACGCGAAAACTACTGCTGCCAACTCCAAATCATGAGTAGGATAATTCCTCTCATATTCTTTGAGTTGTCGCGAGGCATAGGCTATGACTTTCCCATGTTGCATGAGAACACATCCTAACCCTTTGCCTGAAGCATCACTGTAGATAACAAATCCATCCGAACCAGATGGTATTGTCAGAACAGGTGCCGAAATGAGTCTCCTCTTAAGCTCTTGAAAACTCTTCTCGCATTCCTCGCTCCATACGAATTTGATATCTTTCCGAGTCAGCTGAGTTAACGGGGTAGCGATTCGAGAAAACCCTTCCACGAATCTTCGATAATAACCAGCTAAGCCTAGAAAGCTACGTACTTCGGTCACCGTCTTTGGTTGCTCCTAACTTTGTATTGCTTCAATCTTCGCCGGGTCAACAGATACTCCATGTTTTGACACCACGTGCCCTAGGAAAGCTACTTCCTCAAGCCAGAACTCGCATTTCTTCAACTTGGCATATAACTTATTTTCACGCAGCCTTTGGAGTACCAGCTTCAAATGATGCTCATGATCTTCACGGCTTTTGGAATATATGAGGATGTCATCAATAAAGACAACAACGAACTGATCCAAATAATCCTTAAATACTCGGTTCATCATATCCATGAAAGCCGCAGGAGCATTAGTCAATCCAAAAGACATAACTAGGAACTCATAATGCCCGTACCGAGTTCTGAAGGCAGTCTTTGGAATATCCTCAGTTTTAACCTTCAGCTGATGATATCCAGAACGAAGATCGATCTTTGAAAAGAACTGTGCTCCTTGTAACTGGTCAAACAGGTCATCAATACGAGGTAGCGGATACCTATTCTTAATAGTGACATGGTTTAATTCCCGGTAATCAATACAAAGTCGCATACTCCCGTCTTTCTTCTTTACAAATAAAACAGGAGCACCCCAAGGAGATGTACTAGGACGAATGAAACCGATGTCCAACAACTCTTGTAGTTGGACCTTTAACTCCTGAAGTTCAATAGGAGCCATTCGATATGGGGTTTTAGAAATGGGCTTTGTACCAGGTTCAAGATCAATAAAGAATTCAATTTCTCGTTCCGGGGGTAGACCGGGAAGTTCTTCAGGAAATACGTCAGGAAAGTCAATAACAACAGGAATATTATTCAAATTTGACGTGTCTTTATTCAAATCCATAACATGGGCTAAGAAAGCTTGACATCCGTTTTTTAATAAACGAATGGCTTTATGGCTTGATATAACAGTGATTGATTTTAATGGCTTAGTTGTTTGAATTCGTACAACAGGTTGGTTAGGAATATGAAAACTAACAACCTTACGAAAACAATCAATTTTGGCATGATGAGTAGTTAGCCAATCAATCCCTAAAATCACATCAAAAGCAAGTATCTTTAAAGAGATAAGGTCAACAGGTAAGGTGATGGTACCAACTTGGATCACACAAGATTTATAAACAGTGGATGTGATGAAAGTTTCTCCTAACGGAGTCTCCACAGATAAATCAAAGTCTAACTTCTCCGGAGTCAAGTTTAAACGTTGAGCACAAGCAGGAGAGATAAAAGAATGGGTAGAACCGGTATCTAATAAGGTATAAACTTCGCATGAATTTATGATTAGCTTACCCGTGATCACCTCGTTTGGGTTCCTCGCATGTTGACCAGTCACGACAAACGCTCTTCCAGGAACCGTTGACTTTATCTTTTCTGGGACAGCTTTTTGAGTCACCATCCCCGCTGGACTTGGTTTTGCTACAGTACAATCTCGAGCGATATGTCCTTCCTTTCCACAATTATAACATACCTTAAACTGTTGTGGGCAGTTTGGACTGATATGTCCTTCTTTTCCGCACTTATAGCATATAACCGGTGGTCGTTCTCCTCCCTTGGAACCAATTGCTGTTGGTGCTGACGTCTTCGTATTGTCATTGTTGAATCTCCTCTTTTTAAAATCTCCTCCCGACTCGCTTCTTCTATTTTCATAGCCACGATTACCACCAGAGTGGTTGCCGTTCTTGTCTGTATTTTTCTTTCTCCGCTGGTTATCATTGTTCTGATGACTGCTGTCACCGATATGATCCTGGTTGTGATCCCTCAGTTGACCGTACTCGTTATCTCGCTCTAATAATTGAGCCCTGTTGACAACATCTGAATAGAGAGAAAATTTATGAGAAATGAGATATTGACGTATGCCGGGTTTCAAACCTCTCAGAAACATCCTCGTCATACGTTCCTCATTCTCCACCAAATGAGGTGCAAACCTGGACAACTCTGCAAACTTTGCCTCGTACTGAGATACCGTCATATTATTCTGCTCTAGTCTAATAAACTCTACCTCCTTCATATGACGAATACTTTCAGGAAAGTACTTGTCATTGAACAGTTTTTGAAATGTCTCCCAAGACATGCTGAGTGCGGTTGGATGGGTACGCTTCACAGACTCCCACCAGTAATCTGCCTCGCCACGGAACATAAAGGTGGCGAATGGAACCTTCTGTTCCTCCGTGCATCCCAAGACATCGAATATCTTGGTAATTTGCTTGACCCACGTTTCCGCCATGATCGGATCCGGCTTTCCCTTAAATTCTGGTGGTCCCAATTCTTTGAACTGTTTGGCTGTGACAAACCGTGAATTGATATCATTTCCTCCTGTATTTTGAACACGAGTCTCCCTTGTCTGGTTTTGCATGAATTGCAAAAAACTTCTAAACATTCCATCGTTCATCATCTGCTCATTGGTGTTATTCACAGGAGGAACATTGCCAGCCTGTTGCACGTTCTCCTCGTTGGTAAGCACCGGTGTCTCCACGGTCTCATTTACTCCACTATTAACATTCTCAGTCGACATTCTCAAATACTGCCATAAAACAAGGGTTAATTAAATAAATTAACAAATCACATTATACCCCTATATTATGACTGACCAATAAATAAGCTTAGGTAGGACACACTAGCGAAGGATTCGTCTCTCCCCTCCTAGTTCTATTCCCCGATCTCCGCCAGAGATCATATCCCTAAGCTCTGATACCAACTGTGACGCCCCCAAAATAGGTATACAACACCCATTCTGAGTCGCCAAAATATATGGTACAGAAACAACTACATCTTTATTATTACAACACAAGAACTGTGAGTTTAAATACAAATATTGTCATTTAGACAATATCCACACTCAAATAAGCCCTCATTACAATTATTGATACATTATTTCACAAAAATAGTGAGGACTACTAAAGTAACTTCTAGAACCATCATTCCATACCCCGACTAGTACTCGCTACATTCTCGCCTCCTGAGAAAAATGGAACAAAAAGGAAAAGGGTGAGCTCAACTAGCCCAGTAAAGAACATTATGACTAAGATAATACAGAACAAATTATCGTTAGTCTTCAACAGGGAAAAATCTAATAGAATACAATAGACAACAAGTTTTAAATCAATAACTGCAGCGGAAACAGCAAACCATTAGAAGAGTCAAGTAGAGAATGAGTTCTACTATCTTCTAAGATTTAAAAGTCCATCATCAATATTTTATCCCTGTAACAACAATCAATAACCATCTTTAATCAAATATTCATCTTTGCACTACAGGCCAAAGATATTCATTTGTATCACCAGTCGGTCATGTTCATCTCAACACATGTTCATCTTTGCACTACGGCCAAAGATATTCAGTAATATCATCATTTAGGACTGAGGATGATGAAAAATATATTAAAGAAAACGAATCCAGTGAAACAAAATAACAAATATTAAGGATTCGTATTTCGATTTATTCATGTCCAAAAATACCTTATAATTATTCATAGTGAAGTAGAATTCAAGAATGATCAAAACATGGATACAATCAAAGCTAGTACCCAGAATAGATATTTTGGACGAAAAGAAGAAAATTTTATTTTTCGGTGAATAGTAACTCGTGAATAGTAACTCGTGAATAGTAACTCATGAATAGTAACCCCGACGTGAAAAGTTCCAAATTTGATAAAAATTTCCAACCAATATTTCGGCATAATGATATTGAAGAAATAATATCATTTTTGAATAAAATAACATCCCTTACCTCGTACAGACAGTACTTCTGGTCGGAATACCGGTATAAGTCTGAAAGACACTTGCTCTGATGAATAGAAACTCTCAAAGTATCTAAATACTCACAAAATACACTCAATAATCTAGAGAGAGAAAGAGAGAAAACTTGTTTCTGGTGTGATTTTCAATTCTAACTTAGCCCTCTATTTATAGGAAAATGTTAGCACGCCGAAGCAGACTTAACCTGCAACCTGATGGCTTTACCTGCTACTATTCCCACCCACCACATTTGAATAAAAATCTCAGCACATTTCTTCACCAACCAAGAGTGGGGCCCACTAATTCTAGAATTTTCTACCAAAATGATTAACTCCGAAAATTCAACAATTTCTGAACCAGTCATCTCGTAAAATTCATAATAAATCATACGTTCATTTTTAACGGTTCAAAATTTGTGGACATATACTCAACTTATATATGTATAACATATCCAAAAATTATCACGATCCAACGGTCGGATTAAAAATTATAACTCCCGCAAAATATCTCAAAAACCCTGATTTTTAATACCTCCATTCCGACAAAAATACTGATAAAAACCTCAACATTAACTCCTTCATTTTTAACCACAAAAATATATCCCTCATTTATATCCACAAAAATAAATATTTCCTTATCATATGAATCAATAATTAATTATTTACAAATAATATTACAGAATCACATTTATGACAACCAGGCCGTTCCCAGGAAAGAGGGGGCTTTCCAATAAGGATTTCTCCTTACTGGCGCGCAATTAGATGACCAAACCTCTCCTTAGACAGAACTTTCTAGACATTGCCAATAATGTTATCTAATAATATTATTCAAATAATATGAATTATTGATCTGATAATGGGAAATACTGTGTAGTGACAATTATTGAAACAACAGTAATATAAAATATCAACGCAGCAATTATTGAATCAATAAAATAAAATACTGAACAGTAATTATTGTAACCATTATTGAGTAGTGCCTTCTTACGTAAGAATCAATAATTGGTGCAATACAGTGTGCTACTGTGTAACAACGCGTATTACTGTGTTTTAACCACCGGGTATTCCAACAGTATTAACGGTAACAACTACGCCGCTATTAATAAAAAACATATACTTGTCGTTTTCTTCATCCAATCGCTTTCCGTTATGGGGCCCACAAAAGACTGCGCCGTCGTACGAATATTCCCCGACAGGAAGAATATTCCACGACCAAACGAATATTCCCCGACAACAATGAATATTTTATAACCACTTGCTTATTTAAAATATTTACGCATTTTACCCATAACTAACCTCATTAATCAATTTAACACTTACTATTTCAAAATAATAAATAGAGGGAATTTAAATTTCATTTATTAATAATTTGGGGTCTTACACTACTGACTCGCGTGGGAAGTATAAGATAATCCGTATTTTCAATATGATTCAGTATGATTCCATGTGACTCAAAAGTTAACATATACTCCCTCCATCCCATAATAACTGTCGTTTTAGCTTGATGCACATGGATTAAGAAAATCATTTAGTACTATCATTTATTAATTAAAATTGGTGTGAAATTTCATCACTACCCCTTTATGGGAAGTTGAAAACTATTAATACAAGGGAAAAATTTCTTGGGACAATGAGAGAAGGTAGGGGTGATATAGAAAAGTAAATAATTGTTTCTCCTAGAAAGTTGTAAACGACAAATAAATTGGGAAAAAAATTTCCTTCTAAAACGACAGTTATTATGGGATGGAGGTAGTATTATATATAATAATATATGATTCCATGTGACTATATGATGTAACTCCCACGTGGCCGAGCATCAAGATTCATGTAAACTTATATGATTCCTTTGGTTTCCTATATATATATATATATATATATATATATATATATATATATATATATATATATATATATCTTAATTATTTTATTATTAAAATAAAAAGTTCATTTTAATCTTAAAATAAAAAGTTTATTTTAATTTTAAAATTAGAATTTCATGCTAACTAATTAGAGTTTGAATTGGATTCTATGATAACTAATTGGAGTTAAAATTGGATTCCATGTTTCCTTTAATAAAGGAGTTTATTTAGATATGAAATAAGATTTCATATTATTCAAAATAAAGGAGTTTATTTGTGAATAGGAAAGAAAATCTGCATTTCCTTAAATAAAGGAGTTTATTTAGATATGAAATAATATTTCATTTTATTCAAAATAAAGGAGTTTATTTGTGAATAGGAAAGAGAATCTACATTTCCTTAAATAAAGGAGCTTATTTAGATATGGAATAAGATTTCATATTATTTAAAATAAAAGAGTTTATTTGTGAATATGAAAAAAAATTCGTGTTTTCTTTAATAAAGGAGTTTTTTTTTACTTAGAATTGGATTCCATAATTAATTTAAATAAATGAGTTTATTTTGATTAAAGATTTTGATTAAAATAAAATAGTTTATTTTATTCAAAATATGATAAATTAAAATAAAAAAGGTTTATTTTAATTTAAATTTGGATTAAAATAAAGAAGTTTATTTTGATTCAAAATTAGATTTTATACTAACTAAATTTGCCCATTAAATGATATCAATATATATATTGAATGTTTATTATTCATGAGATGAATGTAATTTATTGATGCATTTGGTGATGTGTATGATAATAAATGGGATTGATTATGGACTATTGACCAATGTGATTGAATTTTATTTTAGTTGGATGCTTGAATGTATGAGTTTTATTAAATGGGGTCTGCGTACCTCGTCTTCGCTAATTTTTTCTTAATGTAAATTTTAACTCCCTCCTATGTACTTTCCCTTGACTGCTGATCAAGATTTCTATTTATTTTAAATAGTTTTGTAATAGGAATAGTTAGAATTAATTTTGAAGAATTGGATATTAAGGAGTAAGGAGCGCTTGAAGACCCATTTGTAATGGAGTCCGGGTTTAAATGTAATAGTTATATTTAAAAATTAATTCTTGCACCCCTAGGGTTTGACCTTTTGATTCACTTGGTGGCTCTAGTGAACCAAACTAGAATAAAAGTCCATAATCAATCTAGGTAGAATATAATATTCTATATGTGCATACTTATACTATATATTTTATATATTATGCAAACATGCTTCGCATGTTAATTAATATGACGCGTATTTTATATATATATATATATATATATATATATATATATATATATATATATATATATATATATATATATATATATATATATATACCATTTGGGGGTGTATTCAAGAAGGTCACCATTTGGGGGTGGAAGCAGGAATAGATGAACATAATAGAGATGCGCATACAAACACAAGTTAAATACTTGAATAAAATAAGTTTTATTGATTCAAAGTATTTACAAGTGCAGAAGTAAAATTAACTTACAAGATAACTAAATTAAGAACATGAGAAGAAGAGGGGGCTAGGTAGGCTTAACAGCGGTGGAGGCTAAAGATTAGTCAGAGAAGGAGCTCTGAGTCTTTCTAAGTCTGCCTCTCACAAATGAATTCGAATTCCTTTTATAGACTAAGGAAACGAACTATTACAATGACTGAGGTAAAGTAAAAGTAAAAAACATATTACATTTACTAAAGTTAAAGTAAAAGTAAAAGAAAGAAAAGATTCTACTTTTGGTGGAAAAGCAGACGTCTTCTTTTGAATAAAGGAGCCGTGGGGCCAGATATTTGACTGAGGGCTGCTTTCGGCGGAAAAGCAGATGCTGCTGGCGAGGCTGTCGGAGCAAAAGATGCTGCTGACGAAGCTGCCGCGCTGACTAGGCTGCCGGAGCAGGTGCAGGTGCTGGCTAACTGAGCTGACTAGGCTGCCGGAGCAGGTGCAGACTGAAATGTTCAGGCAAAAGGATCCTGAGCATCCTGAAGATTGATCGTGCCATAGGGGTCACAATCCTCCTCATCATCATCTAAATTTTGACTATCATTTTCTCCTCTGGAATGAGAAGAAATTGCATCTGACTTTTCATCTAACTGATCTAAACGTGCCTGGATGGCATCAGTAAGAACTTTTAACTGAGAGCTAGAATAACTGGAAACATCAGTGACCTTTTGTGGACTAGACGGAGCGACTGACTTTAATTTTTCAGACGCTTTAACTGAAGATTTACTGGAAAACTCAATGGCTGGAGTTTTGGTAACTGAAGGGGTCAAGGGAGTAGATGGAGAAGGTGGAAATTCCTTCTGAACTTGACCAACTATCCTATCGACACCAAATTTATCCCACCATTTGATATAAAAACGGCGAGAGACCTGAGAAATTGGGGAGATAACTGTTTGAGCTGACCTAATTCCTATGGAAGAAGGAGGCTGGAAAACTGTGACTTCTTGGGTGGCCGTAATGACATATTGCCATTTAAGGATCCAAGGGATTTTATATTTACTACAAAATATAAGGAATGCAGGAATTTCCTCATATTTCGGGAGATAGTTACTATGATGACAAAAATGTTCTAATTGAACCATAAGTGGTTCTGGGAAAATTGCATGATCAAGACCATGCCTAGTCCACCAGAGAATGAACCACTTGGGAAACTGACTTTTGAACTTTAGATCGAATTGGAAAAACCAAGAATGACTATGATCATCATTCTGGTGAAGCATGATTTTGAACCAAGCCTCAATATAATCATAATAGCAATAGGGGCTAGAATGATTAGAGAGCGACTTGAGATCGGAAGGATGACTACCCCAATCAGAAAGATTGAGAACCTGTTTAATATACAACGAATGATAAAGAAGCTTGGAGCTATCATCGTTGGCATAAATAGGTTTGATAAATACTGACTCTGTTTCAATAAGAATATCCTTATAAAAGACCAAAGATTTATAAGGAGCGAGAGGAAGAAAATGCCATCCAGCAGGAAAATACTGGGCAGCTAATTTGACTGGGTCATTTTTAGGTTTCATGGGTAATTCGATGTGGAATAAGTGCTGATCATACTTAGCACGATACTCCGAAGCTGGGTTACTAGGGTTTGACGAAGTCGCTTTGGATTGATTAGCAAAAATATCAAACGGTTTAGGTTGACTAGCAAGAACTGACGCATAGGGCTTGGGGACTGTGCCAAGCACCTGGAATTTATTATGTGTTTGAGTAACTGGATGAGGAACAACAGTTCCTTTTGACTGATTAACTGGGCCTGAGGAACGGCCATGACCTCGAGAAGATGATCCTCCTCGAACACTCATGGTGCTGCAATAGTACCTGTGTTAATGAATTCACGTGTGAGAAAATCAGGAACTGAGTTGTTACTACCTTTAATATATTCAATATCAAAATCAAAAATACTTAATATAGCTTGCCATCTAACGAAAGAATGCTTAGAGGCGACGTTTTCAACGTCTTTTTCAAGAATGAACTTGGCTGATTTGCATTCTATCCTAACTAAGAATTTTTGATTCAGTAAATCTCTCTGAAATTTTTTAATACACAATACAAGTGAAAAAATTTCTTTTTTAATAGTACTATATTTTAACTGTGTAGGGTTCCATGCGCCCGAATGGAAACGAACAATTTGTTCGTCAGAAGTGGGGGTTAACTGTTGTTTGAGAATGCCACCAAATCCAATGTCGGAGGCATCTGTTTCAACTATTTTGAATGCTGAATCATTAGAGATGCCAAGGCAAGGCAAAACCTTGACATATTTTTTAACTTGTTGGACGACAGAAGTATGAATGTCAGTCCATGGAGGGGGATTACTTTGTAAGCGCTGAAAAAGAGGCTTACAAATCTTCCTGAGATTCTTGTAGAACTTGCCTATATAATTAAGCGAGCCAAGAAATCTCTGTAGCTGAGTTTTGTCGGTAATCTTATCTGGAAATCTGTCGGCAAATTGAATAGCTCTGTCAATAGGCCGAGTAAGTCCGTGATAGAGGATTAGACCGAGAAACCTGACTTTTGTCAGAAACAGACTACACTTGGAAGGTGAAAGAACAAGACCATTGGTTTTAACTGTTTTGAAGAAAGAATTCAAATGTTTAATATGTTCTTCAATAGTCTTGGAGAATACAAGGATATCATCGATGTAAACAATAATAAAATGACTGAAAGGATTCAAAATATTATTGAGAATATTCTGAAATTCACTAGGTGCGTTTTTTAGTCCAAATGACTGAACATTCCATTCGTAATGTCCGAACGGAGTGGTGAATGCTGTTTTATACCTATCGTCAGGATGAATAGCAACTTGCCAGAATCCTGATTTAAGGTCAAATTTACTAAAGATGGTGGAAACACTTAACCTGCTAAGAATGTCTTCCTTATTAGGTAAAGGGTATCTAATCCATTCAAGAACCTTGTTTAATGGTTTGTAATTAATAACTAGACGAGGGACACCTCTCTCCTTCTCAGCTTCATTATTAACATAGAAGGCTGGGCAAGACCATGGTGACTTACTATGTCTAATTAATCCTTTACTAAGGAGATCATTAATCTCCTTTTTACATAATTCCATTTGTTCATGACTCATTTGAATTGGTCTGGCTTTAGTGGGAATTAAGTGTTCTTTAAATTCTTTTGCATATGGTAATCTAACTGTGTGCTTCTTCCTATGCCAAAAAGCATTGGGAGAGTCAGAACATAGATTTTTTGTTAAATATTCTTTTAATTCACTAATTTTTTCTTGAACCATGTTGCTTTTAAGTTGTTCTTCAACTTGTTGATACTTAACTTCTTCCTTGAGGAAACTTAAGTGGGTAACTTTGCAGTTTAACAGATTCACTGATTTAGAAATTGATTCTTCTTGAATAAATTTTAAATCTCGTTCTTTAGGTTTGATTAGGAATTTAAATGTTATTTTCTTTCCTAAATGTTCACAGCTTAATCCTTTATTACTGGTAGTGAATGGATACAATAAATATATAAATGGTAAACCTAAAATAATTTTATCTGTAAGATTGCGGATTAAAACAAAAGAAGTTTTAAAACACATATCATCTTGACAGATATGGACTCTAGGTAATTTATATTTTATTTCCATATTACTACCATTAGCTAAATTAAGTTTTTCAGTAGTTTTTCTGTAGTACCTAGTGGGAATAAGACCTTCTTGAATACAGTTCAGATCTGCTCCAGTATCGACCAGGGCAGGGAGCTGAATAGAGAAGGTTTTATCAATAACTAACTTAATAGAGATGTACCACTTTTGAATGGTAATGTCTTTAATTCTTTTAAGTGAAAGACCTTGAATAAAAAGATCAGGTTCATCTTTAACACCTGATGATTCTGGTTCTTCATGACTTTCATCACTGGAAGAAGAATCGTGTATTTGAAGATCTGACTTTTTATCATCAATTTCTTTCCTCAGACTAGAAATATCTAATTTTAGATTGGAAATCTCTTTCTTTAGTTTATTGACTTCATGATTTAATTCAGGGAGTGTAATTTCTCTAGCTGGTGATTTAAATCTCTCAAGTGTTTTATTAAGACTAAAAACTGGCTTTTCTTTGGCTTTAAGAACCTTATCAGTAACTTTCTTATCCTTATTTAATAAATCTTTCAATTGATTTAGATACTGGGTCTTTAATCCTAGGTCTATGATTTTACTAATTAGATCAACTAATAACGAACACTCTTCGTCTTCTTTAGTAATTACATTAATTCTTTTGCAACAATTGTTACTGCAATTTTCAGTGCAGACAGTAACTTCGTTTTCTATATTTGATTCATCGTTACAAGTACTGCTAGTGCTAGAAGATTCAGGGGCATCTGAAACTTCATTACTACTATCGTTATTTTCAATTCTCATTAACTCAAGTATATGCTCAGTGTCTTCGGCTGAGATGTTTAATTGACTTAATTTTTGCTTAACTCTACACTCACTTTTAAAGTGTCCTTTCTGCCCACAATTGTGACAGACAATTTTACTTTTATCAAATTGTTTTGATTTTTTAGTTGATTTCTTGTGTTTTGACTGAGGTCTTTTATAGTAAGAGTCTTTATTAATTATTTTCTTATCTTGAGTATACCGTCTTTTACGATGTTTGTGACTCTTTTGCGACTCAATATGCTTATGGGGATGCCGGTGCTTTCTTCTAGAGGGAGCAACGGGCGGTAAACCATATTGTTCACAGAAGGTGCCTAACTCATATTTAGCTTTCCTTTTATCCTTATTGGCTTGTTTAGCTAATTTAAAGTCAATACACATTTTTAATCCAATTTTCTGAATGTAACTTATAATGTCTCCATAAGTTAAATTATCGTAATCAATATATCCTAAATTTTTACTTAATTCTTCTCTAACTTTATGTGCAAATAACGACGGTAAACCATTAACAAACTTTTCTTTCCAGAATGGCTTATTACTGTCATTTCGCATCATAACTCTAGAGGTGAACACATCCTTGTACCATCTAAAATCACTTAGAGTGGGACAAGTAAGATTACTTAATTGGTCATGAATTCGTTCTGTGATGTTACTAGGAGTTCCAATAAAATGTTTAATTATGGTGAAGATTAAAGTATTAACTCCATCTGGCAGACCCATACCAACTTCTTCATTAAAGATGGGAATGCCATCATCATCTCTTTGGATAGCATGAATTATTGATATCCTAATGTCTTCTGTGAGATGTTTCTCCCACCAAGATTTAAGAATACCAGTAAATCCACTAGCTATTAATTCAACTATGTCTGGTTGGGATAAATTGTTGAATTTGGTGATATAGCTATTTGCTACCATTGACATATGATTTAATTTATTAAGGATTTCTTGTTCACTAAATCCATCAATATTCCATTCATATACTTTATTGGATGAAACAGAGAATTGCTTATCTAGATTTCTCTCTTCGAATTGTAGATCCGGAGGAGTAGGACTAGAGTACCAATTTCTGGTGATACTAGTGTTATTAACAGTTAATTTATTTAGCTGTTCATTAAGGTTAGAGGTTGATGAGTGAATAGAAGAACTGTCTTCGTCATTATCAGACTCTACTTGATCAATGACTGCAATAGTTCCACTCGTACCGGCTTCAGATTTAATTTTTTTAAATAACTTATCTATGGACTGAACTAATTCTTCATCCTTATTAGGTAAACCTAATTTGTTTCTATTTTCTGGTAATTTGATTAAGGGCTGTTCAATCTTTGAATCAGGTTTTTTAATAATATTTTCTTCAAATTTTTCCTCTATTCTGTCAAGCTGTTTTCCAACAGTTGCTAGATACTGATTGCTAAAGTTTAATTGTTCAATTATCTTTTTATCATCTTTAATTCCGTCGGGAATTTTAAAGGGACTGGCGATAACTGAGGTGTTCTTGACTGGGATTAAAACTGTCTCTAAGGGTGGGTGACTAGACGAAATTTTTGTTTTGTCTTCTTTAATCCATTGTGTCTTACTAATAACATTACACTTACTTTGGTACTGTTCATACCAATCGTAAAACGTAATGTTAATCTGTTCATTTTGAATGAATCGCTTCCATCTATTGACTATCTTATCTCTTTCTTTTTCAGTAGGGTGATTAGATCTAAATAGATGTCGTTTTTCTTTATTCGATTTTGAATTGAAATCTTTTACTAAGTTATCCCATTCTAAAATAAATTCTTTTTTAATGACTCTTAGTTGATTATGAATATGGGCATTAAAGTCAGACTGTGTGGGATACACAGACGACGCTGGGGAAGAAGATCCTTCATCTCCATCAAGGTCGTTATGGGTATAACAGGGATGACTAACTTGTCCTTGATTAAAAATTCCTTTTAGTTTGACGTCTTTAATCGAAGGGTTACCAATTATTTCTGAATCTCTTCTAGTATGAATAACTGAAGGGGTTGAAGAACTGGAAATATCTTCAATAATAACTGGAGTTCTAGTGCGTTCAAAACTAATTTTAACAGTTCCATCAGAAAACTGTTTGATGTTTTCAATATTTAATGAATTATTAACTATGGGTTGTTGTGGTAACTCATTTGGCAAAGTCCATTGACTGGGTAACGTAATATCCTTCCAGAGGATTGTTCTCGGGATCTGGATATTAGCATCACTAGTTGAACTTTGAATTAAAACTGTCTGATCCTTAGGACTCTTATTAAGAGCATGAACATTCAGGTTTGACTTCATGGTCTTATAGTAAATCCGGTAGATCAAAGCAATAGGCTGAGATCCCTCAATCATATGAGTAATCTCTCCTTCAGTTTTAATATTTAATGTTAACGCTTTAAATAAGTTTTGATCACTAAGACTTAAAGTGAAATCTGGAAAACAATTAAAGTGAATTGGTCCATTATGCAAACTGGCTTCCATGGCACCAATTATACTAGGATAATAATTTAAAAATCTGGCGTCTCTAAGACAAAGGTAGATTGATGAATTAATTCCTTTCCTATTAAGTGGTTTAACTGCAACTTGAATTAATCCTATATGAATAAAATTATAACCCTTTTTTCTGTGTTTTTTAATAACTTCTTGGGATAACAGGCTACAATTTTCATATTCTTTGTTAATTGCAAAAACTCTTTCAACCGTTTTAACATTGTAATCTGTTTTAAATTTATCTGAAAATGTTGACTGATAAATTTCTTTAGGAGAAACCCTAGGTATGTTCCAATTATTCAAAACTTGATTAAGGTTTTCATAACTCTGTTCTTCCTGGTTGACAATATCTGGGACTGGAGGTAAAGTCGACCTGTTACTAACTGAAGAGTTGGATCTAAATAACCTAGTCATCTTGACTGTTTCAAAATAAATTCTGCCTCAAGGTTCATTCATGCATACCCCTTTTACCCTTAGTAAACTCATACCTATGTTCTATAACCCGACACTGCTCACACCCTGGAGACTTACAAAAGGTTAGACACGAACTAGGTGGTCTACAGGTAAATAAGGTGACTTCAGAATACTTGAAGAAGAAGATAATTTTGAAAGAGAAAGATGAATTTGATTAAATAGACCTAACTAGGCAGTTAGAAACAACATACAACTTGACAACATATATATATATATATATATATATATATATATATATATATATGTGTGCATGCACGCTAAACAAGATGAGACAAAATAATAACAAACCCCTCAAATATTTTATATTAAGTTGTAACGTTCAAAGATATTTGGAATATCAAACGTCGCCTTCTAGCATGATAGAAACAATAGAGTATTGAATATTTAATATGAGTTTGTTGTGCACACACAAGGCAAGTATTAAATATTTAAGATGTTGTTTTTAATACATATGATGTTTATAAGGAATTGAACATTATTACTTTATTGTGCACACACAAGGGCTGTAGTTTTCTCTTCACTTATATGACATGCTGGGTTTGACTTAACTTAAATCATTTTAGTTCGGATGTGCACACACTTGACCATTATGATTTAAGAGACAAAATACAAGGAGTTACATTGTTGATGTAATTGACAAGAGTTGTCTACCTATTTATTTATATATAGTTTGTTGTGCACACACAATGATATATACATTTGAAATAGAATCCTTATTCTCACTAGCATATCTTTAATTAGATATTGCCGAACTGTGACGCCCCCAGAATAGGTATACAACACCCATTCTGAGTCGCCAAATACATGGTACAGAAAGCAAACTACAACTTCAATAATACAATTGTCGTGCAAAATACGACAACACATACTGTGAGTTTAAATACAAATATTGTCTTCTAGACAATATCCACACTCAAATAAATCCTCATTACAATTATTCAAACACTATTTTACAGAAATAGTGAGGACTGCTAATACATCTTTCTAGAACCATTACTCCATACCCCGACTAGATCCTGCTATGTTCTCACCTCCTGAGAAGAAAAATGGAACAAAAAGGAAAAGGGTGAGCTCAACTAGCCCAGTAAAGAATATTATGACTAAGATAATATACAACAAATTATCGTTAGTCTTCAACAGGGAAAAATCTGATAAAATATAATCGACAACAAGTTTTAGATCAACAACTGCAGCGGAAACAACAAACCATTAGAAGAGTCAAGTAGAGAAAGAATTCTACTATCTTCTAAGATTTAAAAGTCCATCATCAATATTTTATCCCTGTAACATCAATTAATAATCATCTTTAACCAAATATTCATCTTTGCACTACAGGCCAAAGATATTCATTTGTATCATCAGTCGGTCATGTTCATCTCAACACCTGTTCATCTTTGCACTACAGGCCAAAGATATTCATCAAGTAATTATACATCTTTGCACTACAGGCCAAAGATATTCATTTGTATCATCATTTAGGACTGAGGATGATGAAAAATATCTTAAAGAGAACGAATCCAATGAGACAGAAGGACAAATAGTAGGGATTCGTATAACAGTTTATCCAAGATCAATAATACTTCATAATAATCAATTGTGAAGCAGAATTCAAAAATAAAGATCAAAACATGGATACAATCAAAGATAGTAACCATAATAGACATCTTGGACAAAAAGGGAAAATTTTATTTTTCGGTGAATAGTGCCGTATTCGTGAATAGTGCCGTATACGTGAATAGTGCCGTATACGTGAATAGTAACCCCCGACACAAAAAGTTCCAAATTTGATAAAAACTCATATCAATATTTCAGCATAATGATATTGAAGAAAATAATATCATTAAGAAGAAAATAATATCCCTTACCTCAAAATATCAGTACTTCTGGTCGGAATACCGGTATAAGGCTGAAAGAAACTTGCTCTGATGAATAGAAACTCTCAAAGTATCTAAATACTCACAAAATACACTCAATAATCTAGAGAGAGAAAGAGAGAAAACTTGTTTCTGGTGTGATTTTCAATTCTAACTTAGCCCTCTATTTATAGGAAAATTTTGGTAGGTTTGACCTGCAACCTGATGGCTTTACCTGCTACTATTCCCACCCACCACATTTGAAATATAATTCAGCACATTTCTTCACCAACCACAAGTGGGGCCCACCAATTCTAGAATTTTCCACCAAAATAATAAACTCCGAAAATTCAACAATTTCTGAACCAGTCATCTTGTAAAATTCATAATAAATCATACGTTCATTTTTAACGGTTCAAAATTTGTGGACATATACTCAACTTATATATGTATAACATATCCAAAAATTACCACGATCCAACGGTCGGATTAAAAATTATAACACCCGCAATATTTCTCAAAAACCCTGATTTGATTTTTAATACCTCCATTCCGATAAAAATACTGATAAAACACCTCAACATTAACTCCTTCATTTTTAACCACAAAAATATATCCCTCATTTATATCCACATAAAATAAATATTTCCTTATCATATGAATCAATAATTAATTATTCACAAATAATATTACAGAATCACATTTATGACAACCAGGCCGTTCCCAGGAAAGAGGGGGCTTTCCAATAAGGATTTCTCCTTACTGGCGCGCAATTAGATGACCAAACCTCTCCTTAGACAGAACTTTCTAGACATTGCCAATAATGTTATCTAATAATATTATTCAAATAATATGAATTATTGATCTGATAAATGAAAATACTGTGCAGCAACAATTATTGAAACAACAATAATATAAAATATCAACGCAGCAATTATTGAATCAATAAAATAAAATATTGAATAATAACTACTGTAACAATTATTGAGTAGTGCCTTCTTACGTAAGAATCAATAATTGGTGCAATACCGTGTGCTACTGTATTTTAACCACCGGGTATTCCAACAGTATTAACGGTAACAACTACGCCGTTATTTATAAACAACTTATACTTGTCGTTTTCTTCATCCAATCGCTTTCCGTTATGGGGCCCACACAAGGCTGCGTCGTCGTACGAATATTCCCCGACAGCAAGAATATTCCACGACCAACCGAATATTCACCGACCAAAAATAAATATTTTATAACCACTTGCTTATTTTGCAAAATTTGCACATTTCACCCATAACCAAAGTATTATATCAAATTAACCCCTTATTATTCACAATAATATTTAGAGAAAATTTGATTTTATTCATTAATAAGTTGGGGTCTTACAACCTCCCCTCCTTATGAAATTTCGTCCTCGAAATTGACGTACGTACCTGATGTTTCAAAAAGGTGAGGATACCTCGCTTTCATTTCTGATTCCAACTCCCAGGTCATTTCTTCAATAGCATGGTTTCTCCACAAAACCTTAACTTGTGGTATAACCTTCGTGCGTAGGACATGCTCTTTCCTATCCAAGATCTTAACAGGTACCTCCTCGTACGTTAAATCTTCAGCTATCTCGTCTGGTTCTAACTCAATAATGTGGTTCGGGTCTTTAACATATTTACGAAGCATAGATATGTGAAAAACATTATGAACACGAGACATGCTTGGAGGTAATGCGAGTCTATATGCCACATTTCCTATTCGCTCAAGAATCTCAAATGGACCAACAAATCTTGGATTGAGCTTTCCTCTCTTCCCAAATCTTGTAACTCCCTTCCATGGTGCAACACGTAACAATACATGATCCCCAATATTAAATTCCACGTCCTTCCGATGAAGATCCGCATAACTCTTTTGTCGATCCTGTGCCGTTTGTATACGTTGTCGAATCGTTTGGATCTTCTCTGTAGTAATGCGTACCAACTCTGGTCCCAACAATGTTGCTTCACCCACCTCGTCCCAGCATACTGGAGAACGACATTTTCTTCCATACAACGCCTCAAATGGAGCCATACCTATGCTCGCCTGATAACTGTTGTTGTAGGAGAATTCCACCAATGGTAGGTACTTATCCCAACTCCCTTTGAGATCTAAGACACAAAGTCTTAATAGATCTTCAAGAGTTTGAATAGTCCTCTCTGATTGTCCGTCCGTTTGAGGATGGTATGCTGAACTGAATCGTAAATCCGTGCCCATAGCTTTCTGCAAGCTAACCCAAAATCGTGAAGTGAATCTTGGGTCACGATCCGAAACTATGGATACTGGCATGCCATGCAATCTCACAATCTCGTTCACGTACATACTAGCAAGACGTTCAAGGGAATAAGTCTCACGTATCGGCAAGAAATGAGCGGACTTGGTTAATCTATCAACAATAACCCAAATCGCATCTATGCCTTGAGAAACCTTGGGAAGACCCGTAACAAAATCCATAGTAATGTGTTCCCACTTCCATTTCGGAATCTCAAGTGGTTGCAATGGACCCTTTGGTACTTGATGCTCCGCTTTTACACGTTGACAAGTTAAACATCTCGAGATAAACTCCGCGATCTCTCTTTTCATATTGCTCCACCAAAATGTATGTCGAAGATCGTGATACATTTTGGTACTCCCAGGATGGATTGCAAACGGTGTGTTGTGTGCCTCCATCATTATTCTATGCTTCAAGTCAAAATCGTTAGGAACACAAAGTCTGGAGTTGACTCGAAGTATTCCTTCTTCATCGATTCTTGCTTCTGGAATAGCACCTTCTTGCACTTTCTTCTTCATACGCATCAGCTCTATATCCGTAGCTTGAGCAGCTTTAACTTTATCGATTAAAGTCGGTTCTACTCGTATATTTGATATCATCATGTGGGTACTTGGAGCCTTCATCTCTATCTCCATCCTTTGCAAGTCATACAAAATGGGCCTTTGTGTTAAAAACATTGCACTCGTACCCGCATATGATCTTCTACTCAATGCGTCAGCTACTACGTTTGCTTTTCCAGGATGGTATTGGATGGTATGATCGTAATCTTTCAACAGCTCAAGCCAACGTCGTTGCCGCATGTTGAGTTCCTTTTGGGTGAAGAAATATTTGAGGCTTTTATGATCTGTATAGATCTCCACTTTCTCCCCATAAAGGTAGTGTCTCCAGATCTTCAACGCAAAAACGACTGCTGCCAACTCCAAATCATGAGTAGGATAATTCCTCTCATATTCTTTGAGTTGTCGTGAGGCATAGGCTATGACTTTCCCATGTTGCATGAGAACACATCCTAACCCTTTGCCTGAAGCATCGCTGTAGATAACAAATCCATCCGAACCAGATGGTATTGTCAAAACAGGTGCCGAAATGAGTCTCCTCTTGAGTTCTTGGAAACTCTTCTCGCATTCCTCACTCCATACGAATTTTGTATCTTTCCGAGTCAGCTGAGTTAACGGAGTAGCGATTCGAGAAAATCCTTCCACAAATCTCCGATAATAACCAGCTAAGCCCAGAAAGCTACGTACTTCGGTTACCGACTTCGGTTGCTCCCAACTTTGTATGGCTTCAATCTTCGCCGGGTCGACAGATACTCCATGTTTTGACACCACGTGCCCAAGGAATGCTACTTCCTCAAGCCAGAACTCGCATTTCTTCAGTTTGGCATATAGCTTGTTTTCACGAAGCCTTTGCAGTACCAGCTTCAAATGGCGCTCATGATCTTCACGGCTTTTGGAATAGATGAGGATGTCATCAATAAAGACAACAACGAACTGATCCAAATATTCTTTGAATACACGGTTCATCATATCCATGAAGGCAGCAGGAGCATTAGTCAATCCAAAAGACATTACTAAGAATTCATAATGCCCGTACCGAGTTCTGAAGGCAGTCTTTGGAATATCCTCAGTTTTAATCTTCAGCTGATGATATCCAGAACGAAGATCGATCTTTGAAAAGAATTGTGCTCCTTGCAACTGGTCAAACAGGTCATCAATGCGAGGTAGCGGATACCTATTCTTGATGGTGACATGGTTTAATTCCGATAGTCAATACAAAGTCGCATACTCCCGTCTTTCTTCTTTACAAATAAAACAGGAGCACCCCAAGGAGATGTACTAGGACGAATAAAACCGATGTCCAACAACTCTTGTAGTTGGACTTTTAACTCCTGAAGTTCAATAGGAGCCATTCGATATGGGGTTTTAGAAATGGGCTTTGTACCGGGTTCAAGGTCAATAAAGAATTCAATTTCTCGTTCCGGGGGTAGACCGGGAAGTTCTTCAGGAAATACATCGGAAAATTCTCTAACAATAGAAATATTATTCAAATCTGACTTGTCTTTGTTCAAATCCATAACATGGGCTAAGAAAGCTTGACATCCGTTTTTCAATAAACGAATAGCTTTGTGGCTCGATATGACAGTGACTGATTTTAGTGGTTTAGTAGTTTGAATTCGTATGACAGGTTGGTTAGGAATATGAAAACTAACAACCTTACGAAAACAATCAATTTTAGCATGATGAGTGGTTAACCAATCAATTCCTAAAATCACATCAAAAGCAAGTATCTTTAAAGAGATAAGATCAACAGGTAATGTGATAGCGCCAACTTGGATCATGCAAGATTTATAAACTGTAGATGTAACGAAGGTTTCACCCAACGGAGTTTCAACAGATAAGTTAAAGTCCAATTTCTCCGGAGTCAAGTTTAAACGTTGAGCACAAGCAGGAGAGATAAAAGAATGGGTAGAACCGGTATCTAGTAAAGTATAAACTTCGCAAGAATTCAAGATTAGCTTACCCGTGATCACCTCGTTCGGGTTTCTCGCGTTTTGGCCAGTAACGACAAACGCTCTTCCAGGAACCGCTGATTTCGCCTTATCCGGGACAGCCCTTGGAATCACCACTCCCGCTGAACTTGGTTTCGCTATAGTACAATCTCGAGCGATGTGGCCTTCCTTCCCACAGTTGTAACACACCTTGGATTGTTGTGGACAGTTTGGGCTGATATGTCCCTCTTTCCCGCATTTGTAACATCTAACTGGCGGTCGTTCTCCTCCCCTAAAATTTGTTGTTGGTGCTGGTGCTGGTGCTGATGTCTTCCCGTCATTGTTGAATCTCCTCTTTCTGAAATTTCCACTTGACTCACCTCTCCTATTATCATGGCCACGATGACCACCCGAGTGGTTACCGCCTTTGTTCGTATTTTTCCCTCCTCGTTGGTTATCATCGCTCTGATGATTGCTGTCACCGGTATGACCCTGGTTGTGGTCCCTCGGTTGAGTATACTCATTATCTCTCTCTAATAATTGGGCCCTGTTGACAACGTCTGAATACAGAGAAAATTTATGAGAGATAAGGTATTGACGAATCTCAGGTTTTAAACCTCTCAGAAACATCCGCGTCATTCGTTCCTCATTTTCGACCAAATGAGGTGCAAACCTGGATAACTCTGCAAACTTCGCCTCGTACTGGGACACCGTCATGTTGTTTTGTTCCAGTCTAATAAACTCAACCTCCTTCATATGACGAATACTTTCGGGAAAGTACTTGTCATTGAACAGTTTTTGAAACGTTTCCCAGGACATATTGAGTGCGTCAGGCTGGGTACGCTTCACAGACTCCCACCAGTAGTCTGCCTCACCGCGGAACATAAAGGTAGCGAATGGAACCTTCTGCTCCTCCGTGCATCCCAAGACATCGAATATCTTGGTAATTTGCTTGACCCATGTTTCCGCCATGATCGGATCCGGCTTTCCCTTAAATTCTGGTGGTCCCAACTCCTTGAACTGCTTGGCTGTGACAAACCGCGTGTTGTCATTATTTCCACCCGTATTTTGCACACGAGTCTCCCTCGTCTGATTTTGCATGAACTGCAAAAAGCTCCTAAACATTCCATCATTCATCGTTTGCTCGGTAACGTTGTTTACAGGAGGAATATTGCCTTCCTGTTGCACGTTCTCCTGGTTTGTGACTAAAGGTTGTTCCACAGTCTCATACACTCCATTGTTAACGTTCTCAGCTGCCATTCTTAAATACTGCCATAAAACAAGGGTTAATAGTCATGTCATATATTATCCCTATACTCTGACCGACCAAATAAACACCAAATAAACTTAGTCAGGTCATACTAGCGAAGGAATTCCCCGTCTCTCCCCTCCTAGTTCTTGTCTCACATCTCAGCCAGGGATCATATCCCTAAGCTCTGATACCAACTGTGACGCCCCCAGAATAGGTATACAACACCCATTCTGAGTCGCCAAATACATGGTACAGAAAGCAAACTACAACTTCAATAATACAATTGTCGTGCAAAATACGACAACACATACTGTGAGTTTAAATACAAATATTGTCTTCTAGACAATATCCACACTCAAATAAATCCTCATTACAATTATTCAAACACTATTTTACAGAAATAGTGAGGACTGCTAATACATCTTTCTAGAACCATTACTCCATACCCCGACTAGATCCTGCTATGTTCTCACCTCCTGAGAAGAAAAATGGAACAAAAAGGAAAAGGGTGAGCTCAACTAGCCCAGTAAAGAATATTATGACTAAGATAATATACAACAAATTATCGTTAGTCTTCAACAGGGAAAAATCTGATAAAATATAATCGACAACAAGTTTTAGATCAACAACTGCAGCGGAAACAACAAACCATTAGAAGAGTCAAGTAGAGAAAGAATTCTACTATCTTCTAAGATTTAAAAGTCCATCATCAATATTTTATCCCTGTAACATCAATTAATAATCATCTTTAACCAAATATTCATCTTTGCACTACAGGCCAAAGATATTCATTTGTATCATCAGTCGGTCATGTTCATCTCAACACCTGTTCATCTTTGCACTACAGGCCAAAGATATTCATCAAGTAATTATACATCTTTGCACTACAGGCCAAAGATATTCATTTGTATCATCATTTAGGACTGAGGATGATGAAAAATATCTTAAAGAGAACGAATCCAATGAGACAGAAGGACAAATAGTAGGGATTCGTATAACAGTTTATCCAAGATCAATAATACTTCATAATAATCAATTGTGAAGCAGAATTCAAAAATAAAGATCAAAACATGGATACAATCAAAGATAGTAACCATAATAGACATCTTGGACAAAAAGGGAAAATTTTATTTTTCGGTGAATAGTGCCGTATTCGTGAATAGTGCCGTATACGTGAATAGTGCCGTATACGTGAATAGTAACCCCCGACACAAAAAGTTCCAAATTTGATAAAAACTCATATCAATATTTCAGCATAATGATATTGAAGAAAATAATATCATTAAGAAGAAAATAATATCCCTTACCTCAAAATATCAGTACTTCTGGTCGGAATACCGGTATAAGGCTGAAAGAAACTTGCTCTGATGAATAGAAACTCTCAAAGTATCTAAATACTCACAAAATACACTCAATAATCTAGAGAGAGAAAGAGAGAAAACTTGTTTCTGGTGTGATTTTCAATTCTAACTTAGCCCTCTATTTATAGGAAAATTTTGGTAGGTTTGACCTGCAACCTGATGGCTTTACCTGCTACTATTCCCACCCACCACATTTGAAATATAATTCAGCACATTTCTTCACCAACCACAAGTGGGGCCCACCAATTCTAGAATTTTCCACCAAAATAATAAACTCCGAAAATTCAACAATTTCTGAACCAGTCATCTTGTAAAATTCATAATAAATCATACGTTCATTTTTAACGGTTCAAAATTTGTGGACATATACTCAACTTATATATGTATAACATATCCAAAGATTACCACGATCCAACGGTCGGATTAAAAATTATAACACCCGCAATATTTCTCAAAAACCCTGATTTGATTTTTTTTTAATACCTCCATTCCGATAAAAATACTGATAAAACACCTCAACATTAACTCCTTCATTTTTAACCACAAAAATATATCCCTCATTTATATCCACATAGAATAAATATTTCCTTATCATATGAATCAATAATTAATTATTCACAAATAATATTACAGAATCACATTTATGACAACCAGGCCGTTCCCAGGAAAGAGGGGGCTTTCCAATAAGGATTTCTCCTTACTGGCGCGCAATTAGATGACCAAACCTCTCCTTAGACAGAACTTTCTAGACATTACCAATAATGTTATCTAATAATATTATTCAAATAATATGAATTATTGATCTGATAAATGAAAATACTGTGCAGCAACAATTATTGAAACAACAATAATATAAAATATCAACGCAGCAATTATTGAATCAATAAAATAAAATATTGAATAATAACTACTGTAACAATTATTGAGTAGTGCCTTCTTACGTAAGAATCAATAATTGGTGCAATACCGTGTGCTACTGTATTTTAACCACCGGGTATTCCAACAGTATTAACGGTAACAACTACGCCGTTATTTATAAACAACTTATACTTGTCGTTTTCTTCATCCAATCGCTTTCCGTTATGGGGCCCACACAAGGCTGCGTCGTCGTACGAATATTCCCCGACAGCAAGAATATTCCACGACCAACCAAATATTCACCGACCAAAAATAAATATTTTATAACCACTTGCTTATTTTGCAAAATTTGCACATTTCACCCATAACCAAAGTATTATATCAAATTAACCCCTTATTATTCACAATAATATTTAGAGAAAATTTAATTTTATTCATTAATAAGTTGGGGTCTTACACGAACTATATATATTGAGGGTAATATAGTTTGAAGAAAATAGTGGGAGATACCAATTTAAAATAAGACCTAAATTATTTTGGTAATTAATAAAAGAATGTATGCTAAAATATTATTAATTACAAATTTATTTATAGAATTTTATAATGTCTAAATTACTATCACTGTAAAGCATATTAGATGCTATTTGACCGGACCGAATTAAACGGATTGGTTAAGGAAATTGTGAATTGTTCTCACACCTGAAAAGCTATCTTATGTCCTTAATACGCCTATCGCTGTAATGGTTGCAGACAATGCCTCTGAGGAAGAGATTGCTACTTTTAGAAAGTGGCAAGATGATGCACAGTTGGCTCAATGCATCATGGTCGCGTCCATGATTAACGAGCTTCAGCGTCAGCATGAAACTATGGATGCTCCTACTATACTCCTGCACATCAAGTATTTGATGGTGAGGAAAGTAGGACTGATAGATATCAGATATCTAAGGAGCTCTTTCGATCTAGAATAACGATGACACTACAGTACAGACACAAGTCCTTAACATAATCAATTTGATTAGGACAACGGGTTTTGTCATGGATGGAGAGTTAAGCCAAGATTTGATCTTGCACTCACTCCCGGACTCGTTTCACAATTGTTGTGAATTTCTCATATGAACAAGTTAGATATCAGCCTCGCTGATTTGCTTAATATGTTAAAAAATATTGAGAGTCACTTTCCAACCAAAAAAGACCATGTCTTACTAGTAGGGGCCAAAGGATCTTCTAAAAAGAAGAACGATTCAAAGAAGGTAAATAGAAAGGCAAAAATAAAGGATAATAAGAACAAAACTGATACGGATAGCAAAGGAGTTTGCTTCCACTGCAATAAGCCTGGACACTGAAAAAAAACTACGAGAAATATCTTGCAGAGCTAACCAGAAGAAGCTTAGTGAAGTTTCGATTACAAATACAATTTTATTCATGATTTAAAAAATATTTTTCTTTAAGTTAAGCTTCTACTTGGGTATTGGATACCGACTTTGGTTATTATAAATATAGATTTATGAAGAGACCAAACAGAAGTAGAAAGCTAAACAAATATAAGTAATCCTATGTCTGGTAAATAAAGCAAAGGTTGCTGTATTAGCCATATGAACTTATAGTTTAGCAATGCCTACGGGCAAATCTATTAAGTCAATAAGTTGTTATTGTATTCCAGTTCTTGTTAGAAATATTATTTCTATTTTATTGTTGGATAATGAAATCTTAGGTATTATATTTAAGAACAATTGTTGTTCTATTTATAATAATAATGTTTCGTATAGAACTGAAATATTACTTAATAGATTTTATGTACTTGACTTACGTGTAAATATATTTTGCAAATTGAACAAACTAGTATAAGAAAAGGAGATGATCATTCAAAGAGTTGAATATGTTTATTTATTGAAATACATGTATGAATTATTTGAAAGGTTCAAAGAATTCATAAGTGAAACAAATTGACAAAGTATTAAGATTATTTGATTAGATCAAGGAATAAATACTTGTGCAATGAGTTTCTATATCATCTCAAATGGTTTTCTTGTAATGGACGCCTCCTGATACACAATAATTAATTGATGTATCTAAAAGGAAAAATCGTACCTTGTTGGACATGGTACGGCCCATAATAATTTTACTGACATTCCAGTATCCTTCTAGGGTCATGTCCTAGAAATGGCTGTATATCTACGAAAAAGGTAATCTCAAAATCCAGTCCCAAGACTCCATAAAAGTTATGGACAGGGAGGATTCCTAATCTTAAGTATGTTAAGATAAAGGGTTGTCCAACTTATGTGAAAAGGTTTCAAAGGATAAGCTTGGCACAAAATTTGACAAATACAGATTTGTGAGACATCCTAAAGTAAGTTTAGGGTATATGTTCTATTATCCTACTTAATTAGCAAAAGGTGTTTGTTATAAAACACGCTACCTTCTAAGATAAAGGTGTTTATCATTGAAGGGGCTAGTGGGAGGATAATAAAATCTTGAAGAGTTTAAGAACCACAAAACACTATAAGTCAAATAAGAGAAACTTGTAGATAGACCTATTGTACCACAATCGAATTGTAAATCTGGAATAGTACTGAAGATACCTGGGAGGTATGAATTCATCATGGATGATGATGATGAGGTACACATCATAAAAGATGATGATCCAGTTACATACGATGAGGGAAGAGTTGTAGATACTCAGAGAAATGGATTGAAGCAAGTTTCTCAAAAATAGAATATTTGTTTTGATGAAAAAATCAAAAGAGTTTGATTTTATCAGAAATAAGAATGAACCTAGTGTGAACAAAATGGTCAATGGGAGCGTCGTGACATTCTTAGTATTATATGTTGATATACTACGGATATGGAATAACATGTCAATGCTAGAATCAGTAAAGATAAAGTTGTCTAAACATTCCTCCATGAATGATTTGGGAAGAGTATCTTCATTGGGGATACAAATCTATATAGATAGATTCAAGAGGATGCCCGACTTAACCCAAGAAATGTATATTCATTTGATGCTAAAGTCGTTCAGCATAGAAAACTCTAAGAGTTGTCTCTTGTTGATGAGCCATGGAGTGTATCTCTCTTGATAGTCCCCATAGACTCATAAAAGAGAGATCACATAAGTAACAATCATGTATATAATGAAATATACAAGACCTGATGTTGATCAGTTATATTCTAGAGAAGTTCACTATGAGTAAGTGAAAAATATCTTAAAGTACCTAACCGGCACTAAGGATGTGATCATATTCATGGTGGGTCTGAATTAAAACTAGAGGGCTTAACAGACTCAAAATTTTCTTCAGACAGACCAAGATGATAGAAAATTCACTTTAAGATAAAGCGTTACCTTGAACGGTGGTGTAGTGAATTAGAAAGGTTCCAAACAGTAAAGAGTTGCTGGTTTAGTGATAAAGACAAAGTATATACCTATAAATGAAGCTACAAGTTGATTATTTGGATGAAAAGTTCGTTACAGAACTAGGAATAGTTCTTAAGTCTCATCTTGGATCTAAACATGTGTTGTGGCACTTTCACTTAGTTTTAGGAATCATTGAAAGATGAGAAATCACTATAGAGATAGTGAAATCTCAAGAACAACATTACATATCTATTATCTAAAGCTTATCCAACAGCAGGATAATCGTCACTTAGAGAAGAAGGGTATGAGATACCATGGCGATTGGCTTTAGTGCAAGTGGGAGATTGAAAGTAGCATGCACACAAGCCAATCATGTTTGATGATAAAGCATATACTTTGTAACAATCTTATCCATTTATTAATAAAAAGTATTAATTAATTAAAGGCTTTTAATTATCTACATGATGCTATTTTATAATATGTGATAAACCCATAATTTTAAGTAATACTTTTAGAATAATGATGATGATCATTCTAACGAGATCTAAATTCTAAGAAAGCTTAAAACTAAAATAGTTCCCAATCGTTGGATTACTAAATTGGGGATTAGTGAATCCGGATAGATTGGTACATACGTTACTTGCTCATGGGATGAGGATGATTGATCTCATGATCATTTATGTGGAGACACTAAAGTAAGTATGTAGGTGCTTATTAGAGAATAAGTTCACTGAACGTGGCTCGCTAAGGAATACCTAATGGAGTTTCACTTGCCTGTCAATAGGAATTCCTATAGTGATAGTAATACAAGTGATCCTTGGACTTGAGATCATCATTGTATCTTTTGTATGATGAGTTATACTTTGATTTATTCCTTAAGACACTTAGGGTATATCAAAGCGTATGCTTGGGTATAATAAGTTGTACATAGAGATAATATATGATCAATAAAGAATCTACCGCTTCTAGTAAAAGAAGAGAAATGTCCTATGTAATTCGATAAATGACAACCCAGTAGTCCTTGGCCAAGGCAGAATAAAATTAGAAAGGACTTTCTAATTTGTATTATTTGGAGTTGTGTATTTAATAGTCGAAATACATATAATTAAATAAAATAAGACTTGACAGTAATTCCATGTCTTATATTTTATTGGGACATTATATGGTGGAATGATTGAATTGTACGACAACTATTTACTCAAAGGTTCTTTTAAGATTAATATTGAAATCTATATTATCTGGAAAGTCGTTGATCGCTAGGGAGGCTTATCCCTATTGTAGAATAAATATTATTTATTTAAATAAATTAATTATTTAATTTATTTATTTAAATAAGATTAGAATTGTTCTAATTGATTTATTCACAACCGGTTTAATATGGAGAACCTAAAGGGTCACACCATAAAAGGAAGAATAATTATTTAAGAAGTTAATGACATAATCGTAATAATAAGGTAAGTATATTTAATTTAATCTATGGTGATAGAATAAATTAAATAGCTTAATATTTATTATTTAATATTTTAGAAATATTAAATATAAATTAATAATAGGAGTCTTATTATTATTACTATTATTATTATTTAATTCCTAAAAGAGTTTGGGAAATTAATTAATTAATAAAAGTACTCTCATATATCCTAATTAGATTAGGAGGCTAATTAATTAAAAGAGTTTAATTAATTATCCCTAATAAGATTATGGAGCTTAATTAATTAAAGAAATTTAATTAATTAAAATAAAACTCAATTCCTTAATTGTTAAGGAGGGTTGCCCACATCTATAAATAAGAGGAGTCTTATTATGGGTGGAGTGGTTGTTGACTTTTTCACAACATACGTAATTTCAATAGTTGGAAGAGTACGCTCTTTTTCTATAGAGATAGAAAACTAGGGTTTAGTCAACAACCCTTCTTCTTGAATATTTCTTCTTCCTTGGTGGATCACATCTAGAGGCTAAACACTTCGATGGCTAACGTTGATCAAAGGAATGAACCAAACCCGGTGGATTCAAGTTGAACGCGAAAAAGATTAGAGGTGAACTTGTACCTGAGGAAGCTCGAATCTTCAAGGGTATGATTCTTGCTCTTCATATTTTCATTTAATTAATAATTGTGCATAAAGAATGATCTGGGTATATGGTTTGTAAAATTTTAAACTCTTATTTTTATACGTTTTTGCTTATTTTGTGCAATTTGATTGCGTTCATGAATATTACAAACCTAACAATAATAACAGCATATCAATTCTATAACAAATCTTTGAAACTACGTATTGACTATAAATAGAGATTAGTTGACAGACTATGAATATTATTTTCTATTTTCGAAAAGGTTAAACATAAATTCATCTGTAAACCGTCATAACTTACAGGCACGGGGGGTGATCAGCCCGTTATGCCCTGTATTGATCAATAATACATGCAAGAACGATATTATGGTTCAACTTATCCACCTTATGTGCACAAAAGTTTTCCTATGTTCGGGATGTTCATACTTAGTCGTGAATCCGAACCAAAATAATTTGATTGGATAACAATAAAGTTCTATCTTGTTCAAAAATATTTTTGAGTTTGTGTCTAGCCAGATCAAATAGCTTAGATGACTTTTAAGTAAACGTATACATACTAGAAACCAATAAGTATGTATCAACATGTGATTAAATACAATGATTATCCAAGTGAGGACACTTGTATTTCCATATTTAGAAATTAATGAACATAATAATTATCTGAATTATAATAACAGAATTTAAAGAATTTGTACAATAGATTACAATTTCATAACTTACTTATACAGAATCATTGCATAAGTATATACAAGGTTAAGATATTTGAACAATAAAAAAGAATAGTTCAGATATTAGCTTACACATGTCCATTGCATAAAGTAAATGCAAAGTTAAGATACTTGCCTGAGCTGCTGCTTACAATAACGTAACTTAGTTTTATCTTTTATATCAAGACATATCATTAATAAGATCATTTGTTCGATTAGAATAATATATCATATCACATAGTACTGCTATTTGCAGTCAGCACATACCCTAATCACATTGTCACATATGTTTAACAGTCATTGGATCACAAATAAACACGTATCTAGTCAAATTATCTAAGTCTAGATCAATTTTTGAAACATTTCGGTGTACCGACGGCTTTATCGGGTAATAATCGAGTCAAAAACTCTAGTCTATTGTTCAATATTCATTTAGATATATTAAATATCAGTCGTATTATTTTTCAGGGGCTTATAATAATTTTTAAATAATTATTATAATTTATCGTGATTTTTCAAACACTAAAATCATTATTAAGTGATTTAAATATTAAATAATTCTATTATCATTACTATTCAATTAATATTAAACTATTAATGAAACCATTGTCAAAATATTAAAATTATTTATAATAACTCAAAATATTTTTAAAACATTTTTATTACCCTTAAATGATTTTTTAAAACATTTAAAATCATTTTTAAATAATTACTATTAATATTTAAATATTAATGTATTATTCACCAAAATATTAAAAGTCATTTATTATTACTTAAAATATTTTTAAATCATTTATATCCTTTTTAAATGATTTTTAATTCAATAAAACTATTTTTAAACTATTTATTTAATATAATTATTAAATAACTCTATTATCATTTAATATTAAATTATTAATAAAATTTACCTTTAAATATTAAAATTTATATTTTATAACTTAAAATATTTTTAAACTATTTATTTTCATTTAAAATGATTTTTATAATATTAAAATCATTTTTTAATTAATTTATGTAATATACATGTTAAATAAATCTAATATCATTAATATTAAATAATTAATGAAATTTGTCTTAAAATATTAAAAGTTATATTTTATAACTTAAAATATTTTTAAGTACATTATTATCATTTAAAATAATTTTTAATATAATAAAAATCAGTTTAATCAATTTATTTAATACATTTATTAAATAAATTAAATATCAATAATATCCAAATAAATATTATTATTTATGAAAAATATGTCAAATTATCAAAAGTTAATTTTTATAACTTAAAATAATTTTTAAAACTCTTTTTGGAATTTTTAATAATTAATTTCTATTTTTAAATAATTTTTAGAAAATAAATTTATTAAAATAAATAAAACTGTCGCTATAGCCTTTTGCGACAAAATTTGTCGCCTTAGGTGTTCTTGAGGCTCAAGAACACACATACGTCAGTTTCGAGATTGCTAGTTTGACCATGAATCATGAATTGATAAATGTGTTTCTGGGCATGTTGTTGGTCAGATCTTGTAGACATAGTGTAATACTACAAGGGGCAACAACCAACATGATCAAACATCATAAAACCAACGAGATCTAAGCATGCAAAGTGGCTGTCAGAGGTGTTCTTCATTTCTGAGTTACCCAGAAATGAAGAATAGTTCGTGATGCCTACTTTGGGCATCCACAACTTTCTGTTCATGTAATGTTTGTGTGATCTAATGGGTGAAGTGTATAGCCAGCATGACAAGGAAGAGATCTATCATTTAAAGCACATATAACAATAACAAAATCAGTCGTTAAGATCCGGTCAAACCATGTTAGAGACCGTGTTCATATGTTTTCTGGGTTACCCAAAAAACAAAAAACATGGTTAAGCTGCCTGGTTTGACCGTCCATTAAATCTAAGATGTTTAATGTTAATGTGATCTAAAGACACTAGAATGTAGTATAAACAACATACTACAACTTAGATGTAAGAACCATAACAAAACATCAAACCACTGTCAGATCCAAGCTCTTGAAGATCTTGTCAGAGCTTTCTTGGCATGTTCAGGGTTACCCAGAACTTGTCCAGTCATGGTTGGTCAACGGTGTTTGACCACCAATAACTTGCAACCTGCAACAAATCTGACCCTGATTTGAGTTCCAAAGTATAGATCTCATAGCATACTATAAGATCAAAGCTTAAAACAACCAAAAACGTAAACATACAAAGATCTATAAGCCCTGACATTCGGTTGTCAGACACTAATACCAATTTTTTCTAGATTTTGAAAAATGACAAATCCGAGCCTATAGATGTTATGCATCCAACATCTATCAACCCAGATCATCAATATGCACTACATACAGCATGTTTAACACAAAAAAACTAACATCTAACATAAGATCAAAGGTCAGATTTTGTTTAGGATTTTATACCTTTATATGAACTAATCTTGATTCTAGGCTATTGATCTGTTAATAGAATTCGTGGGGCTTAATTTTGGAACTGAAATGCTAAAGTATTTCATGGGTTTTGAGAGAGGATAGCTTGGTTGAGTATTTGATGAGAAAATGAGCACTTTTCTCTCTCTAATTCTATATATATCATGTATGCAATGTGTGGGCTGATATGTAATGGCTGATTGCTGTGCTTTTAAGTCAAAAGGGAAGTCAAGAGTAGTTGAGCAACTCCGATTATTGCTAGATTTACAAGTAAGCTTCAATAATGCACAAAAGGTTAAAATGGTCTTTTGGCTAAGGATTTTAATGGCACAAATATAAACTTGGAAAACCCTTAGGATTTGACTCTTAGGGTTTAACGCTAAGATTTTCCAGAAAGAAAAGAATTTCTAGGATTTCAATTAAGGTTTAAAATAAAAATAAAAATTAGTTTCCTAAAAATTAAAATTTAGAGTTTTCTAATTACAATTACTTTTCTAATTACATTATACATGGACATTATGGTTTAAAGTCCACTAATTAGCATTAAGGCTTACAATTAACAATTAGGGTTACCAATTTAGCAATTAGAGTTTTAAATTGGAAATTAGGGTTTCTAATTTACAATTAGAGTTTTCCATAATTAGGGTTTCTAGTAAATTAGGATTTTACCTAATACCTAATTAAGTATAACACCTGAATATCCAAATTAACATGATTACCAAACAACTCAAACAATTCTTAAAGTCGTAATTGACTTTTTGAATTAGGGTTAACAAATTAAAAGAAATAGGGTTTTGACATGCTACACATAATTGACCAACTATTGTCAGTCTATACACACGGTACATATTTATAGCACTGAAATACATTTAATATTATATTATTATTCTAATTCTTTGATCAAAACCCAAAATTATGGTTTGAATTCCATATCTTATTTATCTTCTATATATAACAATATTAATTAAGTTAAAATAATTAACTTAACTAATCTGAATAAATTCATATAATAAAATAATTATTATAATAATTCTAATAATCATTTCATATATTATTTAAATAATATAATAATCATATTTTCATAGAAAATAAATAATAAAAATATTTCTACTATAAAATTAATTATTATAAGAATATACTTTATAATAATCAATAATTCTAAAATAAAATTATTTGAAATTATTCATGTAATAAATAAATCTTATTTATCACATGTATACATACACATTACCTAGCACATATTCCAACCTTTAAAATAAAAAAAATTTATATGCAAAATTTCTTATTTATTTATATAGAAAATATCGAGATATTACAGTATTCGTTGTTTGTGTGAGATTTTGGCCTAAATTGGCCTTGTTCTGTGTTCTTCGCGAACTACAGAAACTGAATCTGGGTAACCTCGTCCCGACGGGCATTACCAAGCTAAATTACCCCGCCCCAGGGGGTAAAAAAATAAAAAATATATAAATAAATATAAATAAATAAATAATTAAAATATTTATCAAATAAAATAAATATTTTAATTGAAATATTTATGAAATAAAATAAATATTTGATGAAAATTATTATTAAAATATTTATAAAATAATATGAATATTTTAGTTAAAATATTTATGAAATAAAATAAATATTCGATGAAAATTATTATTAAAATATTTATCAAATAAAATAAATATTTTAGTTGAAATATTTATGGAATAAAATAAATATTTGATGGAAATTATTATGGAATAATTTATTCAAATGTAATAATAGTGAGGGAATGAAAATATTATAATTTAATTAAGTAATTAAATTAGAAGGGTAATGATTTGTTTAATAAAGTTGAGTTTATATTAAATTATTAAGTGAAAGTGTGACTAATGGATAATATAATAAGAGAATTATAAAAATAAATTAGAAAAGGTCTTGTGACCTTATAGCTGCTATGTTTTGCAACTAGTTAAACCACATTAAAAAAAATGATGCCCATGAGATGATATGATGTTGTTCAAACTTAAGATTTGAGATTTCAGTCCTGTATATATGAATGATGGTAATGAGCAGAATTTAAACCAAGTTAACAACTAGTATTAAAAGAGGGAACTAAACCTATAAGGTTAGTATTAATGTAACTAATGAATGTCGTGAATACATATGGTATGTGTGTAGGACTTATGGTGAACGGGAGTAGTAATCGTTTAGCCTACGCACGAGGAAAGTTCTCTAACCCTAACTTTATTTGAGCAAGTTCTCTAACTATAACTTTATTTGAGCAAGTTCCTAGACCCTGTTTCTTTACATAAAGTAAGTTTCTTATTCTATCTTGTTTATTATTGCTCAAGTTAAGATTTCATATTAGATGCTATCATTCTTTAAAAGCATGATTCATGTTATACAATACTTATTCGATTATATACCTCTTGAAATTTATTATTCAAATTGAATATCAATTATTATTGAACCTTGTAAGACTAGCGAACCCTTATTAATTCGACTAGTCCATAGTTGATGAACGTTCTAAATTTCAGAACCATTGTTGAGCTTATCCAAACCAAACTTCCTTTGGTGCGAACTCTAATGTCAAATTGAGATGAACAACCATATTATAGGGGATTAATTATGCTTTAGCGTTAAGATATTGTGCACAGTATGGTACTAAGGGCTGATCTCCCTAAGTACGAGAAGAAGAGTTTATAGTCTTATGATCGTTAAAGGTTTTAAGTATAAACAATTGACAACCTAAGACGTAGTTCAAGGTCTTATGACCCTCAGAAGTTCTTTTGATTCTTATTATTCATTCTTGATTCAAAAGTCGAGTTTTTTATTTCAGAAGTCTTTGATTCACTCGCATGCTATTATTTTATTGTTATATTATTATACTTGTGGGCAATTTTGCTCACTCTTGCATAATAATAACATTGCAGTTAAGAACGAAAGGTCCGACGAACCTTCTACTAGCAAAGGCAAGGGCAAGGTTAACAAGTGGTGAAGACTTGTTGTTTATTTGTTATGTTATATTTCAACCTTATGTTTAAGTTGTGTAAGACTTAATATTTGTTTATGCTTCCGTATTTGAGATTTAAGGTTAGTATGACTTGGGAATGATGTATTTAAATCAGATGTTGTAACTCCATAAGGAGAGGATTTATTTCTATTTATTTATGGTTTTCATTTATTATGGGTAGATAGACGCATGATGTTTGTACAGTGAACACCAAATTCCGTGAAAATTGGAGTACCCAGATTTTGGGGTGTCACATAATCACTATCTGTCAGTACCACTATTACTGATTTTGGTACTATATTCTCCAAAATGATCACCTCATCAGGGTTGCTTTCAATGTGAGTCTCTATTTCAGCTATTAGCTTAGATATTTGGCTCGGGTGGAGTAATTTGCTCTTTCTTCACGATATGAGAGTCTACTAATCCTTTTCTGCCTAACATCTACACCCAAATTATATTGATTAGTACATATTATATATAGATATACACATAGCAAACAATAGTTTCATATAAGTTACTTTTATTTCATTTTACGTTGAATTTATTTAATTCATCTCCTTTAAATACTATTTGAGTTATTTGTTTTTCAACGCTTCTATCTAGCCTAAGGTTATAGCCTAAGGTATCCCCCGCCTAAGGTTTCTAACCTAAAGCTTTGATACCAACCTGTGACGCCCCCAAATCTGGGTACTTGAAAATCGTACTTAGTGCTCCACGATACCATTCATTAAACTACTTGATATATTAAATAACTAAAAATATTACATCAAATTGTTTATTTCCCAGTTACGATAATCTTTAAGTAATTCATTACATGATAGATAATAAATTATCATAATTCATAGCTTCAGTTATTACAAATAACACCTTATAACTTATCCTTCAGCTTCCCATTTCCCTTGTCCTTGTTAGAACCTTCTGGTCGATCACACTTAGCTGAAAATATTTAATTTTAAAGCAAGAATGAGCATTTAATTGCTCAACAAGTAATAACAGTCAATAAATATCAGTTGAAAGAAATAAATTCTTTCTTTAAAGTAAACTTCTATAACGAATCAATAGTTGTGAAGTAAACTGAAACAATTCTTAATAACATATCAAACCGTTTACATTTTTGAAACTACGTACTGACTATAAATGTTAAGCGGTCAATAGACCTTTAACTTTTATTTTTAAGTTTGAAAAGGTTTGTACATAAATTCATCTGCAAACCGTTATGACTTACGGGCACGATGGGTGATCAGCCCTTTGTGCCCGGTATTGATCAACACTACATGCTAGAACGATAATCACGTTCATCATATCCACCTTTGGCGCATAAAAATTTCCCATTTTGGGTTGTTAATACTCAGTCTGGAGTCTGAACCAAAGCAATTCAGTTTGACAACTTTATCATAAACAATAATATTCAATGATACATTTACAACTATGTCTAGCCGAGCCAAATAACTTAGACAACTTTTAAACCATGTATATATACCGAAATTCAATAGTATGTATCAAAATTTATTCAAATACAACAATTTATACAAGTGAGGACACTTGCATAATCACACTTAGCTCATAAAGAACAAAACAAATATTGATCATATATGGATCACATGCAAACATTATTGAGATATATGTTTTCAATGTATAAATTGAATACTGTTCAATAACTAGGTTGTACATAATTCAAAAGTTATATATAGGATATTTAATAACACAAAGATTCATATACTTGCTCAATAAAAGATAGAGTTAAGAAACTCGCTTACAAAGATCCATTGCGTAAAGTAAATGCAAAGGGTAGTATACTTGCTTAAACGAATAACAAAGTTTATTATGGATATGAATAATCAATAATAATTATTCATGAACATGCTTTGAAATTAATAACTCAAGTTGAGTTAGGAACTTGCATAAACATATATATCTGTTTGCATAAATAAAAGTAGTGTGTAAGGTTTTGATACTTGCCTTGATCGATGCTTATTGCTACACAATTTAATTTATCCTTTATACAAAGACCTATCATTAATAAGATTATTCTTTCAATTAGAATAGTATATAATGACGCATAATACTGCTATTTACAGTCATCATACAACTTAAACACATTATCACCTATCCACATCAATCATTAGAACATATACAAACAATTATTAAGTCAAACTATTTCAATCTGGTTTGATTTGGGTATCAAATCGGTGTCCTGATTACGTTATCAGATAATTATCGAGTTTATTTTTAATAAAACTCAATTTAAAACCTTCGATATTATTTTAGATAATTTAATTAACATTTATAATATTTTTCGGAAGCTCATAATAATTTTTAAATAAACTTGAATCATTTATAATAATTTTTGAAATACTAATATCATTTTTAAATGATTTAATTATTATATAATTTCACTATCATTAATATTTAAATAATTTAAAATATTAATGAAATCCATGTCAAAATATTAAAAGTTATTTATAATAACTCAAAATATTTTTAAAACCTTAATATTACCTTTAAATGATTTTTAAAATATTTAAAATTATTTTTAAACAATTATCATTAATATTAAAATATTAACAAATTTCATGTCAAAATATTAAAAGTTATATATTATAACTTAAAATATTTTTAAAACCTTTATATCCTTTTTAAATGATTTTTAAAATATTAAAATTAATTTTAAATAATTTATTTAATATAATTATTAAATAAATCTATTATAATTAATATTTAAATAAATTAAAATATTAATAAAATTTATGTTAAAATATCAAAAGTTAATTTTTATAACTTAAAATAATTTTTAAAACTTAATTATGAATTATTAATAATTATTTTCTATATTTTTCTATTTATTTTAATTAATATTATTTATTTTTATTAAAAATTATCGCTAAAGGCCTATCGTGACAAAAACTGTCGTTAAAGGTGTTCTTCAGCCTTGAAGAACAACCAAGTCAATGTTTTGAAGCCTACTTTGACTATTTTTAATTTTTCTGTTCATGAGGTTTATGGGCATGTAAGTGCATCAATGGTGTAGTACTCATATATTACTACAAGTATTAACCAATTTCAGGGTCTAACTATATCATATGAAGAAGATATAAGTGGTCAAACTAGCCATCTAAGGTTGTTCTTGATTTTATGGAATTTCTAGAATTGACAGTCAGTGTTGAATAACCTACTTTGAGCTTTAATAACTTTTGATTCTATGTGTTATCTAAGTGATCCAGTATCTTACTCTTGTAGTAGACATGTCAGGCTTCAAAAGTGATACATTAGCTTAGCCTAACAACATCACATGAGAGAGATCTAGCTAGTCAAACTACCTGTCAGAGCTTGTTCTTCAATTTTCAGAAAATTGGATTTTCTGCTTGGTCAACCCATATTTGACCATTAATAACTTGAAATATGTTGATGTAATAGGTAATCCATTGTCAGGGTTTTGTAGTTCATATGTCAGGGTACAAAAGTGATACACTTAGAGGTTCTAACAACATAACATGAAGAAGATCTAAGCCTTGCAAAAGCTTGTCAGACAGTTTCTAGGTTTTTGGGTTTTCCAGAACCAATTTTTTGTGGCTGGTCAACTATGATTGACCGTGAATAACTTTCAATCTAGACATGCTATAAACATGATTCCACTTCCATTTTACTATCTTCATGGCATACTATAACAAGAATACACTTAACAGATCTAACAATTAACAGATTAAGATCTACAGGCCCTGACATTTGACTATCATGCGCCATATATTTAGGGTTCTTGGACAGTTTGCTAAATCTTCATTTTCATGCATTTAAAGGTTATGGATTCATGTTTTATCAACATAGATCACTAAATAACATAACATACAACATATTTAAACATAAAAACAGAAAATCTACCTAAGCATACAAGATCTAGCTTAGGGTTAGGGTTTATACCTTCTTGAACAAACTTTTTGATTTCCCTCTTTTGATCTGATCTTGGATGGTTATGGGGTAAACTTGGCTTATCTTATAGCTTAGTTTTGCTCTAAAATTAGTGGCTTTGGAGAATATTAGGTTTGGCTAAGTGTAGAAACTAAAGTAAGGGCTTTTAGTCTTTAACCCTTCATTATGATCTTATCCTTTTGATTCAATGAATTTGGCTTATACATGTGTCCAAATGTGGCTGATTGGCTTGTTGTTAAGCACATGTGAGATCTCCAAGTTGTGAGTCACAAGATTTGATCTTATATTTTGTTAAAAGATAGGATAAAGGGTATTTTGGTCATTTCGTAACTATTAAGGGCAATTTGGTATTTTCACATATAAATGTAAAGGTACTTTAGTCATTTGATATGTTTCCCATAAATGTTAACCCTTAGGGTTTACTAATTTGTATTGGGGTTTATAAATCACCATTAGGGTTTGCTAATTAAGATTTAGGGTTTTTAAATCTAGAATTAGAGTTTTTAACTGATCGTTAGGGTTTCCTAACTGAACATTAGGGTTTCTAATCTAACATTAGGGTATCTAATGTTATACCTTATCTGATCATTACTTAATCCTTAATCACATAATACACATAATCTAAAATACAATTATAATATTAAATGTATTAATAATCAAACCCCTATTCAAAATAGGGTTTTGATCAACTATTCATCTTTACTTTCCCTTATAGTCAAGTTAAATAACTAACTTGCTTAATTGCTTAATTCATATCACACATACACAAAGTAATAATGATAACAATACTGATAATAATAAAATAAAAAAAGTATTCGTAAAATATGATCTTTTGAAATTCTCGGTCCTTACAATCCAAGTCCCACATCCACTAATTTGAAAATTTTGCCCCTTTTCTAAGTCTATAAATAGATGGGCTTGACCCTTTTTTTTCATTAACCAACAATAAGGCCTCCAATTCAGAGAAAGGCTTTTATGTGGGAGGGTTTTTCTTTATAAATTTTGGCTTCGAGTGCGTTGGATGTCTGTGAAACTCGTATTTTCGGGTATGTTTCTTACGTAATTTTCTGTATTTTTATTATTTTAAATATTGCATTTAGTTTGTTGGTTAAAGTTGACATTTTGATATATTTTGTTAGTAATTAGTATTTTGCATTGTCGTTATTTTTGTAGTTGTAATTATTGCTTTGTATTTAGATTATTAATTAATAGTTTTGAAATAACATTATTGGCTTTAAATATTATTGTGTATTTAGATTATTATTTTGGCAGAATAGTAATATTTGTTTGAAAAAGGATTAAATATTGAAAGAATATTTTTGTAAATATACTTATATTTATTTTAAAATAAAATAAGAAAGCTGTTAAATAATAGAATTTTATCTTAATGACATTTATTTGTGCTAATTTATATTTAGGAATTTTTCGGTTATTAAATTTGTGTTCAGCGATATCGAGGTAAGTGACTTTCCGAACTATTTAGTATTTTGAAATTTTTATTTATAATTTATGTATGCTTTAGTAATTATTCGGATGCCTAAATGTATAGTTTCAAACTTATTATACTTTATTTAAGGCTTCCATTTGAATAAAAATGTTACATTTATATTTTTTTAAAACCCGGATCAAGAATCAAAATAGAATTTTGATTTAGAAAATGATATTATGTGATTTTGAACTGTGAAATAAAATTATTAAGTATAAAAAATATTGAGAAATTGTTTTTAGAAACATCAGTCCGACTATGTATAGAAATCGTTAGTGTTTACGCTAGTTCGGGAACAATTTAGGACCTACTAAGGTGCACACCTTTAGATACCCTTCAGAGACGCTTTTCGGGGTGCGTGCATGATAAGATACCTTAGTAGGGGGCGTATCTAGATATTATCAAACCATTGAGCAAGTTACAAAGTTGCTGTAACCTTAGTCGACAGGGCTGTGGATTAACAGATACATTGAATATATTGAACATATCGAAATCATTTTTTGAACATATTTGTCAGGAATAAACATGTGAATGTTATTCCTATTTATATATGATTTGATTATGATATATATATGAATGAATATGCAAGTATGCTTGCATTAAGAAAAGATGTAAAGTCCTTTGATAGATAATAAGAAATATATGTACAAGGACTTAGAATGAATTGATCAAATATGTTAGGTTGATCCTACATAAGTAAAACATCTTTGTAAAGTTCTTAAAAAGAAAAGATGTACAATGACTATAAATATAGAAAGATCAAGCTTGTTAGGTTGATCTTATAATGTAATAGATAGGCTTGTCTGATTGTCGAGCACTACACCAAAAATCGTAGTCTGCTAGGAGAGTTAAGGAAAACTCGAGAGCTATCAAGGTGGAATCGTAGTCTGCGAGATAGTAGATCTCAGAGTTCGTAGACTGCCAAGAGAGACAAGGAAGGATCGTAGTGTGTCGAGAAGAACTTCCACGGACCCGTAGTCTACCGAGGAAATCATGCTCAAAATTATAGAGACAGCCTGTCTATAAGTCAACCGAGCATCTGCCGAAGCCAAGTCAAGAATCGTAAACTACACTCGGAGTCGTAGAGTCTACTGATCACATTGGAGGCAGAGATCGTAGTCGAGTAAGATCAGACAAAGATAACGAGCATAAAGACAGGCATCGTAGAGTGTCAAGATCTGATCTCGGAGTCGTAGTGTCTGCACCATCAAAGCTGAATCATAGAGTGCAGAACTAAGACTTCAACAGAAGTGCTCACAACGCCGAGGCAAAATCGTAGAGAAAATACGATTCTTAACAAATGAGCACTCCTAGAATATCCAAAGTATGAAGCCTCTGGTTTGAGCCGCAAAGATACATTCCACCTAAAGGAAACCAGAGAGCACTCAACGAATGGCATGCAAGCTAACAAAAGATCTAAGCACCAACCCAATCAACATCCAGATTGAGTTGTGAAGCCATTCAAGATGAAGTCTTCTACAAGTTGATCAGAAGAAGACTTCAGTCAAAGTAACTGACTAAGGAAACTCAGCAAGTGCAGTAGCCATCAAGAGAACAGAAGACAACGATCTTGGGATTAACCTGGATCGTAGTGTTTGCCAAACAAAGCAGGAACTGATGAAGTATACACAGAGATACTGGTCAGCTTATGAAGAATAAGGCTAAAGTGATTAAGCATTGGGGCAGTCCATTGATGATAAGTGAACGGGAGATCACAAGGAGAAAGCGAGTTGGGCATGCCACAAATCTGAAGTGTCTTACTATTTAAAAGAGGCCAGAACAAGGAGTCAAGCTGTCAGTTCCTAATATCAATCGAAGCAAACAGAAGTGTTGAAGCACTATACAAGAAAAGGAAGAGGTGTTCTACATTGAAGATTCGATGAACGCTCTTCAGGATCGTAGTGTTGTCTCAACCTGTCAATAAGCAACATTCAACATGACACTGCGATCAGGTCCTAGGACAGTTGCATCAGAATCGTAGAGTTCGGTCAGCTGAAGATTGAAGCATTGGCAACAGTTCAATCTGAAGATTGATATTTGAACAGAGCTTATTGAGAGCATCGATGCAAAAGGACAACCTCTGATCTAGAAATCAGAAGGAGGAAATTGTGACGCCCCCAAATCCGTGCACCCTAACCTTGGGTGTGGTGCTCACGATCCATCATATATATCACATCTAACTACTCATTCATTAATGAAAAACATCATTCATAATACTCCTTAATACAACTTATAACAATATCCCAAGTTAACTAACCTTGACATAACTTACATACCCTTATATAACCAAAAGATTTACATAATTAATTACATAATAAAACATAACTATTAAAAGTTGGCACTAACTACACCTGAGCCTTGCCTTTGCCTTTGTCTTTGCCTTTGTCCCTGTTAGAACCTTCTGCTACATTGACATTAGCTGAAATATTTTATTTAAGCAAGGGTGAGCAACGAGTTTGCTCAATAAGTTAAAATATACAATAAATGATATATATCAAGAATAGAAGAGTCTAGCTTCTATAGAACTTCAGCAATAATCAAAAGATTTCGATGAAGCAGAATAATAATTCAATCTCAATAATAAAACTTTCTCCCATTTCATATTGAATAACATATCAGAGATGAAAGAGTAAAATTCTTTAAAAGATTCAATAGTATTCAATTGAATAAGAAGAATTAACAATACTGCAACAATATTCAATAAAGTGAGATATACCCAGACTTCATGTTGAGTGATCACAAAAGGATCATGAACTAATAGAGGAATCATTTGGCGGCATATTCTGCAACCGACATATTCTCATGCTTCAACTCCAAAAAGTTTACTTTCATTCTTGCTTCCATACTTTTTGAGAAATAATTTTCTAAAAATAACTCCTTAAACCTTGTCCAGGTTACTACTGTTGTACCAGCTCTAGCTTTGTTTGTCTCCCACCAATAATTCGCCTCACCCTTCATCAAATAGGTAGCAAAAACTGTCTTTTGCTCCTCCGCTACTCTAGCAGTAACAAAAGCTTTCTCCATCTCCTTTACCCATGTCTGGGCTTTTATAGGGTCAATGGTTCTCTTGAATTCTGGCGGTCCTACGGCCTTAAAGTCTTTAAAGTTAGCCAATGTATTAGTTGGTTGATTTCTTGCTGCTGGGGCTCTAGTTTGCATAGCTTGAGCTAGCATGTCTATGAGGTTCTGCATTGGATCAGCTTGATCTCCTTCATTATTCATAGACCGCTCCTCCCTTTGGTTACGATTTTGTCGTCTTGGCGGCATTATCTGATGAAATAAAGACTTACATTAATACTATATCTTTATGCCAAATCTTATTAGTAGTATACAAAATTTTAAACTTAAACCAATTTTAGCTTTCTGGATTATCTAATTCAGCTTACTAAATTATCAAATTCAGCAGATAATCATCTTAATAATTTAATTCTCATAATTTAATTACTTATTCAAACATATAATCATATCATTGCATTTATATTCATGCAAACAGTACATAGTACTTTTCAGTACATAGCACATACTGCTACAAACGGTTACTATCCCCTTGTGACAAAAGTCGGGATTCATTACTACAACTTTACACAAAAAGTTGAGACATACTAAAGTTATCTTGATATTCATACCAAAGCGAATATTACACTCCAAAAGATTATACTCCTCACACTTAATCTTTCTTCCGTCCACTTCCTCCACCTGTCTTCTTTTTAGGACAATTCTTAACCCTATGACACGTTCCACCACATGCAAAACATCCTCCTTTCTTTGGTTTAGGACAATTTAGTGATAGATGTCCTTCCTGACCATAATTGTAACACACATTCTTACCCCATATACATTCCCCCGAATGGTTCTTTCCACACTTGCCACATGCTTGTTTATTCTTTGAATGCGAATTCTCTAAGTTGTTGTCACTGTCGTTGTTCTTTTTCCTTTTATTACCCTTCCTTTTCTCACTTACATCTTTAGATGATGCATTACACTTAACCCTCATTCTATCAACTTGTGCCTTTAGATTATTTCATTCTTCTGTCATCTCGTGTAATGCTCTTTTTATCTTCCCTAATTCTTCCAGGAGAAGTACTTTAGTCCTTAAATCTTGAACTTCAGCAGATGCTTGACCTTCTTCGATTGCAACTTTGCCTTCTTCCCCATCTTTGATCTTTATTTCTGGCTCCACCTTAGTTTCTTTGGAATATACTTCTTCCTCTTCATCTAGATCCATCTCGGGGTACTCATCATGATCGCTAGCTAGATTTACCGCAGGTTCGTCTCTTAAAACTTCCTCAACTGACTCACTCTGAGCTGGAACCTCGGCTAATGGCATTGGTGCAGCTGTTAACATTTTCGTAACCATCTTATCATCTCCTGACATCCTGTCACCAGTTTCAAATAACTTCATTAGTACATCACTATCAAACATAATCCATAAACACTAAGTGTCCCCATATCTTACTGTTGATGAATTTTTCTAATCCATCACTTAGAACTCTAAACGAGTTTTCTCTATCCTACTTATGGTTATGTTCCTAAGGCTTTTCCCCTCCACCTAAGGTTTATAACATACAACTTTGATACCAACTTGTGACGCCCCCAAATCCGGGTTCCCTAACCTCGGGTGTGGTGCTCACGATCCATCATATATATCACATATAACTACTCATTCATTAATGAAAAACATCATTCATAATACTCCTTAATACAACTTATAACAATATCCCAAGTTAACTAACCTTGACATAACTTACATACCCTTATATAACCAAAAGGTTTACACAATTAATTACATAATAAAACATAACCATTAAAAGTTGGCACTAACTACACCTGAGCCTTGCCTTTGCCTTTGTCCCTGTTAGAACCTTCTTCTACATCGGCATTTGCTGAAATATTTTATTTAAGCAAGGGTGAGCAACGAGTTTGCTCAACAAGTTAAAATATACAATAAATGATATATATTAAGAATAGAAGAGTCTAGCTTCTATAGAACTTCAGCAATAATCAAAAGATTTTGAAGTTGTGGAATAATAATTCAATCTCAATAATAAAACTTTCTCCCATTTCATACTAAATAACATATCAGAGATGAAAGAGTAAAATTCTTTCAAAGATTCAATAATATTCAATTGAATAAGAAGAATTAACAATATTCAATAAAGTGGGATATATCCAGATTTCATGCTGAGTGATCACAAAAGGATCATGAACTAATAGAGGAATCATTTAGTTATTAAAACTAAATTACCACAAGAATATAAATTAGTTATAAAAATTAAACTATACTCTTCTGCAAGTACCTGGAGTGGCCAACTCCTTTGTACCCTATATTATGCATAATACTCAATAATAGCGTATAAGTCGATTTACGATATTAAAATTTGTTCATCTCAGTCTTACGTCACAAGTTCGTACCACAACAATATGGTTTGGATTACTTTCAAAGAAATACTATGATTTCAATAATTAATAAGAATACTAATCTAGCCAAAACCAATGGCATAGATCTTTCAATAACAATTCAGTTCATAATAAATAGAACATTTCATGTTTTAACAAATATTAGTCTCGCCAAAATAATTAGTTGAGACATGATTTATAAACAGTTCAAATAATAGAACAAGAATCAATTGCACTACGTGCGAATTACAACAAACATTATAGATGTCAATAACTATCAATAATTATTCACTACCATGCTTGAAAAATAGTAACTCAAGTTGAGTTAGGAAACTTGCCTGATTCGTTGACTACTGCTACGCAATTTAAATTAACTTCTTTTGTAAGACCTATCATTAATAACATTTGTCTTTTAATCAGCATATCATACTTTGTATCATAATACAATTATTTTATCAATCAATTATCTAACACTTAATCACATAATTAAATATCAGATAACACCTTATAATATTAGTATTATTATCATCCTTTGATAATACTTTAATCACTATATCATATATATTATGATTCAACACTCTAAACTTATATATTATAAGTTCTTCTTTAAACTCTAATAAGTCAAATACCAGACCAGCAACCTGGATTCCAAATCCAGCAACCTGGATTCCAAATCCAGCATCTAGATTACAATCCAGCAAATCAAATTACAATCTAGCAAACTGGATTCCAAATCTAGCAAGCTGAATTCAACATATTTTTAATTCAGTAAACTTCTTTTCAATCCAGCAAGCTGGATTCATCAGATTTTTCAATCCAGCAAACTGGATTCATTAATTATTCAATCCAGCAAGCTGGATTCCATATCCTTTTCACGAAAATACCAAATCAGCTTATTATTTTTTATCCTTTGTCCAAACACATATACATATATTTCATACACAAAAAATATTTTTTCATAATTTTCCAACTACCTTTAGTATTTTTCAAAAATCATTTTTAGTGTGTAGCTTAAGAATTTAGCCTCATCATGCTCAACTCCAGAAATTCCCATCTCTTGTCACAATCTTATACGTGCTAACGTGAGCATACAGTTTAAATTTTAAGGCCATCGGAGTTATAGAACTTCGGTTATAGCGATTTTCGTCTGAAAAACTTAAATATTGAAATGGTCATAACTTGGTCATTTTAAGTTGGAATAAGTTCATTTTTGGACAGGATGTACTTAATACCATATATTTTCATCTCCCAAAAGGCCAGATTTTATTTAACAATTTAAATGGCCGAAACAGCCCTTACAAAAACTTTGGCAGTTTACTTTTGTCATTTTTCTGTTTTTGACTCCTTTGCTAAAATCAGTCTACACGAAAATCTACACTTGGATATGTTAAAAAACTCATTGATCTAACTTTAGGACTTGACCACACTCAAAAATTCAAAATATAATAGGAGATATGGTCATTTGAATTTCATGTTTTATTTTCACAAAAATCTAATTTTTAACCCTTTGTGGTTTCTAAGAAAGCTTCTATGTTCTCACATAATAACCAACATAACTCATCATAATACCTACTAATACTTCATATACCCATGAATCTACCATGATGCATGATCTATTTCATCAAACAAACATCAAACACAAGATTAAACACAATCAAGGCTAATAAAAATTAGGTTTTCTACCTTTTGAAAAACCTAGTTTCCATTTCATATTTTAAATCTAACTTTTAACGCACAAGATGGATAGATCCGCACAAAACACACTCTAGATCATGTAAATCTAGAGTTTTTAAGTTCAAGAACATAAATTAAGTTTTGATTTTGAAAAGTCAACAATAAATTAAATAATCTAGTTTAGGGTATACATTTACTTGATTTTCTTTTTCCTTCTTTCTAAGCTTTGATTATGGGGCAAGATGGCTTGCAAAAACTCTACCTCTCTCTCTATGGCTGATCGAAAATGGTTTTCCTTTTCTCTCTCTCTATTTGGTTTTCTTTGGGTTAGCTAATAAGAGATGAGAGAAAAATGGAATGGGTTTTGGGTGTTAGTAATTTGTGTAGATATATTTTGTATATCTAAGTTTTCTCCCACCATAATCTACTTTCTCTCTCTCTCTCTCTCTCTCTCTCTTTCTCTCTCTCTCTCTCTCTCATCATCTCTAAGATTACTTGAAGACTTAGATTACATGTAACTTTGGTGAAAGATGGTGGCTTAAAGATAGCATGACACATATGGAGAGTTGGTGAAGAGTTGGTAAATTCCATCATTATATGCCTACCCCCTTTTTCTCCTCACTAAATTTTGGCCAAGTGGTCTTTCTCTTGCCCAAAATTGGTTTCATTTTATGCTTTAATTAACTTACTTAATGTCCAACATGTACCCTCCCACTTGGGCTAAAGGTTGGGCCACTCCTTTAATTCTTTGGGCTAACAATTTTAATTCTATGAACTTGCAAATCAACATAGTTTCATACTCTTTAATTTTTATCCTATCCTAATCCTTTAGTTAGGGTTTCCATTTACTCAATTATAATCCAAATCCTTACTCATGTACATTTCATTTTTTAACCCAATTAGACTTGTTATAAATAGGTTATAAAATTAATTAATGTAGATGTATAAAATAAATCTCTTGGGATTAGTATATATTTTTAAATTCTATCATTCTCTTAAATTATAACCCATTAGGTTATTTAATTATCATACCTAATATATGTATTATGTTACATAACTTTATTCTTCATCTCTTTACAAAATAAATGTATACACATTATATAATACATATTTACTCAATCACGTACATAATTCACATATTTCTTGTCGACGTCGGGATTTTTATTTGTCCATTTTCTATTCTTGTTCTTTTGTGTTCTCATGTTAGGTGAGATTTGTTTGAAAAAATAAGCGAAAAAGGTCCGACATGTATATGTCGACGATTGGACTATAAGAGTCGCCAGTTAGTTTTTAAACTGGTTGTACCAATACAACCGATAAAAGGTTTGTACATTGACCCAGTGATGTGACACTGCAAAACGGGTCTGTAAAACTGAGATTTATTAGGGTTCGGGGACTTGCTTATGCGGAGGGAAGGTGTTAGGCACTCCCCGACATCCGTGTTACCACGGTGACCGCCACTTTTTAAGAAATTGT